>CM071155.1:718750-1395000 GCA_036417725.1 Clanis bilineata | reverse complement strand
TTCACTTACCGTCAGGAGACCCATCAGCTCGTTTACCAGTCTCTGCTTTAAAAAAAAATGTATGTTTGTTACTTGTTCACCCCTAAACGGACAATTTTGATGAAATTTAGTATGGAGGCAAACAACGTGGATTAAAACATAGACTACTTTTATCCCGGAAAATAAATGTCCACGCGAACGGAGTCGCGGGAAACAGCTAGTCTTACATAAACCGTTCTCCACAACATATATCTTTGTAATACATAATCTGGTACCTCCCATACGGAATGTCGTGAAGACAAGTTTCTTACAGTTCTAGGTCACACGAAATAATTCCTATAATAAGAAAAGTTTTTCGTTCCCACATCGCATCCGTGAGGCATTTTCTGTTTCGGTTCGTGATGGGAATATATTGTGAGTATGTCACTAATGCGCGCACGCTTCACGCTTTTAGCAACCTATGGTTAAATATACCTCTATATACTTTTTATAATACTACTTCTTAAAAAAATACTAGTAGCGTAGTGGTATTGCGTGCGTGGTACTACTATTGTCCTTTTTTGTTTTTTTTTTTTATTTTTTATTTTTATTTAAAACACTTTATACATAATATGATATGTACAGGCGGACTTAATGCCTGAGGCATTCTCTACCAGTCAACCTTTGGGTGGTGCAGAGAATATACAAGGCAGGTGTATAAATTGATATAGGAGAGGAGAGGTGAAAGACATTATAAATATAAAACAATACATATTTATACATACAAGCATACATACATATATACACATATAATACATATATATAAATATATATATACATACTTATGATAGATAATAAATATTACACACATAAATCATTATGTTATAATATACACATAACAGTACGAAAACATACAAAACATAACTAGTGAAATTACTCTGCATCTCCGCCACGAAGCAGTTGACGAACTCTGTTTTTAAAAGCCAGGCGATTAGTACACGACCTAATTTCGAGTGGGAGAGAGTTCCAGAGAAGGATCGATTGGATGGCAAAAGAAGAATGGATAAAGTCTGAAGTATGAGAGGGACACTTGAGAAGAAGATTACTTGCAGAACGGAGATTTCTTAGTTGGTTACTACTAAGGTATTGGAAGTGGGAAGATAAGTAAGAAGTTTTTTCTTGGGGAAAAGCGTTTTACCGCTACTCTTTTTTTTATAGCAGAGATTGGCAAACGAGCAGATGGGTCACCTGATAGTAAGTGATCTCCACCGCCCATAGACACCCAAGACACAAAAAGAGTCATGGGTGCGTTGCCAACCTAAAAGGAGGGAATGGAAGGGGATTGGGAAAGGGAGTGGGGAAATGGGCCACCGGAAATCTCACTCACCGAACGAAACGTGACAGCAAGCTGCCACTTTACGTCGGTTTTCTGTGAGACAGTGGTATCTAACCGATCGAGCCGGCCCATTCGTATTTCGTGCTATAGATGTTACTGTCTACAGCGTGGCTCTACGACTAGTTAAAACTAGAAACTACTCGGGGAAAACATGACGGTTATGTCGGATTCGCCGGTCTTACGACCCAACGGTAAGCCACCCGGGATTGGGCTGACTAAAATCCCCGCGGTGGCCCTTTTCGGCGCATTGGGACGGCCCGGGTTTCCCTAGGCGAGAAGCGCTCGGGCTTCAGCCCGAATCGCCGGCATCACGAGGCCAACCACCCGCGCTGCCGTCCATCTCGGGGTAGCTTGTACAAAAGTACTATAATCACAAGTTTAAAAACTTAACTGACCGATTTCCAATTCACCGATCGTAAAAAAATTTATACCCTTGAAATAAGCTCTATCGAACACAAAAAGAATTTTGAAAATCGGTCCACATTTGGCGGAGATATCGAGTAACATACATAAAAAATACAGACGAATTGAGGACCTCCTCCTTTTGTGGAAGTCGGTCAAAAAGGGGTGCTACGATGGCCCCCCGCTGCGCACCCGTGACCCCCGACGGCCCCTATAAGTCGCCTCTTATGACGGGCAGGGGATACCGTGGTGGAATTCTCCAAGCGCCCCCAATCCACAGGGCAGGTACTACTATTGTCCTGAGGTCTCGAGTTCGATCCCAGGGTCGGGCGAAGTGACATTGGATTTTTCAATATTAGCCCAGAGTCTGTTTGTGCTTAATATGGCTATAGGCTATCACATATGGAACGGAAGTAAGTTTGGTGAGATATGGGTGTTCTAGTTCACTAGTGCGCCTGTGCCTACCCCTT
The DNA here is from genome assembly GCA_036417725.1 of Clanis bilineata. Lineage (NCBI taxonomy): Eukaryota > Metazoa > Arthropoda > Insecta > Lepidoptera > Sphingidae > Clanis > Clanis bilineata. The sequence continues at coordinate 1,392,774 of CM071155.1, read as the reverse complement.
CGGGGATAGAGGCGGGAACTCAAAAAAATATCCAAAAGACACACATAATCATGACCAATTATTGCGGTCCTTAAAAAGCCTGTTAGGTATCAAAAGTATCAAATCGGTTTACATTTGGCGTACATTCATAACATATACGAAACATATTCGGTGAAAGCTTTCAAAGTGTTAGCTACTATTTGCAGAGCCCGCAACGTGCAAATGTTTAAAAATGTTATGTTAGTTTAAAATAAGTTAATACATAACAAATATTTGAGCTGCTGTTACTAGTCGGAGCAAGATGGTCCCGTATTTACGTAAGCTATGTCAGATATTAATATGAGGGTTGCCACATATTGTAGTTTTCTTTCCAGTGGAACAGACTTTTTAAGTATGTTTTTTTTTTAAATAAATACAACCAACAGTCCCACACATAGTCCGGACCCCACACTAAGATCGAGTCTTGTGTCGTGGGTATCAGGAACTACGAGAGACTTTCGGTATCACAACACTCCGACCCGAAACAAATATGTGTTGGCCACATAGATTTGTCTCAGTGCGGGAATCGAACCCGCGACCTCACGTTTCACAGCCGGCTACTCGCCCCCTGTGCCACTGAGGCAGTCATGTTGCAGTAAAGATTTGGCTTCGGTTTTTACGACCCGCTGCCTACTCGAGGTGAACCTTTTATAAGAAACATAGTATCAGGTAAATCGTGTTGCAACGACACAGTTGGGTAAAAACATTTTGCACGACTTGGGATTTGAACCCAGAACCTCTTAGTCCACAGCTCAAATACGCTGCCACTAGGCCAGGGAGGCAACGATGTATATTCTAGTATCATACAGTTACAATCACTCCACAATAAGATACGAATCTTATGTTAGAAAGGGGAGGTAACTTGAGGTATGAAAAATTTCATTTATAGAAAGAAATGCACCGCAAGCTGCCACCATACGTCAGTTTCTTATGTTATATAGTGGTATTAAACTAGTCTAACCAGCCCTTTTGTACTCTAGACATAATTGTTTACAGCGGGGCTCTACCGCTCAAAAACGTTTCGTAGACTATGATTGATTTTGGTCTTCCAACACCCATAATTTTCATGGGAAAAACTTAAGCATGCAATTCTAAACTCATTTATAATATTCAATTACGCTGTGAAACGTACACAACAATTTTAAGTGTGGGTTTGAAAAAGTTAAATCATATGTCTGTTGAAATGAAATTATATTGATGAATGATGTTCTTGAATAACAATGAAATGAAAAAAAATATTTTTTATATATACATTTTACATTTTTTACAACCTGATAAAGGTAGCAGGAAGTCGCTGGATGCAGGCCGCTTCCAACAGGTCGATCTGGAAATCTTTGGGGGAGGCCTGTGTTCAGCAGTGGACGTCCTATGGCTGATGATGATGATGATGATGATGTACATTTATAATGTCTATTCCTTGCCCATTAATGTTAATATTATGTACTTATTGGCGTTTTTTTTATAGCAGAGACTGGCGAACGAGCAGATGGGTCACCTGATGGTAAGTGATCTCCACCATCCATAGACACCCAAGACACAAAAAAAATCATGGGCGCGTTGCCAACCTAAAAGGAGAGGATGGAACAGGGGAGGGAAAAGTGATTGGGGAAGGTGGGGGCGGGATTGGGCCACCGAAAATCTCACTCACCAAACGAAACGCGACAGCAAGCTGCCACTTTACGACGGTTTTATGTGAGTATTGTATTGTATGTCATGAACTGTCAGCTGCGAAGGATCTCATAAATAAATAAATATTTATTGTGGCAACCCTGTTTCGAGATGGCCGACTCCAATCCCCAAGATGTAACCCAGCAATTGTGAAGCCCACTGTATTGAAACAAGTATAAAAGCTTAAACATGACATTTATTCCGATTTCACTTTATAGTAGGAACTGGCAAACGAGCAGATGGGTCACCTGATAAGTGATCTCCACCGCCCAGAGACACCCAAGACACAATAAGAATCATGGGCGCGTTGCCAACTTAAAAGGAGGGAATGGAAGGGAAGGGAAAAGGGATTGGCAAGGGAGGGGGGTAATTGGGCCACCGGGAATCTACTCACCAAACGAAACGCAACTGCGATCTACCACTTTACGACAGTTTTCTGTGAGATAGTGGTGTCAAACCAGTCGAACCGGCCCATTTGCACTGTAGCCGTAACTGTTTACAGCATAGCTCTACCACTCAAGACTCAAGATTATGCAGATTCCAGATTTCGATCCGATACCGAGTAGCAGAACTCAATATCCCGATACGGGGATCGAACCCGTGACCTCTGGACTTTAGTATCGCGTATACTAACTACATCTTTAGTATTCGGTTGGTTACACAACTATAAGTTTTATTTCTTGAATATGCTTTAAAATTGAGGTAAGTTCCATTTTCTATGAAGCAAGAGGTTCTTAACTTCCAATTTGTAAAGCTGCTCTTTATATGATTTTCTGTCCGCTTGCACTTCAACGTAGTTTTCTAAGGTAATAAAAGTTGTTTTGCTGTTTTATTTTAAATGGAGACTACTTTATCATAAGACTAGCTGTTGCCCCCGGCTTTGTCTTGTGATAATCGACCGACTTGCACAAAGGTCCTCAATTCGTCTGTATTTTTTTGTGTATGTTACGCGCATCTCCGCTAAACTTGGGCCGAGTTTTCAAAATTAGTATTCGATAGAGATTATTTCAAGGGTGGTCTCATATAAATTTGGTTACGATCGGATTTGAAGTTGGTCTGTTAAGTTTTTAAACTTGTGATTATGTTCATCAAGGTTATCTATTTTCCCCAAAATAAAATAGAGGGTCCGTTCTTTCTACTTATCCTTGTCCCATCTCAAGGTAGGGTCGGCACAACACTTTCTCAAGCATGTTGCAGAAAGGATTTAGCTTAGTTTTTACGACCGGCTGCCTGCTTGACGTCAACCCATCCTCTAGGTATTTAATCTTTCTTTCTTTCTACCTGCCCTTATCTCACATTAATGTGGGGTCGCCGCAACACACTTTTTCAAGCACGTTGCAGATAGGATTTGGCTTTATTTTACGACCGGCCGCCTGTCTGACCTCAACCGCTTATGAGGGGTCTAGTGCCGGGCAAATTAAATTAAAAAATATGCTCTGCCCCTCGGGGATTTAATCAATTTAGAAAAATCGTTTTGTCCGATCTGGGAATCGAACCCAGCACCTCCCGGTCTACAGGCCACATATACCACTAAACCAAGGATTGACTAAAAAAGACGTCGCATTAAATATTAAGCATTATATTTCAGTAATAATAACAGAAAAATATCTACATTATTCATGGTTCATTACCCTGAACAAACTCCCTAAAATATGTTCTGCTGAGGTCAAAAACATTTCCACGTAACTACGAACGAAGAAAAATTACAAAGCTCATAAAAACAAATTAACTTGATGTGAACTAGTCTTAGTAAAGAGCTAAGTAATCTGGCCAAAAGCCTGGCGAGGGCAGAGGCGGCTTGTAAATTTGGCAAAACATGCTCCCGTGCCAAGTTATTTAAGTCGGCCGAGTTGAGGCTTACAGGTAGGCAATATGCTTTGATTAAAACGTTGCTAAATGGGCATGAAAAAAGGCAAAACAGAAACCAAATGTTGGTCACCAATGGCCAAGATCGCATTTATTCCAGCATTTAAATCAATTAATTATTGAAATTGAAAGAGTGAGGAGTAATGTGGTGATGGCACTTTGTGGAGTGAAAGAAGATGTAGTGACAAGAATAGAGAAAGGGATGTTGAGATGGTTCGGACATATTGAGAGGATGGATGATAGGAGATTGACGAAAGAGATACACAAGACGAGTGTGGAAGGAAAAGTCGGTAAAGGTCGACCGCATCACACTTATTTTAGCCAAGTTGATGATATACTAACTAAGGGAAAGATAAAAAGTACCCTCAACCGACGCGAATGTATGAAGAGATTGATGAAAGTAGATGAAGCGAAAGTAGTGTGTCAGAATCGGGCGAAGTGGAAATCCATAGTCTCTGCCTACCCCTATGGGATACAGGCGTGATATTATGTATGTATGTATGTAATTATTGGAACTAAGCTCGGCGAAATGTGGGTGTTCTAGTTCGCTAGTGCGACTGCCTACCCCTTCAGGGATACATGGAGCTTATGTTTCTTTGTTTAATTATTGTTACCTTAATAAGGTTTTACGATCGACTGCCTGCCTGACGTCAACCCTCTCTGAGGGATCCAGTTCCGGGCAAATTAAGTTAGAATATTTGCCTTTCCTGACCTAGGAATCGTATTCAGGACCTCCTAGTCCACAGCCCATACATTCTGCCACTAGACCAAGGAGGCGACTCATAAGGCCATAAGACTCGCAACTTTATTGAAATAAAATTACTTTTACGGATTTTATCACGATTTGGTTTTAATTTTTATTATTCCCGACGTTTCGAAGGCTTTGCAGTCTTCGTGGTGGTCAACCAAATCGTGATAAAATCCGTAAAAGTAATTTTATTTCAATGAATAGCATTCGCGTAAACTTAAGAAATCAGTCGCAACTTTATATTTAAAATTGATTTGATTAACCCTAACACCAATTGCGATTCCTGGAATTCGAACATAAGACCTCACAGTTATCAACCTAACTACGCTACCGTTCACAATGAGGCGGACATATTTGTCTAGTAATAACAAAACGAAAAGTTACATGAATATTTATTTACAACCTATTTCAGCTTGTTTGCGTCAAAGATTCTCCATATTTTCTTAACAAAACATTCTTCGCCATATTAGATTATTTCATCGTCGAAAGCAAAGGAAACTTTGTCCATACAGCTTTTAGTATAATAATATTTCTTTTTATTTAGACAGCCTCTGTGGCGCAGGGAGCGATTATCCGGTTGTGAAGCGAGGGACCGCGGGTTCGATTCCCGCATTGAGACAAATGTTTGTGTGGTCCACAGATATTTGTTTCAAGTCTGGGTGTTGTGAGACCGAAAGTCTCTCATAGTCTCTGACACCCACGATACAAGTTATACCTAGTGTGGGGTCAGGACTAGGTGTGTGACTGTTGGGTGTATTTATTATTATTATTTTCGTACAATTCTGAATCTGCTTTATTCGCCAAATACGATTTGGAGGTTACTCACCTGATGCTAACCGTGCCTACGAACAGCACGGTGTTTTTGTCAAAATTCGGCATATAAGCATATACAGGCGGTCGTAAAAACTAAGCCGGATCTATTTATGGAAATATCAGATTGTCAGGCTAGACAGTGTATATTTGTTTATATGGACTGCACGCCACTGCGGCTTGATGTATTATAGAGAATTATATTATCCACAGAGAATGTTCCAGATCGTAAAAAAAGAGAATCGTCTAAGAACAGGGCTAGTACTAAGCATGAACAATGCATGACAAAAAATCTCACTTTCTTACGTAAATATTGTGTGAAGAAAGAGTGGTAGAGGAACGCTGCGCACAGTAACATCTACAGGGCGAATTGGCCGGCTCCACCGAGTTGTTACCACTGTCTCACAGAGAACCGACGTAGGTATAGTGGCAGCTCGCTGTTACTTTTCATTCGGTGATTGGGTTTGCCGGTGGCCCAACTCACCCACCCCTATCTGATCCCTGTTCTACTTCTTTAAAGTAACGTACCCATGATTATTTTCCACCGACTTCCAAAAAGGAGAAGGTCCTCAATTCGTCTGTATTTTCTTTTATATATTTTTTTTGTATGTTACGCGATATCCCCGCCAAATGTTTACCGATTTTCAAAATCCTTTTTGTGTTGGATAGAGCTTATTTCAAGGGTGGTCCCAATTTGGTCACGATTGGAAGTCGGTCAGTTAAATTTTTTAAACTTGTGATTATGCTATCACGTGTCTCTAGGCGGTGGAGATAATTTACCATTAGGTGGCTTACTTGCACGTTTGTCAGTCTCTGGCGTAAAAAACTCTGTCCCAGAAATAATCCGAAGTAACTCAAATTATTTGATAACAGGAATAGCTAAGTTTATTTACTCTGGCAACCCTGGGCATCCTTACTATCTAGGGCAACAAAGACTATTGTTTGCCCATAAATCAGATTATGTTTATGTCGCCGACCCAATGGCAATAAATAATTTGTGAGTTTGTTTATCCTTGTCGTTGTGAAACAACGTTAAGTATATCAGTATAGGTGTAAGAAAAAACTACGAGTATTATTTTTTTTTGAGTGGTAGAGCCACGCTGTAGACAGTAACGTCTACAGCACGAACGGGCCGGCTCGACCGGTTTGATACCACTGTCTCACAGAAAACCGACGTAAAGTGGCAGCGTGCTGTCGCGTTTCGTTCGGTGAGTGAGATTTCTGGTGGTCCATTTCCCCCCTCCCTTTCCCAATCCCTTTTCCCTCCCCTTCCATACCGTTCTTTTAGGTTGGCAACATACCCATGATTCGTTTTGTGTCTTAGGTGTCAATGAGCGGTGGAGCTCACTTACCATCAGGGGGGTTACCACAACCTCTTATAGCAGTATTATTTTAATTTTACTTATACCGATTCCCATACAAAACAAACGAAGAACGATTATAATAATACTGCTATAAGAGGTGGTGTAGCCCTGCAGGTGACCCATCTCATCGTTTGCCAGTCTCTGCTATATAAAAAAGAAAAACAGCTTCGAAATAAAATAAAGTTATTAGTTCAACCAGTATGTACTATTTAATATTGTTGTACTTAAACAATATTTGTATATGTGAGTTCTTAACATCTTTGCCTTTCATAAGTGTATGTATGTGTATTTCTATGTATGTATGTATTCCTTTTCATGTGATATTCATCGGTTCGGGCATCAACACCAAAGAGACATAAAAAATTTTGTTATTTTTAAGTTCTGAGTGAAGTTTGTAGTTATAATTAAACTTTAATTACATATTAATACATACATACACACTCACGCCTGCATCCCATAGGGATAGGCAGATACAATTGAGCGGTACAAGCTACGATCCTGACACACCTCTTTTGCCTCGTCTACGTTCATGCATCGTTTCATACATATCCGCCCGTTGCGGGTATTCCGAACTTGCCCTTTATGCAGGAGATCGCTTATTTGATCCATATAGGATCGCGTTGGGCGCCCTCTTCTGGCCCTACCATTCACTTTAGCACGATAAATACATTTTGTAAGTTGCCTTTCGTCCACACTTTCTACATGTCCAAACCACCTAAGCATTAATAATAATAATAATATTTGCCCTGTAATATTACTGTCCCACTGCTGGGCACGGGCCTCCTCTACTACTAATGAGAGGGCTTAGGCCTTAGTCTACCACGCTGGCCTAATGTGGGTTGGTAGACTTCACATACTTTCGAAATTCCTATCAAGAAAATCTTGAGTATGCACGTTTTCTTACGATGTTTTCCTTCTTCGTTATAGCAAGCGATATTTCACAATGAAAATACAGTTAACATAGAAAAGTCACAGGTGTATGCTTCATTTTGGGGTTCGAATCTCCGACACTTGTCTCGGCAGTCCGTACCATTCCCAACTGAGCTATCGCTGCTTCTTACATATTATTAAGATTGATTCCTTGCGAGTTTTTGACTGCAATGTGGGGTCGGCGCAGCACATACAATCTCGACTCCCGAGCAAAACGTATTTATCGATCCTTTGCCAGATAAACAAAAATAGGTTTTTAGATTGATTCGTTTACCAAAATTACTACAAAGTTACGAGCACGTCACGCGTATACGTTATAAATGTTTCGTCATTTGGGGACCGCCCGCGGGCTCGACCGTCTAGTAACCCCGCTTGTATCTATATAATCAGTACGCAGCATCCCGGATATGACAGCTTGATAGATGACTCCGTGGTACAGAGTTCAAATCTGTGTTGTTTACTAAAGAGGTCAAGTTCCAAGTAGCTTTTTATATGAGTTATTCAATATGATCCGGTGACTTTTAAAGAACTTGACTATTTAACACCACAAGTTAAATTATAAAGATGCGTTTACACTAAACAATACTACATAAGCTCACGCCTGTATCCCCGAAGGGGTAGGCAGAGGCGCACTAGCGAACTAGAACACCCACATTTCGCCGAGCTTAGTTCCGTCCCAGATGTGATAGGGGGCGAGCCTATCGCCATATCGGGCACAAATTCCAGACTCCGGGCTGATATGGAAAAATCCAATATCACTTTGCCCGACCCGGGGATCGAACCCGAGACCTCAGAACCGTAGTCGTACCGAAATACCACCACTCCACCGAGGCAGTACAATACTACGTTTTACCCAATTGCCCCGAAAATAGGGTAATCTTTTATCACTATTTTCAAGGGACACCTTATAAACTTAAAAAAAAATTAATCTAATTAAAAAATACGAGGGTAGTTACAGGGATTGCCTCGGTGGCATAGTTGTGTTTCATACTCGGTACGCTTACCGTCCTGAGGTCTTGGGTTCGATGCTCGGGTCGGGCGATATTGAGTTTTTTTGTTCAGTATCAGCCGGGAGTTTGTGCCTGATTTGACGATAAGCTCGCCCCCTATCACATCTGAGACGAAAATGATCGCCATTAAATGTGGGTGTTCTAGTTCTGTACATTGCATCTGCCTACTCCTTCCGGGATACAAGCGTGAGCTTATAAATGAAGGAATATTACAAAAACACACCAAAATTATTTTTATAGTCTATCGCAGCTGACCCATTGTTCCACGGACACCATTAATACACAATGAATTCGCCAAAAGCAGTTATTTTTTACCGCTAATAACTTTAAAGTGTCGTTGAAAGCAACAAAAGTTACAAATGGCGTGCAATTTCATCGCACGTTGCAAATTGTTCCCGTGGGAGGTGACGCTGCGGCCGAACCGATGGTTGCGGTTGTGCGGTACTCATGTTTACTAAAACATGGATGAGCTTCACGCCTGTGCCACAGAAGGGGCGGGCAGAGATACTAGTGCATCCATTTGTTTTTTTTTGTACGAGTACGACAAAGTACACTTGATCGCATGCGTGTTGTACAATTGGGGTAGTTCATGTACGATTTTGAACATTATTTATCTAATTATTTCTATGAAAAAGGAACCTTTCTGTAATAAAAAAAGTAATAAATAATAATAAATAAGTAACACCCAACAGTCACATACATAGTCCTGACCTCACTAAGATCGAATCTTGTGTCGTGGGTATCAGGAACTACGAGAGACGCGCGGTCTCACAACATCCAGACCCGAAACAAATATCTGTAGGCGATACAAACATTTGTCTCTGTGCGGGAATCGAACCCGCGGCCTCTCGCTTCACAGCGCTACTCACCCGCTGCGCTACGGAGGCTGTCAACATTGTAAATATTCACGTTCAGTAATGAAAACGATTGGGCGCAGTGAAGATAACTTGCTATCTCTTTCTGATGCTTGTACCGTTGACGTCACAGTTCACTAATGCGTCGTTTGAATGTTAAATAACACCCTTCTATAGTATTTTAAAATCTTTTAACTTATTTGTTTCAACATTTTAATCTCTGCTACGTTTTGAATGACGTTTTCAAATAAAATTATTAAAAATAAATTGCTCATCACGGACTAATCACACCGGCCTGCATAATAGCTTCTCTACACTTCGAAAAGGAAGAAAGTAAATCAATTTTCGTCCCATGCTGTGATAGGCGACGCTACGAAACTATACACGGGCATAAATCCTGGGTAACTTTTGTGTAATTATTCGACTTAAATAACTCAAAATATTCAATACATCAGTAATAGGATTTGATTTCGGGAACTCACGATTTTCCAATGTAAATACATAACCACTGGACCAACGAAGCGGCTAATTATAATGGTCGATTGTTTTCGTAAAAACAACAGCGGGCTCTGAATAATGGTTCATTATTAAACATTTACAAAAGACCGTTTTCTCGTGGATAACAATACCTTTTGATTTCTTCCTGGTATCTACTTCAAACGCCTGTGCAAGCTACAACATAGAAGCGATTTGGTAAATCTACTATGTCCACTTTTTTTTAAATTTTAACTATGGTAATATGACTGCCTCGGTGGCGTGGTTGTTTCGGTACGACTACCATCCTGAGGCCTCGGATTCGATTCCCGGGTCGGGCAGTGATATTGGATTTTTCCATATCAGCCCGGAGTCTGGAATTTGTGCCCGATATGGTGATAGGCTCGCCCCCTATTACATCTGGGGTGGAACTAACCTCGGCGAAATGTATGTGTTCTAGTTCGCTAGTGCACGTCTGCCTACAGATACAGGCGTGAACTTATGATAACTAGTTTGCCACCCAAACTTTGATACATAAAACCCGCTATGTAATTCTAATCGTTACACGGCGAACTATGAATGCTAGAAACAATATGCTCTGTACTTCAACCAAAATATTATCAAATGAAAATGTGACATAATATGATTTACACATAGCACATTTTATTTGATCAAAATTATCAATAGCGGTTTTAAATGAAAATGAAATTAAATAGTCGCCTCCTTGGTCTAGTGGCAGCATGTATGGGCTGTGGACCAGGAGGTCCTGGGTTCGATTCCTAGGTCGGGCAAAGCAAATTTTCTAATTTAATTTGCCCAAGACTGAATCAGAGTCGTTAAAACTTAAATAAATAAATAATAAATAAATACACCCAACAGTCACACACCTAGTCCTGACCCCACACTAGGTATAACCTGTATCGTGAGTGTCAGAGACCATTAGAGACTTTCGGTCTCACAACACCCAGACTTGAAACAAATATCTGTGGGCCACACAAACATTTGTCTCAATGCGGGAATCGAACCCGCGGCCTTTCGCTTCACAGCCGGCTACTCGCCCACTGCGCCACGGAGGTTGTCAAATACTTTCTGCAACATGCTTGAAAATGTGTGTTCCGCCGACCCCACTTTAAGATGGGACAAGGGCATGTAGAAAGAAAGATGGTTGTACACAATTAATACAAAAAGTACTTGGTGCGCGTGTCTATGATAAAGAGTTTTCTATCTATCTATCTTCTCTGTACGAATCGTCATACATAACATAACATAAGCTCACGCCTGTATCCCCGAAGGTGTAGGCAGAGGCGCACTAGCCAACTAGAACGCCCACATTTCGCCGAGCTTAGTTCCGTTTTAGATGTGATAGGGGGCGAGCCTATCGCCATATTGGGCACAAATTCCAGACTCCGGGCTGATATGGAAAAATCCAATATCACTTTGCCCGACCCGGGGATCGAACCCGAGACCTCAGAACCGTAGTCGTACCGAAATACCACCACCCCACCGAGGCAGTCTAGTCTAGTCGGTCAGTACGAATCGTCAACATCTCATAACTTACACCAAAATCGATACCCATCCGATAGCGTTTGAAAAACATCGCGATGTTATCGTTGAGTAGTTTATTTTTAAAAAAAGTGTAGGACGAGGCCGCGTTCCTCCCCCTTTCATCCTGCGTTTCCCCCTAATACCCCAATGGATTCTGAGCTATATTCAGTGTATTATTGTGTAAAGATTTCTTAGGTTTACGCGAATGTTATACATTGAAATGAAATTTGTTTTTTACGGATTTTATCGCAATTTGGTTCCATTTTTGGGCCCAACGTTTCGAAAGCTTTACATCCTTCATGGTCATAGGTCGGACTGGACTAAAAATAAAACCAAATTGCGACGAAATCCGTAAAAAAGCAAGTTTAATAATTATAATTAATATATACACCCAACAGTCACACACCTAGTCCTGACCCCAGACTAGGTATAACCTGTATCGTGGGTGTCAGAGACTATGAGAGACGCACGGTCTCACAACACCCAGACTTGAAACAAATATCTGTGGGCCACACAAACATTGGTCTCAATGTGGGAATCGAACCCGCGGCCTCTCGCTTCACAGTCGGCTACTCGCCCGCTGCGCCAGGGAGGCTGTTAAAAAAGTTTGTTGTCAAATTTTCTTGCGACATCTAAATTGACCACATGTAATATGGGACCGCTTTTGAAGTAAGCTTTATCTCCGAAGAGGTAGGCAGAGGCGCACTAGCGAACTAGTACACCTTTCGCCGAGCTTAGTTCCGTCCCAGATGTGATAGGGGGCGAGCCTATCGCCATATCGGGCACATATTCCAGACTCCGAGCTGATATGGAAATATCCAATATCACTTTGCCCGACCCGGGGATCGAACCCGAGACCTCAGAAATACAACCACGCCACCGAGGCATCTATCGAACATAGATGTACACAGGATGTTGATGATGACGCGTGACATACAAAAAAATCCTATGAATTGAGATTCTCATTTTGAAGTTTGAGAGAAAGAGAAAGAAATAGTTTATTTGTGAAAGCACATACAATATTAGATTATTTAAAAAAAATAATAATAAAACAACGATTTTTATTATGTGCAAATCACAAAACCGGCTCAACTCAGCGTATGCTGGTCAAACGAACAGCGCTGGTCTTCCGCTGAGCCGTTAAGTGATGTCACGGGCGCCAACCAACATGTGACCAATAATAGTATGTGAATAGTTTATAGTACGTCCGCGAAACTACGCCTGCTGCGGTCACGCAAACAAACTTTCGCTGTTGCGTGAATGAAACAGGCACAGGCCCGCAATCGTCCCGGCCGGTGCGTACACTGCACACGATTTGATCGATGCTCGTGCACATAATCCAAGCTTATACGAAATGGGTTATGTCCGATACCACAACCAGTCATAATCATATACAATACAACACATAGTCGGTTGAAAATACAAACGAATTGTCGACAGCCTCGGTGGCGCGGTGGGCGAGTAGCCGGCTGTGAAGCGAGAGGCCGCGGGTTCGATCCCCGCACCGAGACAAATGTTTGTATGGCTTACAGATATTTGTTTCGGGCCTGGGTGTTGTGAGACCGAAAGTCTCTCGTAGTTCCTGATACCCACGACACAAGACTCGATCTTAGTGTGGGGTCAGGACTATGTATGTGACTGTTGGGTGTTATTTATTTATTATTTACCTCCCTTTTTAAGTTGGTTAAAATTAATTAACTAACAATAAACGTATTCTTATTTCAACTTTACGTACGAAGCTAGATTATGGTTTTTTTTTCAATGTGTAGTGCCATTAGAGCGTTGGTTGGGATAACGGGGTAACATCCCTCGGGAGACATAAAACGCTCTGGTTTGACGGCCAGACATAAAATATCTTTTACACACATAAATAAAAATATCAAATTATAAATCTTAGACTAAAAATATTTGAACAACACAAAAATTGGAATATGGTTAGTCAGTGGCGTGCAGTCCATATAGACAAAGACACTGTCTACCCTGACAGTTTGCTATTTAGTACTATTTAAATAAATAAATAATATAAATCATAAGCAACAGCAACAGATTTTCAAAATAACAGATGTGTGTCGAACATAATAATTTAGCAAATTTTGTCTACCCTGATCGAAATGCCTGTGCACGTCACTGTGGTTAGTGAAAATGTACACAAAGCTTTGGCTTTTAGCTCCTCGTTGGTCTAGCGGCAGTGTATTTAGGCTGCAAATCGTGAGGTCCTTGGCTCTAGTTTTTGTTTTCGTAGCAGAGACTGACAAACAGGTGCGTCACCTGAAGATAAATGACATATACATTCACAATACCAAAATATTTATCGACAGCCTCCGTGGCGCAGCGGGCGAGTATATTGTGAAACTTGAGGTCGCGGGTTCGATTCCCGCACCGAGACAAATGTCTGTGTGACCCATAGATATTTGTTTCGGGTCTGGGTGTTGTGACATCGAAAGTCTCTTGTAGTTGATACCCACGATACAGGTTACACCTAGTGTGGGGTCAGGACTATGTATGTGACTGTTGGGTGTATTTATTTTTATTCATGGGTACGCGCCTAAAGCAGGGGAATATGGATTGGGAAGAAAAAGATGGCATTGAGACACCGATTTTTTTTATAGCAGACATTAGCAAACGAGCAGATGGGTCACCTGATGTAAGTGGTCTCCACCGCTCATAGACACCCAAGACACAAAAACAATCATGGGTGCGTTGCCAACCTAAAAGGAGGGAATGGAAGGGGAGGGAAAAGGGATTGGGAAAGGAAGGCGGGAATAGGGCCACCGGAAATATCTCGTAAATGTCACTCATTGAACTAAACACAACAGCGAGCAATACTAGGCACGAAAGAATCATCATCAACAACCACAGGACGTCCACTGCTGGACATATGCCTCTCCCAAAGATTTCCAGATCGACCTGGAAGCGGCCTGAATCCAGATAAAAAAGTGTCTTATATTTATAATATTATGCACAGCATATATGGGCTGTGGACCAGGAGGTCCTGCGGCCTGAGCAGGAAAATTTCTGACAACCGTAAATGTATTTCAGCTCGATGCGCGTCTATGAAATTTGTATGAAATATTAACCAAACGTCATCAGTGCGCAGCGAACTCGAATACATTTACATTAGTTTTTCGTGCTCGGGCTACTGGAGTCGATTCATAGGTCGGGCAAAGCAATATTTCTAATTTAGTTTACCCGGGACTGGATCCCTCATACGGGGTTAACGTCAGGCAGGCCGCGGTCGTAAAAACTAAGCCAAATACTTTCTGCAATATGCTTGAAAAAGTGTGTTGCGCTGACCTCACATTATGGTGGGATAAGGGCAGGTAGAATGTGGTCACCAGAATCATGCCGGCCTACGAGCCGGCCGGCTTCCGAGTTACGACAACACAAGCGGATGATACATACACACTCACGCCTGCATCCCATGGGGGTAGGCAGACACAATTGAGCGCTATTAGCTACGATCCTGTATATACACACGATGTATATGTATGTGTGTGTATGTATGTATATATGTATATATTTATGTTTATATATGTATGTGTGTGTGTATGTATATATATGGTACGGTAATAATATGTATATGTCCACACTTATATTTTTAAAAACTTACATTATATTAAATCGCTTACTAACATCTAAGGTTAAGAACGCATAATTTGTATTTTTTTTTTGCTTTAATAAGATCTTTATAGGAAATAAATAAAGGCTATCATAATCATAATCATCATAAGCTACGATCCTGACATACCTCTTTTGCCTCGTCCACATTCATACATCGTTTCATACATTTCCGCCGGTTGAGCATACTCCAAACTTGCCCTTTACGCAGGAGATCGCTTGTTTGATCCATATAGGTGATATTTTCTTTATTAGTATTTACATCGTACAAGTACCTACCTATTTACCTTTCTTTCTACCAGTCTACCAATATGTAAATATCAATAATGACAAGTTTAAAAACTCAAATGACCGACTTCAAACGCGATCGTAACCAATTTATATGGGAGCATCCTTGAAACAAGCTCTATTGAACACAAAAAGAATTTTGAAAATCGGTCCACATTTGGCGGAGATATCGCGTAAAATACATAAAAAATACAGACGAATTGAGGACCTTCTCTTTTTTGGAAGTCGGTAAAAAATGGTTTCCCTCGCATAGCGAACGATATCTGCAGTGCGATTATCATTGCATGCGTGAAATTTCACTCGACGCGTTGCTGATACGATGCCAATAATGCGAATAGAGCTGCTGCTGTGCGTAAAATTTAATTTTATTATGGTGTGGGAATGATAATGTGATAAAGATGGAGCTGAATGGCGTGCAGTGAGAGTATGGATCGAAAGTGCGAATAATTTGTGAAAAACGTTATAATTATTAGTAAAATAGGCTATCATCATCATAAGCCATAGGACGTCCACTGCTGAACATAGGCCTCCCCCAAAGATTTCCAAATCGACGACTAAAAGACCTGATAAAGGTCGCAAGAAGTCGCTGGATGCAGGCCGCTTCCAACAGGTCGATCTGGAAAATAGGCTATAATAGAAGTTAATTGAACCGTTTTTTTTAGTGGTAGAGAGCCACGCTGTAGACAGCTACGTGTACAGGATGTATGGGCCGGCTCGTCCGGTTTGATACCGTTGTCTCACAGAAAACCGACGTAAAGTGGCAGATCGCCGTCGCGTTTCATTCGGTGAGTAAGATGACCGGCTCAATCCCCTTCTCCCTTTCCCAATACCTTTTTCCCTCCTTTTACGTTGGCAACGCTTTTAATCACTTTGCAGAAAAGCTAACTTTTACGACCAGCCGCCTGCCTGACTTCGTTCCTTCTTGGATTTTTTATAAACATAAACATAAGCTCACGCCTGTATCCCCGAAGGGGTAGGCAGAGGCGTACTAGCGAACTAGAACACCCACATTTCTCCGAGCTTAGTTCCGTCCCAGATGTGATAGGGGGCGAGCCTATCGCCATATCGGGCACAAATTCCAGACTCCGGGCTGATATGGAAAAATTCAATATCACTTTGCCGGACCCGGGGATCGAACCCGAGACCTCAGAACCATAGTCGTACCGAAATACCACCACGCCACGGAGGCAGTCAGTCAGGCAGTCACAATAATAAATAATAATAATAATAATAATAAATACACCCAACAGTCACACACTTAGTCCTAACCCCACACTAGGTATAACCTGTATCGTGGGTGTCAGAGACTATGAGAGACTTTCGGTCTCACAACACCCAGACTTGAAACAAATATCTGTGGGTCACACAAACATTTGTCTCAATGCGGGAATCGAACCCGCGGCCTCTCGCTTCACAGCCGGCTACTCGCCCGCTGCGCCACGGAGGCTGTCACAGAGCCAGGATTTTTTATATAAAGGTTAAATAGTGGGTACTTAAATATATATCATTTATCACACATCACACCTCATTCATCTTTCAAAGCTTATTTTTATTTGGTCTCAGCACGCCTCAATCTTTATGCCGATCACGTGTTGGCTAAAAGCCGAAAGAAAACTGGACAGCCGCCGCCGCCTCGTTAACTAACAAAAGTGCTCAAGAACTAATTGAGAGTAACAAGATCACTCTTGAGAAAAATAGGCTAAATTTTTTCTTGCCTCGGTGGCGTGGTTGTATTTCGGTGCGACTACATCAGTCTCGGGTTCGATCCCCGAGTCGGGCAAACGGATATATGGACTTTTCCATATCAGTCCGGAGTCTGGAATTTGTGCCCGATGTAGCGATAGGCTCGCCCGCTATCACATCTGGAACTAAGCTCGGCGAAATGTGGGTGTTCTAGTTCGGTAGTGAGTCTCTGCCTACCCCTTTGGGGGTACAGGCGTGAGCTTGTGTTATGTTATATTTAATCTTCCTGCTTATCTCACTTTAATGCGGGGTCGGCGCAACACACGTTTTCAAATATGTTGCAGAAAGGCTTTGGCTTCATTTTAACGACCGGCTGCCTGCCTCTGAGGGATCCAGTCCCGGGAAAATTAAATTAGAAAATTCGCTTCGGCCGACCTGGGAATTGAACCGCTTTGTTCCGTCCCAGATGTGATAGGGGGCGAGCCTATTGCTATATCGGGCAGAAATTTCAGACTCCGGATTGATATTGAACAAATCCAATATCACGTAGACCGTAGTATGTATAAAAAAAAAAACTGACTAAGACAAAAGACTAGAATTACTTTAGTATAGAAAATCCTTTCAAAGTGTTCTTGCAAACAGCATATTAAGTTCACCACAATCAAAGAGATTTAATATTACTAACTGTAGAGGGGCTATCGAGCAAGTTTCCATACAAAAAATATCTCAAACGTCAGAATAACGCCATTTACCACTTATTACATATGCGAGAGCGTTATTACAATTAACCTAGAATGTTCTATGAATGTTCAAGAAACACGTAAGACAATACTGTTTAAACATTATTACGCTGGCACGAACTTGAACTTTCAAATATCATTGAGTGACTTATGACTAACTCGCCTCCGTGGCGCAGTGGCCGAGTAGCCGGCTGTGAAGCGAGGGGCCGCGGGTTCGATTTCCGCATTGAGACAAATGTTTGTGTGGCCCACAGATATTTTTTTTTCCCCTTTGGTGAACTGCAGGGGTCCCTGGTAATGGGATACTGGAAAACCCTGCAGTATCTCACCATTGGGGAGGTGAGGGTAGGAAGGGAGTATTTGTTTTATGTGGAAGGGAATTAAGGGATGCAAATGGGGATATTAAGTGAGAAGAAAAGATGGTAGGATTTAAGGGAGAAGGATACCTAAGCTAACCTAACAGGAGAGGTAAGGTAAGGGGGAGTGGGAAAGGAAGGGGATTGGGATGTTACCTTCTTCTGGGAAGTAGGTTAGTAGAGGGGATGAGAATTGGTGGCGGAAAAGTTGAAAGGGGATGTGAAAGGTAAGGAAATGTAAGGAGACCTAAGGAAAGGTGGAAATGATGGAATGAGAGTTGGGGATAGGGACAAGGCAGAAGAAGAAGAAGAAGAAGAAGAAACACAATTCATATTGGGCCCACAGATATTTGTTTCGTGTCTGGGTGTTGTGAGACCGAAAGTCTCTCATAGTCTCTGATACCCACGATACAGGTTATACATAGTGTGGGGTCAGGACTAGATGTGTGACTGTTGGGTGTATTTATTTATTTAAAAAAAAACTAGGTCTCAACTTTTGGATCACAAATTCCGTGCTGTTGCCCCATCTTTGTACTATCATTGACCACAATGTACACAATTCATAACAATTTACCCCAAAACAAAAGTATTTGTCTACATTACCCCAATTCGCCTTCAACGGTGACGATCATTGATTCTGGGCACATTCAGTCTATTTATCCCACTGCGACGTTCGCCCACCCCAATTTTAATAGCCGAGACGTCGGGTGCGTTTGCGAAATATATAAAACAAATTCAGAAATCTCTGCGAGCCATAAATCAAAAAAGTTTCCGACGGCACGGTTCAGAGTGGGTACCCTTGTCACTGATTTTTTTAACTTCGAAAACTAAAGCAGGCGTGGAGTAAGTGATGGAAATAATGTTTTTGATATTGTTGGAAAAATTCCACAGCTGTGTTCTGTAGCCCGAGCACGAAAAACTAATGTAAATGTAAATGTATTCGAGTTCGCTGCGCACTGATGACGTTGGGTTAATATTTCATACAAATTTCATAGACGCGCATCGAGTTCGAATACATTTACGGTTGTCAGAAATTTTCCCGCTCAGGCCGCTGATCTTTGGTAAACGCAGTTTTTGGAGGAACTAGTTTGGCGGCTCTAGTTACCCAAATCTCTAATCCCCATTTTACCCCGTTAGGGGCTGTTTCCGAAATTTCCGATATTCCAACTTATTTCTTTCACGTCATAAAAGTAATGCCTCCTAAGTGTAAGCAGCATATATAGCCTGAGGACCAGGAGGTCCTAGGTTCAGTTCCAGAGACTACGAGCCGCCTTTAAAAAAATGTTTTTTGAAATTGAAAGTAGTTTATTAAAATTAATACATACATAAGCTCACTCCTGTATCCCCGAAGGGGTAGGCAGAGGCGCACTAGCCAACTAGAACACCCACATTTCGCCGAGCTTAAAATTAAAATTAAAAAATAATAAAAATTAATACTAGTTCACAAAACGAAGGGTAGAAGGCGCCTGACTGGAGGAATACCTGAGAGCGAAGGAAGGGTGTCTAAGCACTATGTCAGCATTTCGGGAAGTTAAATGTAAACAGGAAAGGGGAAGTAATGTACAGAAATAGGTCGGGTAAAGTGATTTTTCTTATGTAATTTGCCCGGGATGGAATACCTTAAAGGGTTTACGTTAAGTACACTGCCGTTCTAAAAAGTTAGGCCAAATCCTTTCTGCAACATACTTGAAAAAGTGTATTCTGCCAAACCCACATTAAAGTAGGATAAGGGCAGATAGAAAAAAAGCATCGTGTAAAAAGGATTCGAGAAAGTTTTCACTATGAAAACCATTATAAAATAGTGACCCACATTTTTTTTTAAATACACCCAACAGTCACACACCTAGTCCTGACCCCACACTAGGCATAACCTGTATCGTGGGTGTCAGAGACTATGAGAGACTTTCGGTCTCACAATACCCAGACTTGAAATCTGTGGGCCACACAAACATTTGTCTAAATGCAGGAATCGAACCCGCGGCCTCTCGCTTCACAGCCGGCTACTCGCCCACTGCGCCACGGAGGCTGTCGGGTGAAATTTGTGTTAAACCAACTCCGTCCAAACGTAAGTAACAAACGCCTATACTCCACCAGGCATGATTTGAATAAATAGTGTCGACCTACCTTGAGATGAGTTCTATCTAACGGCCTTTCTTCCCTCACGGAATGTATTCAGGACTCCCAAACTATGTATTTTACGTCGACAATAAATACTCGGAAGGGTAAACGGGCCTTTGTTCTTCATAAACTGTATAATAGTACTTTTGTCAGTTTGTACGCTTTGTTTATCTCGTGAAAGGGATTTTCACGTCGGACATTGTAAGCCGATCTCGTTCGTATAGGCTTTTTACTGCTATTTTATCGTTCATAAATGTTTTTAATTCACTTATTTTAAGGCTATTTTTATACGGGATTGCAGGTTAATACACCGTACTGATTTATTAACATAACATAACATAAGCTCACGCCTGTATCCCAGAAGGGGTAGGCAGAGGCGCATTAGCGAACTAGAACACCCACATTTCGCCCAGCTTAGTTCCGTCCCAGATGAGATAGGGGGCGAACCTATCACCATATCGGGCATAATGTCCAGACTCCGGGCTGATATAGAAAAATCCAATATAGCTTTGCCCGACCCGGGGATCTGATTTATTATTTAATCTTTTATCGCTATAATACTCAGGAATGGAATTTTTGGTTTAAAAAACATGGGATGTAGATCGCAAAAGTGCAAAGTCGTACAAATGTGAATTTGCTGATAAGTGACAAGACAATCATTTTCATTGTTTCTTCTTCCATGATACATTGTTCGACGTAACATTACAATATAATTTACATAAACATAACATAACATAAGCTCACGCCTGTATCCCAGAAGGGGTAGGCAAAGGCGCACAAGCGAACTAGAACACCCACATTTCGCTGAGCTTAGTTCCGTTCCAGATGTGATAGGGGGCGAACCTATCGCCATATCGGGCACAATGTCCAGACTCCGGGCTGATATGGAAAAATCCAATATCACTTTGCTCGACCCGGGGATCTGATTTAGTATTTAATCTTTTAATAATCAATATTTTTTAATAATCAATAATTAATAATCTTTTAATAAAAATCGCTATAATGCTCTGGAATGCATTTTTGGTTTAAAAAAACATGGGATGTAGATCGCAAAAATGCAAAGTCGTACAGATGTGATTTTGCTGATAAGTGACAAGCCAATAATTTTCAATGTTTCTTCTTTCTTGTTTAAACATTGTTCGACGTAACAATACAACTAAAATATGTAACAATTACCTTTGATTAAAGCCCATCAAATATATAAAGAATTATCAAAATCAATGTAGTGTATTTAGATATAAATAGAAATAACAAAATAAATCCTCCAGAGGTCGAGAACCTTCTGTTTGGGGATCCGATGAGAGTCAAAATGGGTTCACATTTAACTGTGATTAAAATCAGTTTACATTTAACTTATTGTTTGACGTAATCCCGACGTGACGTCTGGTGCCAGGAGCCACCGTCCTACTTATAAGCTTAGTGAGACAACAAAGCCCAATATTTCACCGAATTTAAACATACATCCACACATTCATAGTACATAAAGATGCCCATATAACAAAATAAAAATAAATAAAGCACCCATAAATACACATAAACTGGTTTTTCTTGGCCAAAAGTCTTCATTTCCATAGCAGTGTAATTACCATAATAAAATATTACTCAATAACTCTTGCGGGAAACGAGAATTTATCTGATTTATCAAATCGTAATAATTTGACGATGTAATAAAATTTATTATCCGTCACTAAGTGAGCTGTTTGTTGGAAAATATAACTGTTAATATTTCAAAGCGAATGTATGGAAACACTTTATTCATTCGAGATTGAAATCAATAATTTGGAGGACATTAAGGAGCAAAATTATTTAAGGCCGTAGCTTTTGCCTGAGCATGAGTAATTATGACAATAGAATTCGTTTTGACGTTCGTCAATTTCGCTAAAATTATAGGTCTTATACGCGCATCGAACCTAAGATGGATTAGTTTGATGCTTAATTAGTGCCTGTCTTTCGCCTCAGCAGGGTTACCACGACCTCTTATAGCAGTATTATTATAATCGTTCTTCGTTTGTTTTGTATGGGAATCGATACAAGTAAGATGATAATAATACTGCTATAAGAGGTGGTGGTAACCCCCAGATAATGTGTGTTATTTCACTTTATGTTATTAGACTATCGCATTAAAACTTCAACAAGGTAGACCACCTACAAGGTGGACCGACGACCTGATAAAGGTCGCACGCAGGAAGTCGCTGGATGCAGGCCGCTTCCAACAGGTCGATCTGGAAATCTTTGGGGGAGGCCTATGTTCAGCAGTGGACGTCCTATGGCTGATGATGACGACGATGATGATTAAAACTTCTCTATCACCTAATAATTATCATATACAAGACCATCATTTGGCCAAGGGGGTTATCACGGTGGTGGTAACCCCCTTGTGTGTGTGTAAGAGGTGTCTTATAGCAGTATTATTATAATTTTACTTGTACCGATTCCCATACAAAACAAACGAAGAACGATTATAATAATATTGCTATAAGAGGTAGTGGTAGCCCTGCAGTACTTCTGTATGGGTGCGAGACGTGGCCAGCAGGCCGAGCAGGAAAATTTCTGAGAACCGTAAATGTATTCGTGCTCGATGCGCGTCTATGAAATTTGTATGAAATATTAACCAAACGTCATCAGTGCGCAGCGAACTCGAATACATTTACATTTACATTAGTTTTTCGTGCTCGGGCTACTGTTTTTAAGCGTTATGTTAAGGAAATCCACGTCGCGGAAATGATGCTGCGGTGGATGTGCAATGTTACACGACTCGATCGAATACGTAACATGTACATCCGCGGTAGTCTTGGTATGGTCACCTTTTAAGAAAACCACAGGAGTACGTTGGTTGCAAGTGTATAGGCCAGATCGTACCAGGGGGCGGTCCCCGCGGACGATCCAAAAAGCGTTAGCTGGACGTTACATTGAGAGTTAATGGTCTTACTGTAGAGAATGCTTAAGACCGAATAAAATGGAAGCATTTAAGTAGGAAGGTTGGAGTGGTAGAGCCACGCACGAATGGGTCGGCTCGACCGGTTTGATACCACTGTCTCACAGAAAACCGACGTAAAGTGCAGCTTGCTGTCGCATTTCGTTCGGTGAGTGAGATTTCCGGTGGCCCATTTCCCCCCTCCCCTTCCCCATCCCTTTTCCCTCCCCTTCCATTTCCTCTGTTTAGGTTGGCAACGCACACATGATTCTTATTGTGTCTTGGGTGTCTATGGGCGGTGGAGATCACTAACCATCAGGTGACCCATCTGTTCGTTTGCCAGTCTCTCCTATAAAAAAAAAGACGGACCCTGGAACTAGGCCGGGATAACTCCAGGTATAAAGAAAAATATCACCAAATAATTATCACAATCAATATAATGTCTCCATTTATCGTGCCCCCATCAGACTAGGCTCGCCCCCATCACATGAAAGAACGGACAGAAGCTCAGAAGTGAGTGCTGTAGTTAGTTGTCTACCCATTCAGTGATACAGGCTAAGATAGATACAGGCATAAGCAGTGACGAGCAATCTACCTCTACCTCTATATTGACAAAAACTTAACGGACCGACTTCAAATCCGATCGTGACCAAATTTATATGGGACCACCCTTGAAATAAGCTCTATCGAACACAAAAAGATTTTTTTAAGATGAGTCCACATTTGGCGGAGATATCACGTCACATACATAAAAAAATAAATAAAATAATCACAAGTTTAAAAACTGAATTGACCGACTTCCAATTTACCTATCGTGACCAAATTTATATAGAACCGCCCTTGACATAAGCTCTATCGAACAAAAGAATTTTGGCGGCACATTTGGCGGTGATATCGAGTAACATACATGAAAAAATACAGACGAATTGAGGACCTTCTCCTTTTTGGAAGTCGGTCGAAAAAGGCACTATTCTGTCAATTTAATAATTACACAATTACATACATACATAAGCCAACGCCTGCATCTTCGAAGGGATGGGCTGAGGCACGGTAGCAAATTAGAACAGCCACATTTCACAGAGCTTAGTTCCGTCCCAGATGTGATAGGGAGCGAGCCAAGCGCCATATCGGGCACAAATTCTAGACTCCGGGCTGGCACTGATTGAAAAAACTAATATTACTTTGCCCGACCTGGGGATCGAACCCGAGATCACAGGACGGTAGTCGTACCGAAAGGCAACTACGGCACCGAGGTAGTTACACAAAACAGGCAGTTAAAAATAATACACATCCAAAACATAACATAAGCTCACGCCTGTATCCCCGAAGGGGTAGGCAGAGTCATACTAGCGAACTAGAACACCCACATTTCGCCGAGCTTAGTTCCGTCCCAGATGTGATAGGGAGCGAGCCTAGCGCCATATCGGGCACAAATTCCAGACTCTGAGCTGATATAGAAAAATCCAATATCTCTTTGCCCGACCCGGGGATCCAACCCGAGAACTCAGAACCGTAGTCGTACCGAAATACCACCACGCCACGGAGGCAGTCACCCAAAACAAAATAGCATTACTCGGCTTATATTTTAAATCGACATTGCGATGATGCTGGTTATAATAAAGAATTTAAGAAAAATAATTATGCAAGTTTTTGTCTACCGAATGCTTGTGCACGTCATTGGGCATATGTAAGCTGATTATGTATGCATGATATACATTTGGCAGAGATATTGCGATGTACATTAAACAAATACAGAATTCAGATCAGTTAATATTAAGAACAGTTTATATTCTGCCAAAGCAAATATATGAAAAGGCTTTATTATCTGTATGTATAATAAAAACAATAATTCTGTAGCACCATTAGGCAGACGCAGTAAATTTGAAAATTGGCGGCGCGCCATCGTCTTCTATCATGTACTCCTACATGACGAGCATGTAAAATAACAGCGGTTTCTTGAAAGCTGATCAATGTGTAGGGACACACCATTATTATTGTATGTAGGTCACATTATCGTGATGCATGTGTGCGAGGTGCATGAATCTGTTTTTACGCGTGTGCAATAATTTAAAGTGGCTGCGCCCACAATTATTAGGCAGTCGCAAATAGATAGTCGCAAATAAGCAGTCGCAAATAAGCAGTCGCAAATAAGCAGTTGCAAATAAACTTTTACAGTGTACAATTGTGTCATCATTGTCCGCCCTTACGACCAACAAACGGCTGCCCATTAATTAAGTTAGCTTAAGATTAAAAACTTAAAGGACCGACTTCAAATCCATACGTGACCGAATTTAAATGAAAATCGGTCCTCATTTGGCGGAGATATCGCGTAACATACATAAAAAAATACAGGCGAATTGAGAACCTTCTCCTTTTTGGAATTCGGTCGAAAATTTAGTTGCAGATACTGAACGCTTTTAATTTTAAAGTTTTGGTAATTGTATGTTGATTTGACTACCCTTTCAGAAATACCGTGATACGATCGGTTTCTATGTTGCAAAGAAGGCTGACAACCATGATCTGGGTTTAAATCGCAGGTTTAAATGAATTTTGTTTGAATTTTTTCACAATTTCTTCTGAGGGATAGCCACGAAATGCCGACGTCTTTATTTTTAAAAATATAGGCCATTACTTACAAAAACATTTTAGCTGAGCAAATGACTAAGAATGGCTATTATAGTATTATCCCTCAGAGGGGGTTGACGTCAGGCAGGCAGCCGGTCGTAAAAACTTAACCAAATCCTTTCTGCAACATGCTTGAAAAAGTGTGTTGCGCCGACTCCACATTAAGGTGGGATTAGGGCAGGTAGAAAGAAATAAAGAAATTACTAATTAATAATTAATAGTCTATCCCTTTTATTTTCAAACAATGTGACACGAGGAAAAGAGTGACAGACTATTCTTAAGCATTTGCTAAGGCCCATAGTTGACATGTAAAAGTGATATACGCGATATAATGTCCTATTTGCACAATAAATTATTTGAATTTGTTGAAAATACGGAATCCTTTCTACAACATGATAAAAATGTGTATTGTCGACTGCCCATTAAAATGAGGTAAAGGTAAGGAATATATTTAATGCAAATTAACGAACCAAAAAGCACGTACAATATTTTTTTAAGAAAACTATTTCTTTGTTCATATTCTAGCCATGTAATAAGTGCTTCGTGTTTTAATTCTGAGAGTACGCTCGTAACTTTCACTGCTCTCATTTTGGGTATAGGTATGAACATTTTGTATAATTTTAAGAACACTCTCGCGAAAGCTTGGCTGCTTTTTTATACATTTTCTACTTTATGTTTACTTACACTGTGTGCTCTAAATTAATTTGCAGAAAGTTCAATATTATGTTTCTGTAACTAGAGAATTCTAGTTAATAGTGCTTTATGTATTATGACTGTCTCGGTGGCGTGGTGGTATTTCGGTACGACTACGGTTCTGAGGTCTCGGGTTCGATCTCCGGGTCGGGCAAAGTGATATTGGATTTTTCCTTATCAGCCCGGAGTCTGGAATTTGTGCCCGATATGTCGATAGGCTCGCCCCCTATCACATCTGGGACGGAACTAAGCTCGGCGAAATGTGGGTGTTCTAGTTCGCTAGTGCGCCTCTGCCTACCCCTTCTGGGATACAGGCGTGAGCTTATGTTATGTTATGTTATTTAGCTTCTAGTGAAAGATTAAATAAATTGTACAATATAGAGGTACATATATTGCAAAAGTGCTATTAGATGTTAAAAGTAAAATGCATTAAGAAAAATCTCTATTCGTTTTCAACTGAAAACAACTATTTTCACACGCATTCATGGAATTTACTTAATTAATTTACCTTTTATGCAATTAGACCAAATGAGCGCATTTCTTTTAATAATTGTTATATAAAAAACCTTTGTGTAAACAGAGAGAGCGCATTATTTTATTGTTCTCTTTTTGTTGTTTACACTAAAAATTATTAATAACAGCAAGTACCTATTACAATATAACTTAATATCTGACCATAAAATGTGAAAATAACTCTAGATAAAGTCAGCTACAGCATTCATTACAATGGTAATTTAAGAAAGTAAGAATACTTGCATACATACATAAGCTCACCCTGTATCTCTGAAGGGGTAGGCAGAGGTGCACTAGCGAACTAGAACACTCACATTTCACCGAGCTTAGTTCTGTCCCGGATGAGATAGGGGGTGAGCCTATCGCCATATCGGGCACAAATTCCAGATTCCGGGCTTCTATGGAAAAATTCAATATAACTGCCCGACTTGCGGATCGAACTTGAGACCTCAGAACAGTAACTGTACCGAAATACAACCACGTCACAGAGGCAGTCAGTAAGAAAATAATAATCATCATCATCAGCCATAGGACGTCCACTGCTGAACACAGGCCTCCCCCAAAGATTTCCAGATCGACCTATTGGAAGCGGCCTGCATCCGGCGACTTCCTGCGACCTTTATCAATAATTAATTAATTTATTTTTTAATAATTACGATTTATTAGTTATCTAGTTAGAAGCGCATTTTCAAAGTTAAATACAAGTCCAAAATGTCTGATAACGAGGAATAACAATTTGAATTACAAAATTTGAATCACAAAACGAATACGAAAAGACGTGCGAAATGTATTACGCAACGTGTTTCAATCCTGTATCTTGTACACGCGAGCACACTGAATAATTATTATCTTTTACACTCACAGAGGAATGAATGGTGACGAGGAAATTATTCCTGAAAGCGCTGCTTTTATACCTTCATGTCAGGAAAGGTAAAACTAGTTATGAAATCACGTCGTCTGCTAAAACGTCAATTAACTTGAATTCATTAGTAACTTCCTAGAATTTAGTTATTTTAACAGTCATAGCCAGTTCATTTTCTGTTACTGAGAAACTGAGCAACTATTCAATTGAACGTCCGTCCGATTTTCTAAGTTACAAAGGATTTATAAAATACTGGGAGTACTGAGTGGGCAATTAATATTTTCTATTTCTAGGAAAAAATAACATTAAATATTTGTGTGATCAACGAATATTTATCTTAACTAGTTAAATTTTTGGGGAGACCGAGGGTTTTGTCTTTGCAATTATGGACGAAGTTATCAAGACGAACAACTTAGGAAATACATCATGAAGGACGGCACGGTCGACATTTGTCGAGAATGCCACCGTCCCGGAGAATCTATCAGGCATGTTATTTCCGGTTGTTCGTATCTTGCTAACGGCGAGTATTTGCATAGGCATAACCTTGTAGCCAAGATCCTACACCAGCAACTTGCTCTGCGATATTGCCTCGTGGCTTCTGAAGTGCCTTATTATCAATATATCCCTCAACCAGTTCTCGAAAATAGTCATGCAACGCTCTATTGGGATCGATCTGTTATCACAGACAGGACTATTGTGGCCAATAAGCCTGATATTGTGGTAGTAGATCGATTGACGCGCCGGGCGATGCTTGTTGATGTCACGATTCCGCATGATGAGAACCTTGTGAAAGCCGAAAAAGACAAAATGTCGAAATATTTAGACCTGGCACATGAGGTTACTCGCATGTGGGATGTGGATTCAACAATCATTGTTCCGATAGTCATTTCTGCCCATGGTTTAATACCACTGAGCCTCGACCAACATTCAAGAGGCTCTCGGTTGGTGTTTGGGTCAAGAGCCAAATGCAGAAGGCAGTATTACTGGATACGGCACGAATTGTGAGGAGGTTCCTCACTCTGGGGTCCTAACCGCCGGTGGCTTGGGTCCCGAACCTCGCCATCGGAGGGGAATATTTTTATATTTTTAAATGTATTTATTTTTATATCATATATTTAAAAATGTAGAAAAAACTTTTAAAAATAAAGAGTACTGAACAGAAATAATAATAAAGCCTTTATTTCCCAATTGTACATTACATAAATCCATTAAATTATAGTTTTTTTTTTTTTAAATAAATAACACCCAACAGTCACATATATAGTTAAATATGAATTAATACAATAATAATTATAAATCAATAGTTAATTATGAAATACATTAATTAAACATAGTGAGTAATAATAATCATCATGCATTTGATTTCTATATGTTAATTAATTAGAGGTAATTCTATAAGTACATTGTGAAAATCCTAATACTAATATTTTGACTACTATTGGGTACCCATTACGGATGAAGGCCTCCTCCAACAGTTGCCATCGTTCCCTAACTTGAGCCAGTCTTGTCCAAGTGGGACCGGCTACAGCCATGATGTCATCACACCACCTGCGTCTCGGTCGACCACGGGGACGAGGTGCATCGCGCGGATACCAGTATAAAATTATTTCACTCCATCGCCCGTCAGTGGCTCTAGCCACATTTCCAGCCCACCACCATTTTAGTTTGTATGCAAGTTCTAAATCATCTATAATTCTTGTATTGGCTCGTATGAGGTTGCATGTTTTGTGATTTTTGAGGCTAATACCTAACATACTCCTTTCTATTGCTCTTTGAAAAGTTCGAATTTTGTTTGCTAGTGCTTTGTAGCTTTAATAGATATCTTTATTAAAAATATTTCTGTATATCATTCGCTGCCTGATCTGGCTTTAATTTTTAAATCGTTTTCCTTCGTCACTCTAGTTGTATTCTATGCTCATGTATTTGACGTTCTTCCGTTTAACAAGATCTTTAACGAACATATCCTGAAGTTAAAGGTATTGTAAGGCAAGATTGCGTATTGATACTTGGGTACTACAGCGTAGCAGCGTAGCAATTGCTACGTGCTACAGTCTATCTACGAGCGTGCCAATATGATGTTTTTGTAATCCAAATAATTTTATGGGTTTTATTGTCTTCAATATATTTTTGTAAAAGCTTTTTTACCTACATCATAGAGCGGTTGTCTGAAAAGTGTTACATTCTGATAAAATCTGTAACGATTAATTTTATTTCAATACTCATGTAACAAAAAAAACTTTTAATAATAATAATAAATACACCCACAGTCACACACATAGTCCTGACCCTACACTAGGTGTAACCTGTATCGTGGGTATCAGAAACTACAAGAGACTTTCGGTCTCACAACACCCAGACGCGAAACAAATATCTATGGGCTACACAGACATTTGTTTCGATGCGGGAATCGAACCCGCAACCTCACTCGCTTAAATGAGCCACTAAACTTTATTGTTGGTTATACTCTCCTATTAAAATAGCATCGTTTAAATCAGCTCTTGACTTAAGAATGTTTATAAGTTCCGGAAACGACTGTACTTTTAACTTATTCTGTAAATTGGAATTGAGCTCTTGTTACAACTTAACCCTGACGTAGGCCTGATATTTTAACCCTTTGCAATAATTCTGTATTATCATGAAAAACACGACCTTATCAGCCCAAGCAAAAACCACCCTTAGTATAATGTAATAGAGTATAAATTTATATAACAATGATAGCACTTTGTAGAAAATTTGGACCGATTTGTCACTAGAGAATAGGGCTTGAATTTCCCGGCCTTTTAATTTTCCCGGGATTGTAGAATATAAAGTACATTCCCGGATATATTTGTTCCAAAATTACGTGGCTACTAATAAGCCGTCATAATTGACAGAATTGACAAATGAATTTGCGGGCATAAACACACCAAAATCCATTTTTAGTTTGCCTTGAAAGAAGGGTGGTGTTTTTTGTATATCGGTACTATTGGATCAAAGTTATACCTCGTGTAATTTTTTAAAACGTTTTAATCGTTGTGAAAGTTTTATTTTGAAAATGTCATTCCGGGTTATTTTTAAATCGTGAAAAGTCGGATGATAAAAAAATTGAGTAATTGAATATTTATTTTATAAATCATTTTTAGAATTCCTCGGTGACTGCCCCGGTGGCGTGGTTGTATTTCGGTACAACTACCGTCCTGAGGTCTCGGGTTCGATCCCCGGGTCGGGCAAAGTGATATTGGATTTTTCCATATCAGCCCGGAGTCTGAAATTTGTGCCCGATATGGCGATATGCTCGCCCCCTATCACATCTGGGACGGAACTAAGATTGGCGAAATGTGAGTGTTCTAGTTCGCCAGTTCACATTTGCCTACCCTTTCGGGGATACAGGCGTGAGCTTATGTGCATGTATGTTTTAGAATTTCCAAATACTGGGGATGATTTTAATGTCCCGAGATTTCCCGGGAACGTAAACAACCCTAGTGAAGAACATAAAATAACATTAATTAAGCATCGAGTAGTGATGGGTTAACGCCAAATGCTAATTGGTTATTTTCGGCGTTGTTTTATGAAATTGTTTGCTGTACCGTTTAATTAAACTTCAGTTAAATGCGTTTATTGCGGACGAATGATCCTATTACCAGTCAGCTCCGGATTACATTTGTAGGGGTAAGTTCTCATGTACTCTAATTTAAGAGGATTAACGAAGGAATTATTATTGTAAACTGAGTTGTAATTTGATTTGTAATCATTGATTACTGGTGGTGAACAAATCTACGCCCCGAGTAGAAATTTTTCTTTCTATCTGCCCTTATCCCACCTTAATGTAGGGTCGACGCAACACACTTTTTCAAGTATGTTGCAAATAAGATTTGGCTTATTTTTTCCGACCGGCCGCCTGCCTGACGTCCTCCTATGAGGGATCCAGTCCCGGGCAAATTAAATTAGAAAATTTACTTTGCCCGACCTGGAAATCGAACCCAGGACCTCCCGCTCTACAGCCCATACATGCTGCCACTAGACCAAGGAGGCGACATTTACGCCCCGAATAGGAATATTTTTGACAATGTAGAAAGCCCGATGCACGTCTCTGAAAGTATGAAATATTAACCAAATATCGTCAGTGTCCGGCGAGCTCGATACGAATTCGATTGTCAAAAATATTCCTGATTTGATTCTTTGGAGGACCCCTATGTTCAGAAGACGACGTCCTACGGCTTGTGATGATGATAAATTCCCGGGGGCCTAGTTTTACAGTTTTACAGTTCGGACGTTTTGCTATTTTAAGTGGCTCACGTGACCCACCGATATCGGTGCTATACCTCTAAGTTTTGTTTCGAAGAATGCTATACAGTAAACCGTTTGACAGCCCCCTCTACGGCGTTTGACATTTATTTTGAATGTGGTTCAATTTATATTAGTCTGTGCGGTAGAGTATCGGTCTGATATTGTTCATCCGATAACGTTTTATAGAGGTAGAGGTAGAATAGACACCCAGATCGGGCCGAAGTACCTTAATTACTCATATGACATACATATATAGAATCACGCGTGCTTCCGCGATGGCGTAGGCACAAGTAAACTAGCGGACTAGAACACCCACGTTTTGACGAGCTCGTTTCCGTCTCAGATGTGATAGGGGCGCGTTTATCGAGATATCGGGCACGAATTCTAGACTCCGGGCTGATATTGGTAGATATGCCCGACCCGGGGATCAAAGTGGTATTGCGTGCGTGGGACCACTATTATCCTGAAGTCTGGTTCGATCCCCGGGTCGGGCAAAGTGATATTGGATTTGGATTTGAATGGATATCACATCTGAGGGCGGAATGTGGGTGTTCTAATTCGCTAGTGCGTCTCTGCCACCCCTTCGGGGATACAGGCGTGAGCTTATGTTAAGTAACTAAATATTCTAGTCTATTAGAATACCAAAATAACATCCAACTTTAACACACTCGACTAACATTACATTATAATATTTTAACAACTCAAATGAATCACGAAACTTCATCAAAACAGCTTTAACTTACGAAACAGTTAATATTCTGTGTCGCATATTACTAATTGTACCATTGTGGGATTAAACTAAACCTAAACTATGGTCTTTAATCCTACATAGAGGCTTATGGATCCAACGTTCCAGTACTGTAGACCTACGGAATACAACTATGATAGTTCTGAATAATTGTGTACTTGACTATGTTTGATTTTAAACACATATTTATATGTAATCTATATATATAAAAATTAATCCCTATTTCCCGTGGTCACGCCATCACGCGTGAACGGCTGGACCGATTTCACTAATTCTTTTTTTAGAATATTCCTCGAAGTACGCGGATGGTTCTTACGGAGAGAAAAAAATGAAAAATGCCTGAAAAACGTCTAAAAATAACACTTTTCTATACTCCCATACAATCGATTCGTTATAATACTTAAAAGTCAATTTGAACTTTAATACCATACCATAAAGTTTAAGTGTTAGTGGAGAGGTTTCGGGAAGGCAAAACAATTGAGTGACGTCAATATTTGTCATTTATACGATGATAACGTCACTCTGACCCGGCGCGGCGTCCCGAATGGGAGCGGAGTAGAAATGAAAAATGCTAAAAAGCGGGGAAGTTGATATCTCAGAAACTACTGGTTCTAATTGAAAAAATATTTTTTTGTTGGATAGCCCATTTATCGAGGATGGCTATAGGCTATATAACATCAAACTATGACCTAAGGGCTGACTGACGGGGTGATTGGTGGGGTGACTGACTGAATTAGTGTGATATCTAAGTTCGTATTCAATTCGTATTTAACTTCAAAAACTAGACTGTGACATACAAACGTACGCTTTACTGACAACTGTGAAATAAAAAGGTTCAATTTTTGACATTTGTCGACATAATCCTAAAAAGGAGTCTCTCAATTCGACGAATCATTTTTGCTCTGGAAGTATTTTCGTTTTTCCGAATTATTATTCAAAAGAATTCAGAACAAAATCAATCCAAAAGCACTCAGCATAAATCATGACAATAACGTACGTATTACAAAACCGGTTCGAAGTAACCGCCATGCGATAAACAATCTGGGACGGGTAAACATGGGACATTAAACCACAAAAGGCAGAAATAACATAACACACTCAACTATTATTCGGCGGATTTTATGTATCGAGGTTTTTGGGGAGTCTGTTACACCGTTCAGAGCATTTTCTCTTTCTACTTGCTCTTATTCCATCTCCATTGGGCGCAATACACTTTACCAAGCTTATTGCAGAAAGGATTTGAATTAGTTTTTACCATTGTCTGCTTGCTTAACGCCAACACTCGTCTGATCTAGCCTTGTGTCTTGTGTGGCACGATTTGCCAGAAAAACAGTCGACTTGGGAATCGAACACAGGACCTCTCGGTTCACAGCTTATATGGCACTGCCACTAGACCAAGTAGGCGACATTGTAAAGTCCATTAGAGTAATAAAATCCCCCCCATCTACCCTATCCCTATACTCTTCCTTTAAAGTTCGCAACACCCATGATTTTATGAATTATTTCTATGAGCGGTGGAGATCACTTATCATCAGGTGACATATGTGCTCGTTTTCCAGTCTGTGCAAAGAATACTTTTCTTTCTTCTCTTATCTCAATCCAATGAGGGTTGGTGTTACACTTTTAAAGCATGTTATAGAAAGTATTTAATTTATTATTAGTTTATTGACGTCAACGCTCTCTGAAAGGTCCAGCACTAAGCAAATCGTGTTAGAAAATAAGTGATTTTGTGGCAGCGTATATTGGCTGTGGAGCAGGAGATATTGAGTTCGAATCTCAGGTTAGGCAAGACAGTTTTTCTAACACAATTTATCCGAGACAAGACCCCTCAATGGAGGTTAACGTCAAGCAGGCAGCATTACACAACGGTGTAAACACTCCCGGTCATAATCGAGCGAGCCTCTCGACCCGCGACAGGAAATTACCTCTCAGCTCGTGAAAGCGGACAAAAATTTAACGATCGGTTTACCCTTACACTTGGACCTCTCATCATGACGGTCCTTGCTTAGGATTGGGGTTATGATCACAATGATATATACGTAATGTCACCTCCATGACCTAATGTCACCACCTCCTTCTGACTGGTAGAGCCACGCTGTAACATAACAAGCTCACGCCTGTATCTCCGAAGGGGTAGGCAGAGACGCACTAGCGAACTAGAATACACATATTTTGCTGAGCTTAGTTCTGTCCAAGATGTGATAGGGGCGAGCCTATCGCCATATCGGGCACAAATTCCAGACTCCGGGCTGATACTGAATTATCTCGGATAACGGGCCGACTTCAAATCCGATCGTTAACAAATTTATATCGAACCACCCTTGAAATAAGCTCTATCGAACAAAAAAAAAAATTTGAAGATCGGTCCACATTTGGCGAAGATATCACCTAACATACATAAGAAATACAAACAAATTGAGGACCTCCTTCTTTTTGGAAGTCATTCGAAAATCCAACATCACTTTACCCGACTTGGGGATCGAACCCGACACCTCAGGACAGTAGTCGTACTGCAGATGAAATACATCTACGCCACCGAGGCAGTATAAGCTAGTCTATATATATAAAAATTAATCCCTATTTCCCGTGGTCACGCCATCACGCGTGAACGGCTGGACCGATTTCACTAATTCTTTTTTTAGAATATTCCTCGAAGTACGCGGATGGTTCTTACGGAGAGAAAAAAATGAAAAATGCCTGAAAAACGTCTAAAAATAACACTTTTCTATACTCCCATACAATCGATTCGTTATAATACTTAAAAGTCAATTTGAACTTTAATACCATACCATAAAGTTTAAGTGTTAGTGGAGAGGTTTCGGGAAGGCAAAACAATTGAGTGACGTCAATATTTGTCATTTATACGATGATAACGTCACTCTGACCCGGCGCGGCGTCCCGAATGGGAGCGGAGTAGAAATGAAAAATGCTAAAAAGCGGGGAAGTTGATATCTCAGAAACTACTGGTTCTAATTGAAAAAATATTTTTTTGTTGGATAGCCCATTTATCGAGGATGGCTATAGGCTATATAACATCAAACTAGGACCTAAGGGCTGACTGACGGGGTGATTGGTGGGGTGACTGACTGAATTAGTGTGATATCTAAGTTCGTATTCAATTCGTATTTAACTTCAAAAACTAGACTGTGACATACAAACGTACGCTTTACTGACAACTGTGAAATAAAAAGGTTCAATTTTTGACATTTGTCGACATAATCCTAAAAAGGAGTCTCTCAATTCGACGAATCATTTTTGCTCTGGAAGTATTTTCGTTTTTCCGAATTATTATTCAAAAGAATTCAGAACAAAATCAATCCAAAAGCACTCAGCATAAATCATGACAATAACGTACGTATTACAAAACCGGTTCGAAGTAACCGCCATGCGATAAACAATCTGGGACGGGTAAACATGGGACATTAAACCACAAAAGGCAGAAATAACATAACACACTCAACTATTATTCGGCGGATTTTATGTATCGAGGTTTTTGGGGAGTCTGTTACACCGTTCAGAGCATTTTCTCTTTCTACTTGCTCTTATTCCATCTCCATTGGGCGCAATACACTTTACCAAGCTTATTGCAGAAAGGATTTGAATTAGTTTTTACCATTGTCTGCTTGCTTAACGCCAACACTCGTCTGATCTAGCCTTGTGTCTTGTGTGGCACGATTTGCCAGAAAAACAGTCGACTTGGGAATCGAACACAGGACCTCTCGGTTCACAGCTTATATGGCACTGCCACTAGACCAAGTAGGCGACATTGTAAAGTCCATTAGAGTAATAAAATCCCCCCCATCTACCCTATCCCTATACTCTTCCTTTAAAGTTCGCAACACCCATGATTTTATGAATTATTTCTATGAGCGGTGGAGATCACTTATCATCAGGTGACATATGTGCTCGTTTTCCAGTCTGTGCAAAGAATACTTTTCTTTCTTCTCTTATCTCAATCCAATGAGGGTTGGTGTTACACTTTTAAAGCATGTTATAGAAAGTATTTAATTTATTATTAGTTTATTGACGTCAACGCTCTCTGAAAGGTCCAGCACTAAGCAAATCGTGTTAGAAAATAAGTGATTTTGTGGCAGCGTATATTGGCTGTGGAGCAGGAGATATTGAGTTCGAATCTCAGGTTAGGCAAGACAGTTTTTCTAACACAATTTATCCGAGACAAGACCCCTCAATGGAGGTTAACGTCAAGCAGGCAGCATTACACAACGGTGTAAACACTCCCGGTCATAATCGAGCGAGCCTCTCGACCCGCGACAGGAAATTACCTCTCAGCTCGTGAAAGCGGACAAAAATTTAACGATCGGTTTACCCTTACACTTGGACCTCTCATCATGACGGTCCTTGCTTAGGATTGGGGTTATGATCACAATGATATATACGTAATGTCACCTCCATGACCTAATGTCACCACCTCCTTCTGACTGGTAGAGCCACGCTGTAACATAACAAGCTCACGCCTGTATCTCCGAAGGGGTAGGCAGAGACGCACTAGCGAACTAGAATACACTACAGAACTAGAATAGAACTAGAATCCTAAATCCTTCTCTGAATATCGTCCGATATCTATTC
The DNA here is from genome assembly GCA_036417725.1 of Clanis bilineata. Classification (NCBI taxonomy): domain Eukaryota; kingdom Metazoa; phylum Arthropoda; class Insecta; order Lepidoptera; family Sphingidae; genus Clanis; species Clanis bilineata. Next base: position 1,355,476 of record CM071155.1, on the reverse strand, counting down.
TTCCTTTCCTCTCAAAAGTCCTTGAGCGGCTAGTTCACAAACAACTTAATAGTTTCCTTATCAGATATGACCTACTTAATCCTCTCCAATCCGGTTTCCGTCCTGGGCATAGCACCGTGTCTGCTCTCATCAAGATCACCGATGACATACGCGAGGGTATGGATGATGGTAAGCTTACTGTTCTAACTCTGTTAGATTTCAGTAATGCTTTCAATACCGTCAATTATGATATTCTGATAGCATTACTTCGCTCAATTAACATATCTCCATCGGTAGTTGATTGGTTTCACAGTTACCTGCATGGGCGCCGGCAACGAGTTCGCCTTGAAGATTCATTTTCTTCATGGTGCAACACAACTGCTGGTGTTCCACAGGGCGGCGTTTTATCTCCTCTTCTTTTTACAATTTTTATAAATTCCATATCTCAACTTCTTACTTCTTCCTACCACCTATATGCAGATGATCTTCAAATTTACTCTCAAGCCCACGTTAATGAACTGGATTCCGCCATTGCAACGACAAATGCTGACCTGTCCCGAATCTTAGATTGGAGTAAATCTTTCGGCTTGTTGGTAAATCCTTTAAAAACTCAAGTTATCATTATCGGTAGCGCTCGTATGAGTTCCAGAATTGATTGGTCAAAGATTCCGCCCGTAGTTTTTAATGGAACGGTTATCCCATTTAGTCAATCTGTACGGAACCTGGGCGTAATGATAGATCGACACCTCAGTTGGGACGCCCACCTTCAATCGATCAGCCGCAAACTGTTTGCATCGGGTGCGTCATTGAGACGTCTCCGCAATTTTTTACCTACTGCCACTAAAGTTGCACTTGCACAGTATCTTCTTCTCCCCATCCTAGATTACGCTGACGCCTGCTACTTTGACCTTCGGGAGGACCAGCTAAACAAACTTGAGCGACTTCAAAATTATTGTATTCGATTTATATTTGGCTTACGCAAATATGATCACATATCCCACTTTCGTGCAAAGCTCAAGTGGCTGCCAATCCGCCTTCGTCGGAATGCTCACATTCTCTCCTTGGTCTATAACGTCTTATTTAACCCCTCTACCCCGCGCTATTTAAAAGTCCGTTTTTCTTACGTTCATAGCTCTCACACTCGTTGTCTTAGGTCGTCGGAGAATCTCATTCTAAAAATACCTAAACACAGTAAAACTTTCTTCGCTAGATCTTTTGCTGTACAGGCTGTACAGCTATGGAACGCTCTACCATTTGAGATTAAGGAGGCGCCGTCACTTGATGTTTTCAAAAATAAAGTTAACAACTGGTATCTGTCGTCGTTGTAGCCTGTTTCTGCGATCATCCTTTATATCCGTTATATTGTATCCTTTATATCCCTTGTACTATTTATTAGTATGTATTAGTATATAATATTCATATATATGTATTGTATTTCTATTTATAGGTATGTATATATTTTTATATTATCTATATCTATGTAAAAAATTCATAGTATCTAGTACATTGTTATATCCTATCCCTTTATTGTAAACCCCGTCTTTTATCTACTTTCAATTCCTCTCCATCCAATGGTTGCCTGGAAGAGATCGCTTTTAGCGATAAGGCCGCCACTTGTGGCACAGTTATTCTGTTGCTCACCTGTTCTGTTACTTGTTTTTTTTTTTTATGTATGTGTCTGCAATAAAGAGTTTCTATCTATCTATCTATCTATCTAATACACATATTTTGCTGAGCTTAGTTCTGTCCAAGATGTGATAGGGGCGAGCCTATCGCCATATCGGGCACAAATTCCAGACTCCGGGCTGATACTGAATTATCTCGGATAACGGGCCGACTTCAAATCCGATCGTTAACAAATTTATATCGAACCACCCTTGAAATAAGCTCTATCGAACAAAAAAAAAAATTTGAAGATCGGTCCACATTTGGCGAAGATATCACCTAACATACATAAGAAATACAAACAAATTGAGGACCTCCTTCTTTTTGGAAGTCATTCGAAAATCCAACATCACTTTACCCGACTTGGGGATCGAACCCGACACCTCAGGACAGTAGTCGTACTGCAGATGAAATACATCTACGCCACCGAGGCAGTATAAGCTAGTATATTAATATTGCTCAACGTGAACCAATTCAGGATCGGGATTACGACAATACCGTTGTGATTTTAATAGGGTTAGGGGTTTAGCATTAACGCGATGACGGTCCCAGCCACTTACAACTGTCGAACATTAAATAACTTATGATTACGTTTCGGAAATTCAACTGTTACTTAATTACTGTTTATTGTGTTTGAATGATTTTGAATTTGATTGATTTCCTTTTCATCGATTTCAATCTATATTCCATATTTACTAAATGCCTCGGTGGCGTAGATGTATTTCGGTACGACTTCCGTCTTGAGGTCGCGGGTACGATCCCCGTGTCGGGAAAAATTATATTGGGATTTTTAAATATGAGCCCGGTGTCTGGAATTTGTGCTCGATATGGGGAAGGGCTCGCCCCCTATCACATCTGGGATGGAACTAAGCTCGGTGGAATGTGGTAGTTCTACTTCAATAGTGCGCCTCTGCCTACACCTTCGGGGATACAGGCGTGAGCTAAAGTTATGTTATTCCGGATTATTCTTACCATCTGCCAAAATTCCACTCAATGTGGGGTCAGCGCAGTACTTTTACTTGTCCTACCTAGGATTTGAATACAGGATCTCACAGAGTTTGAGTGGCCACTATGGGCCTTACTTATAAAAAGATTTTTTTTATAGCAGAGATTGGCAAACGAGCAGATGGGTCACCTGATAGTAAGTGATCTCTACCACCCATAGACACCCTAGACACAAAAAGAATCATGGGTGCGTTGCCAACCTAAAAGGAAGGTAGGGTAGGGAAAAGGGATTGTGAAAGGGAGGAGGAGAAATGGGCCAACGGAAATCTCACTCACCGAACGAAACGCGACAGCAAGCTGGCACTTTACGTCGGTTTTCTGTGAGACAGTGGTATCTAACCGGTCAAGCCGGCCCATTCGTGCTATAGACGTTACTGTCTACAGCGTGGCTCTACCACTATTAAATCTATTTTGGTTTAACTTTTCGCTAAGAATAGCCTGTCACTTTTTTCCTTGCGTTACATTGTTTAAAAATGAAAGCGACAACCTATGGTTAAAGATAAGCAGCGCTTAAATATTTTTATAAGTAAGTGGCGAGACCTATAGAGCGATCGTCTCGTTTAACATTCAATTTAATTCGGGTGCCGAAAAAAGGTATATTAAAGAGGCCATTACAAGAGGTCGCTTTGGTGAAAATTCCACCCATTGGCCGAGCTTCACCTCGTTTGAACTCTCAGTTATTTTTATTAGGGGTAATCCGCGTGTGGTTAAAAATTCATAACATTTTAATTGCTTTTTGTTTTATATTCATGTTTTTTTATATCAGCGACTGGCAAACAAGCACATGGGTTAACTGATGGTAAGTGATCTCCACCGCCCATAGAAACACAAAACAACCTAAAAGACGGGAATGGAAGGGGAGGGAAAAAGGGATTAGGAAAGTGCAGTGTAGTCACTTTGCCGTGCTCGTATAGAAAAAAGCAAGGGGGGAAATGGGCCACCGGAAATTTCACTCATCGAACGAAACGCGACAGCAAGCTGCCACTTTACGTCGGTTTCCTGTGTGACAGTGGTATCAAACCTGTCGAGCCGGCCCATTCGTGCTGTAGACGTTACTTTCTACAGCGTTGCTCTGCCACTCAAAAATGTTTGTATTAAAGGGGTGAGTAAAGATGTAAATGCAATTCACTGTTATGTATGTTATTAATATGATTATACAGTGGGTACGTTTAGTCGAGGGATATGCTTAAGGAGGTCACTCAGTGTTCGATTCTCGTCCCAAATATATATAAAATATATGACCTTTTTTTTAGCAGAAATTGGTAAACGAGCAGATGGGTCACCGGATGGTAAGTGATCTCCACAGCCTATAAACACCCAAGCCACAAAAAGAATCATGGGTGCGTTGCCAACCTAAAAGGAGGGAGTGGAAGGGGAGAGGAAAGGGACTGGGAAAGGGAAAGAGAGGAATGGGCCACCGGAAATCTGACTCATCGAATGAAACGCGACAGCAAGCTGCCACTTTACGTCGGTTTCTGTGAGACAGTGGTATCAAACCGGTTGAGCCGGCCCATTCGTGGTATAGACGTAACTGTCTACAGCGTGGCTCTACCAATCAAACTTCTTCAAACATTTTTACGGGAATTTTCATTAAATACTTTTTGGCTGTTCTAAGCCAGGTTGAAAGTATGAAGGGCAAACGGATCATACCTAAAGGTTATTCATATGTAATGACCGATAACATAGGTCAAACAAGTAGCTGGCACAAGGGTGTCGACACGTTAGGAGACTTATTAGGAAAAAAAATAACGTTTACTTTGCCATTTATCGTTTTTTTTACGTATATTTTTATCAGTTACATGCAAAGACATTCAACAGTATAGTTCCTATAAATCACAGCCTTTTATCTCAGCCCCATCTTTGTTATTCCATACCTGCCTGCTTGTTTTCTAAGTTGATAATGTTGTAACATGATCATTATATAAATGTATGTAGACCTTGTTGTGACCTGTCATAAGTACATTTGATATTCCTGACTTTTTATTTTATTTATATAGACGGGAGAACATCACAAAACTTTTGATCCAATTAGTAGCTATTCCAAAATCACCACTAATGTAGCTTTAAAAAATATTAATATTATCTAAACGGCGGTCGTTGTAACGCCCATGACTAGTATAAACCTTATCATGCAAGCGAATCCGAGGGCAAAGCTAGCTAAGTTATATAACTAAACGTTTTTGTTCATAACCGGTTATCATTTTCCCGGTTTCCCGTATTAATTTTCCCAAACTTTGTTGAGCGATAAAAGTTATCCTTTGTTGTATATAATTAGATCGACGCTACGGTTTCATTATACTCGGTTATGGATAAGGAAACAAAAGAATATCTAGACAAGGTTATTGACTGACTGATGGCCTCGATGGCGTAGCGGTATAGGTATCGGGTTCGATCCCCGGGTCGGGCAAAGTGATATTGGATTTTTCAGTATCAGCCCGGAGTCTGGAATTTGTCCCCGTTATGGCGGTTGTCTCGCCCCCTATCACATATGGGACAGAAATAAGCTTAGCGAAATATGGGCGTACCAGTTCGCTAATTCGACTCTGCTTACACCTTCTAGGATACAGACTAGGGCTTTAGGGTTTTTTTAAAGCTGGAATTGGTACCTGATGGTAAGTGATCTCCACCGCCCATAGACACCCAAGACACAAAAAGAATCATGGGTGCATTGCCAACCTAAAAGGAGGGAATGGAAGGGGAGTGAAAAGGGATTGGAAAAAGGAGGGGGGAATGGGCCACCGGAAATCTCACTCACCGAACGAAACACGACAGCAGGCTGCCACTTTGCGTCGGTTTTCTGTGAGACAGTGGTATCAAACCGGTCGAGCCGGCCTATTCGTGCTGTAGACGTAACTGTTTACAGCGTGGCTCTACCACTCAATGTAATCCATGTAGACAATCAATGTAAACAATTTTGGCATTGATCAGCCTTAGAGGACGTCAGTGTTATAAAATATTTTTTGGCAACCCTGTCTCCAAGCCATGCGCACAGCTGATCAAGTTAGCCGGCTATTTGCTAACAATTTGGATCGCCACTGTGGTTTGATGTACGCCGATCGAAATTTCACTAAATCCGTTTTGGAAGCCACTTCAGTTGAGTATGTGCAGACTATCTATTGGGCTATAAAATCCTTTGTATGCCGGACTTCGGACTCGATTGGGTTTGATTGAAAGAGCTTGATTCAAATGGTGATAGGCTTTGTCGCTGAAGGTAAAGGCGTAACTAAGGCTGCAACGTTTTGAAAACGTCAAATGCTAAAAGATTATCTTCATATCAAGTGCTATCTTTTCTACCGACTTCCATGGAGGTATCCAAGGAGGAGGTCCTCAATTCGTCTGTATTTTTTTATGTAGTTTACGCGATATCTCCGCCAAATGTGGACCGATTTTCAAAATTATTTTTGTGTTCGATAGAGCTTATTTCAAGGGTGGTCCCATATAAATTTGCTCACGATCGGATTTGAAGGCGGTCTGTTAAGTTTTTAAACTTGTGATTATCATTGCAACCGAATGACTTCTGTCGTAGGTGTCAGAAATTAGAAACTTTTGGTTTTACAGCACTTAAACTTGTAACGAATTTGTGAGTCATACAACAACATATTATGTCTTGGCGCGGGAATAGAATCCTCGACCTCTTACTTCACAATCGTCTGCCCACGCCAGAGGCTGCCTAAAGTTTATTTATAATCTGTTTATATCATACACCAACCCGCATTAGGCCAGCGTGGTAGACGAAGTTCTAACCCCTCTTATTAGTAGATGAGGCCCGTGCCCAGCAGTGGGACAGTAATATTACAGGGCTCATATTATTATTATTATTACATGCATACAAATATATAAATAGGTTCTCGCTTGTATCCCCGAAGGGGTAAGTAGTGGGGAACTAGATCATTCACATCTCACCGTGCTTATTCCCATATCTGGTGTTAGAGAGCGAATCTATAGCCATATCGCGTACGAATCATAGACTCCGGGCTTATACTGAGTAGAAAAACCCAATATCAAACCCCATCCGGGATCAAACCCGAGACTTAGAGACGATAGTCGTACCGCGCACGCAATACAACTAACTACGGCACTGATGCAGTCCTATTTATATTTAATACTCACAAGTTTAAAAACTTAACAGACCAACTTCAAATCCGATCGTGACCAAATTTATATATCGGACCACCCTTGAAATAAGCTCTATCGAATACAAAAAGAATTTTCAAAATCGGTCCACATTTGGCGGAGATATCGCGTTACATAAAAAAAAATACAGACAAATTGAGAACCTTATCCTTTTTGGAAGTCGGTCAAAAATCTTACAAATAACGTTCATCATTGCATTGAACTTTTATCCCTTTCGTCTAAAAAAATGTTGAGTGAAAGGGACAAAACACAGCAAGTAAACAACGCCCAATGGTCACTAAACACGCATAATCCGTACAAAACAAGAGCTCACAAGACATTCAAAGGTAATAATTATTCATTCTGTATGACAGAATTGTCCCAACATGGTAGTAAAGGGTTCATTCTAACGCCCACCTTAGCAGCATTACCTTTAAAGCTGGATTAGTGGTACCACCGGGCCCTTGTCACACGTAGCTCCCCGCAACTAAAGCCCCGAATCCCGAGTGGACAATCATGCCAAAGATTAAAATGTAGAACAGACGTAATATAATTATTTTATTTTAATTTAGACAATTATATTTTTGTGAATTATCGCTTGCTATAACGGTGAAGGAAAACCTGCATACCCGAGAATTTTTCTACAAGAATTTCGAAGGTATGTGAAGTTTACCAACCCGCATAAGGCCAGCGTGGTAGACTAAGGTCTACCCCTCTCATTAGTAGAGGAGTCCTGTGCCCAGTAGCGGGACAGTAATATTACAGGGCTATTATTATTATATAATTTTGATAATCGAAAACTCGCTGCAAATTGATTTGTGTTAATAATGCTTTTTTAAAAAATCCTCATCTCTAGCAGTTTTAGTAATTATAAAGTTTAAAAACTACTTCAAGATCAGAATCGAACCCCAAATAATAATGTTTGTGACAATTTTTAGGGTAATTCTATGTTTAATATTTACACAATATAAAATTATTCTTTCCTGGATTTTACAACGTTTCAATACATCAATGCAAGTCAATGTTGATAATCATTTTTATATCTCGCGTTATTTTCATGCCATTTTCCTTTAATATATGTTTATTCTTCTTTAGACGATTAAATTATGACATTTTCAAACGTAATTAGTATTAATAGATTGTTGAACGCGATGAAAGTATGATAATATAATAATTGCCATAATTTGATATACGTAGAACAAAGTTATCAACAACGATGATAGTTTTCTTATATACACTCAAATATACACTCAAAATGGAGGCTTGTTATTACCAATTTGATTATATACACATGTTATAGATACCGATGTAATTAGTCTATAAGCCTTCTTAAAATAAATAATAAAAAAATAGTGTCCAAACACAATAGTTACTGATTTGCACGTTACAGGAGGTACCTCCGAAAACGCGGTGAAAATAGTAATATCGAAATGGACTCAACGGAGTACTGTCCCTACGCTCAGCATACGACGCGGTGTCGACGAAGGCTGTTTGTTCACTACCAGCACTTTACCACTTTAGTTCACAATACACTGCACAACTTAAGCCGCGTAACCTGCACATGTTTTCTCGAAACAAAACACTAAGGGCCACTTGCAGCTACGCGATAAGTCTATATTTTTCCCAAATCTTTATTTGAAGATATGAGTGAGCTATAGGATAAGTCGACATTACACTTAACTGTAGTTTAGTAAAAGCTATGCAAGTCATCCTAAGGGCTATTTGCAGCTACGCGATAAATCTCTATTTATCCCAAATCTTGTTTTAAAGACATGAGTGAGCTGTAGGATAAATCGAGATATGGTGTAACTCTAGATTAAATAGGGCTGAAATTCGCCCTAAAAACACCTACAAAAAACAACGATTTTAGCTGTCTTCTGTTCGTAGAACAATGGACCATAGATAAAAAAATACAGTTTTGTGTGTGTTTTGTGTAATGTTTTAATGCGGGTTTACGCGTCTTCATGAAAACCAAACACTACACAAAAACATTAAGTGGTAGAGCCAGCTGTAGACAGTAACGTCTACAGCACGAATGGGCCGGCTCGACTGGTTTGATACCACTGTCTCACAGGAAACCGACGTAAAGTGGCAGCTTGCTGTCGCGTTTTATTCGGTGAGTGAGATTTCCGGTAGCGCAATTTCCCTCCACTTCCATTCCATCCTTTTAGGTTGGCAACACATCCATGATTTTTTTGAGTCTCGAGTGTCTATGGGCGGTGGAGACCACTTACCATCACGTGACCGATCAGCTCGGTTGCAAGTCTCTGCTATAAAAAAAATCTAGACAAAACAATGTTTCTGTTTAGACACAACGGGCCTTACTTAAAACAGCATTTTTAGCTGAGCAAATGGTTAAGAAAATCCTGTCACTGTTTTCCTTGCGTTACATTGTTTAAAAATGAAAGGGACAACCTATGGTATAAAGATAAGCAGCGCTTAAATATTTTTATAAGTAAGGGGCCATACGTCTTCTGTTCATGGAACAATGGAGCCATTAGTGTAGCGAAACCATGTTTTGTGTGAGTGTTGTGTGTAGTGTTTCAAGAAAAACGTGAGCAGGCTACGCACCTTTAAATAAACGTGAAATATCACCACTCTCACGACACATCACTATTATTTATTATCACTTTAGCACATTTTGTCCACAATATACTTTTTCTTCTTTCCCACCTGTACTTTTACTACTCAATGTGGCTCGGCGCAACACATATTAAAAGCATGTTGCAGGATTCGATTCAGTCAAAGAGATTTAATATTACTAACTCGGTTCAGTTGATGTTCACGTCGCGCCGTCCGATATAGTCGCAGATTTTCAACTACCCTCACAATTATTTTTACAAGTCTACGTTTCAGAACGAAATTTTAATGAATAATTTGCCTTTATTTGTATTCATCATAGCTTTTGCTTGCGGCTACGCCCGCGTAAGATTCTTAAGTCTTGACAAAAATTCATCCACATTACATCCCTTTAGGGGATGAATTTATGCATGTATTATACATTTAAACCTTCCTCTTAAATTACTCTATCTATTAAAAGAAAACACATTAAACTCCGTTTCGTAGTTTTAAAGATTTAAGCATCATAGGACATAAGGACAGACGACAGATAGCGGGAAGCGACTTCGTTTTATACTATGTAAATATAAAGATACTAAGGGAAAGATAAAAAGTACCCTTAACCGACGCGAATGTATGAAGAGATTGATGAAAGTAGATGAAGCGAAAGTAGTGTGTCAGAATCGGGCGAAGTGGAAATCCATAGTCTCTGCGTACCCCTATGGGATACTGGCGTGATATTATGTATGTATGTAAATATAAAGATATCAATATTGTTTGTATTATATATGTATTATCATTGACAGCCTCCGTGGCGCAGCGGGCGAGTAGCCGGCTGTGAAGCGAGAGGCCGCGTGTTCGATCCCCGCACCGAGACAAATGTTTTATAGCCTACAGATATTTGTTTCGGGTCTGGGTGTTGTGAGACCGTGCGTCTCTCGTAGTTCCTGATACCCACGACACGAGACTCGATCTTAGTGTGGGGTCACGACTAAGTATGTGACTGTTGGGTGTTATTTATTATTTGTATGAGACTGAAGCGGACACTGGGATTTAGATCGTGTAATTAAACTATCTCTTAATCATCATAATAGGACCAGCGACAAATCCCATCCCAAACAAATCTTCATTTCGCTCGATCACAAAGCCAAACCACCTAATATTATCTGCTCAAACAAAACCCATAACTGTGGATTAAAACACTCACCAATAAATAAACTAACTAAGGGTTGAATGTGGTGTCATCCCTGTTGAAATGTGGCCGCTTTAATACCGTCCCTTTAGTTCAAACTAGGGACATTATAAGGCATGTTAGTAAATCAACTGGCGAGCCTAATGGTATTTGGATGTCTGTTTTGTCACTCGCTTTGTGAATTTGAAGGTGTTTTGTGGACATCTTGTTTTTCGAGGAGACGTTTGGCATAGCTTGTGGGCTGTGGTGTTGATAATGATTTCTTAGGTTGACGCGAATTTTATTCATTGAAATAAAATTTTTATGGATTCTATCACGATTTGGTTTTAATTTTTATGCCCGACGACTTCAGTCCGTCCTGTGACCACGAAGGCTGCAAAGCGTTATATTTCGGGTATAAAAATTAAAACCAAGCCGTGATAGAATCCGTAAAAATAGTTTTCTTTCCAGGATTCTATTTTCACCAACCTAAAAAATGTAGCTCTAATAATTGATTTGGAGTTTTGAAATGAAAAATTCTATAGACGCGTTAAGTACTTTTTTCGAATGAGATTGAGCCGTCACGCTCGGTTATGTATCGCTGGTTTGGGTAAAGTAAGCTCGAGTCGACTAAGGGAGCGATAAAGATATAGAGCCTTACTTAAAACAGCATTTTTACCGCCGAATGTTCATACACTTAAGGTCGCCTTATGTCAATTAATGCCGCCTTATCTGTCAAAATTGTATGGCGAAAATCAATGTAAGAAGCCCTTAAAGTTGAGTAGGGTTTGACCATTCCGGCCTTAGCTGAGCAAATGGTTACGAATAACTTGTCACTTTTTTCCTTGCGTTCCATTGTTTAAAAGTGAAAGGGACAACCTATGGTATAAAGATAAGCAGCGCTCAAATATTTTTATAAGTAAGGGGCATAGTTAGTGCAATGCCAATACGTTTTATTTAATATGTTATTTACGCGTGAGGTGAGAACTTTATTTTATGTGAATTTACACACAACTGCAGAATTGAACACTGTTCTTACTTTATTTTATCTAATCAACCTAAAACCGGCTTTTCGAGGAAAGCAGTAAGATTAAGGTGTTTTTTTTATAGCAGACATTGGCAAACGAGCAGATGGGTCACCCGATAGTAAGTGATCTCCACCGCCCATAGACACACAAGAGACAAAAATAATCATGGGTGCGTTGCCAACCTAAAAATAATTATCTATTAAAATAAGAACTAATAACAGTTTAAAAGACAGTCTAATAACAGACTGCCTCGGTGGCGTGGTGGTATTGCGGTACGACTACGGTTCTGAGGTCTCGGGTTCGATCCCCGGGTCGGGCAAAGTGATATTGGATTTTTCCATATCAGCTCGGAGTCTGGAATTTGTGCCCGATATGGCGATAGTCTCGCCCCCTATCACATCTGGGACGGAACTAAGCGCGGCGAAATGTGGGTGTACTTCACTAGTGCACCTCTGCTTACCTTTTCGGGGATACAGGCGTGAGCTTATGTTATGTTTAATGTGTTGAAATATATATAGTCCTTTAGTGATAAATTTCGTACTCCATTTACAAAAAGAGCTATTACATACATACATAAGCTCATGCCTGTATCCCCGAAGGTGTAGGCAGAGGTGCACTAGCGAACTAGAACACCCACATTTTGATAAAGGCTAATAACACAGTAAACAATAATAAATACACCCAATAGTCACACACATAGTCCTGACCCCACACTACCTCTAAGATCGAGTCTTGTGTCGTAGGTATCAGGAACTACGAGAGACGCACGGTCTCACAATACCCAGAACCGAAGCTAATACCTGTGGGCCACACAGACATTTGTGTCGGTGCGGGAATCAAACCCGCGACCCCACGTTTCATAGCCGGCTACTCACCCGCTGCGTCACGGATGTTGTTCGAAATATATAAGTAACAGTGGTCGCAGCAGGAATATTTTTGAGAATCGATTTCGTATTGGGCTCGGTGCTCGTCTATGACATTTGTATAAAAACGTCATCAGTGCGCAGCGAGCTCGATAAGAATTCTGTCAAAAATATTACTGCTCAGGCCGCTGGTGCCAGTACATTAATTTACAAACAGAATTATAAAACATTAAACATCGCAATCCTCTCCAAACAACATGGGATATAACGATATGTGAAATCAAATTGTATGGACTTCCGGTAAGGGTTGATCCTTATACAAACTAATTAGAGCTGTATTTGAAGTGGCTTCTACAGCCGCGGGTCGTTCTAATAAACTGTATCAAACGGTCCAGATACTGAAGACTTGGTGAAGTTTGGAGATTGTCTTGTGTGTTAAAATAATTGAGTGCTAGAGCCATGCTGTAGACAATTTTGTTTACATTGAAATAAAACTATTTCTCGGATTCTACCACGAAACAAAAAAATATAAAACCAAATCGTGATAGAATCCGTAAAAATAGTTTTATTTCAATGTATAGCATTCGCGTAAACTTAAGAAATCAATTTCGTTTACAGCACGAATGGGCCGGCTCGACCGGTTTGATACTACTGTCTCACAGAAAACCGACGTAAAGTGGCAGCTTGCTGTCGCGTTTCGTTCGGTGAGTGAGATTTCCGGTAGCCCGATTCCCCCTCCCTTTCCCAATCCCTTTTGCCTCGCCTTCCATTCCACCCTTTAGGTTGGCAACGCACCCGTGATTCTTTATGTATTTCGGGTGTCTATGGGCGGTGGAGATCACTTACCATCAGGTGACCCATCTGCTCATTTGCCAATCCCTGCTTTGAAAAAAAACATTCATAAGCCCTAGCCTGTATCCCAGAAGTAGTAGGCAGAGTTGAATTAGCGAACTGGTACACCCATATTTCGCCAAGCTTATTTCTGTCCCATATGTGATAGGGGGCGAAACAACCGCCATAACGGGGACAAATTCCAGACAGACCCATCTGTTCGTTTGCCAGCCTGTGCTATGAAAAAAAACGAAGGTTTAAGTGATATTACATTTTTCCATAACAGCCCGGAGTCTGGAATTTGTGCCCGATATGGCGATAGGGACACATCACATCTAGGACGGAACTAAGCTCGGCGAAATTTATGTATTCTAGTTCGCTAGTGCGCCTCTGCGTACCCCTTCGGGGATACAGGCGTGAGCTTATGTCTGTATTGAAAAAGTTTTTTTTTCTAAGAAATGAGGTCAACAATCTTAATTGAACTACAGCAAATCGCAAGCAATGTAGCAATTATTTCGTCCACAGATTAAAAAGACATTGCTCACAGATGTAGCTAACGATCCCTCAGTTGGGATTTTTATTAAAAATTAAAGTTTATTCAACTTGGAATCGCATTTTGAATACGTATTAATGCAGCATTCAATTAAATTTATTGTTCAATTCAGAAAATGGTAATTTTGTTCGAATGTCGTTTTGAATTTATAACCAGTATCGCTTAGTTATAAATTATTTAAGTAATCTAGATAATTATCTATAACGTACTGCCTCGGTGGCGTGGTTGTATTTCGGTACGACTACCGTCCTGAGGTCTCGGGTTCGATCCCCGGGTCGGCCAAAATGATATTGGTTAATTGGCTGATAATGATTTTTCAATATCAGCCCGGAGTCTGGCATTTGTGCTCAATATGGCGATAGGCTCGCCCTCTATCACATCTCGGCGAAACTAAGCTCAGCGAAATGTGGGTGTACTACTTTGCTAGTGCGCCTCTGCCTACCCCTTCGGGGATACAGGCGTGAGCTTATGTATGTTGTGTGTATTTATAACTTTTGTTAAACAATGTGTATTTTAAAACTCATAGACCGAAAAAGATATATTTCTTAATTTGGCGTTTTTCTACCTCTTCAAGAAAGAAAAATGTATTTCTTAATCCAACGGTAGTACCTATATTTAAGTAAATGTAGATTTGTCCATAACTCAAAATCCGGCTCGACCGATTCCTAACCACTATCAAATGGAGAACCAGTGTGAAGTGACAGCTTGGTGTTGCGTTTTGTTTGATTGTGATTTCCAGTGGTCTAAATCTGTCTTGCCTATCCAATATCTATTTACTCCCTCCACTCCTGATTGTTATGATATAATGATTATTACGGGTTATTACGGTCAGGTGACCCACCTGCTCGATTGCTAGATTCTACTCAAAAAAGTCATATTAAAACACATTTACAGCCTTCAATACACAATGGACCTTATAAACACAGTTAAACTAAGCAAATGGTAAAGAATAGCGTGTCCCTTTTATTTTCAAACAATGTGACACAAGGAAAAAAGTTACAGGCTATTCTTAGCCATTTGCTCAACTCAAAGACTTCTATGTATACTACTAGACTGGTTGTTCGGTACATAGAATGTGCCCACTAAGTCTATGTTAATCGACCTCAACTCACTATAGCCTCACATTTGACAGCCTCTGTGGCGCAGCGGACGAGTAGCCGGCTGTGAAGCGAGAGGCCGCGGATTCGATCCCCGCACCGAGACAAATGTTTGTATGGCCTACAGATATTTGTTTCGGGTCTGGGTGTTGTGAGATCGAAAGTCTTTCGTAGTTCCTGATACCCACGACACAAGACTCGATCTTATGTGGGGTCAGGACTATGTATGTGACTGTTGTGTTATTTATTTATTTATAGAAATCTGCTCTTTTCCTTAGCCATGAACGTCAAACACTCGCCGTCATGTGCCACAATTTTACTTCGAAACAGCTTGTCTAGTAAATACATAGAAGTCTTTGGCTCAATTATACGTAAGGCCCATAATGGCTATATAAAACTTAAGTGTCAGTCTTATCATAACGAGATATAATAATTACTAGTTCTGTCCAATAACTATTAGTGACAGTTGGCTGAGTCTAGACGTTTCACTAGATATGGTATTGGCTACGAGCGTCGTTTTATTAGCCGCGACTAATAAGTTACTCGACCTCTGTACGATGGCCGGTGGCAATCGCTTCAGTGAATTTAAAGCCCTGTCAAACAAACGGCAGAGCGAAAGCTTTGCGAATACTTAAATATTAGTAGCGAGTCCATTTGGTAGTGAGCTTTTAATTTCAATCGAATCTAAGTAGGTATTTCACTTATGTATATTTTACGCAGATATGGACTCATTTTAGGTTCTTTGTTGGAGCTTATTGTAATGGTTGTCTTAAATTTGAGCTAAGATAAATAAATACGGAGTACAAAGGAAGATTTAAAACACATTCGACACAGAATTTGTATCGCGATAGGACTATTGAAGTGTTTTTTAAATGAATTTTGAATTGAAATAAAACCATTTTTACGGATTCAATCACGATTTGTTTCAATTTTTATGCTCGATTTTCTTTATTTTTATTTACTAATTTATTTAATTTTGTATAATTTTGTGTGACTTTGAGAGATAGGGTAAGAAATGGTGTGGTGAGAGAGCGGTGTGGATTGAAAGAGGAAATAATAACGAGGATTGAGAAAGGAATGTTGCGATGGTTTGGGCATGTAGAAAGGATGGATGAAAGGAGGTTGACAAAGCAAATATATATGGCAAGTGTGAATGATAGAGTTGGAAGGGGAAGACCTCATCGAACATTCTCTGACCAAGTCAGAGATTTACTCGAGAAAGGTCAAGTTAAAAGTACCCTAAACCGACGTGCATGCATGAAGAATGTAATGAGACTGAATGAGGCGAAAGAGGTGTGTAAGGATCGTAGCAAATGGAAATCCGTTGTCTCTGCCTACCCCTATGGGAAAAAGGCGTGAGTCTATGTATGTATGTATGTGTATAATTTTAAAATAAAGGTATTAGGATATTGTAACAATAACATTCTTGGATAAATGACATCTCAGTTCAACCGTTATCCTATTGGGCACGGACTTCCTCTACAAACGAGAGTGGTCTACCGCGCTAGCATAATGCAGATTGGTAGACCATACACGCCTGCCTACTTCATCTACTTATATTTAGTCCAGGTTATATTTTAATATTTCAAATTATATTGAAAAATGTCACAAAAATTGTCAAAGCTACTTATCTTGTTTCCTACATCTCTATTAGCCTCACCACGTCTTCGCTTCTTTATCTGTTTGACACGGGTAAGCGATAAAATTCTCCGGTTCAGTAACTTAAGCAAGTAGCAGTGTAGCATATGTAGGTTTTTGTTAATTCACCAAAATAACGAGATGGTCATTCGCCTGATGGTAAGAGCTACGTTTCCGAATAACATGCCTGCTGCTTAGCACGGGCATCTAGTAATGAGAGGGGTGAAGTCTAAAGCTGAGATCTGTAGCCCGAGCACGAAAAACTAATGTAAATGTAAATGTATGCGAGTTCGCTGCGCACTGATGACGTTTGGGTAATATTTCATATAAATTTCATAGACGCGCATTGAGTTCGAATACATTTACGGTTGTCAGAAATTTTCCTGCTCAGACCGCTGCAGAGCGAACTTCGACTTAGTCTGAGTCAAAAAAACGAACTCCGTGAGGATTTGGAATTTTACAAAACGACCCGGACTAAGTCAAAGTTTGATTTAAAAATTCGAAATTCTCACAGGCTGGATTCTTTGACTCAGACTTAGTCGAAGTTCGCTGTCCTAAAGCGGGTTGGCAGACTTCGCATACCTTCAAAATCCTTGTGGAGAATTATTTTGCAGGTTTTTTTATGATGTTTACGTTTACCGTACGACCTCATAGCCCAGGATAAGAGCAGGTGGAAAAAACTACTTACCTGTCGTCTCCTTGGTCTAGTGGCAGCATGTATGGGCTGTGGACCGAGAGGTCGTGGGTTCGATTCCCAGGTCGGGCAAAGCGAATTTTCTAATTTAATTTGCCCGAGACTAGACCCCTCAGAGGGGGTTGACGTCAGGCAGGTAGCCGGTCGTAAAAACTTAGCCAAATCATTTCTGCAACATGCTTGAAAAAGTGTGTTACGCTGACCGTACGTTAAAGTGGGATAAGGGCAGGTAGAAAGAAAGATGTATCTACTTACCTGCATATTACACTGGCTTATGATCCTATGTTGTTGGAGCTGTACTGGAAACTGGAACGCTAGGCCATCTTTTAGGTGAAGAGGGTCACCGTGGGGTGTTTAGTGGTTACCTATTCTCAGTGTCTGTATAGTATTAGGGACTCGACCTAGGGGTCGCTCCAAGGTTTCCATCTCTTGCAGGCCATTCAACAGTCAAAACTGGGTTGTAAGCCTTAAATGCTTTCCCCGCGCAATAAGACCTTTGCAGCCCCTGTTTCAAGATAAAAAAAACACTACTTTAATATAATATTGATGCACCAGACACTGTATAGAAGATTAGATTAGATATATTGACATCTCGACGACCGACTGTAACGAGTATCTATTGATTGAGTCATAGATGTCATGTTATTTTACTGCATACCCCCATTATGTTTACTTAAGTTAAATTACAGAGGTCTGCTGTTATTTCCGAATCATAAAATTAATGAATAGATTTAAATCAAGTCGTTATCTTATCTGAAGATGAAATTAAATACATATTTAAATTTCTTCATTTATCATAAAACATATGGGTCCTTTTGTATAACTACTTCCAAATGATTATTCAAACATTCTTTCTCAAATAAAACTGAATTGCTGGATTGTTTATATTTATCGCTTTTCATAGTGGATAATAAATAATTTTCTGTAATCATCTCTGTGCTATCCAACCTTGACATTGGCAGAATCATTGCAAATGCATGGCAGCTTAGATTAATAACTGATGATTTTTTTAAAGAAGAAAAAATAAAACAACTCTTGAACTTTAATTTAATTTATTCCGACGGTCAATAAAGATTCCTCACGTAACACTATTACATTCTTAACTATTTACACAACCGTATCCAATATTAATTAACTAATTACCTTATTAACAAAAAATACATATATTTTCACAATAACTTGCCAACCACCTTAGTTTTTATAATACTGACATTATTATTATTTTTTTCGTAGGACGCGCTATTTTTTCCTATCCTGTCTACATGTCTATCTTAGAATTAAATCTGTGAAGAAATATTGAGACTGAATCCAACCGTCCTACAAAAGAAACGTCAAAATGTCAGATTTTTCATGATGGCGGTGGCCACAGATTATATCTATCTTTTATACTTTTTAAGTATTAACTTTATATTTTTTATTTTAACATTACATTTCAGAATTAATGATTTTTTATAAATGCCATAATAATATAATTATGAACATACAACTCAACTAGGATAATATTTACAATCGTATAATTTGATTTTTTTATGCATATGCAGAAGACGCTTCTTGTGCGAGCTTTTGCATGTCGAACATATGTATAATATTACACGTTATGAATGCGAGTATTAATAAAAATGCTCGTCGACAGCTCTCCGTGTGCATAGATCCTTAATTCCACATTTTACATCAAAAATCTTAAATCAGGAACAATATTTCATTCCAATTTCATGATTTTTAAATGCCATCAATAAATTAAACAAATACTCTTACTTAAATATAAACCAATTTTAACTTTAAGTCTAAAGAAACATGAGTTTACGAATTCCGTTTATTTCTAAGCTTTGTCTTTTCTAAAAGGACCTTTCTAAATGATATTGTATTTCTATGTGTCTCCTAAAAATAAATGCGTGTCTTCTGAGATAACAGACAAGACAATAAATCGTGTATTTATATAAATAATTCTTGGAACAAGTAAATTACGACTAGCTTTTTGTCCGATAAGTTCAGAATCGTATAGGTCAGGAATATTAATCTACAACGGTCCTATGACGTAATTCTTTATATTTTTGGACAACTTTTTCCTTCGAGGTTTCCTTAGTAACCTTTTTTGGTAACGAACGTTAATTTAATAAGTATTTCCTTTATCGTAAAAACTTGTCTTTTGGCTAGAGGCTTGCAAATCTTCCGAGATTTTATGTTAAGTGATGCGATGAACAGTAAACCCGCGTCTCCTGCACTAAAATATTACACAAAACATGCATTTTTATCTTTGGTCCATTGATCTACGAGCAGGTGACATTTTTATAGCAGAGACTGGCAAACGAGTAGATGGGTCACCTGATGGTAAGTGATTTCCACCGCCCATAGACACACGAGACTCAGAAAGAATCATGGGTGCGTTGCCAACCTAAAAGTATGGAATGGACGGGGAGGGAAAAGGGATTGGAAAAGGGAGGGGGAATTGGGCTACCGGAAATCTCACTCATCGAACAAAACGCGACAGCGAGCTGCCACTTTCCGTCGGTTTTCTGTGAGACAGTGGTATCAAACCAGTCGAGCCGACCTATTCGTGCTGTAGACGTAATTGTCTACAGCGTGGCTCTACCACTCAAAAACACACTTGTTTCTAAAAAGATAGTGCAGGAGACCCTTGTTAACATCAACATAAGCGTTTATCAAAGTGCTGAGTGGCACTGTAGGCACTGCGTTCGTGAGCCTGAGGCATTACATATTGTCTCATAAATAAAATAAGTTCGATTTAAATATTATAATACTTTGCCACGGATGTAAAAAACATGGACGGAGCGCTAGGAACATTGAAAGTGAAGCAGAGTTTTCGGCCCATTCGATCTATCTATCTGCTTCACTTTCAATATTCCTAGCGCTCCATCCATCTTTTTTTTACGTCTGTGTTGTTTGCCTTCTCTCTCTACTTACACTTTTGATCATAACATAACATACATAACATAAGCTCACGCCTGTATCCCCGAAGGGGTAGGCAGAGGCGCACTAGCCAACTAGTACACCCACATTTCGCCGAGCTTAGTTCCGTCCCAGATGTGATAGGGGGCGAGCCTATCGCCATATCGGGCACAAATTCCAGAATCCGGGCTGATATGGAAAAATCCAATATCATTTGCCCGACCCGGGGATCGAACCCGAGACCTCAGAACCGTAGTCGTACCGAAATACCACCACGCCACGGAGGCAGTCACACTTTTGATCAATCTTTTATATTTTATTTCTTTTCTCTTGATTTAAATAAGATATAATCCTGAGGTAAAAATAGACTATGAATGTATCGCGAGTGATCTTAGATACCGAAATAATGTAAACATATTTCAAGTTTCCTATTTTTGCCTTCAAATATTGACACAGACGATACATATTTTTTATAAAGGTTAGGGTCGTCAACCTTGAAAGGGCTTAGACGAGAAAATTACTCATGCATTATGTACTCTTGGAATTTTTTGCTACAAATTCATTATTTATGAGAATGCTTCACCTAAAAATGAAGGCTTTATTAAAAGATGTGTGGATCTTTTGAGGTAAAGAATTTTTAGAGGGCAAATGAGTTAAAGTTAATTCATATATGCATGATTTTGTCTGGGTACCAGTTGCCATGGAAATGTATATAATTATCTACTATCAAACAGCTTTCTTTCTTTCTTTCTACCTGCCCTTATAATAAAAAATAATATTAGCCCTGTAATATTACTGTCCCACTGCTGGGCACGGGCCTCCTCAACTAATGAGAGGGGTTAGACCTTAGTCTACCACGCTGGCCTAATGCGGGTTGGCAGACTTCACATACCTTCGAAATTCCTGTGAAGAAATTCTCGGGTATGCAGGTTTCCTCACGATGTTTTCCTTCACCGTTATAGCAAGCGATATTTCACAATGAAATTACACTTAACATAGAAAAGTTAGAGGTGTATGCTCCATTTTGGGGTTGGTCTCGAACCTCCGACACTTGTCTCGGCAGTCCATACCATTCCCAACTGAGCCATCGCTGCTTATTATTATTTCTACCTGCCCTTATCCCACCTTAATATGGTCGGCGCAACACACCTGTTCAAGCATGTTGCAGTAACGATTCAGCATAGTTTTTACGATCGCCTGCCTGATGTCAACCCTTTCTAAGAGGATCCAGGTCCGGGCAAATTCAATTAGAAAATTTGCTTTGCCCGACCTGGGAATCGAACACTGGACCTCCCGGTCCACAGCCTATACATACTATCACTAGATCATGGAGGCGACATTAACTAACAAACACAAAAAACAAACAAACATAATCACACAATCATGAGCAGTATTAAATGTAATCAGAAGTTCAAAAACATACTGCCTCGGTGGCGTGGTTGTATTTCGAAATGACTACCGTCCTGAGGTCTCGGGTTCGATCCTCGGGTTCAGCAAAGTGATACTGAATTTTTCTCATGGATATTGCGATAACTTGATAATTAGTCTATTTAACATAAGCTCACGCCTGTATCCCCAAAGGGGTAGGCAGAGGCGCACTAGCCAACTAGTACACACACATTTCGCTGAGCTTAGTTCCGTCCCAGATGTGATAGGAGGCGAGCCTATCGCCATATCGGGCACAAATTCCAGACTCCGGGCTGATATGGAAAAATCCAATATCACTTTGCCCGACCCGGGAATCGAACCCGAGACCTCAGGACAGTAGTCGTACCGAAATACAACCACGCTACCGAGGCAGTAATTAGTCTATTTACCTTGACATAGACTAAATAATCGCAAATGCGTGGAAGAAATGTTTTTAATAAAAGAAGAAGAAACATATTTTGAAAGATATAATATATGTCTATTGGAAAATCGGAATTAAGTGGAACTTCTGGGAGCACAAGTTAGGGATTAAAATCATTGAAACAAACCCATTAACGAGACTTGTTGGAATGTATCCAAGAGAGTGTTTGTTAGAGATTTGGAAGATGTTGAAGAGAAAATGGGGAAATCGGGGCGGAAAACGGTCCTGTCACACGCCGGGAAATGTTCATACAACGCTGATAATGTTCGAATAACATTGGACAAGAATTGCGTGACTCGAGCATTAAGTTATTACATAATGTTGCGGACTGGCTCAGTGGCGTAGTTGTGGTATGCGGCACGAGTACCGATCTGAGGTGACGGGTTCGATTCCCGTGTCGGGTATATACATCTGCATGTCCTGTTGTAGGTCAATCGATTTGCTTTTTTGCCTTCTCAGAGTGTGAAGATCATGCAGGTCGACATGACTCTGGTGACCACTAATAAACGAATTGTTTTTCGGTGGTCACTGGTTTTTTAAACTACACTTACTATGAGGTGTTTTGTAGTCAGCCTCCGTGGCGCAGCGGGCGAGTAGCCGGCTGTGATACGTAAGGTCGCGGGTTCGATTCCCGCACCGAGACAAATGTCTGTGTGGCCCACAAATATTTGTTTCGGGTCTGGGTATTGTGAGACCGAAAGTCCCTCGCAGTTCCTGATACCCACGACACAAGACTCGATCTCAGTGTGGGGTCAGGGGGTGACTCCAGACGCTCGATTCGAACTTGAATTCGATTCGGTGTCATTATTGACCTAAAATTCCTATGAAACCGAGTTAAAAAGTGCATTAATGTCACATTAAAAATACCAAATGACAAGTTCTCGAATATTATGCAACATTAGCGCACTTTAAAAGCCGATTGGAATTTTAAGTCAATCAATGAAACCAAATCGAAATCACAATCGAATCGCGTCAAGAGTAAGGGGGCAGGACTATGTGTGTGACTCTTTTTTTTTGTTCTCCCACTGAGACAATGGCTGAATAAAGTTTATTTTTCGGCCGACTGCCCAAAAAGGAGGTCCTCAATTCGTCGTTTTTTTATGTATGTTACTCGATATCTCCGCCAAATGTGGACAGATTTTCAAAATTCTTTTTGTGTTCGATAGAGCTTATTTCAAGGGTGACACCATATAAATTTGGTCACGATCGGTAAATTGGAAGTCGGTTAGTTAAGTTTTTAAACTTGTGATTATTTCTTCTTTCTTTTTTTTTATAGCAAAGATTGGCAAACGAGCAGATGGGTCACCTGATGGTAAGTGATCTCCACCGCCCATAGACACCCAAGACACAAAAAGAATCATGGGTGCGTTACAAACCTAAAAGGAGGGAATAGAAGGGGAGGGAAGGGAGTGGGGAATTGGGCCATCGGAAATCTTACTCACCCAACGAAACGCGAAAGCAAGCTGCCACTTTACGTCGGTTTTTTGTGAGACAGTGGTATCTAACCGGTCGACCCGGCCCATTCGTGCCATAGACGTTACTGTCTACAGCGTGGCTCTACCATTTCTTTCTTTCTTTCTTGGATGTATTTATTATTAGTATGGCGGGCTCTGTCAAAAAATAGCACAATTGCAATTTTTATGTCACTTACAAAAGAATACATCGCATTTTTCTAGAAACTTCGTTGACGTCAAGTGAATTTATTAAGACTGGCGGGAGTTAACGTCCTTAGTGGCTAGACATGCTTTAAGTATTTTACATAAATGAAGCGGAGTCTGCTATATTGAATTTACATTACAGAGAAAATCGATTGATATTTTTCGTACGGAGGCATGCAACTTTGTGATTTAAGTATTTTCGACCAATTTCCAAAAAAAGGAGAAGGTCCTCAATTCATATGTATTTTTTATCTATAAAAAATATTTATTGATCACGTAGGCATGTAAAAAAGCACTTATGACAAGTCAACACAAGGAAATTTTGAATTAAGATGAATATAATTTACATTATCTCGCTATAAATTTGAAGACAGGCAGGAGAGGGACATAATAACGATGGGATGGCTAATAGAGTGATAATGGGAGATAGGAATAGAGTGTAAGGGAATGGGTTGTATGGGAATGGCAAATGGAAGGAATGGTGGCAGGGGATTGACTGGACTTGATAATTACAATGTTAATTTTGTGTTGTTAATAAACCTTTTTCCATATACATTTGGTCATGATCATTTACCTCTAAGTTTTGAAGTCGGTCCATTACATTTTTAAATTTGTGATTATGCCCCTTACTTATAAAAATATTTAAGCGCTGGTTATGTTTATACCATAGGTTGTCCCTTTAATTTTTAAACAAAGTAACGCAAGGAAAAAAGTGACAGGTTATTCTTAACCATTTGCTCAGCAAAAAAAACTTTTTTTAATTACTTAAATTTTATATTTATATTTATATTTATCATCTTGCATTTTATGTTGATTGTCTGTTTGCAGAACTGTAAACGTTTTAGCTTTTTAAAAACAATTTTTTATTGTGATATTATCTATTGACGATTTAGTTAAACCAGTTAACTGATTTCCTATATAAAGTATTGAAAACACATCATCTTTGGTTTTCTTCTAATGTAAAATCCTCAACAGTTCATATAATACCACAATTATTCTGACCTATACTGTTCTGGTATTCCTATAGCGAAATGTATTTTGAGCCCGAATTTATAATCCACTAATAAAAAAAAAATAGTCAAATAATGTACTGGTTTACTCAGGCTTATGAATTTTAATTATTTTCTATATTTATTTTGTCTATGAAACAGTATCTGGCTGTTATGTTAGATTAATCACTAACATACAGGCATAGATCAAGTAGATGACGCATCTCGAAAAATATCCGGAAAAATGAATTTTGTAATTCTGCTAGTAACCCCTGTAAGATAAGTAGGTACTGACTGGATAGTCGGTTGTCGAGGCGGTACAAAAACTCTACTGTTTTTCATTATCATTCCTACTTTAGTTATTGGGGATTGACGTTTGACATCAAAAACAGTATAATGTCTAAGTACATCTCATTGTTATACTTATTTGTAAGTTTTTAAGAATAACAGTTAAATCAAATGTTCTGATTATCAGGTTAGTGTTTGAATTGATGAAAAGTTATTGAAAAGCATATTTACGAAAATTATTAAAATGTTTGGGATAAATGTCCATAGTTTTTGAGTAAGTTGACGTAGCAGCTAACATTATTTACCATCAAGGTACTGTATAAATATTAAATATTATTTCATTTTTCAAAATTTCTGAAAATGGCCTTGACAAGACAGATGGACAGTAAAATTATGAGGAACGGGCACCAAAAATATAATTAGCTTTCATCGTTTGGAATACGTCATCTATTTAGTTCTATGTCTGTGGACATTAAATCTGGACTTCGCTTATACTAGAATGCATTTAACTCGCGAGTTATATTCGATTGTCTAATATTATAACAAGCGTATATCCTGTTTGTAGAAGCAGCCCATGAAGGTGATGATGATGCTGAGCATGGCGGCTGATATCGGGTACTGGATGCGGAGCTGGCCTCCGTGCTGCATTGCTGCTGGGTGTTCGCCTGAGGACAATGCAATAGTTGAATATTTTATATAATCCGGTCAAGATCTATATATCTATAAGACTGCCTCGGTGGCGTGGTGGTATTTCGGTACGACTACGGTTCTGAGGTCTCGGGTTCGATCCCCGGGTCGGGCAAAGTGATATTGGATTTTTCCATATCAGCCCGGAGTCTAGAATTTGTGCCCGATATGGCGATAGGCTCGCCCCCTATCACATCTGAGACTGAACTAAGCTCGGCGAAATGTGGGTGTTCTAGTTCGCTAGTGCACCTCTGTCTACCCCTTTGGGGATACAGGCGTGAGCTTACGTATATATATGTAAGATCTTTGCTGCAGGCTCAAATCGGGAAGATGATTGAATTTGTACAATAATTGATAAACATAAAAAAACATAAGCTCACGCTTGTATCTCCGAATGGGGAGGCAAAGGCAGACTAGCGAACTTGAACACCCACATTTCGCCGAGCTTAATTTCGTCCCAGATGTGATAGGGGGAGCCTATCGCCATATCGGACACAAATTCCAGACTCCGAGCTGATATTGAAAAAAAACAACATAACTTTACTCTACGGACTCAGGACGGTAGTCGTATCGAAATACAACTACGCCACCGAGGCTCACCTAAAATAAAATATGAATAAATCCTATTATAAAAACAGAATCGAAACTTTGTATCGACTTTAGATCTTAGGTCTTAGGCCCTTGTGGCACAAATGTGCAAGAAAAATGAGTAATGTGACATCTTGCGTCGTGATTGGTGTTTACAAACTCGCAAATAAAACATTAAGTATTTCAATAAATAAAATAAAATTATCCTTGGAATATTTGTAATAACTTCCTATTAAATAATAAAATTAAATAAATACACCCAACAGTCACATACATAGTCCTGACCCCACACTAGGTGTAACCTGTATCGTGGGTATCAGAAACTACGAGAGACTTTCGGTCTCACAACACCCAGACCCGAAACAAATATCTATGGGCCACACAGACATTTGTCTCGGTGCGGGAATCGAACCCGCAATCTCACGTTTCACAGCCTGCTACTCGCCCGCTGCGCCCCGGAGGCTGTAAATTGTATTGTAACTGTATTGCACACGTATTTTGATGATAAATCTATGGTCCTACAGAAATTCATTGATATTGGCTACTATAAGCATAACATAACATAACATAAGCTCACGCCTGTATCCCACGAAGGGGTAGGCAGAGGCGCACTAGCGAACTAGAACACACACATTTCGCCGAGCTTAGTTCCGTCCCAGATGTGATAGGGGGCGAACCTATCGCCATATCGGGCACAAATTCCAGACTCCGGGCTGATATGGAAAAATCCAATATCACTTTACTATAATCAAGTACCTAATTAGTAGCTACTGCGGTCCTATAATAAACGTAATTACTTAATTAATGGAAAATTACATGCCCGAATGTTTGGATTAAGCAACATCATACATGTGTAATTAAAGTACTGATTCGTGTGTATTTTGATATACGAGGGTTATTCACCTTGTGGCCAATGACCATATAGGGAGTTTTGCTAAGGGTAGATAAATAGATACCCTTGTATTTTATATTTATTTCACGAAGGTTTTATCATGCCCAGAACGTTATAGGCGTAGATGGCTGGTGTATGAGAGTTAGAGCCACGCTGTAGACAATTACGTCTACAGCACGAATGGGCCGGCTCGACCGGTTTGATACCACTGTCTCACAGAAAACCGACGTAAAGTGGCAGCTCGCTGTCGCGTTTAGTTCTATGAGTGAAATTACCGGTGGCCCAATTCCCCGCTTCCCTTTCCCAAATCCCTATGTACCTTCTTATAGGTTGACAACGCACCTCTGATTCTTTTCATGTCTTGGGTGTCTATGGGCGGTGGAGATCACTTACCTTAAAAACCGCATGTATAGAGTCTTAACCTTTCAAAAGGAGGGTTTATATTTGAAAACTACTCGGACAAAATTACGAACTCTGATTAAAAAGTATTTTTTTGTGTTTTTTTGTTTTGTATTTTGTTTTGTTTTGTGTTTTGTGTTTTGTGTTTTGTTTTGTGTTTTGTTTTGTTTTGTGTTTTGTGTTTTGTGTTTTGTGTTTTGTGTTTTGTGTTTTGTGTTTTGTGTTTTGTGTTTTGTGTTTTGTGTTTTGTGTTTTGTGTTTTGTGTTTTGTGTTTTGTGTTTTGTGTTTTGTGTTTTGTGTTTTGTTTTGTGTTTTGTTTTGTGTTTTGTCTTGTGTTTGTTTTGTATTGTACGTTTATAAATTCCCAAAAATGTAATAGATTAATGAATAAATTCGTAGGTCTGGCAATAATTTCTAACAAATGACAGCAACGTTATCGCGATCGAACTTGTAAAACAACTCGCACAAACTTGAACTAGACACATAGGTGACTTAAGCTGAGTTACATGCACTAAGCCATTACACAAAACACGGTATTTTTGTCTATGATTCTTTGTTCCACGAGCAAGAGACAGCGAGATAAATTTTTTTGTGTAGCTGTGTTGGTTGTGTGGTGTTTTCGAAACAAAACACCTCTCATGTTTCGAAAAACATGTGCAGGACACGTGGCCATATCACGTTAGAACTAAATTACTTACCACTAAGCACATGCACTTGCACGGAGATGGGGTTGGCGTTGGCCGGCGCGCAAGTATAACGGCCGGAGTCTGTCACCCTGGCCTTCTGCACGAGGAGATGAGACGTCGTGGTCTCCCCCTTCTCCGTGATCACGGACACACCACCTCGCGGCGAGTCGTAGTTGATCTCCTGGAAAGACATGTTTATTAGTAGAGCCTATTAGAAGATCCAGCGCTTCTACTTCTGCTTCTATCAGTAGCCCGAGCACGAAAAACTAATGTAAATGTAAATGTATTCAAGTTCGCTGTGCACTGATGACGTTTGGTTAATATTTCATACAAATTTCATAGACGCGCATCGAGTTCGATTACATTTACGGTTGTCAGAAATTTTCCTGCTCACGCCGCTGCACTACCCCACTGTGAGGTTGGCGCAATACACTATTTCAAATATGTTGTAGAAATATGTTGTTGTTGTTGGTATGTTGTTGTTTCAATCATTAGGGGAGGCTTATGTCCAGCAGTGGACTTGTTTTTATAGCAGAGACTGGCAAACGGACAGATGGTTCACCTGGTGGTAAGTGATCTCGACCATGGATGCGTTGCCAACCTAAAAGACGGGAGGAAAATAGGTCACCGGAAATTTCACTCACCGAACGAAACGCGGCAGCAAGCTGCCACTGTACGTAGGTTTTGAGACAGTGGTATCAAACTATATCGAACAGGCCCATTCGTGCTGTAGATTTTTCTGTCTACAGTGTGGCTCTATAGTCAGTAATATAAAATATTAAATCTTTGAGTACTTATTTTGAAATATCGTTTTGAATTGATCGTAAAAAGCACACGTTTCTCTGATATTATGAGTTTTCATGGCCATAACGTACCACAAGGTACTTCACTCATTTACCACTTATTTATAAGATCCCGTAATATCTCCTTTAATCTCGCAAAATTCTTAATGTCCTTAATTTGTTAATATAATTTAATTTTAGCGGAGTGAGTGGGAAGCGTCATTCAGCGGTTTATTAACAAACATTAGCGAATGACGAAGATTGTGAGATGGAAATCTTGATGAATGGTGGGAAATGTTTTAATATGAGATGACGTAGTGGTATTGCGTGCGCGGTATGACTATCGTCCCGAGGTCTGGGGTTCGATCCCCTGGTCGGGTAAAGTGATATTGGATTTTTCAGTATCAGCCCGGAGTCTGGAATTTGTACCCGATATGACGATAAGCTCGCCCTCATCACATCTGGGGCGGAACTAAACTCGGCGAAATGTGGGTGTTCTGGTTCGCTAGTGCGCCTTTGCCTACTCACCAGGGATACAGGCGTGAGCTTATGTATTAGTTAAGCAGCGATAGCTAAGCTGAGCTAAGTCCCAGGATCGAACCCCGCTCAAAATGTTATAAAAGTTTAGTGTGTATGGATATTTCGCATGGTTCAGTGGCAGCGTATATGAGGTGTAGACTGGGAGGTCTCGGGTTCGAATTGCGGACAATGTGGCGGTCTTTTTATATTTCTGAAGATTGTATCTAAGAAGTTATAGGCAGGTCGGTTGTAAAACTAAGCCGAATTCTTCTTGCAACATGCTTGAAAAAGCGTGCTGAGCAAACCTCACATTAGATTAGAATGAAGACAGGTGCAAAAAGATAAATCAATAAGTCGCCTCCTTGGTAAAGTGGCAGCATATATTGGCTGTGGACGGGGAGGTCCGGGGTTCTAATTTAATTTGCCCGGGACTAGATCCCCCAAGAGGAGTTTACGTCAGACAGGCAGTGTGTTTGTTGTGCCGACCCCACAT
The DNA here is from genome assembly GCA_036417725.1 of Clanis bilineata. Classification (NCBI taxonomy): domain Eukaryota; kingdom Metazoa; phylum Arthropoda; class Insecta; order Lepidoptera; family Sphingidae; genus Clanis; species Clanis bilineata. Next base: position 1,325,542 of record CM071155.1, on the reverse strand, counting down.
TAAGGTGGGATAAGGGAAGAAAGAAAGGAAAAATACCAGAAACCAACACGTGCATAATGAAAATTATCCCATATAGGTTGACTGCACAAAACCTCATTATAGTTTTAATTGAATTAACTAATGTACATTGTATCATTGTATAATATCATGTATTATTCTATTAATACCTAAAATCGGTTGCTCACAATAGAATGATTACTACATCATTTAATCCTATTATTGGAATATTAATTATATGAAACTGAACTTTGTAATAATTATGGATTTTAATTGTAATATGCGTTGTTTGAAACTACCATGAAGTGGCAGCTTGCTGTTTCCTTCGATGAATGAGATTTCCAAATACCCAAATGACCTCCCCACTCGTCAGGTCAACTATAAAACTCTTGATTTAACATTGGTCCCGAGCGAGTACGAAAGCAATAACATTTTGATACTATAGTCCGATTGCTAATTAAACGGAGTAAACTGACAGATCGAAATGTCACTTTTTAAAACAATGTTGCTTATTTTCAAAACATAGTGATTGATCTAGTTCAATTTTTATCATTCAAAGAAACAATAACTCAGCACTAGCTTGCAACATTAGAATTTTATTGCGTATTTTTAGAAATTTCAGTTTAACCCTTCGACTAAATGTCTGTAAATAATTTTTAATTCTTAAAAAATCAGAACAGATACGGGAAATGATAACAATGAAAATTACAAATATTACTTTTACTATTTGAGAAAAAATACGTTCGGCACATTCATAGCCTTTGTAAGTTTTGTTTATAATGAACCATGACTATAACTCCAATAGACATGTCATAATTTAGCATGCAGTAATTTACTATGACTTTCATTCAATAGACATGCAGTACTAATCACACATTAGGCAGGAATTACGACTTTGAGTTGGACTTTAGAAAACGAATTAATGAAATGGTTCACTGAGTTGAAATGTTTAAATAATCTTGATATTTTTACCGCAGCACTATTTAAATTTCATGAAAAAGTACAACATTCGAAATGTCAGTTTACTCCGTTTAATTAGCAATCCTACTATAAAACAAGAAAAAAATTAAGTTGGGACAAGAGAAGCCACGATAACGCACCAAGACAGATGGGTACATAGATGCACCCACATACCCATATCTTTCTACTTTCTAAATTAACACTTGTCCCACCTTAGTGTGGGGTCAGCGCAACACACTTTTTCAAGAATGACGCAGAGAGAATTCGGCGTAATTTTGCCGGCTGCCTGTCTGACGTCAATCCTGTCTAGTTCCGGACAAATCATGTTAGAAACCTCCACATTACGTGCATTCCTGCCACTAGTCCAAGAAGACGACGTACACACACATTCATATATTATTGGTTAATGGTTCTTTTTTTCCTCCTTGGTTTAGTGGCAGCATATATGGGCTGTGGACCGGGAGGTCGTGGGTTCTATTCTCAGGTCGGGCAAAGCGAATATTCTAATTTAATTTGCCCGGAACTGGATCCTCTTAGAAAGGGTTGACATCAGGCAGGCAGCCGGTGGCAAAAACATAGCCAAATCTTTTCTGCAACATGCTTGAAAAAGTGTGTTGCGCCGACTCCACATTAAGGTGGGATAAAGGCAGGTAGAAAGAAAGAAAGGTTCTTTTGGCATCGTGGGTGTCTATAGATGGTGAAAATCACTTACCACTATGTGACCATCATGCCCGTTTCCCACCCCCTACTAAAAAACTTGAAATTTTAGCATCGAACATTTACTATGGAACCCTCCTGTGGCAATTACAGAATTCGTCCATTTATTATTTCTCCAACACGATACCTCAATTGTAAAATGAAACAATACATTCCCACCGAAATACGTAATGAGGGACATTACAATGAATGACAGTGTACTGATAATTCTTCAATAGATTGTCCTGGGGCCTGAAACAAGGCCCATTATAATAGAACATTTTTGTTTTTATCAATAACTTGACAAACCAATCGCGAGTTAAAGTGGGGCGGGCTAACAATGGCCTGAGGCGAGCGTATACTAGGAATACCCAGTTTTTATTGAGCTTTTTTGTACATAACATAACATAAGCTCACGCCTGTATCCCCGAAGGGGTAGGCAGAGGCGCACTAGCGAACTAGAACACCCACATTTCGCCGAGCTTAGTTCCGTCCCAGATGTGATAGGGGGCGAGCCTATCGCCATATCGGGCACAAATTCCAGACTCCGGGCTGATATGGAAAAATCCAATATCACTTTGCCTGACCCGGGGATCGAACCCGAGACCTCAGAACCGTAGTCGTACCGAAATACCACCACGCCACCGAGGCAGTCCGCTTTATTGTACCTATTCTTTTTTTTTTTTTTCCAACAGACACACATCTAGTCCTGACCCCACACTGGGTATAAATATCATAAGTGTCAAAAACTATTAGAGAGTGTCAGTCTCACAACACCCAGGCTTGAAACAAATATCTGTGGGCCACACAAACATTTGTCTCAATGCGGGAATCGAACCCGCGACCTCACGTTTCACAGCCGGCTACTCGCCCGCTGCGCCACAGAGGCTGTCAATATTCAATTACGAACAACAGTTACTCACGGCTTGTCATCTACTTGGTCTAGGCAGTGTATTTTTTGAGACTATCCCGCCCACACACCCGCCACTGTAACTCCTGTAAGCCAGGATCAACAATGGCACGCATTTTACGACACCGAGCAATGAAGCTCGGTGAGTCTCAGATAATGCAAAAATGTCTTCATCCCGTAAAGAAATTAATCAAACAGAAAGATATGGAGGAGTTTGAATTATAAGATTTCCACTTCCCTCCGTAAAAAAGCGGGAGACAATGTAAGGTAGAAAGGCTGGTAGGCTAGCTAGGATAGGGCCTTATAGTCCACGGCGTGATTTTCCTTACTCACAATTCCAGTCAAATCCTACAAGCTTCCTATTTTATTTTCCCATCAATTCCCTGCTAGCATTCATGCCATATCCCGTTCGTTCCTGTTATATTTATTGGTTTATTAAATAGAAAATGAATTTCGGTTATGACTTAGCAGTTTATTGGCGGGATTCCACAGTATGACACAGACAAGACAATCATAGACAAAAATAGATTAAAGTGTCTCTGTAAATAGAGATGGACAATTAAAATAGAGAGGTTCATAGTTTTATTATTATTACAACAGTTCCCTTTCCTACAAATCACAACCTTTTATCTAAGCCCCATCCTTGTTATTGTGCCCATACCTGCCTGCTTGTTTTCTAAATTGATAGTGTTGTAGCATGATTATTATTATATAGATGTATCTAGACCTTGTCGTGACCTGTCATAAGTGCATTTGATGTGCCTACGTGATCAATTAACATTTTTATCTTTCTTTTATTTTATAATGAATTAAAGAGGCATGAACCTCATACATAGGGATATTTACAACTGGAGAAGCCAGATGTAAGGCACCACGGATATAATTTTAGTGGGTACTACCATCCGAGATAGTGGCAGTGTATACGAGCTGTGAACCGGGAGGTCCTGAGTTCGATTCCCAGGTCAAGCGGGTGTTTTTGCAACACTATATGACCGGGACAGGATTCCCCAGATGCGGGTTGACTTCGGGCAAGCAGTCGATCGTAAAAACCAAGCCAAATCCTTTCTTGCAACATGCTTGAAAAAGTGTGTTTCGCCGACCCCACAGTAAAGTGGGATAAGGGCAGGTAGAAAGAAGACAGTGACATGTAGCAACTGTCGCGTCTCGCTGGTCACATAGCTCAAATTATATTTCATCCAGGCATAGTTGCAATTGGGTACTTGACTATGTTTGATTTTGTACACATTTTTATACGTACTAGCAAACAAAACAAAAAAAAGACTCTTCTGTAAAATCTGCATCGAAATTGGTTGAAAAATGAGTCAGTAATTCATATTTTAAATTCTGCAATGAGCAAGAGTGGGGACGTAGTGGGGATATCTTGCTATCCCTTTCAAACGCACGTACCGTTAGGGCTCTGACGTAATTTTACTGATACTTCTCTTTCCGCAGTTTGAAGGTTACACCAAACTACAAAGGCTTATAACTTTTTTTATCTTTACCTACACACACACACGCCATTACGTGTCGATAGATCGAATGGGCCGAAAACACTGCTTTTTTATAGCAGAGATTGGCAAGCAAGCAGATGGGTCACCTGATGGTAAGTGATCTCCACCGCCCATAGACACCTAAGACACAAAAATAATCATGGGTGTGCTGCCAACCTAAAAGAAGGGAATAGAGGGAGAGGGAAAAGGGATTGAGAAAGGGAGGGAGGAAATGGGCCACCGGAAATCTCACTCACTGAACGAAACGCGACAACAAGTTGCCACTTTACGTCGGTTTTCTGTGAGACAGTGGTATCTACCCGGTCGAGCCGGCCCATTCGTGCTGTAGACGTTACTGTCTACAGCGTGGCTCTACCACTCAGAATCAGGCTTCACATTCAATGTTCCTAGCGTTCTCTCCATCTTTTTTTTTTACGTCCGTGGGCATTGGTATGATGTTTCCGCTACGTCACACTGGCGCGGGTTCAAATCCGATCCCCTCGTAAATGAAAGTGGGCTACGAAGTTTTGCGGTCAGGGGACCTCTTGCCAAATTTCCTTCAACTGTAGTTCATTTTGGTGCAAACACACGATTGCGATTGTGCTTATAGGGACGGGGGAGTGTTGAGTGATTTATCGATATTTTTTAAATTATTACGTTAATTATTACATATGATTTTCGCAAGGAGTACATTCGTTTGGTATACCTGTTACCGCTAAAGGACGCGGGGCCGGGCGGGCCTGATATACGTTTATAGTAAGCGATATGACTACCCATGAACAGAAGTAACACCATCCGCATTTTGAATAACTAAATAGTAACTGCGCTACGTTCGTCATCCTAAGATGTTGAGTTTTATAAACACGGGTTACAATGTGCTTCCTGACTGGAACACAAAATCGCCTGCTTAACGCTGTTTGGCGGTAGAAATAGACATAGCCGTGGTACCTGTGGGCTTAGCTAAGTGGCTTTTGCGCTAGTCGAACAGAATAGTAAATGTATGTAGCTTACTCTCACGCCATTCTCATAGATTTATTCTATTCGACTAGCGCATAAGCCACTTGGCTAAGCCCGCTGATTAGCATTAGAGTGCGCCTTTTCTTTTTTGACCTACGAAATGACGGAGGTAATTAATTCGTTTGTATTTCTTTATGTATGTTACGCAATATCTCCACCAAACGTGGACAGATTTTTAAAATTCTTTTGTGTTCGATAGAGTTTATGATGCTGCCATAAAGCCCAATATCCAGCATCCTCCATAGTAACACCAACAAATTCTCTATAAAGCGCAAACCTACTGCTTTTTTAGATCGTTGATGGAATCATGACCCCGGTAAGATCTGTATTTTATCGATAAACACGTGTTGAGCAACATCCCTTCAAAACAAACAAAAGTTGAATAACAATATGGGCCACTGTTCACTTCGACTCGTGAGTCGCGACACAATGGTTTAAGTAGATGACTTGTATTTATTTACAAAAATTTACATTTTGGGAGGTTAAATTCATCCGTGGATGAAACATCTGGATACTCTCATAAATTGGAATAGTGTAGTGTGGGAGTTGATGTAATATTAAATTGATATAAATATTTTTTTGTGTGTGGGTTTTGTTAAACCGAGTTATTTTCTAGAAGTTTATTGACAATATACCGTCCACGGACGTATAAAAAAGAAGGACACCGTCTCGCCTATAGTTAAACGACAAACAAACGCGCCTTTATAAAGGTGCCGTACGCACATACTAACACTCATAATACGCCCAGTCGCCGCCATTATGTGTTGATAGATTGACTAGGCAAAAAACCATGCTTCATTTTCATTGTTTCTAATGCTACGTCTATCTTTTTTTTATGTCCGTGATACCCTCATACCGTACAACTTAAGGTATAAAGAGTGAATCGTAGAGCCACGTTGTAGACAGTAATGTCTTCAGCATGAATGGGCCGGCTCGACCGGTGTGATACCACTGTGGTGACTGTCTCACAAAAAAACACGTAGTCACATTTCACTGGTGCGGTTCGTTCGGTGAGTGAGATTTCTGGTGGCCCAATTCTCCCCTCCCTTTCCCAATCCCTGTTCCTTTTGGGCTGGCAACGTATCCATCATTCATCATCACCATCCATCCATTCTTTTTATGTTTTCTGTACGGGCGATGGAGATCACTTATAAATTACAATTAGGTTACTTAGGACAATAAGGTGACATTAGTCAGTCTCTGCTATGAAAAAATCATGCCATAACTCGATAAAAACGCCTTCAAATCAAACATTTATACATACCTCCTCTTTATGGGTCCATCGTATGGCTGGTGGCGGCTCTGGTGAGTGCTGCACCACGCAGGTCAGGTTGATTGTGCTGCCGGTGTTGATAAACAACTCGGGCCCTCCGAGAATGGTCGTCACAGGTTCTGGGGGAAGAGTATATAGGGTTATAATACGCCCTAATTCTTTTCGTTAGTCGAGAACAGCCCTTAGTACGAGTTTTTCTCGATTCTCGAAATCCAGTTAATTGAGATAGTTTTCAGTATCTCCATACATTTTTTAGTTCGATGTAATTTCCGAAAAGCATCATGCAAACTATCGTCGATTTCAAGAATCGAGAACTGTCAAAATGAATTCGTACTTAGGGTACAGTTCAGAAGAGGGACAGTAAAATTACGTTTATAAGCTCACGCCTGTATTTGCAACAAGATAGGCAGACGCGATTAAAGCTTTTCACCAAATTTATTTCCTTATGATGTAATAGAGGCAGGTCTATCGTCATATCAGTCATAAATTCCAGACTCCGGGCTGATACATGGAACAAAAATATACCACCAGTATATCCGACCCGGGAATCGAATCCAAAACGTCACGAAAGTAGTCATAACAAACATATACAACTTCGCCACCGAGGCAGTAAAAAAATATACCTAGAATATTTAAGCTATATTAAAAAGTCCTTAACATTCTGTAATATGATATTTGATACAAATTCGACGCTCTAACTTTTTAAAACATCAGCAAGAACGTTCAAAGAGGCCCGCATTCCAAAGTTTACCAACTCAAATATCCAAGTTTATCTGTAGTTTAACTTGTGAGCCAAATTACTTGTATTTATCCAAGATGGGTGTTACAAGTAATTTTGTATGAAAATGCTTACTACCTCTAGTTTCAAGTGGTTATTTTAACTTGAAAATGCGCGAAGTGACTTATACGCCGTGAAATTATGCCAATTATTTTCAAATTAAGTGTGGATTTATGTCTAAATTGATGTATTGCATAACTCAGGTATGTGTAGTCTACCAACCCGCATTAGGCCAGCGTAGTAGACTAAGGTCTAACCCCTCTCTTTAGTAGAGGAGGCCCGTGCCCAGCAGTGGGACAGTAATATTACAGGGCTAATATTATTTTTTTATTATTATAAATCAAGCATAACTTGTGCCTACCCTACCTGGAACGGAGCACAGAAGTTAACAATTCTCAACATCTGTTCCCTACTATTGGACCCAAAATAGACATGAATAGACCATTCGTTTAAAGCTTTATTTTTTATGAAGTCATAATTAAAAATTTAATCATTAGTCAAGAGAAAAAACACCACCTTATGCCTTTTATTTTGTTGAACCAAAAACTTAATATTTTAAAGAAGTTAATTACATTTTCATAATAAAATGAAATGCGCAATACTCGGTGGAATTTAATTATATAAAATTTTTCACCAGGTACTGTTATCTCCACTTCCGGGTGATTTAATGAAGGCTTGGGCGCGGAAATAGGAGTGTCTCCCTAGTGACTGACCTTTAGTAGCTTAAAAATAATAAATACATAAACTCGCGCCTGTATTCCCCAAGGGATAGGTAGATACGAACTTGAGAAGTAGAACACCCAAATTTCGTCGAGCTCATTTCTGTCCCAGATATAATAGAAAGTGAGCCTATCACCATAGGTTGATATTTGATACTGAGTAGAAAAACCCAATATAACTTTGCGCGACCCGGAAATCGAACCCGAGATATCGGAAACGTGTGCTAAGTACGCAATACAACTTCACCACCGAGTTATTCAATACCAAAGTATTATACACTTTCCGACTATTGGCTCCGTCCGAAGCCTGGGCGCTTCTCGCCTAGAGAAACCCTAAAACGCCTAGAGATTTTTAGTCGGTATTGCTTGTATAGGGTGTGTCGCCACCTTGGTCTAGTGGCAGCATGTATGGGCTGTGGACCGAGAGGTCCAGGGTTCGATTTCCAGGTCGGGCAAAGCTAATTTTCTAATTTAATTCGCCCGGGACTGGATCCCTCAGAGGGGGTTGACGTCAGGCAGGCGGCCGATCGTAAAAAATAAGCCAAATCCACTCTGCAAAATGCTTGAAAAAGTGTGTTGCGCCGACCCCACATTAAGGTGGGATAGGGGCAGATAGAAAAGAAAAAAATGCCGGTATAGGGTATACATAGTGTTAGGGACTCGGCCCAGTGTCATCCGGATGTTTTCCATCTATTGCGGGCATTATGGTGCTAGGCCATAAGATCGGCGACTCTGACATAACCATTACATCTCCCCTCAGGCGTGGCCAAAGACTTCTATGTATTTACTAGACAAGCTGTTTCGAAGTAAAATTGTGGCACATGACAACGAGTGTTTGACGTTTCACGGCTAAGGAAAAGTGCAGCGGCCTGAGCAGAAAATTTTCTGACAACCGTGAATGTATTTCAGCTCGATGCGCGTCTATGAAATTTGTATGAAATATTAACCAAACGTCATCAGTGCGCAGCGAACTCGAATACATTTACATTGATATTAGTTTTTCGTGCTCGGGCTGCTGATTTCTATAGTGAGTTGTGGTCGATTAACAGAGACTTAGTGCGCACATTCTATGTACCGAACAGTCAGTCTAGCATGATACATAGAAGTCTTTGGGCGTGGCGGCAGTGGTAAATCACTTTTCCCCACGATCATAAAACAAGCCTAGGTACAGATATTCTTTGCCAATGAAAGGTTTAGACTACCAAGCATAAAGTATGTATGAGATATATGTATGTATATATTTCTGGAATAATAATCGCGAAAATACTTTAGTTAAAAGTTCTGATTTGATAGTATTCAAGGGCCTGCGTCGTATCAGGCGAGGACAAAAAATAAATTTCCCCCAAGTACATACCCTAAAACCATTATTAAAATATACAGCGCACTTTAATATCGCTTAAAGCTAATGTATTTACCGACGACAGAGAGGTACATCCGGTGTCCGATGGGGGGCGTGGTCCCCACTTGGCACTCGTACACGCCAGAGTCGCGCCGCTGCGGGAATCTTATCTGTAAGAGGAAAATTACTTTCACAACAAGAAAATTGCAGTTCGCTTTGAACTTTCTAATGTGAGATTATATCGTTAAAATTAAAGGTACATACATAAGCTTACGCCTGCTTCCCCGAAGGGGTAGGCAGAGGCGCACTAGCGAACTAGAAAATCCACATTTCGTTGAGCTTAGTTCCGTCTTAGATTTGAAGGAGGTGAGCCTAACGCCATTTCGGGTACAAATTCCAGACTCCAGGCTGATAAGTACTGAAAAATCAAATATCACTGCCAGACCTGGAAATCGAACTCGAGACCTCGGGACGATAGCCGTAATGCGCACGCAATACCACAACGCCACGGAAGCAGGCTAAAATTAAAGGTGTCCCGATTCAATAAATAACATCCACAAGTCACACACATAGTCCTGACCCCACACTAAGATACGAGTCTTGTGTCGTGGGTATTAGGGACTAGCGTCTTTCGGTTTTTCAACACCCAGGTCCGAAACAAATATCAGCAGGGTTACCACACTCTCTTATAGCAGTATTATTATACGATTATAATAATACTGCTTCTTCGTTTGTTTTGTATCGGAATCGGTACAAGTAAGATCATAATAATACTGCTATAAGAGGTGGTGGTATCCCCCCTGTAGGTCTTACAAACATTTGTCTTGACTAGGCTTGACCATAGGGGTCATACACACACATATAGGACGGATCTAAGCTCGACGAAATGTGGGTGTTCTACTTCGCTAGGGCGCTTCTGCAGATACAGGCGTGAGCTTATGGTTGTGTGAACTTAATTATGGATTTATTTGAAATTTGTTCAAGCATACCACACAAACCCCACATAAACTGAGTTATAAACTTACTGCTTGTGGTAGTCATTCAATATTACCGCTACAGTTCATCCAAGCTTGTAAGAGCCTACATTAATACGGTTTCGGGCGGGCTGTAACCTAGGAATGCTGGCCGCTCTACTTGCTTTCTAGGTCATGTTGAAAGCGCAAAAAAGTATCGACGTACACATCGATATCCTTCAAAAGATTTTTATGGCTTGAAAACAAAGTTTCTAGACTGGTTTACGTATTAATATACTTTACTGACTTCGTAATAAAATGTATATACTGCTTGTTTTTCACTTACTGTTATTATATAGTACATATATAAGATTATTCTTCGCATTGACAATAAAATATAAACTAATGTGTTGCTCTGCAAATAAAGATTTTATTTATGAACAAAATTATAAATTACAAATTGAACTAAACTAAAACACTTATAAGAATAACTAAACAAACCTGCAAATAAAGAAACGACATTTAAAGTTTATACTATGCCAATTCCTCCTTAAATTCTTCTATTAATTTATTAAACAAATTTTAATTTTCTTCACCTTGACAGTCCCTTGACAATCTTTATAACGAATCATTTAAAACAGTTAGGGCGACTTGCACCACTATTACTAACCTACGGTTAGTCCTAACCTCAAATTAAATTGAAATAGAAATATATGAAGGACATGTAATTCGTTACATGTAATTAATTTAATGTCACCATATATTATCTGTAATTAGATGTAGTACATTATATGTAATGAATTACATGTCCTTCACATATTTCTATTTCAATTTAACTTGAGGTTAGGACTAACCGTTGGTTAGTAGTAGTGGTGCAAGTCGCCCTTAGACATCTGCTTTACTGACCATAGAGGTGAAGCAAGATTTAAAAATAAAATAAAAATAAATAAAGAAATGTAATTATTTCTTATATTATGTGTAATATGTGTAATATTTAATTTTTCTTTCTGCCTGGCGTTATCCCTGCCTTCTGCCAGGGTCCGCCTTCCTATTTAAACGCTTTCACTTCGCCCGGTTTTGAGCATCCTCTATGGTGAGGCCATTGGTTCTCATATCATTCCTGCATTTTATCTGCCACGTCCCGGACGCCAAGACTACCGCGGATGTGCACGTTACGTATACGATCTAGTCTTGTAACATTGCACATCGACCGCAGCATCTTCATTTCCGCGACGTGGATTTGCCTAACATGTCGCTTAAGGGCAGGCCAAGTCTCACACCCATACAGGAGTACAGGCCGAATGATAGTTTTTAATATAATTATAGTACATATTTAATAATCGAAAAATATTAAAGGCGAGCCTTGGGATATTTACGTATTATATGAATACTTCGCCGTTGATATTTTGAGACGGCTAAGTCTTATTTTCGTCCAAAAATTCAAAATCCACCTAAAAAATACCAAACTCCTATCAAATTGTTGAAAACTAAACGAATCTACGTATTTTTAGTAGATCTCAAAATATTAAGTCCAGTTTTATATTTTCAGTTATCTGGCAACTCGGCTCGGCAATGATTAAAGGGTTCGTTAAAAACGTTGGTAAATATTTCCGAGCCGAAATTTGATTTGTCTTCACCAATAAACTACAAATTTTCTTCGATTAAAGTAATTTATGTTTTCAATCTTTTCTTTGTAATACTCTGTAGAATATCCTTCTAGAATTTCCTTCCCGCTATTTTAATAAAATATAGTCGCCATTTTAGTCGCTGGATTCAGCCCGCTTCCAACAGGTCAATCTGGTAATCTTTGGGGGAGGCCTTTGTACAGCAGTGGACGTCCTATGGCTGATGATGATGATGATGATGATGATTTTAATCAAGTTTTCTTATTTACTTGCTAAAAATAAACAAAATAAAAAGTCAGCTTTGATTTGATTTCCGCACCGAGATCCTATTGCGATTCAAAAATAATTTTTTTTACAGTCTGTGTGTTATGAGATTGAAATAAAATTATTTTTACGGATTTTATCACGATTTGGTTTTAATTTTTATTCCCGACGTTTCGAAGGCTTTGCAGTCTTCGTGGTCACGGGTTGGACTGAGATGTCATTTGTCCAAGAATGTTAGTATTACAATATCTACCTTCATTTTAGAATTATACAGATTTAAAAAAGTTAACCGTTTATGTTCCGATCTACGCAGTACGAGCTCACAGTGTTTTGAGGTCTGGCAGCTGTGGCCTTACTCTTGAAACCGATACAATTCCGATCCCATGCGCAATAATTGTCCGATTATAATCTTAATGTTGATAAATACCGTACTCTCGACACCACATTGGTTAGAGATTGTTATTAGGCGCGAATTGGCCAATACTTTCGTCGTTACTTATGAAGTTGGTTGCACAATGCTCGACATAAAGGATGTTCTCTGCTGACGAAAACCGGTAAAACACTAACTAAATGCCTAATAACTCTAAAAATTAGCCTCTTTATTTATAATTAAAAATAGATATTAATGTATTTCAGCATATAACTTAATATTTCATACATTTTTAGTAAAAAATGTTTTGGTATACCAACATTATTATATATTTTTGCTGTATGCGGCATGGCCTTTGCCGGTTTCAGACAAAGAAAAAACTATCCGATAACCAAAGTAGGTTATAATATTTCGAAGAAGTTTTTTTGATAAATCTTGAATTAAATTATTGAATGTGACTATTGTGAGTGCAATAAGTGTAGTGTAACTAAAAACTTTCTGGATTTGGTGACTTTGACACAGTTTGAAATAGTTGTGCGCCTTAGTAACACTAAAATGGCCAGTCGCCCAACTCTGGCAAAAATCGAAACGTTGTTGTTAGTATTCCTACAGCACAACCTCAGAATTGGAAAAGGTTCGCTTCAAACCAATCAAAGTTACGTTGGAAACGACGGGAAAATGGAAATATTTAGTTACAACGATAAACTCACTTGGAGCAAATAAGAACAGTCAAAAGTAAGTGCATTCATTTATTTCCAACATGATTATATACCTATCTTATTACCTCTTGTTTTCTCCACCACTCGCATATTTGTATTAGAGGATAGTTTTGTTTTTTGTTATATTTTGCCCTTAAATTATGTAATATAAAAGTTTATTTACATTGTAAATAATGCAACACTCCTATTTATTTATATTACCATCATGGATTAAATTCTAACATTACTGACCTTCATATTTAGAATACTTTGTAATCAGTCTTTTATAATGTATGAAAGATATTCTTGTATCTTCTTCTTCTTGGAGAAATGGTGGCATTTGGAATAAATTTATATCTATTATTGTATTTCTAATTTGTTGTTTATGTTTGATTTTTAGTTTGGGCAGAGAAGAAATATGTACTGAAGAAGCTGTTGGGTCAACATAATGCATCGGCAAGAAGGACTGGTGGTGGACCTCATCTCATTGTGTTGCGTTGGTGAGTGAGATTTCTTTGGGCCCAATTCCCTCCTTCGTTTTACATTCCTTATTCTTTTCTTAAAGGTTGGCCATGCACACATGATTATCTATGGGTGGTGGTGTTTACTTCCCATCAAGTGACCCACCTGCTTGTTTGCCAGTCTGTTATATAGAGAAAAAGTCTTAATTTATATGAGGGTACTATATTGCCTATAATATAGATAGATAAAGATTCTATATCATAATCACCATTATCATCGGCCACAGGAGGTCTACTGCTAAAAATAAGTCTCCCCAAAGTTTTCCAAAGATTTTGATTGTCTATACATACACTAATATAATGTGGTATTTATTACTTTTTATATGTTTGGGTAATTTTAGACATAAAGACAGTTTATTTAGCTGTTAAATTACAATTCTTATTTACATTATCTTGCACATGCACAGTCAACAAATAGTAATTATACAAGGAATGTGGCTTTCAAGTGGTATGGGACTTGCAATAAGTAGGTGTGCATGATACTCAAGTGGCATAAAAAAAGACCAGCTACAACTGTTTTTATCGTGACTGTTGAACTTTGTCAAAGTTTTAACATAATTATATTTTTTTTTGTTTCAGAATCACAAGCACAAGCACAACCACACTTTGTACCCATCTTCGTGGTCAACAACATCGTACATCGATATCGACACTTATAGCTCACTTATATACCTATACATATAGTATATGATACCTATAATGGATTAATAGTAATAAATGAATATTTTACCAATTGTGTATTTACTATATTAACACCTTATTTAACTGCCTCGGTGGCGTGGTGGTATTGCATGTGCGGTACGACTATCGTTGTGAGGTCTCGGGTTCAAATTCCAGCGAGAGGAAAGTGATATTGGATTTTTCACCACAGTGACTGGAATTAGTGCCCGATATGGCGCTTGCCCCTTATCACATTTGGGACGAAATTAAGCTCGGCGAAATGTGGGTGTTCTAGTTCGCTAATACGCCTTTACCTACCCCTTCGGAGATACAGGCGTGAGCATATGTTATGCTTTTTAAACTACGAATTAATATTATGACTGTCTCGGTGACTCAGTTGTATTGTGGGCACGGTACGACTATCATCCGAGGTCTCGTGTTCGATCCCCGGTCTGGGATAAAACCGCGGTAATTGACCCTGAATTCATAAACTTGGCGAAGAATTTCAAAAACTAAACTAGCTAAAAATGCCATTTATTGTCAAAAAAGTTAAGATAAAACTACTAAATTAACTAATAATCGATGCTCAATTCCGAAAAAGTTACCATTTTGCTATTGTGTAAATCTCAATACCCACGCAATTTCAAAGGCAATACGCCGCTGTCAAATAATCGCCCAGAGTGCCAAATACTAGCTCTAACGGATTGGACAATGTATAACTTAATTCCCATTAGTTCAATTAATAGCCACGTAATATTGGGATAATACGGCGCTAGAGTCGCCGTCAAGAGTACAAAATGTCATAATTCCAATACCGATCCATTGGAATTGGCGTCCGTGGTAAGGCCACTGGTCTTTTGGGTTCCGATTTGATTAAATGTATAATTGGATCCCAGGCTTGTGCAAGCTTCCAACCATCTTCTCTATTGAAATTAGGATGTTTTTTAATTTCAATAGCCTCGCGTATCATTATAAATAATATTATAATTTTATTTCAATGAATAGCATTCGCGTAAACTTAAGAAATCAGTGTGTTATGACATGCTAAATCCCCAGCAATTCCTGATACAGGTTTAACCTAGTGTGGATTTAATGCTAGGCACAGAATGTAAAGTGTACTTGTTTATAATAAACTTCCTTAAACATAATTTATAGTTTAAACCATTTCTTTACAACACCCTGTAGAATATTTTTCCTTCCAAACATTTTAATACATTATCTTGTGCTTGTCATGAATAAAAAGAGTATAGTAACGACATAACTGAAATATGTATTCAAAGCATCGGTTAATTAGCATACTGGGCGCATCATTGTAGCTTCCTTGCCAAGACGATTTATGTAGAGCTTATGTGCTGGGTGATAAGGCAGTTTCTTTCAATGCTTTTTATCATATCTACGATCAGAGCGTCTGCTCGGAGCCTTTGATTATTACAAGGACGTTTTTATGTACAGCGTGTTTCAAACAGTATGGTTTATTTAAACATATGTAATAATGTTTTCGAACGTAACATTAAGCATAATTTGTAATTTGCTAATAAATATATATATAATAATGTTGTTTATATAAGGTAGCTATTATATATTGGATTTTTAAATTTGTACAGTTTTACATACTATAAAATGTATGTATGATACATTTGTGCACAAAAATAAGTACAAATCTAAAATGTGAAGATTTTTTGTATACAATTATTATTATGCATAAGATTTTTTGTATATAATTAAAGTATACGTCACAATATTCCATTTCAAAGTTGCAACGTGATAGTATATTAAAAAACTTAACTTACCGACTTCAAAATGTATCCAATCGTAACCAAATTTATATTATTTATTTATTTATTATTATTATTATATAGGACCACTCTTGGAATAATCTCTATCGAACACAAAAATAATCTTAATAATCGGTCCATATTTGGCGGAGATATCGCGTAACTTACAGAAAAAAATATATAGACGAATTGAGTACCTTTTTAAGTCGGTCAAAAATTAAATGATCGAAGGTTAAAAAATTCCCAGGTGAATCCGATAAGTATTCTACACCTAATGATTTCTTATGTTCACGCGAATGTTATTCATTGAAATAAAACTATTTTTATGGATTTTATCACGATTTGGTTTTGATCAACCCGTGACCACGAAGGCTGCAGTTTTCAAAACGTCGGACATAAAAATTAAAACGAAATCGTGATAGAATCCGTAAAAATAGTTTTATTTCAATATTTTACACCTTTTAATCAGCAGACTTACCTTCAATATCCAGTCCTCTGTGTGAGGGTTGTGGACGCTGATGAACCTCTGGTCGGAGGTGTACGTCATCCTGCCTGACGTCAGCAGGTGGATGTCCCGGTGTCGGATCCATGATACCTGCGCAAAATATCATCATCGGCTACAGGACTGAACATAGGCCTGCGTTAAAAAATTACAGGCCGACATCGGGAGGCATAAAATAAATATATGTTTATTTTATAGCAGAGAAACTGGCAAACGAGCAGATGGGTCACCTGATGGTAAGTGATCGACAGCGCACATAGTCACCCGAGACACAAAAAGTATCATGGGTGTGTTGCCAACTTAAAAGGAGGGCATGAAAGGGGAGGGAAAGGGATTAGGAAAGGGAGGGGGGGAAATCTCACTCACAGACCGAAACACGACAGCAAGCTGCCACTTTACGTCGGTTTTCTGTGAGACAGTGGTATCAAACCAGTCGAGCCGGAGAATATATTTTGAATGCTTCTTTTATTGACCTAAAAAGGCAGACGAGCAGACGATCCGCCTGATAAGCCGTAAGCCGTTGTGTCGTTGTGCCGATATGGCGATAGGCTCGCCCCCTATCACATCTAGGAGGGAACTAAGCTCGGCGAAATGTGAGTGTTCTAGTTCGCCAAAAAGGCCAAAATATATTTTTATTTATTTGGAAAACCAACAGTATGTATATACATTTATATTATTGTTTTTGTCTACTTACAAAACTACAGTACCATTTCTTTTCTCTCTATATGAAGCTTAATCACTCTTGTGCGGAGAAATTACCTCTACAAAGTACATACATACATAAGCTCACGACTGTATCCCCGAAGAGGTAGGCAGAGGCGCTCTAGCGAATTAAAACACCCACATTTCGCCGAGCTTAGTTCCGTCCCAGATGTGATAGGGGGCGAGCCTGTCGCCATATCGGGCACAAATTCCAGACTCCGGGCTGATATGGAAAAATCCAATATCACTTTGCCCGACCCGGGGATCGAACCCGAGACCTCAGAACCGTAGTCGTACCGAAATACCACCACGCCAACGAGGCAGTCATGTCAAATTACAAAGTTAATAATACCAAGCTATAGTATATTTACAGTTTGATAAAACCAGTGCTTATGTAAATGAGAAATCTACAGAATATAATGAAAGATGGTGACAAGAAACATTGAAACATTGTTAAGAATCCAAGAAATAATCCTTTAAGAAAAAATAATAACACCAAAGAGCGCAAACAGAAGACATGGCGCGATGCCTCATTTGGGTATTTTTTGTACAAAAAGAATTTAACTAAGCTCTTTTAGCTACTTTTAAGGCTTTGTCGTCAAATGTAAATGTGCGTGAAAAATACGACCTATGTTAAGATTAGACGATAAGAGGCTTTGCTTGCTCTGCCGAAAAATTTATCTTAATTTCCCTTGGCTTCTTGCCGAATTTTTCAAGGCGAGCGTTGATATATACAAATTAATAATTTCACCCTCTTTTGTTACTGTAATACGAAAAAAAACTGCTTCATTGAGATATTTGAAAATATAAAATTCTGTGTATTTTGAAGCCTTTTCTGGGAAAGGATTTTATGTGTATTTAAATGACAAGTTTATTTTAGAAGATTATTTTTTTTTAACGCTATCCCCCAGAGGGGGTTGACGTCAGGTAGGTAGCCGGTTGTAAAACTAAGCTAAATCCTTTGTGCAACATGTTTGATAAAGTGTGTTGCACCGACCCCACATTAAGGTGGGATAAGGGCAGATGGAAAGAAAGAAGATTTTTATTTAGCGCATTAATAATAATAAGATATAATTAAGAATAATAAGATCAGAAAACCGATAATACCAAAGTCTATTAAAGTTCCTGAAACCCACGACATGATATTCATATCTTTCTCATATTAGTTGTTCCCAGATAAAAGTTGCATTCAGCTCAATAAAAATAGTATACTTTCAAAGATATTCAACAGTACATAGACTGGAGAACAGCACGAAACTTTTAATCCAATAATTGTGACCTCGTGGTCATAAAACACTTTGTCGTATTTGAAACATACGAGCGCAAGGTTGTGCCAGCGTAATAATGTTTAGACAATAAAATTGTTTCACACGATTATTGAACATTTACAAAACATTTTAGGGTATAAATTGTAATAAACACTCTCGTATCGTAATAAGAGGTAGATTTTTTTATCCGGGCACGGCAAAGTGACTACACTGCACCTGATGGTAAGCGTAGTGCAGTCCAAAAAACTAGCGACCACTGACAAACACTGTGTTTATCAGTAGTCGTAAGAATCATGCCGGCCTATTTATGCTTCTTCACACTCTGAATCCGAAGAGGAAAGAAGCAAATCGAGGGACTTGCGATAAGACAGGCGGATGACCGATGTACATACAGGGATACCTCCATACCCGTCTCAACCAACCATCAAGTCATGCCGCAAGCCCCTCGAGAGAACTATATAGTAGTATACTTCTTCTTCTTTTGAAAAGAATGGCTTCCACTGATATGCGGTGATTTAGCCAATGTCAAGGTAAATAGAGCAATTACGTTTTCACAATGACCATGAGACCCTGATGTGGATGATCTCAAGGCCCTGCTGGGATTATGGCGGTAATTCCTTCCAGTCTAGTGCCCCTCAGATGGTCTTCACTCGACGAATCGACCCAACAAAGCCAGCCAACGCACCATGCAAAACTCATCGAAGATCGCCGGTTAAAAAAATTTCACATTATACTGTCCATCTTCACTGAAGTTTGATGCATTCAACCACACCACTTAAAACCAACAAACACAGCTGTAGAGAATAATATGAAATAATGTTAACAAGCGACGCCCACCCTGTCAGACTTCCCGTCAAAATCCAGTAGTATAGATAGTAATATTCAATTTCTTTGTATACATTACACGTCTTGTACCCCGAAGCGACGCGAAACTTCAGCCAACTAGTAACACTAAACAGAAACTTATTTCTAACATAATAATTTCACGCGAGAACACAGGCTAACATGTTAACTGCTGCAGGATCATAAACAACCGCCCCGCTGGATATTGTGTGAAAAATTCTCACGACTTGCTATTTTTCTAAAATGTAAATGCAGAATAAGAAAGTAGTTTATTCTTCTTGTTATTAAACTCGTAACTAAATGGTTATGTTGGTAGGAAAGTACGTGAGGTCGTTTGTGCACGTGAAGATGAAAAGTGAATCACGAAAGCTGATGATAATAAATTTAAATAAATTTATAAATTTAAATTGGTAAATGCTGTGTATAACTGTAACTGGCATATGTAACAGCTACATTGTCCTTAACTAATGTTTACTATTTAATTTAACAATATGTATGCTGTTGGTGTACCTATGAATAAATAAATAAATATTATATCCCGCGTGGTGTTAAAATATGTTTCGGTGACCAACACACCTTCTGTGGATCGCGATTCAGGTTTAGAAGCTTTGAGTAGTAGAGCCATGCTGTCGTTGTGTTTAGGCTGGCAAGACCGGGTTGTTACCACTGTCTCACAGAAAACGGACGAGCAGATTGTTGTTCAGTATCGTTCGGTGGGTAAGTTTTCCAAAGGCCTTTCCTTCTCAATCTTTACACTTCCTTTAAGTTTGGCAACGCATCCATGTTTATTTCGTTTCTTAAGTGTTTATATATATTACAAGTCACTTAACATCAGGTGACCCACCTACTCGTTTGCTAGTCTTTGCTATAGAAAAGAATATTCTTTGCATGCGATTTTTCTACAATGGCGTACTTGACAAATTATTTTGTATTAATTTTATATGGAATTTACGTCGTCTAAAATATAGAACAGAAAAAAACAATGAAATATTCTCAAAAATAAAAAAGTTATAATCCTTTGTAGTTTGGTGTAACTGTCAAACTGCGGGAAAGAGAAGTATCAGTTTAATCACTTCACCGCCATAACGGTACGTGTGTTGGAAAGGGATAGCAATATATCTTCAATATGCCCCCACTCCAGAATTTAAAATATGAATTACTGCCCAATTTTCAACCAATTTCGATGCAGTTTTTACAGAAGGGTTTCTTTTTCGTTCTATTTGCTATTACATATAAATAAAATTGGAGTGTCTGTTTGTAATATTGAAATAACCGTTTTTTACTACATGTATATGAATATACGGTATATACCAAAATAATATTTTTTAAAACTTTTGTCTGTCTGTCTGTTTGTTCCGGCTAATCTCGGAAATGGCTGGACCGATTTTGACGGGACTTTTAGTGGCAGGTAGCTGATGTAATAAGGAGTAACTTATGCTATTTAGACATAATAAAAAAAAATAAACAATTAAAAAATCGACTGTTAGGCGGAACGAAGTTCGCCGGGTCAGCTAGTTATAAATATGTGTATAAAATCAAGAATAGTCAAGTACCAATTCTATGAACATTTTTGAAGCATATAAATGTTACTAAAATTACTGCCTCGGTGGCGTAGTTGTATTTCGGTATGACTACTGTCCTGAGGTCTCGGGTTCGATCCCCGGGTCGGGCAAAGTGATATTGGATTCTTCCATATCAGCCCGGAGTCTGGAATTTGTGCCCGATTTGGCAATAGGCTCGCCCCCTATCACATCTGGGACGGAACTAAGCTCAGCGAAATGTGGGTGTTCTGGTTCGCTAGTGCACCTCTGCCTACCTCTTCGGGGATATAGGCGTGAGCTTATGTTATGTTATGTATGTTAAAATTAGTAATTAGCACATAATCGATATTGTAATTAAAACACACCTTAAACTAAACCTATTACAAGTTGAACGTATTGGAAGCCAATATTAATCTCATCGCTAGATTGCTTTGTTGAACTGGATACGGTGTTCATGAAAACCAATTAATTCTATGATGGAACAATCGAATCACTTTTTATCTTGAAGACTCGTGACTGAGTGGAGTTCGAGGGACGTCAGAAGATGGTGCGGCACGTCAAGATATGATTCTTTCCAGTTTTAGAGGTAGGTACATTCTTTCTATTAGCCCCTATTCCACCTTAATGTGGGGTCTGCGCAACACACTTTTACAAGGATGTTGCAGAAAGGATGTGGCTACGTTTTTACGACCGGTTACCTGCCTAACGTCAGCCCCTCTGGGGGATCCAGACCCGGGAAAATTAAATTAGAAAATTCGCTGACCGACCCTTGTCCCGGGCAATCGCTTTAGAAAAACACCCGTCCGACCTGGGAATCGACCCCAGGACCTCCCAGACCGCAGCTCATTTACGCCGCCACTAAACCAAGAAGGCGATGACTATGTATGGATTAATTTAACGTGTGGGGCGTAGTAGGTATATATTGCTATCCCTTTTTAACGCTCGCACCGTTATGGCCGTGACGTAACACTGATGGTTTTTTCATTACTTTAAGGTTACACCAAACTTCAAAGGATTATAATATTTTTATTTTTGGGAATATTTCAATGTTTCTTTTTGTTCCATATTTTAGATGACGTAAGTCGCTGGATGCAGGCCGCTTCCAACAGATTCATCTGGAAATCTTTGGGGGAGGCCTATGTCCAGCAGCGGACGTCCTGTGCTAGATGATGATGATGATGATGAATAGATAAAATGTTTTAAAACTAAATTAGTTAACTAAACAATGGGTACTTTACTATGTTTGATTTTGTACACATTTTTATATGTACTAGCAAATAAAACATAAAACAAATTCTTCTGTAAAATCTGCATCGAAATAGGTTTAAAAATGAGTCAGTAATTCATATTTTAAACTCTGCAATGACCAGGAGTGGCGACGTAGTGGGGATATCTTGATATCCCTTTCTAACGCACGTACCGTTATGGTCCTTTCGTGATTTTACTGATACTTCTCTTTTCCGCAGTTTGAAGGTTACACCTTTCAAATGATTATAACTTCTATATTTTTTCAGAATTTTTCAATAATTCTTTCAGTGCTATATTTTAGTTGGCGCAAACTACATATAAAATTAATTAAACAAAATTAGTCAAGAACCCAATTGTCTTTGTTAAAACCTGTTCAGCGTTTCGTAAACTTACCGTCCTATTTCCAAGATCATGGACGCGGCAGTTCAGCTGAGCGGTCTTCCCGACGAGGGCGGTGACATTCTTGGAGTGGGCGACGTCGAAGCGGGGACCTCGCGGCGTCAGGCCAAGGTCCACGTCTGTATAGTCCATCTCGGATACGCCGCTTGGGTTCAGGCCGTTGTCGGTGCATCCTGAGGAAGATAATTTGAGTAACTAATTGATGTAGTGGTAATAATTACATTATCACCATAAATATTATTACTAGCTTTTATTCAGTTATTCACAGTGACGTGCATATACATTCCGATCAGAATAGCCGAAAATCTTACACAATTATTTGGGTAGACAGTGTATTTTTGTCTATATGAACCGCACGCCACTGCTTATTTACTTATTCCTCGGTGGCGTTCTTGTGTTGTTTGCACGTTTGGTTCCCGGGTCGGGTAATGTAATACTGTTTTCGACCGACTTCCAAAAAGGAGAAGGTCCTCAATTCGTCTGTATTTTTTTTATGTAGGTTACGCGATATCTCTGCCAAATGTGAACCGATTTTCAAAATTCTTTTTTGTGTTTGATTGAGCTCATTTAACATTTTTATTTCATTTTATTTTTATTTTTTTATTTTATTTCATTTTTTTTAACATTTTAGAAATTTTTGAAATCTTTCAAGGTGAAATCTAATCTTTCTTCCTATATACATTTGTTTACGATCGGATTTGAAGTCAGTCCATTAAGTTTTTAAACTTGTGATTATTTTAGTCACTATCAGCTTGGAGTCGGGAATTGGTGCCCGACAGGCCGCTTCCAACAGGTCGATCTGGAAATCTTTGCGGGAGGCCTATGTTCAGCAGTGGACGGCCTATGGCTGATGATGATGATGGCGATAGGCTCACCCACTATGACCATTGTAACGGAATTAAGCTCGGTGAAAAGTGGTTATTCTATTTCGCTAGTATGCCTCAGCTTACCCCTTCGGGGATACAAGATACTTGGTGTGAGCTTCTCAGTATACCTATGCAGCTCTCAATGACTGTATTCTTTCGAATCCTAGGCTTTTAGTATAAAATATGGATGAAATTACCTATCAGTTAATATCTTAAACATATTCTCCAAAACGTAGATGATCCCAACTGATGTGCATTAGCCGAAAAATTACCAAAACCTGACAAAGTCGAGTTAGATTATAGCCGAGTAATTTTTCGCGTGGCCACGTAATTACGCAAGTGTACCACGTAGCGCTCATAAATCCACTGCGATGGAGGAATTTTGAATTTTGTATCAAAATTACGCTTTAATGGTGCGCTTGGAGCGAGTTTGCAAAGTCTACTTTTATCTTGCTTTATTTTGGAGTCGTTTTAGCGTTAGGTATATCGGTTATTACTTTAAACTAAGTTATGGTTAAGTAATGTGAAGTTGTAGGTTCTTTGGCAACGAATATGGGCTGTGGAGGTCAGTGATGTATGCAGACATTTTTTTATATTGGCAAAGGAGCAGGTAGATCACCTGATGGTAAGTATGAAGAAAAAAATCATGGGTGCGTTGCCAACCAAAAAAGAGGGAGGGAGGAATTGGGCCATCGGAAATCTCACTCATCGGACGAAACGCAACAACGAGCTGCCATTTTGTCGCTTTTCTGTGAGATGGTTAAGTAATGTGAAGTTGTAGGTTCTTTGGCAGCGTATATGGGCTGTAGAGGTCAGTGACGTACACAGATATTTTTATAGCAGATATTGGTAAACGAGCAGGTGGGTCACCTGATGGTAAGTGATCTTCACCGCCCATAGACACTCAAGACACAAAAAGAATCATGGGTGCGTTGTCAACCAAAAAAGAGAATCGGAAATCTCACTCACCGAACGAAACGCTACAACAAGCTGCCATTTTGTCGGTTTTCTGTGAGACAGTGGTATCAAGCCGGTCGAGCCGGCCCATTCGTGCTGTAGACGTAAGTGACAGCGTGGCTCTACCACTCAAACATTCCAATCAGTGTAGACAAAAAAACTTGCAAAATGATTTTCTTCTACTTTTATATAATTATTACTGTCACCATCATCTCCACGTTGATTTGAAATATATGTTTTGGTAAATTACAAATTTTATAAATTCGCTTAATATTTAAAAGGTTATAAAATATTCAAATCTGATAGACGGGGTAACCATCAAATAGCGCACATCCAAGGAGGTGACGTCACTTCTCAGAATGTCCATTACTCTGCGAACATGCGAGAGAGATAGAAAGATACTCGCTCTACGCCCCTACTTTTGCTCACAACAATAAATAAAATACTATTTTACGGGCAAATATTGGTCTGTTTTTGCAATAAGATTTCTTTTTCATTATTATATTATCTGTAGTAGATATAAACGACTGTCTCTTTATTTTGACTTGTAACTTAATTAGTTCAGAAACATATTTTGAATAACAACGGTTATTAGGAACCAACCAAATTTTTCCGAGAAATTATAATTATTTTCCTGGAAGGCTCGGCGTCGAGTGGTTGTCCGCGGAATCTTCGTAATGTGCCGGGGGAAAATAAATTTAAAAAAATATTGCGACGTAAATATTATCATAATGAACAGCTAAAAGAGTGGGACAGACTGCCGAGATGATTTTTTTACTTTTCAAGTGGTAGAGGAAAGCTATAAAACAAACTTTGTGATTTTTTCCTTGTTATAAAGAACTAAGTTCTTAATATAAGCTCACGCCTGTACCCCGAAGGGGTAGGCAGAGGCGCACTAGCGAACTAGAACACCCACATTTCGCTCAGCTTAGTTCCGTCCCAGATGTGATAGGGGGCGAGCCTATTGCCATATCGGGCACAAATTCCAGACTCCGGGCTGATATGGAAAAATCCAATATCACTTTGCCCGACCCGGGGATCGAACCCGAGACCTCAGAACCGTAGACGTACCGAAATACCACCACGCCACCGAGGCAGGCATAAAGAACTAAGTTTTTAATAATTCATTACAATCTCTATAAGACTAACAAGCAATTTGGGTCTAACTTAATTTACTGATTTCTTAAGTTTACGCTAATGTTATACATTGAAATAAAACTATTTTTTTGGATTCTATCACGATTAGGTTTTTAATTTTTATTCCCGACGTTTCTCAGTCTGACCCGTGACAACGAAGACTGCAAAGCCTTCGAAACGTCGGGAATAAAAATTAAAAACCTAATCGTGATAGAATCCGTAAAAATAGTTTTATTTCAATCTAACTTAATTTTCTACGTAGTATATTTCATTAAACTAAAAATAGTGTCATAATGTATGATAACATAAAAACACTTTGTTTATGACGTGTTATACACATAGCACTATCAACATTGTCTATAGTATTGTTACGCGTGCATAATAGAACCATATCTTGCCGAACGCGCCGCGTTTCATCCATAAATGTACAGAACGTTCTAGTGCGTTCGAGCCGCGCTAAGTCGGGCCGCGTGACGTCACGCGCCGATAAGAGATCGACGAATATAAAAGGCGTGTGTGTGTGTTGGCGGGACAGTGTTTCTTCGGAAGCGATCGAGTGCGAACAACGAGCGACAAGCGAATATTCGGAGCGATTATTTAGACGCGTATTCTGTGCAATACAGTGTTGGGTTTTTAAATAAAGTGCTGAGTCAGTTTCGAGAACAGTCGGCGTTTAATTGTTTGTCCTGAACCCCGTTAGCCCGTAACATTTGGTGTCAGAAGTAAGGACAAATGCCGGTGTTCCCGAAAGACGACGAAGGTATCCGTACCCGAAGCCAGCGCCAGCAAGAGATGGACCGAGGGCGTTTCGAAGATAGTCCGGCACAAGAGCCGGTTTCGCAGCCAATGACGCAGACGACTGCAGACCCATCTGGAGTGTCGCCGACGTGGGCACCTAGTGAATTATCGGCCATTATGTCGATGCTGCAGGAGCAAGCTCGACGTCAAGAGGAGCAGGCTCGTGAGTTGAAGGAGCAGCTCCAACGTGACAAAGAGGAGCAAGCTCGACGTCAAGAGGAGCAAGCTCGACGTCAAGAGGAGCAAGCTCGACGGCAAGAGGAGCAAGCTCGACGTCAAGAGGAGCAGGCGCGTAAATTGGAGGAGCATCTGCAGCGTGGGCAAGAAGAGCAGGTCGTACTTATGAAGAATTTGCAAGCTACGGTCGGAAAGGAATTAAAAATCATGAAAGACCAAGTGGACCAGCATGAGCAGCGTATTGCAAAGGTCGAAGCCCAAATCGCCGACGTCAAACAACTTGTAGAAACACGTGTGTGTAGTGCCGCAAGTTGTGTGGTGGCTGCACCGTCAGGACGTGGTTTTAAAGTACCACCATTTGATGGCACATCATCTTGGTCGGCCTACAAAATTCAATTTGAGGCCGTGATGCAGGCAAACGGGTGGACCAAGGATCAAGCCAAGACTGCTCTAACCTTAGGTTTACGTGAGCAGGCCTTAACCGTCCTGGAGGCTCTTGGCGGAGATGTTACATATGACCAGCTGGTCGAGGCCTTGGAGTCGAGGTATGGTGATGCCCACCTGGAACACGTCTTTCGTGCTCAGCTTAAGGATCGAGCTCAACGTAATACCGAAAACCTACAGCAGTGGGCCCTGGAAGTTGAGAAGCTGGTTCGTAAAGCTTACCAGTCCACACCTGCAGTGATTGATGGAATTCTAGTGCAGGCTTTCGTCGACGGAATCCGCGACTTAGAGGTGCGGGCTGCTGTGAGGCTTGGGCATCACGAGACCCTGAAAGATGCGTTGGCTCACGCGCTGGAAGTGGAGGCTGTACGACAAGACCATCGAGCTCACCGCATTAGAGAGGTTGTGGCATCACCTCCACCACGCAATCGTATTCAGGGGTACAGTCCGCGTTGCTTTAACTGCGGTGAAAGGGGCCACCTCCGCTTGAACTGTAGAAGACGACGAGGTGAAAGAGAAGATAGACCTGACAATGAGAAGAGTAAAAGCAACTGGAGGCACAAGGTTAACACCGCCGAACAAGCAGCAGGGAAACGAGTAAAGGCCAGGACTATGGGGCGGGTGCTGGCCGGGGTCCAAGAAGCCCCAAGGGTGTTGATCTCACAAGCACATGATGGGAATAGCTTAACCATTAGAGGCGAAGTCAACGGAACACCTTGTAAGCTGACGTTAGACACTGGAGCTTCCCGCACGGTTGTTAGTATCAGGCTGGCGAATCGGTTCCTTGGGGACTATAAAGGTAACCGTGGACATATAGAATTTCTAACAGCCACCGGTCAGCACATATCCGTCCAGGGTGAGAAGAGTGTACGGCTAAAACTAGGTGAAGTAATCTATCTGCATGATGTCATCGTGGCTGATATTGTTGACGATTGCATTCTGGGCCTGGACTTCATGCGAAAACATGGATGTGAAATCGACGTCAAACAGGGCGTGCTGAAATGCGGCTCAGAAGAGCTTTTTATGGAAGGAGCACCAACAGGAAAAGCATACTGCTTGAAGAAGACTGTGGTTCCACCTAGATCAGAAGTCATTGTACCAGTTAGTTTGCCACGGAATTCTGGTCCAAAAGAAAGGTGTGTCCTCATTGAGAAGATTGACAATGATCATCCATGGAAAATTGCGAGAACCCTGGTAAGGTCTGCAAATAAGTCGGCTGTACGCGTACTCAACCCCAGTACCGAGCCACAAATAATAAAAAAGGGGGTGGTAATAGGTTCTTGCGAGGAAGTGGATTGGATGCGCAAATGCCAAGATTTACCCATGGTGACGAGCATGGCACCTGCGAAATTCGACGTGTCATCACTTTTGAAAGACTGTGGTGAGTTGTCTTTAGAAGAGATGAAGAAGGCCAAGAAAATGTTAACACAGTACGCCGACATCTTTTCTTCTAGTGATGCTGACATAGGAAGAACTAATTTGGTCCAGCACAAGATTAACACAGGCAACGAGTTACCAATTCGTCAGCGACCAAGAAGATTGCCAGTTGCCAGAGAGAAAGAAGTGGATACCATGATTGACGGGATGCTGAAGGATGGCGTCATAGAGCCTTCATCTAGTCCATGGTGCTCCCCAGTGGTCTTAGTAAAAAAGAAGGACGGCAATATGCGGTTTTGTGTAGACTACCGTCGGTTGAACGATATAACAAAGAAGGACAGCTATCCTTTACCGAGGATTGATGACACTCTAGACACGCTTACCGGAATGAAGTGGTTTAGCACGCTAGACTTGAAGAGCGGTTACTGGCAAGTGGAAATTGACTCGAGAGACAAGGAGAAAACTGCTTTTTCTACTGGTAAAGGTCTATGGCAATTTAAGGTTATGCCATTTGGATTGTGCAACGCTCCTGCGACTTTTGAGAGACTGATGGAACTTGTACTTACCGGACTGATTGGGGACGCTTGTCTTGTCTACTTGGATGACATCATCATAGTGGGCCGCACATTCGAAGACCATCTTCGCAATCTTGAACGTGTCTTATCGAAGATCCGGGGGGCTAATCTTAAACTGAGTCCCAAGAAATGTTCACTTTTCAAGAAGCAGGTTAACTTTTTAGGACACATTATTTCAGCAGCTGGCGTACAAACAGACCCCGACAAAGTTGTGGCAGTCAAGGAATGGCCAGTTCCGAGAGACAAGACACAAGTTCGTGCGTTTTTAGGCTTGTGCTCCTATTACCGGCGATTTGTGAAGAATTTTGCAGACATAGCCAAGCCTCTACATAAGCTTACAGAAGAGAAGAGACAGTTTTGCTGGGATGAGAATTGCGACACCGCATTCCAAACGTTAAAAGACCGTCTGTGTAATACACCTATATTGGGTTATCCTGACACTGCAAACGACTTTATAGTGGACACAGACGCAAGTAATACTGGTATTGGCGGTGTGTTGTCACAACGAAAAGGAGAAAAAGAGGTTGTGATAGCTTACTTCAGCAAATCCTTATCTAAACCTGAACGGAATTACTGCGTCACAAGAAGAGAACTGCTAGCCGTAGTCAAATCACTGCAACATTTTAATAAATATTTGCTCGGGCGGAAATTCCACCTACGAACAGACCATGCTGCCTTGAAGTGGCTACTGCAGTTCAGAAATCCAGAGGGTCAAGTAGCAAGATGGATTGAGTTGCTACAAGAGTTTGACTATGTGATAGAACATCGCAGTGGGAAATCTCACGGTAATGCAGACGCTCTATCAAGAAGACCTTGCGCAGAGAACTGCAAGCACTGCGTCAAACAAGAGGTTAAGGAAGAAGTGCCTGTGCGAATAATAAGGACAGACCTCAGCAACGAGTGGCGAGACACGCTACTGGAAGCGCAGGATAGTGACGCAGATCTAAAACCG
Organism: Clanis bilineata; assembly: GCA_036417725.1. Classification (NCBI taxonomy): domain Eukaryota; kingdom Metazoa; phylum Arthropoda; class Insecta; order Lepidoptera; family Sphingidae; genus Clanis; species Clanis bilineata. The sequence continues at coordinate 1,295,711 of CM071155.1, read as the reverse complement.
ATCTTTGAGCGGTTAAAAGCTGGTACCGCGAAACCTAAATGGCATGAAGTTGCAGCGTTAAGTTCCACTACGAAGAGCTACTGGGCCCAGTGGGACAGCTTGGTTATACATGATGGAGTACTGTGCCGTAAATGGGAAAACGCAAAAGGCGATCGATGTCATTTGCAAATGGTAGTCCCTAGAGCTAAGATCCCAGAAGTTCTGCAGCTCTACCATAATGGATTATCAGGAGCTCACATGGGGGTCAAAATAACTCTGCTGAAGATCCGCGAAAGATTTTATTGGATCCACTGCCGAGACGATGTTGAGGAATGGTGTCGTAAATGCACAACTTGCGCGGCTGTGAAGGGTCCTCATACACGAAGTAGAGGAGCATTAAAAATTTACAATGTGGGAGCTCCATGGGAGCGGATTGCTCTGGACGTAGCAGGACCTTTCCCTGTAAGTGACAGCGGGAACAAGTACTTCATGGTGGTCATGGATTACTTCACGAAGTGGCCGGAAGTATTTGCCATTCCCAACCAGGAAGCTTCAACAGTCGCAGATAAATTGGTCCATGAAGTATTCTGCCGGTTTGGAGTACCTTTAGAAGTTCACAGCGATCAAGGACGTAATTTTGAATCCCAAGTATTTCAAGAAACATGTCGAGTATTGGGCATTCACAAAACCAGAACGACCTCCTACCACCCGCAATCTGATGGCATGGTGGAACGATTTATTCAAACGTTAGAGAGATACCTGGCAAAAGTTGTAGAAAGCAGGCAAAAAGATTGGGACAAGCACATTCAGCCGTTTCTAATGTCATATCGTAGTGCAGTTCACGAGAATACGACGGTAACACCAGCTTTCGCTAACTTTGGAAGAGAATTACGACTGCCTGCTGATCTGATAACTGGTATCCCTCCTGACACTCCGCGTAGTGTAACAGACTACGCGGACGATCTGCGCAAGAGATTGAATGACGTATATGAACACGTCCGAGTATCAGGTCAGCAAATGTCCGAGAGGATGAAGACCCGCTATGACCGAAAAATGAACAACAGCGGTTTCGACGAAGATTCACTAGTATGGTTGCACAACCCAGTTCGATGCAAAGGCAAGTCTCCCAAATTACAAGCGAAATGGGACGGACCCTATAGAGTTGTCACCAAGATTAATGATGTCACCTACCGAATCCAGAAAGGCCAGCGATCTGCACCTAAGATAGTTCACGTCGACCGTTTAGCGCGTTATTATGGCTGTAACAATGCTCGGGACGAGCATGTCTTAGGAGGGGGCAGTGTTACGCGTGCATAATAGAACCATATCTTGCCGAACGCGCCGCGTTTCATCCATAAATGTACAGAACGTTCTAGTGCGTTCGAGCCGCGCTAAGTCGGGCCGCGTGACGTCACGCGCCGATAAGAGATCGACGAATATAAAAGGCGTGTGTGTGTGTTGGCGGGACAGTGTTTCTTCGGAAGCGATCGAGTGCGAACAACGAGCAACAAGCGAATATTCGGAGCGATTATTTAGACGCGTATTCTGTGCAATACAGTGTTGGGTTTTTAAATAAAGTGCTGAGTCAGTTTCGAGAACAGTCGGCGTTTAATTGTTTGTCCTGAACCCCGTTAGCCCGTAACAGTATGATTTTTTTTATCCGGGCACGGCAAAGTACTACACTGCACCTGATGGTAAGCGTAGTGCAGTCCAATAAAACTAGCGACCACTGATAAACAATGGGTTTATCAGTGGTCGCCAGAGTCATGCCGGCCTATTTATGCTTCTTCACACTCCGAATCCGAAGAGAGAAGAAGCAAATCGAGGGGCTTGCGACAAGACAGGCGGATGACCGATGCAGATACAGGAATACCCCCATATCCGTCTCAACCAATCATCAAGTCATGCCGGAAGCCCCTCGAGAGAACCGGAACAACATTGGCTGATCCTGGAACGCGAACCACACACGGAGTGTTGGTCACTATGGCAGGTTTTAGCACCATGTGTACGGTGGTCGCCATCCGGTTGGATTCGAACATCCTACCACCAGCCTCTCTCAGATTTCTACACTACACTAGTTGAAAAGGCTTAGTTCTCTTAAATCTTCGCACAATATTCGTGGTATTAAGCAGCTGCTTCACCTCGTTATTATTATATACTTTGTGAAATGTGGATATTCTAGTCCTGTAGTTCATCTCTGTCAACCTCTTCGTGAATACATGCGTGAGCTTACGTATGCACGAACACTGTTGAAGTGAAACACTGTGAAAGTTACTCCAATAAAATCTCTGTTACATATACATTTAAGCACTGATTCATAAAACAGTAATTAAACGAGAGAACTCCACAAATTCAAATGGAGGCATAATCTGTACGTTTTGGCAACAGAGAACAAAAGGAAAAGCGAACCTCGTTAGTAGTTATCTCTATTTCGACAGACTGTGGGTCCAAAATATATTCCTAACAAAACGTAGAAACCTCACCGAAATTCCTAAATTCCACTGTAGTTTCTCACACAATAAACTAAACAAAAGAATAACTGAATACGCCGTGTATTGTCGTGAGCTTCAAGCTCCATAAAATATGGCATTACAGGGGCCGAATGGAGGCAATATTGGGGGGTCATCGCCCCCTCTGTGTGCTTATTTAAATAGAGCGCTTTAGACTCTTCTTACACAATGAGACTAAATGAACATTTCGAAGTTAAAAAAGGGCTTGATATTATTCTTTCAATTTGTGTTGATACTTCAAGCTATTGTGCGGAGTGGAATAATATTTTATACAGAGAGCTTTTTAATGTTTCATCAAGCGTTTATTTAAAAAAATATATTGGGGTTTATGAATTTTCTAAGCATTTATATTTAACTAGCTTATAAATGTAGCTCTGTTCGAGTAAATTAGTACAGTGTGTATTTTTAGAGGGATATATTGCATGTAACTGATAAAAATATACCCAAAAAACAATAATGATAAATGGCAGAGTAAACTTTTTCCTTTATCCTCAAAAGCCTCCTAACGTGTCGATATACTTGTGTCAGCTACTTGTTTGTTTTGACATTTGTTTTTTTTATCTTTGATCCGACTGACTTCAAAATCGATATCTGGATCGCCCCGTAGTACAAAATGTTGCAAAAACGGGGAAAACTATTCATTTTAAGAGCTTCCGTTTCATGCGCTGTTATGCATATGTGATGCAGACGAAGTTGCGCGGGTCAGTTAGTTATATATATTTGGGACGAGAATCGTACACTGAGTGACCTTTTTAAACAGGTCCCTCGACTAAACTTCCACACTATACCACAAATAAATGGTTAATCTTGACTTATCGGAGTAACAGTGGTGGATATGTATGCGGAATAGTCAGATGTAAGTACTCGTATACCACTTTTATGATAAAATGTATATTTGTGTAACGAAAGCAGACAAGCAAAGGACCCACCGGTAGGTGATTCCTGTCGCCCATGGTCATTAGCACAGTCACTTAGTGTTGTCACTTTGCCGTGCTCGGATAAAAACTCGAGTAATCTGATCAACCTTCATTCATTTTGTGTGCAATGCTTTGTACGTGGCTCTTTTTTATGCAAAGGCTGGCAAACGAGCAGATTGGTCACCTGATGGTAAGTGATCTCCACCGCCCATAGACACCCAAGAACACAAAAAGAATCATGGGTGCGTTGCTAACCTAAAAGGAGCGAATGGAAGGGGACGGAAAAGGGATTGGGAGAGGAAGGAGGGGTATTGGGCCACTGGAAATTTCACTCACCGAACGAAACGCGACAGCAAGCTGCCACTTGACGTCGGTTTTCTGTGAGACAGTGGTATCAAATCGATCGAGCCAGCCCATTCGTGCTGTAGACTTTACTGTCTGCAGCGTGGCTCTACCACTCATAAATGGCCTTGCCACTTCATTATACTTTATTAGTGCGATAGTTGAACCTTTTTCAATGTAATTGATTAAAATAAAATTACTTTATTGACACAATCATCAAAATTGTTATTTGGAGAAAATCTCATTAGAATGTCATCATCATCATCAGCTATGCTGAATATAGGCCTCCTCCAAAGATTTCCAGATCGACCTGTTGGAAACGGCGTGCATCTAGCGACTTCATGCAACCTTCCGTCCACCTTGTAGGTGGCCGTCCTACGCTGCGTTTGCCGGTACGTGGTCTCCACTGGAGTACTTTTCTGCCCGATCGGCTATCAGTTTTAAGAGCTATGTGCCCTGCCCACTGCCACTTCAACTTGCTAATCTTCTGGGCTATGTCGGTGACTTTCGTTCTTCTACGGATCTCCTGATTCCTGATTTGATTTTTTAATGTATAAGTACATAAGTGCGGATTGAATATAGAATCTGCTTTTTAAGGTAAAATTCAGCATAATTTACAATGAGTAAAAAATAAATTTTGAAATTATGCGGAACGTTTCCGACTACGAGAAGCTACATTGTTTCTAAGTTGGCTTAGCCTATATTGTCATTAGGCAAATGGGGAAGACTTAGGATACTCTCGGAGAAAGCACTAGTTTGTGACAATATGGCCTATTAAACCAAGACTAATTGAATCACGACCCTATCGCTAAGTTAAATTTCATAACTATACATCTTGTATAATTCTGATTATATTAATCTTAGGTTAGGCAGAGATGCTAGTTTAGCTATCGAGATATTTATATCTTATGATGTAAAAGTACCAATCTAGTACAAATTTCATTTTTAGAAAAAGCACCTTTTTCAACCGCCTTCCAAAAAGGAGAAGGTCCTAAATTATTCTGTTTTTATGTGTGTTACGCGATGTCACCGCCAAATAATGACCGATTTTCAAAATTCCTTTTGTGTTCGATAGAGCTTATTCCAAGGGTGGTTCCATATAAATTTGGTCAAGATCAGATAAGTTTTGAAGTCGGTCTTTTAAGTTTTGATCAAGTATATTTTTGTGTTCGACAGAACTTATTCCTAGGATGGTCCCATATGGTCACCATCGGGTAAATTTTGAAATCAGTTTGTAGATAGTCACGGGCGGCTCGGCTTCCGGTGGCCCATCCGGTTATGTAACATATATATGTGCCGCCTCTGACTTATGATTATTGTAAAAAGCATCTATTTTTTGTCGAATTAAGCATATTTAGATGATGCATGAACCCCACAAATTTCGCATAAGTAAGCTGGTATAAAACAAATAAAGTATTTTATGCTCAATATAAAACTCTCTTATCGTGTAATCAAGTAGAAGATATGCAATGAATTTGACCCCCAAACGATTACCTTTGTCCGGCCCGTTTAAACACTTCCTATACTATTCCTTGTAAAATAGCGAGTTTAATATTAAACATGGTACGCAGACTTCTGTCTCGAGCGCTATGGCCATTCAGTCTTTGTACGATGAGTTATGTGGCCAATATAAAACGTCCGGTAATGCTTCGATATTTGCATATAAACTGAGCATGTATTTTGTTACTTTATGTTTGTATGAAGGTGTCAGTGGCGAAGGGTGCATGCAACACGATTCCTTTCCCTCAATTTGCCAAAATGTCTACATCTAAATAGGTTAAACATAACATAACGTCACGCGTGTATCCCCAAAGGGGTAGGCAGAGGCGTATTGACGATCTAGAACACCCACATTTCGTCGAGCTTAGTTCCGTCCCAGATGTGAAAAGGGGTGAGCTTATCACCATATCGGGCATAAGTTACTGACTCCGGGCAGTAATTGAAAAGTCCCAACATCACTTTACCCGACCCGGGGATCGAACCCGAAACTTCGCCACTGAGGCAGTCTAAATAGGTATAAATTCAAAGATAAATTAGCTTCGGCTTCCTTTTAGAAATTTTCAACCTTTGCCACTTGTCAAGGTGTTCCTGGATGGTAGTTATATGAATACCATTGTAGGATTACCCGCATAATAGATAATTTTCAAGAGATTTTCGAGCCTGTGTGAGGCTCCCAGCCCGCATTAGGCTAGCATGGTAGATTAAGGTCTAATCCCTTATCAGTACCGCCCTGGTATAATGCGTGTAGACTTTACATACCTTCGAAATCCTTGGAGAATTCTCAGCGGCCCGAGCATGAAAAATTCTGACAATCGTAAATGTATTCGAGCTCGCTGCGCACTGATGATATTTGGTTAATATTTCATACACATTTCATAAACGAGAATCGAGCTCGAACACATTCACGATTGTCAGAAATTTTCCTGCTTGGGCCGGTATGCAGGTTTCCTCACGATATTTTCCTTCACCGTTAAAGCTAATTTTAATAATGACACACGTGTAATTTAGTAAAATCAGAAGCGCCCGCTCTTGGGTTGGATTTTCTTTATAGCAGAGTCTGGCAAACGAGCAGATGGGTCTCCTGATGGTTAGTGATCTCCACAGCCCATAGACACCCAAGACACAAAGAATAATAATTATTCTTTGTGTCTTTGTTGTCTTTGTCTTTTTATTTGTTGCCAACCTAAAATGAGGGAATGGAAGGGGAGGGAAAAGGATTGGGCAAGGGAGGGAGGGGGGAAATGGGCTACGGGAAATATCACTAACCGAACAAAACGCGACAGCAAGCTGCCACTTTACGTCGGTTTTCTGTGAGACAGTGGTATCAAACCGGTCGGGCTAGCTCATTCGTGCTGTAGACGTTACTGTCTACAGCGTGGCTCTACCATTCAAAAAATTCTCAGGTATGCAGGTTTTCTCACGATATTTTCCTTCACAGTTAAAGCAAACGAAAATAATGAACACATAATCGGAGACGTTAGAGGAGTACGGTTTTGAGGTTGGATTCGAATTTGCGACTTTTTTATCGGGAGATTGTACTGCTCCCCACTGAGCTATTATAAAGTAATTTCTTTCTACTTATCTTTCTTTCAGATCAAAGAGGGGTCGCCGTAATACAGTTTTTCCAGCATGTCGCAGAAAGAACTTGACTTAATTTTTACGACTGATTCTCTACCTGATCATCCCTTTTTTGAGTGATCTAATGCAGGGAATATCGTGTGAGAAAAAATGTACACAGTCCGACCACGGAATCGACCGTCCTCTTAAATAAATAAATACACCCAACAGTCACACACATAGTCACACCCCACACTAATATCGAGTCTTGTGTCGTGGGTATCAGGAACTACGAGAGACTTTCGATCTTACAACACCCAGACCCGAAACAAATATCTGTGGGTCGCACAGACATTTGCCGCGGTGCGGGAATCGAACCCACGACCTCACGTTTGACAGCCGGTTACTCGCCCGCTGCGCCACGGAGCCTGTCTCCGTGTCCTGTCTCGCCTCTGCTCAGTTTATAGTGTTAGGCGACTTTTATTTTTCTTTGTATCTGCCCTCATCCCATCATAATGTGGGTCGGTGCAACACACGTTTTTTCAAGCATCTTGCAGAAATGATTTGATTTCGTTTTTACGACCGGTTGTCTGACGTCAACCCCCTCTGGGGGATCCAGTCCCACTCAAATCAAATAAGAAAAATCGCTTTGCCGGACCCGGGAGTCGAACCCAGGACCTCCCACAGCCCTTATCATATACTGCCACTAGACCAAGGAGGCGTTAGGCGACCATTATTATATTGAAGTTTGAGGGTTAAACCTAATACACTTTATCTTTTTATAATAGGGTTTTGAGAGGATGTATATAATATCATACATATTACATACCCTTAAGGAAGTTGAAGCTATTAAATGTAAGTGGTTGGTAACCTTCGCATGACTTGGCTGAAAATAATATGGGAAAATGTACGTACTGTAATATTGTAGATGGAAAAGAGGGGATAGAAAGTGGATTGGACAAAGGTAAAGATTCGATTTAAGATGTCAGTTTTCAAGTCTAGAGATTGAGTCTAACCTTTGATGGAGGCCAAATTTTTTTTAAATAAAGAAGAAGAAGAAAATACGTATATCAGGCCCGCCCGGCCCCGCGTCCTTTAGCGGTAACAGGTATACCAAACGAATGTACTCGTTGCGAAAAACATATGTACCGATTTCATTTTCAATGTACCTCTCCGATTTTTAAATTACAAGCGCTTTTTGGTGGCCGGGTCAGCCAGACTTTTTCAGCCCGACCCCTCTGTAATTCAAAAACTACATAACGTACTGATAAAATGATGTTACAGAAGAAATGTACTCTCCAAATTACGTATATGTACAGCTTAATATAATAATAAAATGCAATATCATACGAGATATTGGATCAAGAAATTAGAGAATCAGGGCCGGGCTGAAATTATTTTGGTAGCTCTGTACTGACTCTGACTTCTATATATTTACTAGACACGCTGTTTCGAAGTAAAATTGTGGCACATGACGGGGGGTGTTTGACGTTTCACGGGTAAGGAAAAATGCAGATTTCTATAGTGAGTTGAGGTCGATTAACAGAGAGTGCGCACATTCTATGTACCGAACAGCCAGTCTAGTAGTATACATAGAAGTCTTTGTTACATACAGTATTGAGTGGTAGATCCATATACTGATTTTTTAAGTTTACGTGAATGTTATTCATTGAAATAAAACAATTTTTACGGATTCTATCACGATTTGTTTTAATTTTTAAACCCGACGTTTCAAAGGCTTTGCAGTCAGTCAGTCAGTGGTCACGGGTTGAACTCTCTGACTCTCAGTCCAATAAAATATAGTTTTATTTCAATGGTAGAGCCACCCCGTAGATGGTTACGTCTACAGCACGAATGGACCAGCTTGACCCGTTGATAAACTCATAGAAAACCGGCGTAAAGTGGCAGCTTGCTGTCGCGTTTCATTCAGTGAGTGAGATTTCCGGTGGCCCAATTGCCTCCTTCCCTTTCCCAATCCCTATCTCCCTCCTTTTAGGTTGGCAACGCACTAATGTTTCTTTTAGATTCTTGGGTGTCTACGGGCGGTGGAGATCATTTACTATCAGGTGACTCACCAGCTCGTTTGCCAGTCTCTGCTATAAAAAAATATATTTTTTTGGATCCGTGGACCTACATGAAAATTCAGAAATAAATACAGAAATAAAATAACAAATACAGAACACATGAAAATTCTGTACTTACCATCTTACCATCAGGTGACCCACCAGCTCGTTTGCCAGGCTATGCTATAAAAAAAACTTTCTGGCATAATGGGATTTGATCATTTGACCTTTATTGCAGTATTTGCCTGCAGAAGTAAAACCAAACGTTTTGTAAAGCAAAATTTAACCACATTACCGTAATTCTTTATGTGACAGTTTCGATTTCAGATAACCGATCGTATAGGGCACAGGCACGGGACACAAAATAGCATTTATAATAAAAATAACAATTCCGCCTTTATCGGAATCGCTTGGTGCTGTAAAATTGCGTATAAAACGCTTGTGGCATACTGAAATCTGTGATTCGTTCGGGGTTCGGATCATTGTTACGTTTACCGTCTTTTTTATTAACCGACTTCAAAAAAAGGAGGAAGAAATATTATTAGAATTGCGCGATTTTCGCATATGTTAGTCTATATGAGCTTCTGAATAGAATTGCTAAAGTGTATGTATGCATATATGTACGTATTTATATATGTATGTATGTTTGTCCACGTATATCTTAGAAACTATAAATGGGATTGTGATGAATCTTTCTTTATTCGACTACGCATCTTCCAACTTAGGGAATACTGCTAGTTTCATCGAAATCGGTTCAGTAGTTTTGAAGATATGGACTAAAATATGGGAAAATGGTGAAGGCAGTTTTAAGATTTTGTTAATTATTGCAAAGACCGACAAACGAACAGGGTCACCTGATGGTAAATGATCTCCAGCGCCCATAGACACCCAAAAACCAACAGCAAACGGTGCGTTACCAACCTAAAAGGAAGTGAATAGGGATCTGGAAAGGGAGAGGGGAATTGGACCACCGGAAATTTCACTGCAAGCAAGCTGTCACTTTACGTCGGTTTTCTATAAAACAGTGGTAACCGGTCGAGCCGGCCCATTCGTGTTGTAGACTGTAGTCTACTATTTACTTCAGCTAAATGTTCTAATGTAAGGTGAGTAAACCTGCGATGAAAATCTAGTTTAATATAAATCGTTCCTCCGTATTAAAGTGTGACAGATAATTTCGGCAAAGCCATTACAGTATCAATTTATATATTTTTTATTTATCTCGTTACTTTTTCCTTTCATATCGAATCAAAGCGGATTTGATCAATGAGATACCGATTTTTTATGAATAAGTGAATTGGTTTGTTTTTGTTTATTTGTGAGAACTTATGCGAATATAAAACTGACTGTCTCGCGGCGTAGTTGTATTGAATGCGTGGTACGACTACTGTCTGAGGTTTTGGGTACGATCCCTGGGTCAGGTAAATATACACTTTAGTAAATGTACAGTTTCTAGTCAGTAGCAACGCGGAGTCAGGAATTTGTGCCCGATGTGGCGATAGGCTCGCATCCTCTCACATTGGGACGGAAATAAGCTCGGACTGGGTGTTATAGTTGGCTATTTCGCCGCTGCCTACCCCTTCGGGGATACAGGCGTGGGCTTTGTTTGTAGTTCTTAAATCTAAAATCAAAGAGATTTTATATTACTAACTATACAGGGAGTATTAAGCAAGTTTCCATACAAAAAAAAAATAACTTAAACGTTAGTAACACCATCTACCACTTATTACAATGCGAGGGCGTTTATTACATTTACTCTAGAATGTTCTGTGATTGTTTAGGAATTACGTAAAACAATTTTATTGCCTAATATTATTGCGGTGACAAGACCTGGCGCGCGTATGTTTCAAATACTGAGTGACTTATGACCACGAGGTCACAACTTTTGGATAACAAGTTTCGCGCTGTTGTCATGTCTATGTTCTATTGAATGTCTTTATGTGGAAAATGGCTATTAGTATTACTTTTTTTTTGTTTTCGCCCGACCTCCAAAAAGGAAAAGGTCCTCAATTCATCTGTATTTTTTATGTATGTTACGCGTCAAACGTCGACCGATTTCAAAATTCTTTATGCATTCGATAGAGCTTATTTCAAGGGTGGTCCCATATAAATTTGGTCACGATCGGATTTGAACTCGGTCTGTTAAGTTGTTCAATTATGCTATCATATAATCACTTAGCTATATTAAGTTTCTAGTCATCCCCTATAGGGGACATATAAGCGACGTTTAACTACGTTAATTGCAACACGAGACGCGGGTGACAAAAGCAAGACGGCGCCGGAAGCAAGTCTAAAGCTGGTATGTAGGACACGCGAGGTTAAATACTGAGAAGATGGTACTTGTGTTAAACGGAGGTTGACACCTTTGTACACATAATAGTGGAGGAGTATTTTAAAACGGTTTTAACATTAATTTTTAAAGTTGCACATACATTCTAAGGGAAGTCTAATACCAGGGTTACCACGACCTCTTATAGCAGTATTATTGTAATCGTTCTTCGTTTGTTTTGTATGGGAATCGGTACAAGTATAATTATAATAATACTGCTATAAGAGGTGATGGTAATCCCCCTGGTATGTAGGCGATCATGAATGGTCATATCTGGCTAGCATTTCAATTTTAAAATCCCCATGCTTAATAATTGTTAAAAAAATCAATTGAAATAAAACTAAACTGCCTCGGAAGCGTAGTTGTATTTCGGTACGACTACCATCTTGAGGTCTCAGGTTCGGTCCCCGGGTCGGGCAAAGTGATATTGGATTTTTCCATATCAGCCCGGAGTCTGGAATTTGTGCCCGATATGGCGATAGGCTCACCCCCCACCCCCTATCACATCTGGGACGGAACTAAGCTCGGCGAAACGTGGGTGTACTAGTTCGCTAGTGCGCCTTTACCTACTCGTTCGGGGATACCGGCGTGATCTTACGTTATATTATGTTACGTTAAATAAAACTATTTTTACGGATTCTATCACGATTTGGTTTTAATTCTCATGCCCGACGTTTCGAAAGCTTTGCAGCCTTCGAGGTCACGGGTCAGACTGTCGATCGTGACCACGAATGCTAGGGTAATGTAGTTGAAATCAGTTGATGAGCCGAGGTATATTATAGAGTTTGTCGTCATACTCAAAACCTCTCTTAACCGTTTCATTTCTTGCTAAGCTATACATGCTTTCATATAAGCATGGAAAGCTGTAAACAATCTCAACCATGTAAAAGCCCACTTGAAACTACTCTCCATAATTAAAAATGGGTTAATGAACTGTCTCACCTGTCCTCGCGACCAGCGCCAAAGCACCCAGCACCACGAGAGTCGGCGACATTTCTAGTTTCCGTGTCCGCACATAATACTTCCCTTCACACCACCTGCAAGCAAAAATACACCATGTACAATAACCATAAAACACATTTTTCAACATCCCTGTACTTGAATTTATGTGGACCCTTATTTACTAGCAGATAGAGTCGTTTTTCCAGTGTAAAAGGGTGGAGAGATAAGTGCACTTGAGTGGATGGGAGCGCCGTAAATAAAATCAGTGAAAGGACGATGAGCTCAAAAATTGTGTGAAATGTAGTTTTTTCGTCGTGAATATATAGTATGTAAATAGAGTGATAAGTTTTGAGAGGCTTTCATGAAATGTGGCGACTTCATTATTTTTGAAATGCCATACACGAGGCTGTAGTGCGATAAACTTTCGAGTACGTATTCGAATATATGCTGAGATCTGTAAAGCGAAATTCGACTAAGTCTAAGTCAAAGAAACGAACACTGAGGATTTGGAATTCATAAATCGAAATTTGACTTAGTCCAAGTTATTTTTTACAAGCAAATCTTTGCTAATGCCGGCTACACACGTAGCGATTTATCTGTGCAATCCGATTTACGCAGATTTATCGATCATGTGTATGAAAAATCGTTGTAGAATATTGTTCATCGATAGCAGTTGCAATTTCTAGTAGATAAATCGTTGTCGATTGCATTTGTTTTATCTTCGCATGTGGATGGCGATCGCTCATTTCGGCAGTACTTCACAGAGCTCGCTTGTATGAGCACGTGCGGATCACTCTGTTTCTTGCGTAAGCTTCTGCGGAGAACTGACGATTGACGCCGATATCAGAGGCGTGTGGAAACACACAGTCTCAAATCGCTACGATATATTGTTAGAAAGAAAGAAATAAATAAAGGTGTGTAGCCGGCTTTAGTCTGTCTCTCTTACAAAATGGCTCGGACTAAATCAAAGTTCTATTTAAAAATTCCAAATACTCACTGAATTTATCTTTGACTCAAACATAGGCTAAGTTTGCTCTATAATTCTCAGCCTTAGTTCACGCTCGTGACATCTGTATAAAATATGATAGTATGCCTCTTTCAGTTGTAACAAAGCAACACTTTTTTAGTAATTTTGCTACTCCATTAGGCAAAGAATAACTTCTCGACTTAAAGTACCAATTCATATTAAGCCACCATTGTAGTCTAAAGCCTTACCCTTCTTAATAGTAGAGGAAGGCCGAGTCTAGCAGTTTCGTATTATTAGATCGATGTAGACAACAACTAAGCCGAATCATTTCCATAATATCATTAAAAAAGTGTGATATATTAACCCCATATCAAAATAGGATAAAGATACGTGGAAAGACAAACGGACGGACAGACTAACATGACTAAACTATAAGGAATTTGATTTCTTAGGTTTACGCGAATGTTATTTATTGGAAGAAAACTATTTTTACGGATTCTATCACGATTTGATTTTAATTTTTATGCCCGACGTTTCGAAACCTTTGCAGCCTTAGTCTGACCCGTGACCACGAAGGCTGCAAAGCTTTCGAAACGTCGGGCATAAAAATTAAAACCAAATCGTGATAGAATCTATAAGGATTTTGACTCTTATTTCGCTGCGAAACCTTAATATATTGGCTATTTGTAATACAGCAATAATAGGGTGTTAATTAGAGCGTAATATGCTTTCGTGCCGATTTATATGCGTCACTGGACTTGTAAATGTATGGTTAATTATATTTTTTCATTACAGTACGATTAGCGGCGCGGAAAAATAGTTACATACATACATACATAAGCTCACGCCTGTATCCCCGGAGGGGTAGGCAGAGGCGCACTAGCGAACTAGAACACCAACATTTTGCCGAGCTTAGTTCAGTCCCAGATGTGATAGGGGCGAGTCTATCGCCATATCGGGCACAAATTCCAGACTCCGGGCTGAGAAATACCACCACGCCACCGAGGCAGTCGAGTCAGGCAGGAAAAATACTTGGATACAGTTTAATAAAATACTGAGATGGAATTTTTAATAAGAAACAATCCATAATGATTTCTTAGGTTTACGCGAATGTTATTCATTGAAATAAAAACTATTTTTACGGATTCTATCACGATTTGGTTTTAATTTTTATGCTCGACGTTTCGAAAGCTTTTGAGCCTTCGTGGTCACGGATCGGACTGTGTCAGTTGTCCAAAAATGTTAATATTACAATATCTACCTTCATTTAAAAAAAACAGTCCTCCAAGTATTCTTTCGGTTAGTCCTTTTCGACCTAAATAAGGAGGTAATGAATGAATTCGTTTGTTTTTTGTATGTAAGGCGATATCTCAGCCAAATGCAGAGGGATGCTCAAGATTCTATGTGTGTTCAATAGAGCTTGCAAGCATGCTCCCATATAATTTAGTTTATCATCATCATCATCATCAGCCATAGGACGTCCACTGCTGAACATAGACCTCTCCCAAAGATTTCCAGATCGACCTGTTTGAAGCGGCCTGCATCCAGCGACTTCCTGCAACCTTTATCAGGTCGTCGGTCCACCTTGTAGGTGGACGTCCTACGCTGCGCTTGCCGGTACGTGGTCTCCACTCGAGAACTTTACTTTAATGGTTACGATCTTGTAATTATATTGTCAAATTACAGCTTTATTTCTAAGTCGGGCAACGATTTGTGATGTTGCATTAATCATTCGTTGGAAACCGCAAGAACGGTGACCAGCGCAATGTAACAAAACCGAGTGTGCAGGTTATTATTGCAGGATAACATCATGTGTACGGTGGTCACCATCCAGGCGGATACTACTATCCTACCAGCAAGCGACTAGATCAAAGAGGCGACAGTAGACGGCGACTGTAGACTGTAGAGCGGCAAAGGGTCAATATAACACGATTCCCACCGCCTTACCTAACCTTGTCAAATAAAAGATAAGTTCTATACAGTAATAATAATCACAAGTTTAAAAACTTAACAGACCGACTTCAAATCCAATCGTGTCCAAATTTATATGGGACCACCCTTGAAACAAGCTCTATCGAACACAAAAAGAATTTTGAAGATCGGTCCACATTCGGCGGAGATATCGCGTAACATACATAAAATAATCTCAAGTTTAAAACTTAACGGACCAACTTCAAATCCAATCGTGTCCAAATTTATATGGGACCACCCTTGAAACAAGCTTTATCGAACACAAAAAGAATTTTGAAGATCGGTCCACATTTGGCGGAGATATCGCGTAACATACATAAAAAAATGCCGACGAATTGAGGACCTCCTCCTTTTTGGGAAGTCGGGCGAAAAAATACAGACGAATTGAGGACCTCCTCCTTTTTGGAAGTCGATCGAAAAACAGAAAGACAACGGCTTGCCTTTTCCAAATGGTCACACTCCACCACTGGTAGATAATTATCTATAGAGCATAACATAAAACATAACATAAGCTCACGCCTGTATCCCCGAAGGGATAGGCAGAGGCGCACTAGCGAACTAGAGCACCCACATTTTTCCGAGCTTAGTTCCGTCCCAGCTGTGATAGGGGGCGAGTCTATCGCCATATCGGGCACAAATTCCAGACTCCGGGCTGATACGGAAAAATCAGATATCACTTTGCCCGACCCGGGGATCGAACCCAAGACCTCAGGACGGTAGTCGTACCGAAATACAACTAGGCCACCGAGGCAGTCATATAGCTGTTTATCTATAGCTGTTCTAATAAACATTAACCATGGCCATTATGTACCTAATCACGTGCGTTGATGGCTCACGACTTCATTACAAACACATCGTACGATACAATCCGGGATAATTGGCCTCTCATCAGGAACCGCAAGGGAGCGCCCGACTCAAACATTTTATCCGCTCCTAAGAATATTAACCTGTCAGACCTTAAGAGTGGTTGTTTGAGGAAATACAGAAAGACGTTTATCAAATAATAATAAATACACACAACAGTCACACACATAGTCCTGACCCCACACTAGGTATAACCTGTATCGTGGGTGTCAGAGACTATGAGAGACTTACGGTCTCACAACACCCAGACTTGAAACAAATATCTGTGGGCCATACAAACATTTGTCTCAATGCGGGAATCGAACCCGCGGTCTCTCACTTTACAGCCGGCTACTCGCCCACTGTGCCACGGAGGCTGACAATTGATCTTTAAACAACATAAGCTCACGTCTATATCCATGTAGACAGAGGCGCCCTAGCGAACTAGAATACCCACATTTCACCGAGCTTAGTTCCGTCCCAGATGTGATAGGGGGCGAGTCTATCGCCATATCATATTGACATTTATTAATTAAATTGGATTTATGGTGGAAGGAACAGTCAAAAAGGGCATCTCGGGAGAGCTTACATAATTTTCTATTTTCTGAGTGACAATGATCAACTCAGTCGACCCGGTTATAGGCTGCAGACGAAACTATCCACAAAATCAAAATTTGTTTATACAAGACTTCTGAGTTACTGTCGCCAGCTTAGTTTCAAACCTTTATAATCGGCCGACTTCAGCAAAAGGAGGAGGTCCTCAATTCGTCTGTTTTTTTATGCATGTTACTCGATATCTCCGCCGAAGGTGGACCGATTTTCAAAATTCTTTTTGAGTTCGATAGAGCTTATTTCAAGAGTGGTCCCATATAAATTTGGTCACGATCGGTAAATAGGAAGTCGGTCAGTTAAGTTTTTAAACTTGTGATTATATTCAGATAAATTCTCTACCACATAATCTCTCATTCGCGACAATAAAATATAAGTAACGACGCACATTTCTATCGGGTCTATAGTTTAGTTAATGAACTAAGTGGAATTGAACGACATTGGGGCCTTCAGAGATCCCCTGGCAACGTGCCAACAACCCCACGAGGCCACGAAGTTGGAGTATTAGTTCCAAATGCAATGTACAAGTTGAAACTTGTAGCGAATATGTAAATGATTCAATAATATGGTAAAGATGTATAAATTTGTCTGCAATTATAACAGCACTTTGTTGCTATAAAAACCACATGATCTCACGCCTGCATCCCGAAGGCGTAGGCAGTAACTAGACCATCGTGGCGTGGTTGTATTTCGGTACGACTACCGTCCTGAGGTGTCCGGTTCGATTCCCGGGTCGAGCAAAGTGATATTGAATTTTTCCATATCAGCTCGGATTCTGGAATTTCTGCCCGATATGGCGATAGGTTTGCCCCCTATCACATCTGGGACCGAACTAAGCTCGGCGAAATGTGGGTGTTCTAGTTCGCTAGTGCACCTCTGGCTACCCCTTCGGGGATACAGGCGTGAGCTTATGTTTATGTATGTTTTAATATTGGTCAAAAAAGAAACCCATAATTGCACAATATTGTACCTCTATTTATAATTTCCGCTCTCGCTGTTTCATGGCCTCAGTTTTAGATCACTGTTAAAAGGAAAAACGGCCACGAGAACAGAAAACTGGGACGCGCTTTTATTTTATAAAAAAAACGTTTGATGTGAAAAAAATGCGGAGAATTAGCTTCATTACGGACGGAAAGTTTGGTTAGATTGTTAGCTATTATCGTTAATGCGATTTGATTAAGAGTGATTTACATGAATTATATAATTAATTATACATACATACATAGATTCACGCCTGCAGCTCCTAAGAGGTAGGCAGAGGCGAACAAAAGAACACCCACATTTTGCTGAGCTTAGTCCGTCCCAGATTTGATAGGAGGCGTGCCTATCGCCATATCGGCACCAGACTTCGGGCTGATAATGAATAGAAAAATACAATATCACTTTGCTCGACCCGGGAATCGAATCCAAGACCTCAAGACGGTAGTCGTACCGTGATACAAGTACGCCAAATCATGTTTTTATATTTATTTAATAGCAAAGCTAAAAGGAATGTTTGGGATTTAAAATCATATTTGGATGCAGGCCGCTTCTAACAGGTCGATCTGGAAATCTTTGGGGGAGGCCTATGTATGTTCAGCAGTGGACGTCCTGTGGTTGATGATGTATGTTTTATTTAGGTATGTTTCACACTGGCGCCGAAACTATTATATTTCTTCAAAAGAAAGAGTTACGTTGTTACGTGATATCTTCGCCAAATGTGAATAGATTTCAGATTCCTTTTGGGTTTGAAAGAGTTTATTCCAAGACGACAGACAATTTTCCAAAAGACAATTTCCGTTGGCCCATTTCCCCCAATCCCTTGTTCCTTCTCTTCCATTCCCTCCTTTTAGGTCCTGATTCTTTTTGTGTCTTGGGTGTGTATGGGCGATGGAAATCACTTACCATCCGACGACCCACCTGTTCGTTTGCCAGTCTATGCTATAAAAAAAAACTATTAAAATTATCTCGATTAAGAAATCATTATGTCTCAATCGACTGTCTCGGTGGCGTGGTTGTATTTCGGTACGTCTGTCGTCCTGAGGTCTCGGGTTCGATCCCCGGGTCGGGCAAAGTGATATTGGATTTTTCCATATCAGCCCGAAGTCTGGAATTTGTGCCCGATATGGCGATAGGCTCGCCCCCTATCACATCTGGGACGGAACTAAGCTCGGCGAAATGTGGCTGTACTAGTTGGCTAGTGCGCCTCTGCCTACCCCTTCGGGGATACAGGCGTGAGCTTATGTTATGTTAGGTTATGTCTCAATCAGATTAAATTAACAAAAAGCATTGATAATCATCTAAGTATGTATATATAATCTGTAAAAAATATGCTCGTATCTCTCGTTTGTAGAATCATAATTCATACCTCAAAAAATATACAACAATTCAGACTGACGTCACGTCAAAACAATCATTGTCCAATCAAAAGCCATACATCCATCAAAATGTAGGTCATAAATCTAGGCTCAAATCCAGACAAACGAGTATGTAGCTCACGGCGCTACAAGCTATTGTTTCGCGAAGATTAGCTGGAATATTTCTGGCGCGTAGTGTTGGCAACTAGGAACGGACGTGTGTCACTTGCAACTGAAGTGAAAAGGCTCTCTAGTGCCCGTCACATACTGGTAGAAAGCTTAGCGAATAAAATTTTTCAAGTATCTTATTGTTACAAAATTTTTTTTCGTAGAGCGGAACTATCGATAGCCAAATAACTTTATTTTGAGGCGTAGTTTGTTGCTTGGATAAATTTTCCTTATTTTGTTACTCGATCAAGCTATTACGGCTTAACGGATATGGACGAAATTTGGCACAGAGATAGATTTAAATCTGGAATAGCACATATGTTACCTCAGTATCTCTATTATCGTTGAAAAATTTACGGTTCCCGCGGGATAGATTTGTTGTTGAATTTTTACGCGTCAACAACGCTTAGGCTAAATTGCACCACTATTATTAACCTAGAGTTAGTCCTAACCGCAAGTTAAGTTACATGTCATTCATACATTTTCTGTCAATTTAGCTTGCGGTTAGGACTAACTCTAGGTTAATAATAGTGGTGCAATTGAGCCTTAGTAAATTATAATGTCAAAACATCAGATTTTTTTCCCTAGACAGAAATGACCTTGCATTGAAAAATAGTCGTTATAGAAATACATTTCAAAGAAACAAGATATTGTGTTGTACAGCAAGTACCGTCTTCAAGCTGGGTTTCCTTGAGACCTCACACTAATATTATAAGGGCGGAAGTTTGTGAGTGTGTTTGTATGTTTGTTACTTCTTCACGCTCAAACGGTTGGACCAATTTTGATGAAATTTTAGTATGGAGGTAGCTGTCACCCTGGATTAACACATAGGTATTTTATCCCTGAAAATAAATTTCCACAACGGAGTCGCGGGCAACACCTAGCTGGTAATGAACCAGTCGAGCTATATCTATGCTGTAGCCACATCTGTCTACAGCATCGCTATCTAAGAGTTATTTGGCAGATAGCATGCTAATAATAAATACTTGCTTGATCTAAATAGATTTGGAATTTTAACAGTAGAAGACATAAAGTATACCGTAATAAAGTAAAGTACCGACATAAAGTATATATACATAAGGAGTGCCGTCCTGAGGTCTCGGGTTCGATCCCCGGGTCGGGCAAAGTGATATTGGAATTTTCCATATCAGCCTGGAGTCCGGAATTTGTGCCCGATGTAGCAATAGATTCGCCCCCTATCACATCTGGGACAGAACTAAGCCCTGCGAAATGTGTGTGTTCTAGTTCGCTAGTTTACCTTTGCCTACCCCTTCGGGGATACAGGCGCGAGTTTATGTTTATGTTATGTTATGTGAAACGTAAAGTGGTTTATTCAGAGAAAATTCTCCTTTTACAGCGAAGAACTGATAAATTTAATTACGCTTACAAAGTTGCGGGAAAATATTCAATAGAAGCAATAAGTAAATGGAAAATAATATAGATAGCAGTCTCAAATATTTGTATTTTGAAACGCCAGTTTTGTAATGACGCGAGCTTTTTTGGCTGGCACGATCTGGGAAAGGCCTATGTCCAGCAGTGGACGGGTACAGGCTTCTGATGATGATGAGCTTTTTTGTGATTAAGTTAGTGTTTCACGACTGTGTATATATGGTATCAATTTTTGGGACATTTTTCCCTCCCTTTCTTTCTCTTTCTACTTGCTCTTATTCCACCTTAATTTGGGTTCGGCGCAACACACTTTTTCAAGCATTTTGCAGAAAGGGTTTGGCTTTTTTAACGACGTTAATTAACCGAGTTCAAAATGAAAGAGGTTCTGAAGTCGTGTAATAGTTTGCTTCTTTTTCATTTCTAAACGTTAATAATTTTAAGTTTACTATCATTTAGACCAACTTCAAATCAATATAAGAAAACGATCCAAATGAAAACCTTTCAATTAGATTAAAAATACTTGGAATAAAAACCTCTTCGAAAGAAATTCTCCTTTGAAACGACTTGGTTTTCCTTAATCGGTCTTGAATTTCTCTAATCCGTTCAAATAAGAGAAAAAAGCACCGATTGGCGGATGAAATTAGATTCCGACCGCTTTTCTAACGGTATTTGGGACGGAAGCAATCATCGGACACTGATTCCATTCTCGTACAAGGACTTTTTTCTAAGTAAATTATTTTTTATAGTATATCACAAATATAATCACTGAGCTGTCTCGTTATTTTAATATGTAAAACGAAAAAAGATTATATAATTTGCTGGTGAGATGGACTGAATAACCGCGTGTCGGTGTTGAAGTCATTATTTTATAATGATCATCATCATCGGCATGTACTCGTCGACTTAATAATAACAAGTTTAAAAACTTAACAGACCGACTTCGAATCCGACCATGACCAAATTTATATAGGACCACCTTTGAAATAAGCTCTATCGAAAACAAAAAGAATTTTGAAAATCGGTCCACATTTGGCGAAGATATCGTGTAACATACATAAAAAAAATACAGACGAATTGAGGACCTCCTCCTTTTTGGTAGTCGGTCGAAAATACTTGAAGTTACATTATTCATAATATTACTATGTGTAAAATATAGCCTTAAAATAAATAACTCAGCTGGCACGAATTTAGCTACGAACGGCGTAGCTCCTAGGCTACGATGCCTACGAGGTTCGTAGATACGTTTACGAACGTTCTGGCTACGGCTCGTAGCAGTTTTATTTATTAGCTTTTGATCGCGGCTGCGGCCGTATGGAACATGTATCCTATGTAAATGTACGACAAGGTTTAAAAGTATTCAAATAAACTTGACCGGTATAATGATTACAAATATCGATATCGAAAACATACAAACTGAATACGATATTATTATGAAATCCAATAAAGCTACCAAAATCGTCCAAATTTTAGATTTATGTAAGCTACAAAATTGTGCAAAAGTCCACCATCAAACGCCAACGTTATTTTGGCAATACGCGACTGAATTATAAATCGCATATTTCGTAAATATTTCATTTTTGCTTTCACCTTTATCGCCGTAGTTTATTTTATAGTGAGGTGCTCAAATAATTTTCCGACATATTTCATACATTTTCCGAGCCACAGCTTTTATTACTCGTGCTATAAAATGGATTCCGGGAATGAACAGCGAGTTTGCCATTGCCTTGCCGATTGGAATTCTAGGAATAGCTATCGGCGAGTCACAGGTACTTAATTTTGTCGCCTCCTTGGTTTAGTGGCAGTGTATACGGGCTATGAACCGGGAGGTCCTGGGTTAGATTCCAAGATCGGAAGTAGTGTTTTTCTAACTCTATTTTCTCGGGACTAGATCCCCAGAAGGGGGTTGATGTCAGACAGGCAGTCGGTCGTAAAAACTAAGCCAAAATTCTGCAACATGCTTGAAAAAGAGTGACGCGCCTATCCCACATTAAGGTGGGATAAGAGTAGGTAGAAAGAAAGAGTCACAGGTACTTAATTTAAGAATTAAGTGTTGATCGAATAAATAATTGCAATAAATAATTTGTATTCGTCTAATGTAGGAATAATTAAGTACCTTAACCATTTCTTATATTATGATTGGTGTGAGATGCAGCAATAAACTTATTTTCTTTCTTGCTATAACAATAAAGATGGTATTAAGTTTTTTTTAATAATCATAATAAATTTTGCTTTCTTTCTTTTTACCTTCCCTTATTTATCCCACCTTAATGTGGGGTCGGCGCAAGTCTAGTCTAGTAGGGCTGTCTACATTTAGTCAAAACCCACCTCCCCCTGGGTAATCGCATCCCGGGAAAATCGTAAAATCCAAACCCAATTTCGAAATCAGACCCAGGACATAGGGCTAATACTGAGTACAATAAACTTATTTTTAGTTTCGTAGAAATGTTAGAATTGGTTTTAACATAATACATTAACATAAGCACACGCCTGTATCGCAGGCAGAGGCGCACTAGCTAACCAGTACACCTCCATTTCGCTGAGCTTAGTTCCGTCCCAGATGTGATAGGGGGCGAGCCTATCGTTCGGGCACAAATTCCAGACTCCGGGCTGACATGGAAAAATGCAATATTACTTTGTCCGACCCGGGGATCGTACCCGAGAGATCAGTAGCCCGAGCACGAAAAACTAATGTAAATGTAAATTTATTCGAGTTCGTTGCGCACTGATGACGTTTGGTTAATATTTCATACAAATTTCATAGACGCGCATCGAGCTGAAATACATTTACGGTTGTCAGAAATTTTCCTGCTCAGGCCGCTCAACAGTAGTCGTACCGAAATATAACCACGCCACCGAGGCAGTCCAGAATTAGTTTTAAACTCTAGAAATATCGCAAAGTGCGAACGCTCAGAGGACGCAAGGAAAATGTTGTGGATAACGACCGTGGAAACTGTGTTGAGAGGTATTCGATTACATACGATGAGCTATGTATTCAATAGCATGACTTTAACGGATATTATTATCTACATAATAATAGCCTTTGTAACTGCCTCGGTGGCGTGGTTGTATTTCTCGGGTTCAATCCCCGGGTCGGCCAAAGTGATATTGGATTTTTCCATATCAGCCCGGAGTCTGGAATTTGTACCCGATATGGCGATAGGCTCGCCCCCTATCACATCTGGGATGGAACTAAGCTCGGCGAAATGTGGGTGTTCTAGTTCGCTAGTACGCCTCTGCCTACCCTTTCGGGGATACAGGCGTGAGCTTATGTTATGTGTGTTTAATAGCTTTTGCTTTATTTTAATATTCTTCTGAATTACGTCATTGCTGATAAACATTTGAAAGGCGCTTCGAAATTATTTTTTGTCTTATTTAATTTCCATCAGGTTTTAGGACCACGATAATTTAAGGGTAGTCGGGGGAAATAAACACTAGTATATGTTGTACATATCATACATAAGCTTATGCCTGTGTTCCCAATGGGGTAGGCGTAGGCGCACTAGCGAACTAGAACACCCACATTTCGCCAAGCTTAGTTCCGTCCCAGATGTGATAGGGGTGAACCTATCGCCATATTGGGCACATATTCCAGACTCCGGGCTGATATTGAAACTTTCAATATACACTTTTCCCGACCCAGGGATCGAACCCGAGACCTCAGGACGGCAGTCGTACCGAAATACAAGTACACCACCGAGGCAGCACTCTTGTAAACACAGTGTAGAAAAAAAAGGATCAGTTTTTACAACCGGCTGCCTTCTTCACATCTGTGGAAATGAATTTAATAACTACACAATATGTTATCTATAGAAATCAGTATTCTGGAGCGACGCTTGTCGTCCGCCCTAAGCTTCAAAGTTTGCTCTACTCAATTACCAACTAGATTGCATCCGACAAGCTGATGCGGGGCTATATCGAACATCTTGCATAATTTAGACACCAGCACTGGCTAGATTTGATAATCCATACATTTGGAATCCTGGCTGCAATACATATAGATGGAAGCTGGATTTGAAATTTTAATTGAAGATGGAATTAGAAGATGCTATCGAGGATCTTTTCGAGGTGTGAAAATTAAGTCTAAGCTAAAACTTTAACGTCGGAACCGAGATTTCAAATTTAGATTGTGATTTGCTGTGGATAATTCTATCTACAGCAAAAATTACCCACCTAAATGGGGGCCCAAGCAGGAATGTTTGTGACAATGGAATTCGTATCGAGCTCAATGTGCTAAATCCCCAAAATTATTCTTGCTCGGGCCGTGGGTCACTACAATTGTGTCAGAAAACCGAACTAAATTGAAAGCTGTTTCGTACGGTGAGTGAGATTTCTGAAGGCCCAAATAATTCCCCCTTTAAAAGCCCTTTTTCTTTTCGAAGGTGAGCACTGGTTTCAATGTGTCCCACTGTCCCACGCACTGCTGATGGGATGGTTTGCCGGGTGACGGTGGCCAATTGTAACTGGCAAGCGATAAATCATAATGAATATACATTTAACATAGAAAAGTCAGACGTGTATGCTTTATTTTGGGGTAGGTCTCGAATTTTCGACACTCGTCTCGGCAGTCCATACCACTCCCAACTGAACTATCGCTGCTTTGGCGTGACATTGCACTTATAACTTAAAGTAACCTTTATAACTATCTCGTCTTTAAAAAAGGTAACCCTGAGTATGTTTCAAACATTTCTTTGCAAGAATATTCACGAATTACAGACGCCATTATTTTAACACATAGCGGTATATCTTCTTTTTCTTCTTTTAAAAATAATGGTTTCCACGCATATGCGATGATTTAGCCAATATCAAGGTAAATAGAGCAATTATGTTTTTACAATGACCATGAGACCCAGATGTGGATGATTTAAAGGCCCTGTTGATATTATGGCGGTGATTCCTTCCAGGGCGGTGTCCCTCAGATGAGGCACTCGGCACATCGACCGAACAAAGCCAGCCAACGCACCAAGCAAAACTCATCGAAGATCACCGGTTAAAAACTTTCTACATTATACTGTCCATCTTCACTGAAGTTTGATGCATTAAACCACAACACTTAAAACCAACAAACACAGCTCTAGAGAATAATATGAAATAATTTTAACAAGTGACGCCCACCCTGACAGACGTCCCGTCAAAATCCCCTTAATACATATACCTCTAGGATTATAGAATCCTATTCTCAGAATAAATGAATTTGACGCACATATTTCCATATTTGCCACCTTCAGATACAAGCGTAGTTAATCTAAAAATAAAGTTCTTTCTACCTATTGTATCGTGGGTGTCCATAGGCGGTGGAGATCATACTGTCAGTGACTGACGTGCTTGTTTGTTAGCAAAGAGATTTAATATAACAAACTATAGATGGGCTAACGAAAAAGTTTCCATAGAAAATATCTCAAGCGTCAGTAACGCATTTTTTTTATAGAAAAGACTGGCAAACGAGCAGATGGGTAACCTGATGTTAAGTGATCTCCGTCGCCCATAGACACCCAAGACACAAAGAATCATGGGTGTGTTGCCAACCTAAAAGGAGGAAATGGAAAGGGTTAAAAAAAATTGGGCATGGAAGGGGGGAAATGGGCCACCGGAAATCTCACTCACCGAACAAAACACGTTGCAAGCTGCCACTTGACATCGGTTTTCTGTGAGACAGTAGTACCAAACCGGTCGAGCCGGCCCAATTGTGCTGTAGACGTTTACTGTCTACAGCGTGGCTCTACCACTCCAATCTATCACTTATTACAATGCTAGGGCGTTTATTACAATTTACACCCAATATGTTCTGTGAATGTTCAAGAATCATGTTTCATTGTTTAAACATTATTACGCTGGCACGACATTGCGCGCGTATGTTTCAAACACGACCGAGTGACTTAGGACCACCTTCTTTCTACCTGCCCTTATTCCACCTGAATGTGGGGTCGAGCAACACACTTTCTCAAGCATGTTGCAGAAAGGATTTGGCTTAGTTTTTACGACCGGCCGCCTGCTTGACGTCAACTCCCTCTGGGGGACGAGTGACTTATGACCACGTGGTCACAATTTTTGGATGACAAGCTTTGCGCTGTTGTTCCGTCTACATACTGTTGAATGTATTTGTTTATCACCCACTAATGATAATAATAAATACACCCAACAGTCACACACCTAGTCCTGACCACACACTAGGTATAACCTGTATCATGGGTGTCAGAGACTATAAGAGACTTTCGGTCCCACAACACCCTGACTTGAAACAAATATCTGTGGGCCACACAAACATTTGTCTCAATGCGGAAATCGAACCCGCACCCTCTCGCTTCACAGCCGGATATCGCCTGCTGCGCCATGGAGGCAGTCGCTGCTTATTCTTTGATGAAAACGATATTCTAGTCCTGTCAGTTTCAAAAAAAAATCAACCTACGTAGAAAAGAATATCAAAGAAAGCTCTTTAGCCGGAGTCGCTTCAATACCCTTCTTTATTTACGCGTCAATTTATAATAAATATTGCCGAAGGCGCTCTGAGCTTATCAAAGGCGTTTGTATTAAAATTAGAGCCGACATATTGAACAAGTTCACAGAATACTAAGTGCGACGTACCGGAGAGCCATTTTGTTTTGATTTGAATAGAGAC
Source organism: Clanis bilineata (assembly GCA_036417725.1). NCBI lineage: Eukaryota > Metazoa > Arthropoda > Insecta > Lepidoptera > Sphingidae > Clanis > Clanis bilineata. Next base: position 1,268,679 of record CM071155.1, on the reverse strand, counting down.
TCTCAGTATGGTACAATAAAGTGCTATTTAAAGCGTGCTGTGGTAAATAACTTTATATAACTTAAAAACATTTTTCAGGGTTATTGACTTCACTCATCATATGTTTTCTGTAAAGAACTAGGTGTTGCCCACGACTTCGTTTGCATTTATTAAAAAAATTATCTCACTGTCTCGGTGGCTTGGTTGTATTTCGATACAACTACCGTGCTGAGGTCTCGGGTTCGATCCCCGGGTCGGGAAAAGTGATATTGTTTGTCAATTCAGTGTGATTGACTTCACTAATCATATATTTTCTGTAAAGAACTAGGTGTTGCCCTCGACTTCGTTTGCATGGAAATTTATTAAAAAAAATTATCTCACTGTCTCGGTGGCGTGGTTGTATTTCGATACAACTACCGTGCTGAGGTCTCGGGTTCGATCTCCGGGTCGGGCAATGATATTGTTTTTTCAATTCAGTATCAGCTCGGAGTCTGGAATTAATGCCGGATATGGCGATAGGCTCCTTATTACACCTGGGACGGAAATAGGCTCGGCGAAATGTGAGTGTTCTAGTTCAACAATCAACCTCTGCCTACAAGAATTCCTTTTTCAAGCATGTTGCAGAAAGGACTTGGCTAATGTTTATAGCTGGATCTAATTCCGGGCAAATGGTGTTAGAAAAACACCCCACCCGACCTGGAAATCGAATCCAGGACCGCTTCACAGCCAAAATATACATATATAACTACTGCAGAGCTATACATAAAAGTTGTTTATTCCGAAGCTTTAGATGTTTTCCAGCTTTAGCGCTTTATTATGTAAAGGAGTAAGTTCCATCAGAATCCAAGGTCGAAACTCCAAGTCATCAGAAAACAATCTACACAGCGGAAATATCTGTCTCGCAACATGCAATAAAATTGTCTGGATGGCGTCGTTGCCATTTTAAAAAGTAAGGATAAAGTCGTGTGAAACAGAAAATGTTATTATATCGTCTTAAAATTCTGTCAGTGTTTGGTATTTATTAGATATTAATTTGCATAAAGTACTTATAAACAATTTCTATGAAATTATAAAATGGATTAGTTAAATTCAACATTTTAAAATTCAATTTTGAAATTATTAGATATTATATTGCTTTTTTAGGCAGAGATGGGGTAACTCCCTCGGTGGCGTAGTTGTATTTCGGTACAACTATCGTCCTGAGGTCTCGGGTTTGATCCCCGGGTCGGGCAAAGTGATATTGGATTTTTCCATATCAGCCCGGAGTCTGGAATTTGTGCCCGATATGGCGATAGGTTCGCCCCCTATCACATCTGGGACGGAACTAAGCTCAGCGAAACGGGGGTGTACTAGTTAGCTAGTGCGCCTCTGCCTACCCCTTCGGGGATACAGGCGTGAGCTTATGTTTATGTATGTTTATGTTTATGGGGTAAGCAAATGCTATAAATACTTACACTTTTATCTCAACCAACCATATACATCTTTCTTTCTACCTACTCTTATCCCACATTAAGGTGGGGTCGTTGCAACACTCTTAGTTTTTATGACCGCCTGCCTGCCTAACCTCCATCCCCTCTGGAGGATCCAGTCCCAGCCAAATAGTGTTAGAAAAACACCCCGTCCGAACTGGGAATCGAACACAAGGCCACCCAGTTCACAGCTATACATGCTGTCACCAGACTAAGGACGACTGCCGCTAACCGTCCATAGATACGTATCTTCTGCCTGCCGTTATCCCGGCCTTCTGCCAGGGTTCGCCTTCTTACATAAACGCTTCCACTTCGCTAGGTCTTTAGCATCTTCCATAGTGAGACCATTGGCTCTCATATCCTCTTCCAAAACGTCCAGCCAGCGTTTTTTGGACTGATTGATACCTACGACACTAAAAGAATCGTGGGTGCGTTACCCAAATTAAGATAAGGTTTTGTGGATTGACAGCGATAGCTCAGTTGGTAATGGTACGGACTGCCGAGACGAGTATCCGAGCTTCGAAAGCAAGTCCGAAGAGCATACACGTCTGACTTTTCTATGTTAAGTGTATTTTTACCTCTATTGTAAATTATCGCTTGCTATAACGGTGAAGGAAAACATTGTGAGGAAACCTGCATACCTGAGAAAATTCGTTACAAGAATTCGAAGGTGAAATCTACCAATCCGCATTAGGCCAGCGTGGTAGACTAAGGCCTAACCCCTCTCTTGGTAAAGGAGGCCCGTGTCCAGCAGTGGGATAGTAATATTTGTGGATTGTAAATTCCAATTTGAATCTCTATAACATAAATATAAACTTGACATCACTTTTAAAGCTGAAATAGATCTCCTTTTTAAATCGGTTTAAAATAAATGGGGACTCATTCAACGTTATTAATATAGCTCAAATCACTGTTATTTCAAACGGTATAAATCTCAATACAAACATTAGCCGTAACTGCGATATAAATTTACATTCTATTCAAAATGAAATCCCAATTGAGCAGTTTTCATTGTTTTTGCGAGTGATGAAAACCTCGCAGTAGACCTTCAGACAACCTTCGCCATATCGGCCATATCTGTCGAAGTTCGGCAAACATTGAGTGCTATAAAAACAATCTTTAGGTATCTTCGAAAGATCAATAGCATCTATTGGCTTATTGACAGAATATAGCCCAAAAAGCGGTGGCTGGAGGTTTCGGAGGATTATATGAGAACCAATGGTCTTACTGTGGAGGATGCTCATGACCGGGCGAAGTGGAAGCATTTAAGTAGGAAGGCGGACCCTGGCACTAGGCCGGGATAACGCCAGGCAGAAAATAAAAATAGTGATACTATGTATAGGTAAAGTGTTATTGGATTTTTCCATATCAGCCCGGAGTTTGGAATTTGTGCCCGATATGGCGTTAAGCTCGCCCCCTATCACATCTCGGACGGAACAGAAAATTGTGTTCTAGTTCGCTATTGCGCCTCTGTCTACCCCTTCGGGGATACAGGCGTGAGCTTATGTATGTATGTTTGAAAAATTCTTTTCTCAATATTGATATTACAGTTTTTTATTGGTACGGCGAAATTTAATAATACCTATATTACTCGTTATCATTATTCACTCATTATTGACAGCCCCCGTGGCGCAGCGAGCGAGTGGCCGGCTGTGAAACAGGAGGTCGCGGGTTCGATTCCCGCACCGAGACAAATGTCTGTGTAGATCATAGATATTTGTTTCGGGTCTGGGTGTTGTGAGACCGAAATTTTCTCATAGTTTCTGATACCCACGATAGAGGTTACACCTAATGTGGGGTCAGGACTATGTGTTTGACTGTTGGGTGTATTTATTATTTATTATCAAATTTGATATCGTTAGGTTGGCACCACTCTATATAAGCTTTGATTTCTTTGATAGATATCAAATGCATGAACCAGAAACACTGCCACGATAGCAGCACCCTTTTAATTCACTGATACAATCGATTCACTAGTCTTTGAGTAGGTCACTGTAGGTGCTTGCAACGTTGCAACAATTTATGTGAGTGGTCCGACATCCGGCAGTGCAAGCTTTGAGAACGCGTGGAGTTCTGTACATCCATACAATATAATAAGTACTGCAATATTACTGTCCCACTGCCGGGCAAGGGCCTCCTCTACTAATTAGAGGGGTTAGGCCTTAGTCTACCACGCTGGCCTAATGCGGGTTGGTAGACTTCACATACCTTCGAATTTCTTGGAGAAATTCTCGGGTATGCAGGTTTCCTCACGATATTTCCTTCACCGTTATAGCAAGCGATATTTCACAATGAAAACACACAGCATAGAAAAGTCAGAGGTGTATGCTCCATTTTGGGGTTGGTCTCGAACCTCCGACACTCATCTCGGCAATGCGTAACACACCCAACTGAGCTATCGCTGCTTTCTATCCATATAAATAAATAAATAATAAATAACGCCCATCAGTCACACACCTAGTTCTGACCCCACACTAAGATCGAGGCTTGTGTCGTGGATATCAGGAACTACGAGAGACTTTTTGGTCTCACAACACCCAGAACCGAAACAAATATCTGTGGGCCACACAAACATTTGTCTCGGTGCGGGAATCTCACTTCACAGCCGGCTACTCGCCCGCTGCGCCATGGAGGCTGTCAAATCATATATCATAATCAACTTTAAAACAACTAGCTGTTCCTAGCGAATGTGTTCACGTGGGTATCTCTCGGAAGCTGTACATTGTTCCTAGATAATAGTAACCTCGCCCTTAGAGATATTATATTAAACTTAAAAAAACCGGCCAAGTGCGAGTCGGACTCGCGCACCGAGGGTTCCGTAAAAACCTGTAGGTATATAATGAATTTCGCAATTTTTCCTTTATCTGTGCTATAAGACGTTGCTTCGCATCAAATTTCAAGATTCTGAGTTTACGGGAAGTACCCGTAGGTTTTGATTCCCTTGCGAGTGTCGAAAATTTGCGGGATAAACGGCTGTATCTTTTGATTGCGTTGACTAAGAAGTTTGATTTTTTCACAGCTCCAAGAATCAGTAGACCTGAGTACTTCATATGAATTCCAGCTTGATACCTCCACGCGTTCCTGTGAAAAAGGGTCTTGACAGACAGACAGACGGACAACAAAGTAATTCTATAAGATTTTGTTTTTTCCTTTTGAGGTACGGAACCCTAAAAAACCAACGTGGCAAAGACGGTTTATGAAAATACCAATTGTGGGATTGGTGAAATCAAATCATATTCTCAGAGGATGTAACCGCAGATAACTTCGCTTGAGAATGCTGAATAAATTCAATGGGAGAAAATTTATTTAAACTTGAAAAGGCAGTGGGATTTGTAAAATTTTAAATCATTTTTCCATCAAGTCTGTACTTTTTGACCGACTTCCAAAAAGGAGAAGGTCCTCAATTCGTCTGTATTTTTTAATGTTTGTTACGCGATATCTCCGCCAAACGTGGGCCGATTTTTAAAATTCTTTTTGTGTTCGATAGAGATTCTTTCAAGGGTGGTCCCATATACATTTGGTTACGATCGGATTTGAAGTCGGTTCATTAAGTTTTTAAACTTGTGATTTTCTTCTTTCTTTCCTTCTATTTTTTTACGAAATTATATTGCAATTTGTACATTAAATCTAAGGTTATTTCGAAAGTCTTTATTAAGTGAGAGTTTTATATTGTGATTGTTTATTCACCGAATAAATATTGTCCGAACTGATTAATTTATTTGAATGAAACTTTATTGATTTCTTCCAATTAATGGTTAAATTCAATTTCAAAGAAGACATTTCAACTAAAGAATGTCTATCAAAACTTCTCAAGTATATATTATGTCACTTATATATATTTAATCCTCTAAAGTATTTCAATTGGAGATATGTTAATACTCAAAATTTAATCTAATAATTTAAACGTACAGTCTGGGGTGTGTTCCCCTAACTTAAGTTTGTGTTAGGGCGCAGTTAAACGATGCGTGATGACGCGAGCCGTGCGGACGAGGTGTATACACGTGTATAGCATACCATACACCATTTATTAGCAGTGCCTCATTACATTTTGGTAATGCGAATAAAAAATTATAAAGAATTTGTTGCAATATTACATTTAAAATAAAAAAAAGTTTTGTTAGAAATCGTTGATATAATGTAATACAGCATTATTCAATGCAATATTATTATATTTTGATAATCACAACTTTAAAAACTTTACGGACCGACTTCAAATCCGATCTTGACCAAATATATATGGTACCACCCTTGAAAGAAGCTCTATCGAACACAAAAATAATTTTGAAGATCGGTTCACATTCGGCGGAGATATTGCGTAACATACATTAAAAAAAATACAGACGAATTTAGGACCTTCTCCTTTTTGGAAGTCGGTCGGAAAATAAATACATGTCCTATCTTCTATGTTGGAACAAATCACACCTAATGAGAAAAAAATCATTAAGATCGGTTGAGAATTTTCGGAGTTCACCGCGGGCTTTACCAGCCTCGAACCTCCGTAACGCGCGTCTACTCGCGCCTGCTGTGTCTCATCTCGCGCCATCACGTATCGTTTAACTGCACCATTATATTAACCCCACATTTATGTGTTTTGAATTTTCATAAGCGAATTTACAATGTTTTTGCAAGACGCTTACATTATTCAAGATGACGCGAAATGGTTTTGTTAAGTATCTTGAGTAAAGCTGTAAGAGCGTCAAATATTATTACCTTTATTGCTCCATTCTGCGAAAGCTGGAGATGCTTTTAAAATTTCCACCGAGCAAACACTTAGCGATTTTCGATGTTGATCATCTCGGCTTTGTAATAGATGAGAAGCGATTTATAAAGGCATTGGTTTATAATGTTAATGAGGGCTGCGTTAAAATTATTATTAAAATAATTTTGGGTGCGTTGCCGCCCCACGAGGAGGGGAATAGGCATGGGAAAAGGGCGAAGGAATTGATGCTCGATCCCTATTACGTCTGGGTCGGAACTAAGCTCAGCGAAATGTGGGTGTTTTAGTTCGCTAGTTTGCCTCTGCTTACCCCTTCGGGGATACAAGAGTCAGCTTATGTATAAGCCTGAGCCTGAATGACCACGGTTATCACTTATTAGATAACCAACGTCACGTCAGAATCGGCCGAAAATGTACACATTTTTGCAGTGAAAAATTTCTTTAGGCGTGGCTCACTTTAATTTGTGTGTATTAAATGAGACTGAGTCGTCACGCTCGGCAGTGTAACGATCAATCGGGTAAAGTCGGCTTGAGTCGACTAAGAGAGCGAGAGAGATACGTCAACACCAACCAACGGAACCATAAAAACCTGCTTTTGAATTCAGTTGACATGGTATTAATTTTTCGACCGACTTCCAAAAAGGAGGACGTCCTCAATTCGTCTGTATTTTTTATGTATGTTACGCAATATCTCCGCCAAATGTGGACCGATTTTCAAAATTCTTTTTGTGTTCGATAGAGCTTATTTCAAGGGTGGTCCCATATAAATTTGGTCACGATCGTATTTGAAGTCGGTCCGTTAAGTTTTTAAACTTGTGATTATTTCTACTCAAGAGTGTCCATCTGGTACGCTGACATGTGTGAGGCGGGCCTAAGCCACGCACGCTTAATATATTACAATGTAGACATAGTTATAAATTATACGCGCGTAGGCTCGCCGCACGCGTGGCCTACGAAGGGCAATATGTGTCTTCTATGAATTATGAATCGCTGTGCGTATATTTAATACTTGTTTACGCCTAACATACGTCTGACACTTTTGTATATAATTTATTTAAGGTTTTTCTAGGCTTCATATAGTGTATATGAAAAATGGAATAGGACTCAATTCTTCGACCGACTACAAAATAATTCGTCTGTATTTTTTTAGTTTGTATTTTATGCGATATCTCCGCCAGATGTAGACCGATTTTCAAGATTATTTTTGTGTTCGATAGAGCTTATTCCAAGGGTGGTCCCATGTAAGTTTTGTCACTATCGGATAATTTATTAATCGACTTCAAAAGAGAGGAGTTTCTGGGTTCATCTGTTTAGATATAGTCTTTTTTCTTCCTACCTGCACTTATTCCACCTTTATGTGGAGACGGTTGAAGCATTGGCGACGGTTGCAGAAAGGATTTGGCTTAGTTTTTACGACCGGCAGCCTGTCTGACGTCAATGGACTGGACTAATTAATTAACTCCTTAATCTATAATATCTCATAATATGTGAATTGCACAAATCGTAGGTTAATTATAATAATCAATTATTTATTAAATTTACAGATTAGTCACGGTTAACAGTACTTAAAACAAATGAAAAGCCATTTAAATATAATGAACCACAGTTTCTTACAATAATAATTGAAAATAGGTGCATTTTACATGTAATAGATATAGCTAACATTGAAAGTTCCAAAACAAATGACAATGACACTAAATTATTTTAAAAGGGTTTTTATTTTTAAATGTAACTTCATTTATTATAACAAGTTTTCATTATTTATTATTATGTAAACAAGTTGACACGAAAAAAACAACAGGCGTTGTGTTGTAAAACTAAATTAAATTTTAGTCACCAATTCTAACACGAAATAAATTGGAACAAATTTCAAAGTAAATAACTTTGTTGTTAGACAAGTAAATAGCCGAACAGGTGCTGGATTTGATCAAATGTTTGCGCACAAATATTTTACAAAACCCCTTTTAGTTGAGGCATAGAGTACACAATTCGAGAGAATCGAACTTTTAACCGACTTCAAAAAAAATAAGAAGCTCTCATTTTGTCTGTAATCTCTATATCCCATGCAAGTTAGAAAAAGTTAGAAAAGTATTTAAAAGCCGACTTCAATAATCAGAATTACTTTATTTTTGAAGTCGGTGTCAGGGCTAATACTGCGTCTGATAACAAAATTTCTGACAATCGAGCTCAATGCGCGTCTATGAAATATTAACCAAATGTCATCAGTGCGCAGCGAGCTCGAATACATTTCCGATTGTCAAAAATTTTCCTGCTCGAGCCGCAGATCAAAGTAGGTACTGACGCCTTAGTTAAAATTTGGCTTTTTGTAGTTTGTTTTTGTACAATATTTTTTGAGTGTTTTGACCTAGGGACATTCCTACAAAGGTTGAAGATCAGAACTACCTTTTTTTATTAGCTTGGACAAGTTTTTTTTTTATAGCTGAGAAGGTATGTGATATCCCCCGCCCATACACACCCAAGACACAAAAATAATCATGGGTGCGTTGCCAACCTAAAAGGAGGGAATGGAAGGGGATTGGGAAAGGGAGTGAGGAAATGGGCCACCGGAAATCTCACTCACCGAACAAAACGCGACAGCAAGCTGCCACTTTACGTCGGTTTTCTGTGAGACAGTGGTATCTAACCGGTCAAGCCGGCCCATTCGTGCTATAGACGTTACTGTCTACAGCGTGGCTCTACCACTTGGAGTAATTTCAATGGGACAGTCAAATGGCGGCCAGGGTCCCAGGACTAGGTCTCCTAGAGGAGGTTGACGTAGATATCTTCTATCTAAATGAAGCCAAACCCTTCTGGTAAGGGAGACTATGGTACATCGACCTTCACTAATCTGATAACCAGATGAGACATTTTTTTTACAAATTATTATTTATCCAGCGTTTTCCAAAAAGGAGAAGGTCCTGAATTCGTCTGTATTTTTTTTTATTTTATGTATGTTACGCGATATCTCCGCAAAATGTAGACCGATCTTCAAAATTAGTTTTGTGTTCGATAGAGCTTATTTCAAGAGTGGTCCCATATAAAGGTCACGATCGTATTTGAAGTCGGGTCGTTAAGTTTTTAAACTTGTGATTATTTAGAAACACGCTGATTATAGCTTGCCTAATACATACTATATTTTTTACACAGCGTTCACTGAGGCGAAAGCGCGGGTAAAAGATTTTTATACATTTTTCAAAATTAACGACTACTTCAAAAGCCAAAATATGGTTCTAAGTTTGGCCCATAGTTCAAAGATGAACGTATAAGCGATATTAAAATAACACACTTTGGCCATAACTTCTTAAAGTTTCACACAGTGTTGCAAGTTATATGCAATTTTTCTTCGAAGCTGGCCACATTTGCATAATGTGATGGTTTTATGTATACAGAAGGTGAAATATTACTGGAAAAAATGTCTTTTTAGGGTTCCGTAGCGCTGCTAGGTATCCTTATACGAGGCATTTTATTAACGTATAATAAGCTCACGCCTATATCCTCGAAGGTGTAGGCAAAGACGTAGTGGGGAACTAGAATATTTACATTTCGCTGAGCTTAGTTCCGTCCCAGATGTGATTGGGGGCGAGCCTATCGCCTTATCGGGCTGATTCTGAATTGAACAACCCAATCACTTCGCCCGACCCGCGGATCGAACCCGAGACCTCAGGACGGTAGTCGTACCGAAATACAACTACGCCACTGAGGCAGTCATGAAGAAGGAGGGGAGATTTGGATCACCGAAAAACCCACTCGTCATACGAAACTAAAAATTTTCTGTAACAGTGGTAAATTCCTTTCATAATGTAAATAAAATCTGTAAAAAAATCTACAGCACGATTCTATCACTTACTAACCATTCTAATCATTCAATTTTCATTAAAAAAAATTATAACATAACATAAGCTCACGCCTGTATCCCCGAAGCGGTAGGCAGAGGCGCACTAGCGAACTAGTACACCGACGTTTCGCCGAGCTTAGTTCCGTCCCAGATGTGATAGGGGGCGAGCCTATCGCCATATCGGGCACAAATTCCAGACTCCGGGCTCAAAAAATTATACACCTTTTTATTTCATTATTTAACAGCTACATGCCTGCCTCGGTGGCGTGGTTGTATATCGGCACGATTACCGTCTTGAAGTCTCGGGTTAGAGCCCCGGGTCGGGAAAAGTGATATTGGATTTTTCCATATCACTCCATGGTGTTAGGCTCGCCCACTATCACATCTGGGACGGAACTAAGCTCGGCGAAATGTGAGTGTACTAGTTGGCAAGTACGTCCCTGCCTACCCCTTCGGGAATACAGGCGTGAGCTTATGTTATGTTAGCTACACGCTTTTCAATATTTTGTCCCTCCCTGCAGGTTTGAGATTTTTGTAACAAGATTTTCCAAGAGAAAAGTAAATATTATTAAGTAAAGTGCAGTTCGTAGTTTTTAATTAGATATTTTTCTATGTGCACTTAGTTTTATACTGAAATGGAACGAGGGAGTCATTTATATTTTTAATCTTTAGTGCTTTGTGTTCAAGAATGTTGCACAAAGGATTCTGCTTAGTTTTATGACCGGCTGCCTGGTTGACATCGCTCTTTGGAGGTCCAGGGGGTTACCACCACCTCTTATAGCAGTATTATTATAATTTTACTTGTACCGATTCTCATACAAACCAAAGGAAGAATGATTATAATAATACTGCTATAAGAGGTGGTGGTAACCCTGCAGTTCCGGGCCAAATCGTGATATAAAAACACATCGTCTGACCTGGGAATCAAACACAGGACATTCCGGTTCACAGCCCATATACACTACTATCAGACCCAGGTGGCGGTATAAAAATTGTTCCGTGATAAAATGACATTAATTTAGGTCATGGTCTCACTTTTGGTACCATCAGTTAACCCAAAAATTTGAAGACCATACATTTACTTCACTGCGGATTTGAATGCGTGACCACTCGTTTCATAGCTTACCTGCTACCCCTGAATGTCAAAATAAAAATATAACAATACAATAAAATAATTCCAAATAAATTTCCCGTACAAAACGAACTTATGTCACGTAATTTGGTTACAGTGGGAACAGTAAATCGTTTCTGAAATAAATCCTTCAAAGGATATTGGGTTTGGGCGGAATTGTGGACTCAGAGCCAAGTATATCTTTCTAACAAAGTATTCCATTACGAATCTTATCGACATGATTTTTGGAACGAAATTAATTTTATCAAATGATTACTTAGGCTGTTTTTGGAATCGGAAATATGGCACGAGATGGCCAAGTGAGAGATGCCGTGAGCTAAGATTAGTTATTACTATTAGTAAATTAGTTGTTAAAAATAAATAAGCGATAGAAATATCATACAGAAATTCGTAAACGGACGCCTGTATCCCCGAAAGGGTAGGCAGAGGCGCACTAGCCAACTAGTACACCCACATTTAGCCGAGCTTAGTTCCGTCCCAGATGTGATAGGGGGCGAGCCTATCGCCATATCGGGCACAAATTCTAGACCCCAGGCTGATATGGAAAAATTCAAATCACTTTGCCCGACCCGGGGATCGAACCCGAGACCTCAGGACGGTAGTTGTACCGAAATACAACCACGCAATTGAGACTTGATAGAAATACCAAGCGTATCCATACTATTATTATGATTGCAGGGGTAACTATTTTGTTTGTTTATTACCTTTTCACGACTAATCTTAAACCAAAGACATTTAACAGCACGAAACTTGTGATCCAAAAGTTGAGACCTCGTGGTCATAAGTAATTCAGTCGTGATTGAAACACACGCGTGCATAGTCGTACAGGCGTAATAATATTGATGCTAACTTACGTGATTTTTGAATATTCAAAGAACATTCTAGGGTGTAAATCAAATCAAATCAAAATATTAATTGAATCCATGAAATTTTACTACATTATTTAGATTCCGTCGAAGTCCTCTACCGCCAGTTCGGAAGGCTGTTTCGCCAGAGAAGAACCGGCAAGAAATTTTGGCGTTGCTCTTTTAAATGCCAGTTGACAATAATTGCTTATAAAGTACCATATACAAAAAAAGATATATAAATTAGAGCAGCTAAACCACCAAGAAAGTACATACAACTGAATTTTTGAAATAATAGTTTTGTAATTATGATTGTAACCTCTTTTGCATGAACTAAATTAAAAAAAATACAATTATTAAAAAATACAATGGTTCACTGAGTGAGCCCACGGCCACGGTCATTTTAGTTGAAATAATTAAAAACAAGCTAGGTAGACAAGTCCACACAAGCAGCACCCGTTCACGAGTATGACGCATGAGCCAGCCATCGACCTCCTCAACCATGTTGCAGGGAAGTGATCGACCCGGCACACGACGCCAAATTGTAATAAGCGCCCTCGCATTGTAATAATTTGTAGATAGCATTACTGACGTTTGAGATAATTTTTTTGTCTGGAACTTACTTGATAACCCCTCTATAGACTTGAATCAATTTCGATAAAAGATATGAAGAAACGATGAACTCTAGGACATTAGGAATGCCTCGCACCATATAAATACGCCTCTCTTCGCCACTTACACAATCACTACCCACAGAGGCCATTTTCAAAATCCACAAAAACAAAGCCACTATAATGGAGTAAGTACGGCTCATAACCATCATCGTCAAACGAGGGTAGTTTGGTAAATCGCCTCTACTCCGACACGTGTTCCCAGAACTCCGCCATTCAACGTAATGTCTGTATGTTTAACAATAATGTTTATGTAGTGGTTAGTGCCAACAAAATTGTATTTCTTCAACGTTCAGAAAACGTATTAAGTGAGGCCAATATTGTGATATTTTGAGTTGTAATACTTGTGTTCTTAATAAAAACCGTTGTATACGTCTGTCATGGTTACATTATGTTTTATCGAACTTTTTTTGACGTTGAATGTTGTCCGCTATATCAATACACGCTTGGTTGCTCAAAGGCTAATCAATGAAAATCTCACACATACACTCACACATAAGCTCACGCACGTATCCCCGAAGGGGGAGGGAGAGGTAAACTAGCGAACTAGAACATTTCACCGAGCTTAGTTCTGTCCCAGATGTGATAGGGGGCGAGCCTGTCGCCATATCGGGCATAAATTCCAGACTCCGGGCTGATATGGCAAAATCAAATATCACTTTGCCCGACCCGGGGATCGAACCCGAAACCTCACGACGGTAGCCGTACCGGAATACAACCACCCCACCGAGGCAGTCTGTCATGGTTACTTTATGATTTATCGAGGTTTTTCTGGCGTTAAATGTTGTCTGCCATAACAATACAGGCTTGGTTTCTCAAAGGCCAATCAATAAATAGATTATTCAGCATATGTACCCAACTATCAATTATGTATATTATGTTTAATGCAATTCGTCGCCTCCTTGGTCTAGTGGCAGCGTGTATGGGTTGTGGACTGGGAGGTGGTGGGTTCAATTCGGTCGGGCAAAGTAAATTTTGTAATTTAATTTGCCCGAGACTGGATCCTTCAGAGGGGGTTGACGTCAGGCAGGCGGCCGTTCGTAAAAACTTAGCCAAATCATTTCTGCAACATGCTTGAAAAAGTGTGTTGCGCCGACCCCACATTAAAGTGGGGCGTGTAGAAAGAAAAAAAAGATGTTTAATGCAATTCCAAATGTTTTACTGTAATGTAGCATAATTTCGTAGCAAATGGATACGTTGCGGTTGTTTTATAAATTTAACAAGTTAGTGTGTCGGAAATAATGTCAAAACCAATTAAACATTAATTTGATCATCCATTTGCAACTGGTAAAAGCATTAATCATTACAAATCATAATATTAATCATTATTGTGATAGCTCACGCGGATAGTTCATGAGCTGATAAAGGTCGCAGGAAGTCGCTGGATGCAGGCCGCTCCCAATAGGTCGATCTGGAAATCTGTGGGGGAGGCCTATGTGCATCAGTGGACGTCCTATGGCTGATGACGGTAGTACATTTATTTTATTTATTTATTTATTTTAGAGTTGCCAAGAGAAGATACACTATACACACTTATTTAATAATGACAAAAACTAAGCCTCAGTGTTCCCCCAAAAACAGGCAACCACAACTTACATAAATAAGCATAATTCCACTAAATAATTAACAATAAGAGATACAAATTGCGAAAACAACAATAATCCGGCATCTGGCAAAAAAGTTAGATAATTGTTATATATTAAAATGAGATCAATTAACCGGTAGAATTTCGACTTACAAGTGTACAAAAGGGAAATATTTTGTTACACATTATTTAATAATTATATTATTATATAGCATATATTATAATTGTACCTATGTATTTAAAATAAAAAATAAAAAATATTAATAACAGACAAAAGAGCGATAAAATTTATACAAAGTGAGACTTGATTTTCTTTTTGAATGAGTACAATTTTTCATGAAATATGTCAACATCAAGTGACCGCGGGAGATAATTCAACAATTGAACCATTCTAGTCATTGGTGAATTGGCACCCAGATTAGTTTTGTAAGCATGACTCCTGAACAGCTTGTAGATACTCGGACGCGGTAACTTTCTTGGAATCGATATATTTACTTTGCTCAAAAGTTGTGGACAGTCAATTCTACTGTTAAGTATTTTGTAAAAGAATATGAGGTCTGTTACTTTTCGTCTATTATTCAGAGATGTCATCTTCAATAAAGATAATCTATCTCCATAAGATCCGATTTTTTTACGACTCTTATAGTTATATGTAAGATAAGATACGAATCTTTTTTGTACCCTCTCTATTCTGTTTTTGTGTACCTCATAAAATGGACACCAGACCTGTGAGCAATATTCGAGGACGCTTCTCACTAAGCAATTGTAGAGTTGTATTTTGGTTTCAAGTTTACGAAACAGTTTGCAATGCCTACATATAAATCCTAACATTTTGGAGGATTTAGCTAATATATTGTCTATGTGAATATTAAAGTTTAGTCTGCTATCCATCGTCACACCAAGATCTCTAACATTGTCCACTTTTTTTAAAATGTAATTTTTGATATTATATGATGCATTGATAGGTATCTTCTTGCGTGAAAAGGTTATATGATAACATTTATCGACGTTCAGAATCATTTCATTGTCAGTACACCAAGCATGAAGTCTATTTATATCTTCCTGAAGTAAACAAACATCAGTTGTATTGTGTATGGGTCTTACTATTTTTAAGTCATCAGCAAACAAGAATGGTATGGAGTTTTGAAAACAGCTAATAACGTCATTTACAAAAACAAGAAACAACAGGGGCCCCAAATGGGACCCCTGTGGAACTCCTGATCCTGCTATGAATGGGTTTGAGTTTGCTCCCTTTAACACAACATTGGATTTACGATGACTTAAGTATGATTCAAACCACTTGAGCAAATCGCCCCCGATGCCGAACTGTGATAGCTTGTGTATCAATAGTCTGTGATTGACCCTATCAAATGCCTTACTGAAGTCGGCATAAATTGCGTCAACTTGGTTCCGATTATCTAATTTATCCATCAATTCTTCAACATAAGATACCAAGTTAGTGTTAGCCGATCTACCCTGTATAAAACCGTGTTGTGAATCAGAGAGCTGCTGTTTTACGTGTCTGCTAATAAAAGGGTAAACTAAAAATTCAAAAGTTTTAGAGAATACAGATAAAATGGAAATAGGTCTATAGTTTTTAATGTTTTCTTTTGGTCCAGTCTTATATATAGGGACAATTCTCCCTTCTTTCCATTTTGTAGGAAAAAAACCCATGTTTAAAGACCTGTTAAATATTATAGTAAGCGGTACAGACAATGGAACAGCACATTTTTGTACGAAAACGGGAGGTAGGCCGTCTGGACCTGCTCCTTTACTAATATCAAGGCTTTTAAGACGATTTAGGACTGATTTTTGCGAGATACTTAATGATGTTATTGTGTTTGCTTGTATTGTCACTGTATTTGTAATAGTGCCATCGATTATATTAACCGAATTATTATTATAGTTCGAAGAAAAATGTTTTGCAAAAAGCCCGCATATTTGTGTTGCATCAGTTTCTGACTCTGATCCTAAACGCATAGTTGAGGGCATGGTACATTTGTTATTACGACGACTTTTAATATACGACCATAAGTATTTAGGATTACGCTTTATAGAGTCTTCGAGTGTTTGACAATAATTTCTATATTTGTTCCGTATAAGCTTGTCTGCTCGGTTCTTAAGTAATTCAAATTCGTATTTATCCATTGGATTACGATATTTTTTAAATCGCACCCTTGTTTTTTCTTTTTCTCTTAGCATTTTTATAAGATCTTGAGTAAACCAAGGCGGGTAACTAGAACTTTTCGGTTTGTGTAGAGGAACGTAGGTATTAATCAAAGCTTTTATTTTGCCATATAATATGTCCAACATTTCATCTGGATCCAAACAGGTTGAAAAAGCTGACTGCCAGTTCACCCTGTCTAATTCCCTTAATATGGTATCATAATCAGCCTTGAAGTAATTTGGCCTTGATTTAATTAATGGCTCTAACATTTGAGTATTTGGTAGAGATAAACTAAATTCCAAGGGGGGGTGGTACTTATCTATAACACTTAGGTAGTTGTTACTTTCATTAACTTCAATAGATGACAAAGTAGAGAACATTAGGTCCAAGATGTTACCATTACTGTTATGAATATGGTTGAACTGACTAAGATTATTCTGTGCTATAAATTCGGAAACGAGTTGGCACGGCAAACTATTCGCATTGCATAGACTCAACAGTCCATCCGTAGTAGATTTATTCCATTTTATATATGGAAGGTTAAAATCACCCAACAAAAGAGCTTCGTTGTAGTTAGTAAGATGAATGCTGGCGTTATCCAAAAACTGTTCAAGATCGCCCATCTTTACGGGCGGTGGTAAATAAACAACGCATATGCAAAATTTTAAAATACAATCCCTAGCCACTTTAATCTCTATGGCTATCCAGAGATCCTCCACGTCGGTTTCGTATTCCTGCATTCGATAACATTTAAATTTCTTTTTAATTGCTAAGAGTACACCGCCACCCGTTTTTTTGATTGATTGATATCTGTCCGTATTACGAGCACGTCTGTATACTATATAACGATCGTCGAAAATCTCTGAATCGCTTACATTATCTTGTAGCCACGTTTCCGTTACAATAATAATATCATAGTCATTTGCCAAAACATTTTTATAAAAATCTAGGATCTTCGTGTTTAAGCCTCGGCAATTTTGATAATAGCATTGTAAAGAATCGAATTATACAAATTTAAGATAATAGTCATACGTTGCAACAAATTCAAAGCACATTACAATTTTTTTAGATAGTCCGTATCATTTATAACAATCGCTGGTGAAGATTCGGATTTCCTTACAAAAATACGCCCGCTTCTAATCCAGACGAATTTGTATCCCTTTTGTTTAGCAATATTCCGCGTTGCTTTATGTAGTTCTCTGTTATAAGGTGATAAATGCTCGTTAATGTAAATTGGCTTCTTATCACCTCCAATGCCCAGGTGGCCAGTGTGAAGTTTCTCTTGCGGGTTTAATTTATTGAATTTAAGAGTTGCTGCTAATAACGTGTCTCGAGTCAGAGGGCTTTTAAGTTTTACTATTATCGATCGAGGACGATGACTATCAAGATTGACTTTAGCAACCCTTGTGCAGGCATGAATATCATCTTCTTTGAGTTGACAGGATACGGTCTTGGCTAGTTGCAAAACCACGCACTTCAAATTTTCAGACTTACTTTCAGGAACACATTGCATTTCTATATTTGACCCCCGGGAAATTTGTTCCATTTGCGCGATACGATAATGTAAATCCTTGTTTGTATTTTTAAGGATCTCAATATCTTTGTTTAGTAAGTCGCAATTGTTGTTCTTTTTATTAAATTCTGATTTCATGTGTTCGTATTCGTTATTCATGAAGTGCATAGAATCTTTAAGAGAGTCCAGTTCCGTCCTGACAACGGCTAATTCAGTCCTGATAGCTTGAAGCTCGGGGAATATATTTTGCTTAATTATTTCTGCCAGTTCATTATGGAGCACATTTCTTAATTCGGACCGGATAATGTCCCTTATATCGTGTTTTGTAATATTTTGGTCTTCAAAAACACAATTCGAAACAACCGATTCCTTAGGTTTGATTCTGCTTGTGACCCAGGATGTTTCATGAGAAGTGTCATAAATGTCGGTTGCAGTTTGACGAACCGGTGTGTTAATTATATCACCCTTTTTAGCATCTTTGCAACAATTTGGACATATCCATTTGGCTATCTTTGACTGAGGTAATCCGTTAAAATAATCTTTGTCCATACGAAGACATAGGTAGTGGTATGTAAGACTGCATTTGACACATTTTAAATAGTCGTTTGCACCATCCCCGCCCGGTTCAACCGGGCCTTTGCACGCGAAGCATGTAGACTTGTTGGCGCTAGAAACTTTCGACTTCTTATTATTATCCATAATTATTGTAGTGTATTTTTATAAACCGACAAATATGAGACTTCAAATAAATTAAAATTTCTAAATATAAATTGAAAAAACTTTTTGCTATAAATTTTTGTTGGGTTCGAACCGTCGTCCTCCTGCGTATGCACTCGATGTAAGACAATCAGGCCAACAGCAGATTCAGATGTTTGTTGAATTAAATGATTTATATCGGTATTTGAATTGAGTAAGTCCAAAGGTTAGTCTTTTGTTCAAATTATTAACGGCCAGTTTATAGGTTATTTTTGAGAAAACTGATACTGAGCACCACAAACACTTGACGAAGCACTGTATTAAGATGCAGAAGGATTTATTACAGAGTTTGTATGATTTTCAGTTGTTACACCAACACTTTGAGCGAAGATATAACAGACAAAAGGTTCACTGACAACTGTAATTAAGTTTATGTTTATATGGAATGTACACTCGCTGATCACGTCAGATAACGATCACACATATCACTTATGGATTGGTTAACGATATTTCAAAACTTTTAGGCAGAATACCATATATTATAAATTTTAAGCAATTATTTCGTTACAGAGAGATGTTGTTAACTTAGTGGCGCCACTGTCGACTTGAGCTAATATTGTACTAATGCTAATATTCGACTGCCTCGGTGGCGTAGTGATATTGCGAGTATGGTACGGCTATCGTTCTGAGGCCTGGGGTTCGATTCTATCAACTGCCGGTGTCGGGTACCTCGGTATCGGGTCGAGTAGAGTAATATTAGATTTTTCTGTATCAGCCCGGAGTCTGGAATTTGTGCTTGATGTGGCGATAGGCTCGGCCCTATCACATCTGTGACGAAGCTTGGCGAAATGTGGATGTTCTACTCTGCCTCTGCCTTCGAGATACAGACGTAAGCTATTACGTCGTGTATTAAGTGATGTTCCAATAATTAATCTTTGTATCAAATTCATCTGCTATGCAGTTTTAAAACGTAAGTTTTTTTTTATGGCAGATACTGGCGAACGAGCAGATGGGTCCTCTGATGGTAAGTGATCTCCACAGCCCATACACACCCAGGACACTAAAATAATCATGGGTGCGTTGCCAACCTAAAAGGAGAAAATGGAAGGGGAGTGAATAAGGGATTGGGAAAGGAAGGGAGGGCAATGGGTCACCGGAAATCACTTCCGTCACTATACGTCGGTTTTCTGTGAAACAGTGGTATCAAACCGGTCGAGCCGGCCCATTCGTATTGTAGACGTTAGTGTCTACAGCGTGGCTCTGCCACTCCATTTCTCAAGTTCTCTACAAACTATATCCAATGTTAAAGCAAAGAAAAACCACTCGCTAAAAATGTACAAATATTCACAAAGCTACAACTCTCACAAGAGTTCGTTTTTACATACATAAAGACAATGACAAGAGCTCTTTGTCTCTGGTAATGAGATCCATACTCCGTACCAACGTCAAGAAAATATTAAGTCTTGGTAAAGAATATCTACGTTGAGTACTGACTATTACTTTTTGCGACAGAATGAGGTCAAATGGAGTGGCTATTCAGTAGAATAGATGTCATCTGTTGTTTTAAACCGACTTTGTAGGAAGGATTCATGGGTATTTTTTGAGTGGTAGAGCCACGCTGTAGACAGTAACGTTTACAGCACGAATGGGCCGGCTCGATCGGTTTGATACCACTGTCTCACAAAAAACCGACGTAAAGTGGCAGCTTGCTGTCGCGTTTCGTTCAGTGAGTAATATTTCCAGTGGACCATTTCCCTCCCTTCCTGTCTCAATCCTTTTTTTCCTCCTCTTCCATTTCGTCCTTTTAGGTTTTTAGAATGGCAACGCACCCATGTTTCTTTTTGTGTCTTGGGCGTCTATGGGCTGTGGACACACTTACCATCAGGTGACCCATCAGCTCGTTTGCCAGTCTCTCCTTTAAAAAAAAGCAGACTGGCAAACGAGTGGGTCAACTGATGGCAAGTGATATTCACGGCTCATAGACACCCATGATACTAAAATAATCACGGGTATGTAGTCAATTGAATTGGGCCACCGAAAATCTTACTGAATGAACGCATCACGACACTATCTCGCCCACACAACCGCCACTGTAACTCCTGTAACCCAGGATCAACAATGGCATTTAACGACACCGAGCATTGAAGCTCGGTGAGTCTTAGAGACTGCAAAATTGTCTGTATCCCACAACGAAATTAATCAAACAGAAAGATAGTGAGGAGTTCGAATGAAACGCAACAGCGAGCTGCATTTTAAATCTATATTCTATGAGATAGTGGCATTAAACCGGTCATGTCGGTCCATTCGTGCTGTAGACGTTACTGCCTGCAACGCGACTCTACCACTAATAAAAAACAACTTCATATATCTAGCAAATATAGTTCAAGAAGTTGTAGATTTTCAAGATTATTTTTGTATTCGATAAAAATGACTTCAAGTAAAATTTTGACTTTTTGTAGGAGCAAGAAGTTACTATAATTATTTACCAATAATCCCCAATAGTCACATAGTACTAAAATCCTGACTTCGATTCCCAAATCGAGTAAAGCAAATTTTCTAATTTAATTTACCCGGGAATGTATGCCTCATAGGGTGTTGACGTCAGGCAGGCGGCCGGTCGTAAAAACTAAGCCAAATCCTCTTTGCAACATGTTTGCGCTGACCCCACATTGAGATGGGATAAGGGCAGGTAGAAAGAAGTCACATATAGTCCTAACCCCACAGAAAGGATCGAGTCTTGAACTACGAACGACTTTTGCTCTTTAATTACCTCTAAACCAGGTATAAATTGAAATATTGGAAGTACAGCCTCCGTGACGCGACGGGCAAGTAGCCGGCTGTGAAACGTGAGGTCGCGGGTTCGATTCCTGCACCGAGACAAATGTCTATGTGGCCCACAAATATTTGTTTCGGATCTGGGTGTTGTGAAACCGTGCGCCCCTCGTGGTCCCTGATATCCACGACACAAAACTCGATCTTAGTGTGGGGTCAGGACTATGTGTGTGACTATTGGGTGTATTGGGTGGGTGTGGGTGTAATCAATTATATTTTAAAGTGGGTTTTATATACATTTTTCTCAGTACGGATTAAGGGCAACACTGTAACTTTAAATCTATACAGAAGACGGTACTATGGGACAATCGTTACTCAAGTTTTTACGAGACTCTTACTTTCTCTACCAATTTAACTTCGTTAAATAGTCGGGACTCGGGCGTTGGCGAATGAAGTAATGGAATTGGGAGCCATAAATTACCATTTGTCCGGGTTTCCAGGTATCATATTGTTCTTTGTTGGTGGAACGGGGATTGGGCCTTTTTCAGACCATCGAGTTTCGGCAACTAACAACTCGCATCAACATTTTTATGACTTTTTCAGATAATTTCAAAATCACCACTTAACTCCCCTCCCGTGCCTAGTAATTATGACAATGATCACACCTGTATCCCAGAAGGGGTAGATAAAGGCGAACTAAAGAACTAGAACACAATCTTGCCGAACTTAATTCGTATTATATGTGATATGGGTAAGTTTATCACCATATTTTCACAAATTCCAGATTCTGGGATGAGATAGTAGAAATAAAAACATAAGTTTTAAAACTTTACAGACCGACTTCAAAACTTCTCCGATCGTAACCAAATAATATGGGACCACCCATGAAAGAAGCTCTATCGAACACAAAAAGAATTTTGAAGATCGGTCCACATTCGGCGGAGATATCGCGTAACATACATAAAAATCCCTTTTCCCTCCCCTTCCATTCCCTCATTTTTAGGTTGGCAACGCAAACATGATTATTTTTGTGTCTTGGGTGTATATGGGCGGTGGAGATCACTTACCATCAGTTGACCCATATGCTCGTTTGCCAGTCTTTGCTATAAAAAAAATACAGACGAATTGAGGACCTTCACCTTTTCGGAAGTCGTTTGAAAACCAATATCACTTTACCCGATGTATCGAACCCGAGACCAGGAGGTTAGTATCGCGTACGCAATACAACTCCGCCACCGAGGTGATCAAGGATTTCTAAATTTTATTTATAATGGCGGCAACCGTAAATAAAGCGTTCTTGTCTACAACTGACGACCGATTTTGACGGGAAGTCTGACAGGGTGGGCGTCGCTTATTAATATTATTTCATATTATATTATCTAGTCGTGTGTTTGTTGGTTTTAAATGTCGTGGTTTAATGCATCAAACTTGAGTGAAGATGGATAGCATAATGTGGAAACTTTTTAACCGGTGATCTTCGATGAGTTTTGCTCGGTGCGTTGGTTGGCTTTGTTCGGTCGATTCGCCGAGAGAAGGTCATCTGAGGGGCACCCCACTGGAAGGAATTACCGCCATAATTCCAACAGGACCTTGATATCATCCATATCTGGGTCTCATGGTCATTGTGAAAGCATAATTGTTCTATTTACCTTGACATTGGCTAAATCATCACATATTCATTTTAGGAAGAAGCCATTATTTTTAAAAGAAGAAGAACTGACGACCGTTAAGAGGAACTTTGCAAAGTTGCTCATGTGCCAAGCGCCTTAGTCCTATTCTCCCAAACCAGAACCTCTAAGTCGTCATTATAAACACGAACCACAATTTGTCGAACTCCGTCGAACAAGTGTGGATACTGTGGAATTGTGGAAACTTTATTCACGTCTCGGAGACATTAATTGTGTTTCCCAACTAAAGTTAGTTGCTCATTCATTTGGCTTCGCGTCTCCGAAGACAGTTTGTAACAAGCGCCTTGCGTTTTAATTGAGACGATTGCAAGTTTGGTCAAGCTTCAATCTTCCAGGCACTTAGTTGGTGCTATTTTAAATGTATACAATGATTAACTCAATTGGAATACAAACTTGGGATTTAGAGATATTGTAAGTCTGTGAAGCAACGACGCGGGATCACCGCATAGAAAGACCCGTTTAATCATTGCGGGTTATTCTGTCTCTCTCTCTCTGGATGTTACAAGACTCATATCTTAATATTAGGTTAGGACTATGAGTATGACTATGAGTAATTGAGCCACCGGAAATATCACCGAACGAAATGCAACAGCAAACTGCCACTTTACGTTTTCTGTGAGACAGTGGTATCAAACGGGTCGAGCCAGCCCATTCGTGCTGTAGACGTGACGTACAGCGTGGCTCTACCACTCAAATAGAATTCCCAGAGGACCAAATTCAAAAGACTATGTAGGAGGAAATAAAAGTTGCAAGCATGTCGCGAGCTAACCTAATTTCCTAGAAGGACATGCCATTAAATTAAATGCTCCAATTTAATGTAAATTATTGAATTTCTTTGTTTTCTTATTTCGATTGTATATTAATATCGTGACTAAACTGGTTATTATTCTCAAAAAGAGCAACGTCAGAGTTTCTTGCACGTTCTCCTCTGGTAAACCAGCTTTCCCAACTGGCGGTAGAGTAAACATTTTACACGGAATCTAAACAATGTGTGACATTATATGGATTCAAAAAACGATTTTGATTTGATTAACCAAATAATGTTCACAAAACCATAACAGCATCCAATAGTACCTAAACACCGAACCCGCATGCAAATGTGTCCGTATACATGACAGATAGCAAACACGCTTAGCAAATAACATTTGGAATTTCCATGAGGCTAATGCAGACGAGGGACCAAAGATTCCAAGGACCCCTTTTAGCTGAGGGCGATAAATCAGCCCCTAATGGACCGAGGACCGCTCCCGAGCAGTAATATTTCCAAATTTACCACTGACCCCGACGTGGATGGTTGAAAAATTGATTGATTGTCAACTGGAATTATCAGCGACATTTCTATTGAATTATATTGCTGGAATTTTATTACGGAGTTAGGTCTGGAATTGAATTGAACGTGGAATCTGTTTATTGATTTTTTTTGTAGAGTGATTAATGATTTATATGTCGCCTACTCGGTTTAGTGACAGCATATACGGATTGTAGATCGGGAGGTCCTAGGTTCGATTCCCAGGTCGGGCAAGGACACTGCCACTATAGTAGGATTGCTTATTTAACGGAGTAAACTGACATTTCGAATGTCGCCACGTTTTCATTCAATTTAAATAGTGCTGTGGTAAAAAGATCAAGATGATTTAAACGTTTCAATTCAGTGAACCATTTCATTCTTTCATTTTCTCAAGTCTAAAAGTCGTAATTCCTGCCTAATGTGTGATTAGTACTGCATGTCTACTGAATTATAGTCATAGTAAATGCCTGCATGCTAAGTTATGGCATGTTTGCTGGAATTATAGTCATAGTACATTATAAACAAAACTCACAAAAGCTGTGAATGTGCCTAACGTAATATTTCTCAAATAATAAGTCATATTTGTAATTTTCATTGTTATCATTTCGCTTATCGGTTGTAATTATTTACGCAGAATTATTGATACAGACGTTGAGTGGAAGGGTTACGCTGAAATTTATAAAAAAAAGACAATAAAATTCTAATTTTGCAAGCTAGTGTTGAGTTTTTACATATCATAACATAACATAAGCTCACGCCTGTATCCCCGAAGGGGTAGGCAGAGGTGCACTAGCCAACTAGAACCCCTACATTTCGCCGAGCTTAGTTTCGTCCCAGATGTGATAGGGGGCGAGCCTATCGCTATATCGGGCACAAATTCCAGACTCCGGGCTGATATGGAAAAATCCAATATCACTTTGCCCGAGCCGGTGATTGAACCCGAGACCTCAGAACCGTAGTCGTACCGAAATACCACCACGCCACGGAGGCAGTCTTGTTTCTATGAATGATAAAAAATGAACCAAATTAATCACTATGTTTTGAAAGTAAGCAACATTATTTTGGAAAGTGACATTTCGATCTGCCAGTTTACTCTGTTTAATAAGCAATCGGACTATAGAAGTCCATTAACACAAAGTAGACCTTAATTTTGACACCTGGGTTTAACAGGACATCATTTCAATATTATTATGGCTTCTTATTAAAAGTATTTTTATTCATGTAAGCAGTAAGGTTTATTTTTGCTTAAGATGCTTCCACCAACAATGACGTCATGCCCGTGTATTGAATTTCGCTTTGTTTTATAAAACATTTTCTCATAAAACTTTTTCTGTCCATCCCTAATTGTGTAAGAGATTATTTCTTCACCAGAAGAAACCCAACCCACTCTTTATTTTAAGCCAAGTAGGCGGTAACGAAGCGGTTAAGGGTAGGCGGTTATCAGAAACTTTTATGCCCAAATTAAATGAGGGTATTTCGCATTGTTCTCATTACAAATGCCAACACAATCGGGGTTTGAACAGTCCAGTTGTTTGGATTGGTGTAAAACTTTCGGCCCGAGTTTTTGCTAGCGAATATTTTTAATACCTTCGTGGCTTAAAGGGTAATGAAATTACGGAAAATTAGCCACCAATGGAATCTTTAATAAATTATGACGAGACTGTATTATTTGTGGACTGCCTCTGTGGCGTGGTGGTATTTCGGTACGACTACGGTTACGAGGTCTCGGGTTCGATCCCCGGGTCGGGCAAAGTGATATTGGATTTTTCCATATCAGCCTGGAGTCTGGAATTTGTGCCCGATATGACGATAGGCTCGCCCCCTATCACATCTGGGACCGAACTAAGCTCGGCGAAATGTGGGTGTTCTAGTTCGCTATTACGCTTCTGCCTACCCCTTCGGGGATACAGGCGTGAGCTTATGTTATGTGTTTTATGTATGTATTATTTGTGACTTCGCTTCCTTGGTTCAGTGGCAGCATATAATGTGGACCAGAAGGGTTTGATTCCCAGGTCGAGAAAAATCGATCTTTCTAATTATATTTGCCCGGATCTGGAACATCCAGACGGGGTTGGAGTCAGACAGGTGATCGGTCGTAAAAAACTAAGCCGAATTCTTTCTGCAAAATTCTTAAATCTTAAAATTAGTTGTAGAGGTATATAATTCTTTCTTTCTTTCTACCTGCCCTTATCCCACTTTAATATGGGGTCGGCGCAGCACACTTTTTCAGGAATGTTGCAGAAATGATTTGGCTAAGTTTTTACGACCGGCTGCCTGCCTGACGTTAACCCCCTCTGAGAGATCCAGTCCCGGGCAAATTAAATTAGAAAATTTGCCTGGCCCGACCTAGGAATCAAACTCAGGACCTCCCGGTCCACAGCTCATATATGCTGCCACTAGACCAAGGAGGCCGCTAGGTGAAAAATATAATATATAATATTAGCCCTGTAATATTACTGTCCCACTGCTGGGCACGGGCCTCCTCTACTAATGAGAGGGGTTAGGCCTTAGTCTACCACGCTGGCCTAATGCGGGTTGGTAGACTTCACATACCTTCGAAATTCCTTTGAAGAAATTCTCTGGTATGCATGTTTCCTCACGATGTTTTCCTTCACCGTTATAGCAAGCGATATTTCACAAAGAAAACACACTTAACATAGAAAAATCAGAGGTGTATGCTCCATTTTGGGTTTGGTCTCGAACCTCCGACACTTGTCTCGGCAGTCCGTACTATTCCCAACTGAGCTATCGCTGCTTTTTTATTGTTTCGCTGGAAAATATAATAACCTACTTAATTATAGAACTTTCGACTTATGAAACTAATTTAAGGTTTTGCGTTAATTGATAATTGCGTCGTATACACACTGTCCTTACATCAACGAGGCGACAAAACACGTGAAATATTTTTAATAAAATTACTCGTATAAAGGCACCCCTATCTATTCGTCTAGACGGCTCAGCACATTCGCCCCTTTACAAGAAAGGGTTTGAGATATTTTGTTAGCGACTAAAAAGGGTTGAAATTTCGCTTTTGTTCTGCGAAAACCTTGAAATTGTATATCAGGATTACGTGGAAGAAATTATAAGCTATCGTTTACTGAGAATTTAAATTTTATGTGATTATTTTGTCAGATTTTTATAGACTACTTAACTGTTGCCTACGACTTAGTTCGCATGGTTTATTACCAGACCTATAACACTATATTGAGTGGTAGAGCCGCGCTAAGCGTAGCTAGGATAGGGCCTCGTGCACCAATTCCACGTACTTCTAGTATTTCCAGTCAATCCTCTGCCAGTATTCCTGACCTATGCCATTCCCATACAACCCATCCATTCCCTTACACTCTATTCCTATCCCCCATATCACCCTATCTTAGCCATCCCATCGTTATTATGTCGATACTTGTCTGCCTGTCTTCAAATATAGAGCATGATAATGTAAATTATATAAATCTTAATTCAAAATCTGCTTGTGTTGACCTGTCATACGTGCTTATTTACATGCCTACGTGACCAATAAAGATTTTGTTTTTATTTGTTATACCTTCAGCTAAACCTCCTCCATTTTCTAGTTGGTTGATAATAAATATCAAGATCCACATCGGTGGTCACAAACCCCTATAACTCATAGATATAAAATAGCCTCTCTATCGCCGAAACTTCTAAATCAGCCATTTTCCGATTGACTTCGTGTGTACGGTCCAATAGGCATCGGCCTCTGAAACTACCCAGCTGGCATTTCTGTGGACCCAATACGGGATGATACGAACGAGGGTAGTTCGTATATTGTAATATATTCACGCTTGTTTCCGATAGGGGTAGGCAAAGATATGTAATATTACTAACTAGAGGTATAGATGGGCTATCAAGCAAGTTTCAATCAAAAAAAATTGATATCAAACTTCAGTACCAACATATACCATTTATTAAAATGCATACATACATTACATAAGCTCACCACTGTATCCCCGAAGGCGTAGGCAGAGGCGCACTAGCGAACTAGAACACCCACATTTCGCCGAGCTTAGTTCCGTCCCAGATGTGATAGGGGGCGAGCCTATCGCCATATCGGGCACAAATTCCAGACTCTGGGCTGATAGGGAAAAATCCAATATCACTTTGCCCGACCCGGGGATCGAACCCGAGACCTCTGAACCGTAGTCGTACCGAAATACCACCACGCCACCGAGGCAGTCGCATTATTAAAATGCAAGGACGATTATTACAATTTACACCCTAGAATGATCTGTGAATGGTTATGACTCACGTAAGATAAGTTTATTCTCTCAATATAATTACGCTGGCCGGCTTGGCGCGCGTATATTTCAAATAAACTGAGTGACTTATGACCACTAGGTCATAACTTTTGGATCACAAGTTATGTGCTGTTGTCCCGTCTATATACATTTTCTACTATATACATTTTCTACTATATATATTTTCATGGAATACAACAAAGTTTTTTAGTAGTACAGCTATGCTGCAGATAGTAACTTCTTTCTATAGCACGAATGGATTGGCTCGACAGGTTTGATACCACTGACTCAGACACGTAAAGTGGCAGCTCGCTGTTACGGTCCCTCATCCTTCATATTTGTTTCAGGTCTGGGTGTTGTGAGACCGAAAGCCTCACGTAGTTTCTGATACCCACGATACAGGTTATACCTAGTGAGGGGTCAGGACTATGTGTGTGACTGTTGGGTGTATTTATTTTATTTTATTTATTTAATGTAAACACAGGCGAAGTTGCGAACATTAGCTTATGAAATATACTCATAAACGTAAGAGTCGATTTAGCTATTATAAAATCCTACATTAATTTTAATGTGTCAATTCTGAAACCAAAAGTTACACAAAACAATAAAATTGTAATTAAAACTGCATTTACATTTGACGAAAGTTTCTTAATGAAAACATAATATTGTGTTTAAACCTTTTCATTAACATCAAATGTGAAGTTTGTTTGAGTTTAATTTAAATAAAACCATTTAATACATTGCTTTGGATCATTTATTACTCGTGACAAATGGTTATAGTTTCCATTGTCAAAGTAATTGATTACATTTTGGTTTTAGTAAATGCAACAGACGCCACAAGCGCGAGAAATGAATATAAGAGCGACTTTGACTGTGTTTAAACTTACTGTTCCATACATAGATACATACTGCCTCGGTGGCGTGGTTGTATTTCGGTACGACTACCGTCCTGAGGTCTCGGGTTCGATCCCCGGGTCGGGCAAAGTGATTTTGGATTTTTCCATATCAGCCCGGACAGGAATTTGTGCCCGATATAGCGATAGGCTCGCACCCTATCACATCTGGGACGGAACTAAGCTCGGCGCAATGTGGGTGTTCTAGTTCACCAGGGCGCCTCTGCCTACAGGTATGATCTTATGATGATGATGAGATACATAAACTCACGTCTGAATATCCCCGAAGGGGTAGGCAGATTCGAACCAGCGAACTAAAACACCTACATTT
Organism: Clanis bilineata; assembly: GCA_036417725.1. Lineage (NCBI taxonomy): Eukaryota > Metazoa > Arthropoda > Insecta > Lepidoptera > Sphingidae > Clanis > Clanis bilineata. The sequence goes on along the minus strand of CM071155.1, from coordinate 1,238,842 downwards.
CCAGATGTGTTTTCACAAATTTCAGATTCCGTGCTGATTAGAAATACCCATTACTGATTAAAAAATCAGTTTCGTTTTTCTATAGTAGATACTGGCAAACGAGCAGGTGGGTCACCTGATGGTATTCTCCACCGCCCATAGACACCCATAACACAAAAAGGATCAAGGGTGCGTTGCTAACCTAAAAGGGGGGGGGGGATACGTGGGAAAGGGACGGGGGAATTGAAAATCTCACTCACCGAACGAAACGCAACAGCCACTTTACCTTTGATTTCTGTGAGACAATGGTATCAAACCGGTCGAGCCGGCGCATTCGTGCTCGGCGTTACTGTCTACAACGTAGCTCTACCACCCTTTCTTTTTTATCTTTTCACTTTACTATCGTTTCCGTGTATTGATGCAACAGTATATTTGTATAAAATACAGATGAATGGACATATATTTCAAAGTCGGTTCAATAAAAGAGTTGCTGAATAAAACAAGCTCCCACGAGAGTGAAGCATGAACAAATAACAATATCTTTTAAATGGTACACGTGATACAGTCGCTCATTTAGCAACGGGATGGGTTTATGCAAAACACTCGCACGATGGCTCCCCAGCGACCGATGATGTCGCACGACTAGAAGTTCTATTCGTATGTATTAAAGTTTATTATTAAAAATCCTTCCTCAGTTGAATGCTTTTGTTGTTGAAATGACAGAGCGAACTTCAAATGAGGCTTTTAAAGTATTTTCGTGTAGGAAATGGCTTGGTTGGGTATCTGTAATTGTTGAAATATGCGACAATAATCAGTTACTAAACTATGGGTCACCTGAGGGTAAGTGATCTCCACCGCCCATAGACACCCAAGACACAGATAGAATCATGGGTGTGTTGCCAACCTAAAAGGAGGGAATGGAAGGGGAGAGGAAAGGGATTGGGAAAGGGAGGGGGGGGGGGGAATGGGCCACCGGAAATCTCACTCACCGAACGAAACGCGACAGCAAGCTGCCACTTTACGTCAGTTTTCTATGAGACAGTGGTATCTAACTGGTCGAGCCTGCCCATTCGTGCTGTAGACATTACTGTCTATACAGCGTGGCTCTACCACTCGAAGCCAGTTCCGTTTATATCTATGCATTGGAACACGCTGGTCCGCGCTCGCTGAGTTCGTGTCCGCGGCCTAATGCGAAGTCGGTGCAACACAATTTTCCAATAATGTTGCAAAAAGAAATCGGCTTAGTTTTTATGACTAGCTGTCTGTTTTCGACCGACTTCCAAAAAGGAGAAGGTCCTCAATTCGTCTGTGTTTTCTTATGTATGTTACGCGATATCTCCGCCAAATGTGAACCGATTTTCAAAATTATTTTTGTGTTCGATAGAGCTTATTTCAAGGTAATAATAATATGTTTGGTCACGATCGCTTCAAGTTGAAAGTCGATCAGTTAAGTTTTTAAACGACAACCTTCTCTAGGTGAACGAGTTCCAGGCCTATAGGCCTTCCACTCGAGTTCGAACCTAGGACTTCCTGGTCCACAACACATATATACTGTTAGTAGACCTAGATGCCCTCGCTATGATGAAGGTTAAATCAGAGAATGTCAAGACCTGTAACTGGTTTTGAAGTTGTAAACCCGAGAGAAACTTACCTAATACCCAAACACCCTGAGAACTAGTTTGCACCTAAACTAATATTATCCGAATTGTTTAGGTGTAATCTTCGTGCAAAATGGTAAACGTAATGCCCCTTTAACGTTGTTTAAGTTTCTACTTCGCGTTACGGTTTCGGGTTGGGTAAATAACACCAACATCTGTTACTCTGTTTTACGTAAATGTCTTCTGTTATGTTTAATCTTTATAATAATAATAACCTGCCTATTTTATCCGTGTTTTTAACATAGGTCAGGCAGGTGCCATAGTCCGTTCCATAGTCCTTATTACCCAATCCATTAGCACCTCACAACAATAACCCAGTTTTAATTTTTTTTCCATACCTGCAATAGTCCTACACTAACCGGGGGTTGTCCTTGGGTGCATTTCTATAGTGTTTACGGAGATAATTGCCGGTTGGTGTCACATCCCATGTTAGATTAAACTTGTCTTACGGGCCTCTACGTGTTGGCATCGGCCCCACGCACGCCAACCAAAAGTCCGGGACTTTAATAGTCCCGAGATATAGAAAAGACAAACATAATAATAATAATTCTTTATTTCAGACCCAAGATCCATATCACAATGATTTCCTTTTCCAAAAAAAATATAGCATAAAAACATCACAGTCGGGTGGTCACCTCCACCCAGTGTTGATATGTTGCCGTCAGCATCATTCTGTCAGCCAGGCTTCCAATAATTGGACGTTATGCAAAATGTATCTAACAAAAAAATTGTTGATGCCATGATTGATCGTTGATAAACGATATTTAATGTTAGTGGTTCTCATAATGTGATTAAAAACGTTACCGACTTTAAATCCGATCGAGACCAAATTCATTATATTTATCTATGAAATAAGCTCAATCGAACACAAAGAATTTTGAACATCGGCCCACATGTGGCGGAGACATCGCGTAACATACATAAAAAATAAAGAATTGAGGACCTTCTCCTTTTTGGAAGTTGGGCGAAAAACCTGTGCCCTTACTTTTGACACTCGATTCCGTTTCGACCACGATGCGATTGCATTTAGTTACTTAAAATTCCACCGAAATAGAGTTAGAAATTGCGTTAATGTCGCATTAGAGAAATTGCCATTTGGTAGTTTAATGCGACATCAGTGCACTTTTGAACCTAATTTTAAATTTCGAATCGTATTCGAAATTGAATCGGGTGTCAAAAATTACCCTACTGGTAAAAGTTTCATCAAAATCCATTCAGTTGTTCTTTGCGTGAAAGAGTACCTAAATAAATACATACAAACTTTCGTGTTTATAATATTAGATTAATAATAATATAAGCTCTGTAATATTACTGTCCCACTGCTGGGCACGGGCCTCTTCCACTAATGAGAGATGTTGGTAGACTTCACATACTTTCGAAATTCCTGTGAAGAAATTCTCGGGTATGCAGGTTATGCAGGGTATGCAAAGTCAGAGGTGTATGCTCCATTTTGGGGTTGGTCTCGAACTTCCGACACTTGTCTCGGCAGTCTATTCCATTACATTAGATTTTATTAGATATACTCGAGAAAGTTCAAGTTAAAGTGCCCTAAACGTCGGCGCATGCACGTCGGTGCATGCATGAAGAATGTCATGAGACTGAACGAGGCGAAAGAGGTATGTAAGGATCGTAGTAAGAGAAAATCCTTTGTCTCTGCCTACCCCTATGGGAAAAAGGCGTGAGTCTATGTATTATATTAGATTTTTTTAACAAAGCTGCCGATTCCACCTTATTTAATAACATATTGGAACTTATAAATCCAGATTCTTTAAGGCCAAGTTGCTAGTCTTTAATAGTCCATCAACGGATAAAATAAAGAATTGAAACTAATTTCCGAACAAAATTTCTTCGCTTCAAAGATTAAAAAAACAAATTGGCACTTCATTTCCTTTTAAATTATTTTAATAAAAGGAAAGGAAGACAGTGCTCAGATGAAATGGCGTTCCGTTGAGAAATGTCCTCTCCGCGCTTGTAATAAAACTAAACTTCAAATGGTAGGGACGCACTGTAACCTATTTTGTCTATAGTCTATGAGGTCCTAGGTTCAAATCTCAAAAATAAATATAACATAAGCTCACGCCTGTATCTCCGAAGGGGTAGGCAGAAGCGCACTAGCAAACTAGAACACACACATTTTGCCGAGCTTAGTTCCGTCCCAGTTGTGATAGGGGACCAGCCCATCGCCATACTGGGCATAAATTTCAGACTTCAGGCTGATATTGTTGACGAAACCACAATACCACTTTACCCGACCCGAGATTGAACCCGAGACATGAGGACGGTAGTCGTGCCTCGCTCGTATACAACTAAGCCACCGAGGCAGTACCTACCAATAAATACATTATTCGATAATATAATAGGTATAGAGGTATAACAAGCACAAATATTATATTCGGCGTACCTTTAAAAACTTCAGAACCAGTTCCAACACTTGTCTGAGTTTTAATTGGATTTTATAACATAAATTAAGTTAGCTGTTTTAGACAAATCACAATTAACTTTGATATGTACTTAACTTAATGTAATTACTTTTTGCAGTTAAAATAACGTAAAAATCTGTTTTATTACAATGTGTAGAATTATTAGAAAAAGATCACAGAAAACCGACGTAAAGTGGCAGCTTGCTGTCGCGTTTCGTTCGGTGAGTGAGATTTCCTGTGGCCCATTTCCCCCCCTCCCTTTCCCAATCCCTTTTCCCTCCCCTTCCATTTCCTCCTTTTAGGTTGGCAACGCACCCATGATTCTTATTGTGTCTTGGGTGTCTATGGGCGGTGGAGATCACTTACCATCAGGTGAATGTGAAATCTCGCCAATGATAGATGATGAATTATCTGGTAGATTAATGATGTAGGCAAAATTGGCCTCAGCGTGGCTCTACCACTCATTCATTGATGAAAGAACGACACCGCTAATGTGGCTATATTTAACTCTTATATAACCGCCCACGATAAAACACTGTTCTAAAACAGCTATGTTTCAACTTTACGATAAAATGTAAAACGTATAATGTTGAATATTCCAGTTTCAGAGTAAAATTTTGATGGATCCGTAAAATTTAAATTATCACGATCCGCGTTTGAAACGATACCGTTCATCACGAACGCTTATTAATATTTAAGTGTCTTTTGTCGTCAAGATATAAATATATTAAATTATAACTGCTTTAGATAAAGGGGGACATTCGAATTTCTTGAACACGAACGTAAATATTGTTCTAAGAATAACAATCCTCATTTATATTTTAATTCGCTTCTGCTCCTGCTTAAAACTCTTCGAAATACAAATGTCAAAAGAAAGTCAAGTTAACAAAGACATTCAACAGTATATAGACGGGGCAATAGTACTTATCTTACGTGATTCCTAACTAGTCACACAACATTCTAGGGTGTAAATTGTAAAAATCGCCCTCGCATTGTAATAAACGGTTGATGGGGGTACTGAACTTTGAGATCATTTTTTTTGTATGGAAACTTGTTTGGTAGCCAAGTACCTTGGTAGATAAGTACTCAGTGGTTACACTAATAAATGTAGTGCGATGTAACTGGACACCAAGATTCGAAGTTTCTTAATAAGTTTAATGCCTATCTTTCAAACATAACGTGTCGGACCGCTTTATTTCTACTTATGCCAGGGTCTGCCTTTCTGCTTAAACCCTTCCACTTCATCCGGTCTTGAGTATGCTCCACTCAACCATTGGCTCTCATATACTCCTTCAAAACGTTCAGCCAGAGCTATCTGTAACGTCATAATCGCCGTCCACGGGAACGCACCCCTGGTACGATCTGGGCCACACACTTGCGACCGACGTACTCCTGTAGTTTTCTCAAAACAATATGTGTTCAATAGAACATAAGCTTTGGAATAATTCATGCGTGGTCTAGCTTTCATAACCAATTGACGAAAACGGAACTCCAATAATTACGTTATGTTGATCTCTTTGTCTGTCCGTCCTTATGTCACAGCTATGTCGCAAATGTTTGTGACCGACGTATTCCAATTGTTTCTTCAAAACGTGGTCATACCATCTCTCAGTTCCTGCAATTTATCTGCCACGTCAGGGACACCAGTGAGCTAGGCCAAAAGGCTTATGCACTAGTTTAATAAATAAATAAATAAATAACGCCCAACAGTCACATACATAGTCCTGACCCCACAATAAGATCGAGTCTTGTGTCGTGGGTATCGGGAACTACGAGAGACTTTCGGTCTCACAATACCCAGACCCGAAACAAATATCCGTGGGCCACACAAACATTTGTCTCGGTGCGGGGATCGAACCCGCGGCCTCTCGCTTCACAGCCGTTGCGCCACAGAGGCTGTCAATAGAATAGTAAATGTATGGGAATAACATAAGAGTACTCTTATGTCATTCCCATGCACATTTATGCCATTCGACTATTCGAGTCGACTAGCGCATAAGCCACTTGGCCAAGCCCGCAGGACTACCGCTGATGTGCACGTTATGTTTTCCATAACATTCTTCAATTGTTATAAACAGTTCAGTTATTACAGCTGATATGTTAGGAACGTGCATCACATGTCCCTAAACCTAGCGTATACAAGATAACTGCTATAGGACACCGCGGTTGTGGACTATTCACTCCTTTGAAGTGTGGGCTAAGTTATGAGATGAAGCACCTATTAATAATAGTTACCTTAATTTAGTTAGTTCTGCTTTAATTAGAAGTTAATTGTTTAATTGGGTTACTGGAAATCACACTCACTGAACGAAATGCAACAGCTAGCTGCCAGTTTACGCAAGTTTTCTATGAGACAGTGGTATCAAACCGGTTGAGACCATACATGTTGACCATATATGACCATACTCACCCGCTGCGTCACGGAGGCGGCTATCTGGGATGGAACTAAGCTTGACTGTGTTCTAGTTCGCTAGTACGCCTCTGCCTACGTTTTTGGGGATTCAGGCGTGACCTTATGTTATGTGTAAGAAAAGTTCCTGACTGAAGCAGGTAGGAAATGTAATTCATACCGCCGAATGTTCATACACTTATGGTCGCTTTATGTCGTTTAGGGCCGCCTTATCTGTCAAAATTGTATGGCGAAAACTTAACTAACCGACTTCCAATTTACCGATCGTGACCAAATTTATATGGGACCATTCTTGAAATAAGCTCTAATGAACACAAAAATAATTTTGAAAATCGGTCCACATTTGGCAGAGATATCGAGTAACGTACATAAAAAAAACAGACGAATTGAGGACCTCCTCCTTATGTGGAAGTCAGTCGAAAATCAATGTAAGAAACCCTTATAGTTGAGTAGCGTTTGACCATTCGGGACTATATTACGTAATAACCGCTCTCTACTATAAACTTACACCGTATCTTATGCGTTAATCAACTCGCAAACCGTGTAAGCATTAAGGCCGGAGACACCGCATTTACATGTCCATAACACCACGGAACTCCCCCGAGAAGGGCCAGCAACTACCACATCGCTGTATACCGGGTGTTTCATAAAGTTGGTATCAATAACAATTCCATATACAGGGGATAACGATTTAAAGCGCAAAAGTTGAATTTATTTTTTTATTGAAATAAAACTATTTTTACGGATTCTATCACGATTAGGTTTTAATTATTATTCCCGACGTTTCAAAGGCTTTGCAGTTTTCGTTGTCACAGGTCAGATATATCTACCTTGATTTTTAAATTATACAAAATCAAAAAAGGTTAATTATTTGTGTTCCGATCTACGCAGTACGAGCTCACGGTGTCTTGAGTTCTGGCAGCTGGTCTTTTGGGTTCCGATTTAATAAGATGTATAATTGGATCCCAGGTTGGTGCGAGCTTCCAACCATCTTCTCTATTGAAATTAGGATGTTTTTTAATTTCAATAGCCTCGCGTATCATCCTAGGGAGGAATCGGTGTTCTTTGGCGAGGATTTGTGGTTTATCAAATCTAAGATAATGTTTGGAGCCTTCCTCTGAATGTTCAGCAACTTCGAAACGTCGGGAATAATAATTAAAACCTAATCGTGATAGAATCCGTAAAAATAGTTTTTTTTTATTTTCTTAATCAATTATTAAGCATGGGAATACGACCTGTAAAACGTCGCAATTAGGATAGGAATGGCTTTGTGTGTGCTAAAAATAATAAATAACCCCTATAGGTGGTTTGCAAATGTACTGCAGCTGACTGAATGAGCCAGATAAATTTTCGTCATAAATTCAAGTTACCATTATTCAAAAACTATGAGCCTTACGAAATTTTAAACTTTACCGCTAGATTGTTAGCCATTCTCTAACTATAGCTTTTATTGATACCAACTTTATGAAACAGCCTGTATATATATTTTGTAATCATCTATACTATCTCATAGCTATTAATTGAGGAGGCCGATGGCTGGTGCATGCGTCATACTCGTGAACGGGTGCTGCTTGTGTGGACTAGTCTACTCAGATTTTTATTACTTTAACTATACGTCCATCTAGTTTGCCGTTTATTCGCCGTGCTTGTGGGAGCCGCGCAGCAATCGAAATTTGGTGAAATTATATGTTTTTTTTAGTTTTTATGTTACGTTGTGGTAACTGGTAACCTTATTACCGTAATTTAAAGAAATTATTTTCAATTGATTGTTTTTAAATTGTATGGGCTGTGGACAATGGCAAAATAGGCAATGCAAATTTTCTAATTTAATTTGCCCATAACTGGATCCCTCAAAGGGGGTTCACGCCAGGCAGGCGGCCGGTCGTAAATACTAAGCCAAATCTTCTCTGCAACATACTTCAAAAAGTTTGTTGCGCCGACCCTACATTAAGGTGGGATAAGGGCAGGCAGAAAGAAAAAACATACTTAACATAACATAACATAAGCTCACGCCTGTATCCCCGAAGGGGTAGGCAGATGTGCACTAGGGAACTAGAACACTCACATTTCGCCGAGCTTAGTTTCGTCCCAGATGTGATAGGGGGCGAGCTTATCGCCATATCGGGCACAAATTCCAGACTCCGGGCTGATATGGAAAAATCCAATATCACTTTGCCTGACCCGGGGATCGAACCCGAGACCTCAGAACCGTAGTCGTACCGAAATACCACCACGCCACGGAGGCAGTCATCAAAAACATATTACATAAACATATAGATATATAGATTCTATATGTTTCTATAAACATATAGATTCAATAAATGTTTTGATTTAATATTAAAATTCAAAATAAAGTTTAACAAAATTTAAAAATGGATTTTAAACAAAACGGACCGACTTCAACATTTATTCGACCGTGACCAAATACCGGTCGAGCCGGCTCAATCATGTTAAAGAAAAAGCTGTCTATAGCTTTACTACTCAATGAGCATAATACAATGTACTTTTAAAATCCTGTATCAGCGCACAAACGCTCTCGTTTCGAATAAAACGGAATGGACGGAACGGAGTCGTTCTGTATTTCAACAATCCTTTGTACGGAACAACAAATGGAATGGAAGCGAAATTAAAAACAAAGTATCTTCCGTCGCGTATAATTGAAAAGATCGGACAAAGACAAGTTGGAGCTGCAATTTTCAGGAGTTGACATCAAGGTGCCGCCAATTAGTGTGGCATCCCGCAATCTTATCTCAAAGACGTTTTGTAAACCGAATTTGTATGAAGGAGAATGTTCTATAAAATCGAATTCGATAGCGCCATGCACACTATGTTATTTTTATGGAATCAAAGACATTTTTTTATAGCAGACTGGGAAACGAGCAGATGGGTCACCTGATGTTAAGTGATCTCCACCGCCCATGGATACCCAAGACAGAAAACGAATCATGGGTGAGTTGCCAACCTTAAAGGAGTGAATGGAATAGGGATATATATAGGATTCTCCTTTTTGGATCCAACTTCCAAAAAGGAGAAGGTCCTCAATTCGTCTGTATTTTTTTATGTATGTTACGCGATACCTCCGCCAAATGTGGACCGATTTTCAAAATTATTCATTGTGTTTGATAGAGCTTATTTCAAGCGTGGTCTTATAAATTTGGTCTCGATCGGATTTGAAGTCGGTCCGTCAAGTTTTAAACTTGTGATTATCAAAATTATTTTTGTGTTCTATAGAGATTTCTTAAGTTTACGCGAATGTTATACATTGAAATAAAACTATTTTTAAGGATTTTATCGCGATTTGGTTTTTAATTTTTATTTTTTAAAACCAAATCGTGATAAAATTCGTAAAAATAGTTTTATTTCAATGTTCTATAGAGCTTAATTTCAACGGTATACTAACATATTAACTAATATACGGCATATTAATATATTATTGTATTTAGAAATAAGTTGACATTTTAAATTGTAATTTTATATATCATGTATTGTCTGGACTTTAAAAGAGGCCATAACCCTTGAGTTTGTTTCGGCATTTCTTCTCAGGGATAGCCACGAAATGCCGACGCCATTATTACTTTATCAATATCCTAAAATCAATATATACTCGTAATTGACATGTGAAAGTGGTATAAAATATCCTATTTGCAGAATAAATGATTTGAATTTGAATTTGGTGGTCCCATATAAATTTGGCCACGATCGGATTTGAAGTCGGTCTGTTAAGTTTTTATTATCATAGACAAAGGCCTCAAAGCTTTGATAAGTTACTTATAACAACTTTGAATCATAACAACTAGTAACAAGTAATTTCATTTCAATTCAAGACGTGTCACATTTAGATTTGGTTCATTTGTGAATCTGAAACTCTTGTTATTACTTCAGATATCTTGGGTACTTAATACAGGGCGGTATTTGGGTCACGGGCGGGGCACATATTTCGGCGGGTTATGTAAGGAATGTGTTGCGGTCGTAGCAACTAGCAGCGTATATGGGCTATAGATAAATTTATTTAATCTTTTATTTTAGGGATACAAAGACTCATAGATATATACCATGCAGACTAACACATATAGAAAATAATTACATTTAATTATTTCTTAGGTTTACGCGAACGTTATTCATTAAAATAAAAATAGTTTTCACGGATTTTATCGCGATTCGTTTTGTATTTATTTTATTTTTAGTCCCGACTTTTAAAAAAATCGCGATAAAATCCGTAAAACCTAGTTTTATTTCAATACATTTATAATGTTAGTAATATAATACCTAATATGAAGTTAGTAACACACTATATGAATTTTAACGGCTCAGAAGTCTTATGTTCAAATGAAGGTGGCATCGTGGTTTTTCTACCACGATTTATCTGGGATTGAAAGTACTAAAAGTTTTGAATCAGGCAGGTAGCACGTCACCAAAAATGAGCCGAATCTTTTATGCAATATGCTTAAAAAGTGTGTTGCACCGATTTCACATCGGAATAGTATACGGGCAGGTGGAAATATCATCATCATCATCATCATCAGCCACAAGACGTCCACTGCTGGACATACATAGACCTCCCCCAAAGATTTCCAGACCGTCCTGTTGGAACGTAAGGATTTTGTTTTACATGTTTGAATAAAGGATTTTTTTAAGTAAGTCTGTAGACTGCCTCCGTGGCGTGGTGGTATTTCGGTACGACTACGTTTCTGAGGTCTCGGGTTCGATCCCCGGGTCGGGCAAAGTGATATTGAATTTTTCTATATCAGCCCGGAGTCTGGAATTTGTGCCCGATATGGCGATAGGCTCGCCCCCTATCACATCTGGGACGGAACTAAGCTCGGCGAAATGTGGGTGTTCTAGTTCGCTAGTACGCCTCTGCCTACCCCTTCGGGGATACAGGCGTGAGCTTATGTTATGTTATGTTATGTTTAAGTCATCTGGTTTACTGCAGAACATAAGCCTCTTCCTGAAGCAGGCCGTGTCTAACAAGCCGGTCTGAACATCATTGAGAGCGCCTATATTATTTAAAAGTCGAATACAAATAAATGGAACATTGGGAGGTAATATCCCCCAGAGCAAACCTAACCGCCCCTGTTCGAACATTACATTTTGAATACGTTAACGAGGCGCTCGAACATGACCGAAACAATTGTCTTTGAAACAGGCAAGAGAAGACAATATATTGAAATTGTGTAACTCTCTTACGACAGGCGTGGGGGCGGACACCCCTGCACGGAATATTGAGTAACGAACTGGGATTTGAAAAGAAAAAAATATATTGTTTCGAAATCTCTTAATGAGATTTTATTCGAAAGTGTATACATTGGTAGACCAATAAAACTTCGAGACGCCTCCCTTTTTTCACCTGGTCTGCATGTAACAAGTTTTGAGGAACGCGAAAATATAATTACTAAAGTATTGCTCAGGTGAAACAACCAGCTGAATTGGTGGCAGAGTAAAACTTAGCCCGAAACTAATCAATGTTTAAACATTTTACAGACCCAGTACATATTCTGCTTTGATGATTTCTACCTGCCCTTATCCCACCTTAATGTGGGGTTGGCGCAACACACTCAGGCATTTTCTAGAAATGATGTGGCTTAGTTTTTACGACCGGCGGCCTACTTTTCAACCTTTCCTCTTGGGCAGTGGTCGGCAACCTTTTGGCAGGCAGGGGCCGCAAGGTGGCAAAATACAGTAAAGGCGGGCCTCACCTCATATTTTCTACCTGTAGAGGTATAATCTATAACATTTTAGATATTTATGACTAATTTACAAAATAATCAGGGGCTGCAAATAGGACTTCACGGGCTGCAAATGGGATTTTACGGGCCGCATGCGGCCCGCGGGCCACGTGTTGCCGACCGCTGCTCTATATTCTATTTGTTATTTCAATTATAGAATACAGTTCAATAAAAGACAGTCTTGGTCAACCTGTCTTTCAATCACGACAAGGACGTCCCAATCCACAGCCCTTATATGCTGCCAATAGACCAAGTAGCCGACTTTTTCTGATTAATAAAACAAATAAGAGTAGCCCGATGTGGCGTCTTGTAAGCTCATTCGTCTATGACAATATCACAAGACATCTTGAAGAGTTGTCTTATACGTCAAGATGAATGTACTCTATTTAATTAATGTAGCTGAGATGGTAAGGACAAAGCTGACTACCAAATAAAGTTGGGGGTTCGATCTCGGTCTTCACGATACACACACATCTCCACATCTCTCTCACACACACACACACACACACACACACACACACACACACACACACACACAGAGAGAGAGAGAGAGAAAGAGAGAGACACACACACACGCACACACACATCACACACACACACACAAACTCACACACACACACACACACACACGCACGCAGGCACGCACACACACACACACACACACACACACACACACATAAGCCCACGCCAGTATCCCCGAAGCGGTAGGCAGAGGCGCACTAGTGAACTAGTACACCCACATTTCACCGAGCTTAGTTCCGTCTCAGATGTGATAGGGAGCGAGCCTATCGTCATATCGGACACAAATTCCAGACCCCGGGTTGATATGGAAAAATCCAATATCACTTTGCCCGACCCGATGATCAAACCCGAGAACTCAGGACGGTAGTCGTACCGAAATACAACCACGCCACCGAGGCAGTTATACAGTCAGTCATAGCTAGTATATACAGAGTTGATATTATTAAAAGCGAGTACTATACGCCTCAAGCGAAGCGTCAGGTAAATTGGATCACGTCTGTTGGTGTTTGACGTCAGGTTGGAAGCTGTATCGGTAGGCAGGAGTATATGGAGATAACGCCCCATTTCAACCGACTTTGTAAAAGAGGAGGTTGTCAGTTATGAGATACTCCAAAGGTGCTGTGGCGTGCACACCATATAAACAAAGTGACAGTTTCTACACTGATAATTTGATATTTTTACTCGCTCTATTAATATTAGTATCTAGTACTTGACTATGTTTGATTTTGTACATACTTTTTATATGTACTAGCAAATAGAACAAAAAAGAAACTGTTCTGTAAAATCTGCATCGAAATTGGTTGAACAATGAGTCAGTTATTCATATTTTAAATTCTGCAATGAGCAAGAGTGGGGTTGTAGTGGGGATATCTTGCTATCCCTTTCTACCGTTATGCCCTGACGTGATTTTACTAATACATCTCTTTTCTGCAGTTTGAAGGTTACACCAAATTTCAAATGCTTATAACTTCGTTATTTTTGAGAATATTTCAATAGTTCTTTCAGTGCTATATTTTACATGGCGTCAGTTTCATATAAAATTATTTTAAAAAATTAGTCAAGTACGTTGTACGCTTTTTGTACTTTTTGTTGTACGCAATTGTACGCTTTTTTGTTAAGTATAATTTTAACTTTGTATATGTTTATGATCTCACGTAAGAATTTTCGAGACTCCTTCCCATTCCCTTGTCAGAAAAAATAAGACATGGTTCACCACCCTCCCTAAATCGACGTACGTATTAAATGAAGGGCCCTAAACATGAATTTTATAAGTGTCTATTCTATTCCGAATGCCTGTGCACGTCCCTAAATATGGACCGATTATTTTTGTGTACCTTCAATAGAGCTTATTCCAAGGGTGGTCGGTTTATTATGAAAATGTGGTATAAAATCGGTCGAGCCAGTATATTCGCCTTATAGACATAACAGTAGGTCGATTCTCTAAGAAACGCCACAACGTTGCGATCGACGCCTCGCTCCCGCAACGCACATCGTTGAGATCGACGGAGCGTTCAACGTTGTTGGGTCTTAGAGAATACCATTTTCCATACATTTATGTAAAACGCCTCGCTCGAGAGAGCTAGTTCGCATAAGCGCCGTCATCACGCATAGCGCTAGTGCGTGCGCTAGTACCTTGCTGAATATAATAATGAAAACATCGTTGCGGCATCGTTGCGGTACAAATGAAACATATGGGGCGTCCACACCGGACCGGACGAAGGCGAACGAATCATGACTGTTTCATTCCCACAACAGCTAAAGTTTGATTGTGTGAACGCAACAGGTATAGGTTCGTTCGCCTTTGTTTGGCCGGTGGGTACCCGGCATTAGAGAATCGACGTGCAGCATGGAAGCGAAAGTCATTATGTTTCGTCATTTCAGGGCACTATATAACTTTTGTGTACATAATCACAAGTTTAAAAATGTAACGGACCGACTTCAAAACTTATCTGAACGTGACTGAATTTATGTGGGATCAACCTTAGAATAAGCTCCATCGAACACGAAAAAATTTTGAAAATCGGTCCACATTTGGCCGAGATATCGCGTAAAATACATAATAATCACAAGTTTAAAAACTTATCGGACCGACTTCAAATCTGATCATAACCAAATTTATATGGGACCACCCTTGAAATAAGCTCTATCGAACACAAAAAGAATTTTGAAAATCGGTCCACATTTGGCCGAGATATCGCGTAACATACATAAAAAAGATACAGACGAAATGAGGACCTCCTCCTTTTGTGGAAGTCGGTTGAAAAAGCAGACGAATTGAGGACCTCTCCCTTCTTTGAAGTCGCCTTTTTTTGAGGTCGGTCGAAAAGATAATTGTGAGGCGAACGTTCATCCCACCATTTGTAATTTATAACAATTTTAGCTACAAGACCGTTATTCACAGGATCAATCTTTTCGAGTCCAGTCTAGACTGTTCAGTTTATTTGCCTTAAACGCAGCACTAATGGTCTGTTGTCCCGCTTCGTCCATTTATCATTTACGAGAGCTATTGTCTCTGCCAAGCTGACAGTGTTTATTTGAGGTATACACTCTTCTTATTATTTCGTTATTTTGTAAGATTACTAGCTTTTGCTCGTGGAGCCGTTTGCGTGAAAGGTTTCTGGGACAATGTTAATGTAATGTTACATCTGCTGGAAAACTTAATTTCTTTTCACCTTATAAAATATTAGCCCTGTGATATTACTGTCCCACTGCTCGGCACGGGCCTCCTCTACTGATGAGAGGGGTTAGTAGGCCTTAGTCTACCACGCTGGCCTGATGCGGGTTGGTAGATTTCACATACCTTTGAAATTCTTGTGGAGAAATTCTAGGGTATGCAGGTTTCCTCACGATGTTTTCCTCCACCGCTACAGCAAGCAATAATTCACAATGAAAACACACTTAACATAGAAAAGTCAGACTTCAAAGACACAGTAATACTTTTTCAAGTATGTTGCGGAAAGGATTTGGCTTAGTTTTTACGACCTTCCCAGCGTCAAACCCTTTCTGGAAAACATAAATGACTAATAATTAAAATAATAATTAATTGATACTTAATTTTTTTTACAACACACAGAAAGCGATAAATATAATAATATCTTATTTTACGTACTGCTACATTATAAAGTCATGGTAAAAGATATAATTTCAATAGAATAAAGGACCTGTCCCACCGTTTGCTATTTAGCGACTGGCTATAAGCTCGGTTTCTTTTTAATGAGTACACTTGTCTGACATAACACTATTGGCTAGAAAAGGTAAAAAAGCTATAAATAAAGAAAGTGAGACGCTATCTTAACGGTTACCACATTCGTTTAACAACGATGGGCATTATTTCTTTTGGTTATTATCGTTAAGTTGTTTAACTGGAATTTTACTGGTCAGTAAAATGATTTTTAACAATCTTTATCCATGCGACAAGTGTCACATATACATGAGTTTGGAGTCTTAACTCGTACTAATTTTTAGCGAAACAAAAAACTATCTTAAATACACACTCTAATAATTGCTTGCTGCTATTAACCACATTGCTATAGTAGGTATATCTTACTGATAGCTCCTATTCACAGGTGGGACAAGCACCTAAAGTTGTATTTGAAATTAAAACGTGGATACTTTATTTTTCGCTGGGGATTAATAATTTCGGTAATAAGTTTCACAGAATCACGTTTTAATATCAAGTTGAGCTCAAGTTTTTCATTTTGTTAATTAAAATTTGCGTATGGAAGCGTATTTATGTTACATACATACTTACTTACATAAGCTTATCTATATTCCTGAAGGAGAAGGCAGAGGCGAACTAAAGAACTAGAATACCTACATTTTGCTAAGCTTTTTTCCGTCCCAGATGTGATAGAGCCTATCGCCATATAAGGCTAAAATTCCCGACTCCGCGCTAAGTACTGAGAAGAAAACCCAGTATCACGTTACCCGACCCGGGGATCGAACCCGATCCCTTAGTCGTACCGTGCATACAATACAACTACGCCACAGAGGCAGTCGTATCACTATTTTTTTATAGAAGAGACTGGCAAACGAGCAGATGTGTCACCTGATGGTAAGTGATCTCCACAACCCATAGACACCCAAGACACAAAAAAAATGACGGGTGTGTTGCGGACCTACAAGGAGGGAAATAAGTATTAGGAAAGCGAGGGGGGGGAATTGGGCCACTGAAAATATCACTGCCGCGTCCGTTTTCTGTGAGATAGCGGTATCAAATCCGTCGATCAGGCCCATTCATTCTACCTCTATAGACGTGACTGTCTACAGAGTGACTACCACTCATAGATATTAAAATTTTAATAAAAACATGTCTACATGAAATACTTGGTTGATCTAGTATGTGCATCTGGGATCTATGGAACCATGGATTCCAACCCAAGATCTGATAATGAAAATTCAGATATGTGATTAGGAAAATCTCGTATAACAATCTGGACAACTCCAGGGTTGCCAGTTTTGAAAGATGATCAACGTTATTTAAGCTAGGAACAGCTTTTAATGTATTCTACTAGTTATTCCTTTAAGTAAGCATAGAGCTGCACAATAAAAAGTATAACGAAGTAAATCCAGCGAAAGACTTGAATCCATTTAATTCAATGAAGCTTGACAACTCTCCGTATAATGCGAACTTTTATCTTGCATACCGCGTACGTAGCACGAAACAACTTTCGACTAAATATTCGAATAGACCACGATGTGCCCTCAATACGTTTATTTCATACTAGATGTTACCCAAGATGCAATGAAGATACTCTAGCAAGATGTCCGCACTACGCACCCACTCTTACTCATTGCAGAGTTTAAAATATGAATTACTGCCTCATTTTTCAACCAATTTCGATGCAGTTTGTACTGGAGGGTTTCTTTTTATTTTTCTGCTATTACATATAAAAATGTGTATAAAATCAAACAGCCTCCGAGGCGCAGTGAAGCGAGACACCGCGGGTTCGATTCCCGCACCGAGACAAATGTTTGTATGGCCTACAGATATTTGTTTCGGGTCTAGGTGTTGTGAGATCGAAAGTCTCTCCTAGTTCCTGATACCCACGACACAAGACTCGATCTTAGTGTGGGATCATTTATTAATTTGTTGGTGTTATTTATTTATTTATTATTTATGTGTGTCTATAATCAAACATAGTCAAGTACTTAATTGTGCGAGCAATTATAATTGTTTGAAAGACAGCTAGTATAACTTCGGTATAAGAAGAGAATCAGGAGCACCGTGCAGTTATTCAGCGCTTTCTTTTTCTATGTGAATTGCTATCTTATATGGTAGTCATTCTATGTACAGTACATAGTAGTCGTCATTGTAATAAAAACATCCTCCCTCCCAGGCAGTCGGATAAAAGATCAGAGTAATTCAGATATTGAGGGAGTTAAGTCACTTCTTGCAGCGTCGGTTCTCAGCTCTAAGGATGATACCTAAGTTTTAATGAATCCTGCAGCGAAAGTAGACGCTCAGCTCATACCGTCTCGCATACAGATGGACAGATTATTTTTGTAATTATTTTTAACAGGATTTTCTTGACTCTAGTGCTTCTTGCATGTAGTGAAATGAAAATGAATTGTATTTGCAAATGGTTATGGTATAAAATTAAATATTATGATATCGTTGAGCTCATTGATTGATACCATACTAAGGACATTGTAAGAGTGAGATAGAGAGATGTTTTCCCCAGCAGTGGGATGGTAGTCGCCTCCTTGGTCTAGTGGCAGCATGTATGGGCTGTGGACCGGGAGGTGCTGGGTTCGATTCCCAGGTCGGGCAAAGCAAATTCTCTTATATAATTTGCCCGGAACTGGATCTCTCATAAGGGGTTGACGTCAGGCAGGTGGCCGGTCGTAAAATCTTAACCAAATCCTTTCTGCAACATGCTTAAAGAAGTGTGTTGCGCCGACACCACATTAAGGTGGGATAAGGGCAGGCAGAAAGAAAGTGGGATGATGGTAGAGTCCCGCTGTAGACATTTATGTCCACAGCACCGCTTGATGCGACTGTCTCACAGAAAACCGACGTAAAATGGAAACTCGTTATTTTGTTATTTCCGGTGGGCCAATCTTATTTATTTCGTCTGGGTACTGTAGGACCGTAAGTCCCTCATGGTCCCTGATACAAGTTAAATCTAGTGACGGATCAGGACTATATGTATGACCCTAGACATGCAATTTATTTATGTGAAAATAATGAATTTCAAGAATATATTTTATTTACTAAAATTTTACCACTAAAAAGGCTATTTCAAAACTGATTTCAGTGAAGTTGACTTCAATTACTGAAACTTCAAATTTAATAACATAGGTTTCCAGAATTCCCTTTATTCTTGTTTCTAACTAAAACTTATATTTTCAATTGTAATTGAATGAAGTTTACTAGAAGTTTGTTCAGTCAGAAAAATCATTTTTGAAAGTATATAGAGTATTTCGTAAGATTTTTTTAAAGGCGCAGTTTGTTTATTAAGGGCTATTTTTTCAATAACTTTTATTTACTAAAATATTTCAACGATTTCACGTTTAAAAGAAACATCGCTCAAAGCAACAAGATTTTTCCTGAAATAAAAATTAAGAGGCTATTAAAAAAACCGCCCTAAATATTATGTTTTCGTTTGTCCTAGTTATACGTAATGTGACTTCCATTGAAGGAATTTCCTTACTTTTAAAAATTTTTTGACCACGTGGCTGAAAATTAACTATAAAATTTTCCAAATAGATAAAAAAATATCTCAACCCCATCAAAACCATAAAGTATACATAATATGTACTATCCGGGTGTGACATTGGCTGAAAGGAGGGAAATAGGGATCGGGAAATGGAGGGGGGGAATTGGGCCACGGGAAATCTCACTCGTCGAACTAAACGCGACAGCAAACTGCCACTTGACTTCAGTTTTCTGTGTGCTAGTGATGTCAAACCGGTCTTGTTATAACACTATCAATTTTGAAAACAAGCAGGCAGGATGGGGCTTAGATAAAAGTTTGTGATTTGTAGGAAAAGGAACGAATGGGATATGGCAGGAATGCTAGCAAGGAATTGACGGGAAAATAAAATAGGAATCTTGTAGGATTTGACTAGAAAGTAGACATAACTACCTACAGTGACTCTGACGTGACTCTACCACTCATACTTACTCACAGAACCAAGTATAATTTATTATGAGATGCATGGACCAACGGATCCTTAAAATATGGAAACACTTTTACGTGACATTGTACCCATTTCCCATTAGCAATCCCCATCGAACCGTAAAATTCCACCCTGATAACCATCGATATATATTATATACCTAGATGTACAGTTGACGCTCGGAAAATGGGACAGCAAAGGTGTATTAATGTTGAAAAGAGTTTTTATACTATTTGTAAATTGTTACAGGCAGGCTGTGTCATTCGTTAAACATGTGTTATTTTTGAATTCCTTTATTGTTCCTTTGTATTGTCAATGTCTCTCTTGGTATATAGTTTTTGCTGATGAAATAAATTATCTTTATTTCTTTTGTTATTTCTATAACTCAGTTATTTATTCGTTAAACTACTAGTAGGCATATCATCTGTTCATGCCCACAGTTAAGCACTCCTTTTGCCTACAGTCGGACGCCGATAGAATTCTGAATTTCAAAATTCAAATCTAGGAACGCTTGCTCATCATCATCATCATCAGCCATAGGCCTCCCCCAAAGATTTCCAGATCGACTTGTTGGAAGCGGCCTGCATCCGACTCATTTCATTTAAAAAGCTACTTTATAACAATTGTGACAAACAGCAAATTTTCTAATTTAATTTGCCCGGGACTGGATCCCTCACAGGGGTTGACGTCAGGCAGGCGGCCGGTCGTAAAAACTAAGCCAAATCCTATCTGCAACATGCTTGAAAAAGTATGTTGCGCTGACCCCACATAAGGTGGGATAAGGGCAGGTAGAAGAAGAAGAAGATTTGGAAAGAACTGTGCATCTAAATCGATGCCGATAACCCTTAAAAACTCGGTAAAACACACGCTAAAACCCTTCCCGATCGTTCGCGTGAAAATAAGACAACCCAACCCAACCATTTTCAAATTGTCACGGTGTGCACAACGTGACTATCATTGCGCTGATTTATAGGGAACACGCGATCCTAAACGGGGCCGTATCTGGGCTTCACAAGTATTAATGTTCTATTTCCTTAAATTGATAAATCGTGGCCATGAACAAAGGCGTAGTTTAAATGAGGCACTGTCATAACAAAGTGACTATAACATGATGATATAAAGATGGCAATGAGCGCCCCTTATCCTATTTGGGACGGATATAAGCTCGACGAAATATGGGTGCTCTAGATCGCTAGTTCGCCCCTGCAAACCACTTTGGGAATAACATAATATAAGCTCACGCCTGTATCTCCGAAGGTGTAGGCGGAGGCGCACTAGCCAACTAGTACATTCACATTTGGCCAAGCTTAGTTCCGTCCCAGGTGTGATAGGGGGCGCGCCTATCGCCATATCGGGCACAAATTCCAGACTCCGGACTGATATGGTAAAATCCAATATCACTTGCCCGACCCGGGGATCGAACCCGAGACCTCAGGACGGTAGTCGTACCCAATACAACCATGCCACTAAGGACTTTAGTCATACACGCGTAGTATTATGTTTGTTTATATGTTTATGATAAAGCTAAGTGGAAAAGCTTTTTTAATAGCAAAGTCTGGCCAATTAGCAGGTGGACCACAACCTCCATGGAGACATAACTGCAATTGTAATGATTGCATTGCTAACCTTGAAGGGAGGATGGGGATTGGGAAGTGGAGAGAGGTTTGGGCGATCAGGCATATTTTAAAGCATGATTCAAGTGACCACCTAGTTGTTTTTCGGTGATACTGTTTTTTTACTACGCTTACTATCAGTGTAGTCGCCTCTTTGGTCTAGTAGCAGCATATATGGCCTGTGGACCGAGAGATCACGGGTTCGATTTCCAGGTTGGGTAAAGCGAATTTTCTAATTTAATTTGCCCGAGACTGAATCCCCCAAAGGGGTTTGACGTCAAACAGCCAGCCAGTCGTAAAAACTTAACCAAATCCTTCCTGCAAGATGCTTGAAAAAGTGTGTTGAGCCATCCCCGCATTAAAGTGGGATAAGGGCAGGTAGGAAGAGAGCTTATTATCAGACAGATCAGTGTATTACTTTGCTGTGTTCGAAAAAAAAATATTTAAAGTGTTGAGAGATTTTGTATCCTTGGCGAGTCGGAAAGATTATGCTATCCTTATATTACTGGGTATTCGATAAATTTAATATAAGGTTTAAGCATAAACTGTAATCGCTTACCGAGCCTCAAAACCCAACAAGCAAAATATCAAAAGAAGTTCATCATATATGACATAATTTTTTAGATTACGTCACATCAATTTTGACCCATTTCTCAAGAAGTATCTTGACCAACAAAAATATCAGATTATATCATCAACATCATCTTAATAATCGTCAACTCTTAACTAGATACAAGAACGAGAAAACCGAATGTTAATAGAGCCATTGTCCCACATTCAAAGCTGTAGCACGTCCACAATCGAGATTCAGATACTTTAATTAACATTGAAATACGTTTTAGCATAAGCAGATTCATGGAGCACGAAAGAATACAAATTGTGGGGGGTGCGGGGAAGGGATGGCCTCCGAATGCGGCCCTGGATAAAGCCAGATCACGTTTTGTTAAGTAAGGCAACTTTATGCTGATTTTTTATCTTGTTTATTAACGTAGCGAATATTTGTTTGTGTGTTTTCCACTCGAAGTAAAGTATAAGACTGGCTCGGTGGCGTGGTTGTATTTCGGTACGGCTACCGACCTGAGGTCTCGGGTTCGATCCCCGGTTCGGGCAAAGTGATATTGGATTTTTCCATATCAGCCTGGAATCTGGAATTTGTGCCCGATATGGCGATAGGCTCGCCCCCTATCACATCTGGGACGGAACTAAGCTCGGCGAAATGTAGGTGTAGTAGTTCGCTAGCGCACCTCTGCCTACTCCTTTGGGGATACAGGCGTGAGCTTATGTATGTATGTAGTAAAGTATTGCTGCAATTCTTATTAAAACTTTTGTTCGTGTATTACTGTAAACCCAGAGACCCAAGACCCACGCTCGTTATTCTCTAAGGGGTAGGCAGAGATGTAACTACTGCGCCCATTTTTCACTCGACGTTAATTGTGTTTTTCTATTGCTTTATAAAGGTTTTTTTAAGAGCTTTCTTTCTACATACTCTTACTGCATTCTAATAGAGCCACTCTGTAGACAATTACGTCTACAGCACGAATGAGCCGGCTCTACTGGTTTGATACTACTGTCTCACAGAAAACCCACGTAAAGTTGCAGCTTGCTGTCGCGTTTCGCTCGGTGTGTGAGATTTCCAGTGGCTCAACTCTCCCCCTCCTTTTCCCAATCCCTATTTCTCTTACGTTAGGTTGACAACGCACCCATGATTCTTTTTGAGTCTCGGGTGTCTATGGGCGGTGGAGATCACTTACCATCAGGTGATCCATCTGCTCGTCTGCCAGTCTCTGCTATAAAGAAACGACATGACACTGAACAATGAAAATCTTCGTGGCGCAGCGGGCGTGTAGCCGGTTCGATTCCCGCATTGAGACAAATGTTTGTGTGGCCCACAGATATGTGTTTCAAGTCTGGGTGTTGTGAGACCGAAAGTCTCTAATAGTCTCTGATACTCACGATAATAGTCTCTGACACTCACGATACAGGTTATACCTAGTGTGGGGTCAGGACTACGTGTGTGACTGTTTGGTGTATCAAAAAAAAACGAGATGTATCATTAATTTTTTTAACAGCCATCAATCTCTCGTTAAGATAAAAGACAATTTTTTATTGTGTCATAAAAATGTGGCAGAAATATTTAATGTTATGTTGTTTAAGTGAACTCGGGTCATATTTTATGGACAATAAAGGTAAGTACTGCTTTAAAATGAACCACTTTATGACGTATACACGCGATGTGAATTTTATATTGCGACAACTGCATTAGGGTACTGATAATGGCGAGAGTCGAGATGTAAAAAAAAGGAAAGTCAATTGGTGATGAAAAAAACAAGCCGGGAGATTCTTTCTGTCTTTCTTCTTCGGGTCGTCATCCGTAGGTAGCTAGAGGAAGGCTGGTAGGTTAGCTAGGATAGGGCCTTATAGTCCACGGCGTGATTTTTCTTATCCACATTTCCAGTCAAATCGTACAAGCTTCCTATTTTATTTTCCTACATTTCACCGAGCTTAGTTCCGTACCAGATGAGATAGGGTACCAAGTATTAATAATATAATATTATCAGCCCCGTAATATTACTGTCCCACTGTTGGGTACGGGCATCCTCTAATTAGAGGGGCCTTAGTCTACCACGCTGGCCTAATGCGGGTTGGTAGCCTTCACGTACCTTCAATATTCTTATGGAGAAATTCTCGGCTACGCAGGTTTCCTCACTATGTTTTCCTTCACCGTTATAGCAAGCGATAATTCACAAGGAAACCCCCCTTAACATAGAAAAGTCAGAGGTGTTTGCTCGATTTACGCGTTGGTCTCGAACCTGCGACACTCGTCTCGGCAGTCCGTACCATTCGTAACTGAGCTATCGCTGCCACCTACCCTTATCCCTCCTTAATATCGGGTTGGGGCAACATACTTTTTCAAGCATGTTGCGGAAAGGATTTGGCTTAGTTTTTAGGACCGGCTGCCAAATTGGCGTCAACTCTTTTCTGGAAAATTGTTTTCCTTCACCGTTATAGCGAGCGATAATTCACAATGAAAACACACTTACCATAGAAAAGTCAGATGTATGCTTTTTTTTGGGGTTTGTCTCGAACCTCCGACACTCGTCTCGGCAGTCCGTATTCGCAACTGAGCTATCGCTGCACTTAGTATTATCTACTATATAAAAATAAGTCGGGTTTTCCCTTCTGACACTATAACTCCAGAACGCACGAACCGATTTCCACGGTTTTGCATTCGTTGGAAAGATCTCTGGCTCCGTGAGGTTTATAGCAAAGAAAATTCAGGAAAAATTTCAACAGAAAAGCGGGAAAATCTTTTTTCACATACAGCGCCATCTCTGATACATAGCATGTACTACAAACCAATATTTTAAGTAGATGGCGCCGGTGCGTGATACATTGTTTGACAGCTACTCATTGTTCTCTGCTCAGTTAATTTCATGTGACAAACCGGTATTGTGTTCACTATGAAATTGTGAAAAAAGAGTAAAAAAAAATAGTTATTCGTTTCCTAACATTTACCATCAAATCAATCACGTGTATTGTGCAAATTATATGTTTACATCGTTTAAAATATAGAACAGAAAGAAATATTGAAATATTGTCAAAAATAATAAGTAATAACTGACAGGCTGACTCATGGGGTGGCGGACGGGGTGACTGACGAGGTGACTGACGGGATGACAGATGGGGTGACCGACTGGGTGACAGACGGGGTGACAGACGGGTGACAGAAGAGTGACAGACGGGGTGACAGACGGGTGACAGACTGGTGACAGACGGGGTGACGGAATGGGTGACCGACTGGGTGACAGACGGGGTGACAGACGGGTGACAGACGGGGTGACAGACGGGTGACAGACGGGGTGACGGAATGGGTGACCGACTGGGTGACAGACGGTGTGACAAGCGGGGTGACAGACGGGGTGACAGACGGTTGACCGACGTGGTGACAGACGGGGTGACGGACGTGGTGATAGACGGGGTGACAGACGGTTGACCGACGTGGTGACAGACGGGGTGACAGACGGGGTGACGGACGTGGTGATAGACGGGGTGACATGCGGGTCACAGACTGGGTGACAGACGGGGTGCCCGACTGGGTGACGGACGGGTGACAGACGGGTTGACAGGCGAGGTGACAGACAGTGTAACTGATGGGGTAAGAGACGAGGTGACAGACGGTGTGACAGACGGTGTGACTGACGGGGTGAGAGACGGGGGACTGACGGCCGAAGTAGATCATCCCATTACCTCCTTTAGAATTATTGGATTATAGGTGCCTACGACTCACTCTTTCAACCCTCTCTCTCATACGCAGACGAAGTTGCGCGGGTCAGCTAGTATAGCTATAATTATTAGTTCGTATGACTAGTACATAGGTATTATTCGGTCGGTGTATACCACGATGATTCCATTCACGAGCGACAGCTGCATAATTGATTGATTGCTTCTGAATTACGCTTATTGTGCTGTTTGCATATACAGCGAGACGTGGACATGCGATGGCGGCTTAATCTCATTTGTGTGGGTTTACGACTTTTTTAAACCTGCTTTTGACTACGACAAAGTGACTACAATTATATTTTTTTCAGGGACTGGGAAACACATAAATCACCTGATGGTAAGTGATCTCCACCGCCCATAGACACCTAAGACACAAAAGAATCATGGGTGCGTTGCCAACCTAAAGGGGGGAAATAGGAATTGGGTCATCGGAAATCTCACCGAACGAAATGCGACAGCGAGCTGCCACTTTACGTCGGTTTTCTGTGAGACAGTGGTACAAAACCGGTCGAGCCAAAATACAAACACAGTCATACCTGTATCTGTATAGCTTAGTTCCGTCCCAGATGTGATACGAGTCAATCCAATCGCTATATCAGGCACAAATTCTATACTCCGAGCTGTTACTAAAAAATCCAATATCACTTTGCCCGACCCGGAGATTAAACCCAGGACCTCACTATTATCAGCTTATAAGCGGCGAGATCAATTTCCAATTGGGTACTCGACTATTTTTTTATTCATTTTATATGAAATTTACGTCGTCTAAAATATAAAAGAGGAAGAAATATTGAAATATTCTCAAAAACAAAAAAGTTACAAGACTTTGAAGTTTGGTCTAACCGTAAAATTGCGGGAAAGAGAAATATCAGTATAACGTCACGCCATAACGGTACATGCGTTGGAAAGGGATAGCAAGATATCTCCAATATGCCCCCACTCCAGAATTTAAAACATGAATTACTGCCTCAATTTTCATCCAATTTAGATGCAGTGTTTACATAAGGGTTTCTTTTTTGTTTTATTTGCTAGTACCATCAATATAATATACACTAGATGCACAGTTCTTTGCAAATATCCTCCTAAAAAGTGGTCTCAGGAATAAAACAAAGAAAAAGATCACAAGTTTTAATTGAATCAACACAAATATAACCCTATGCACGTGTAATAAAGTAGCTTTTTAAATGAAATGAGCAAGCGTTCTTATATTTGAATTTTGAAATTTGGAATTCACTCGGCGTCGGACTGTATGCAAAACGAGTGCTTAAACACTCCTTTGCTGTCCCATTTTCCGAGCGTCAACTGTGCATCTATGTAATTAATATATCGATGGCTAGTACATATAAATATGTGTAAAATCAAACATAGTCCAGTACCCAATTACAAGCGTATAGAAGTTCAAACCAAATCCTATTGGTTTGGTGTTGATATTCAGTATAGGTAACAACACGGCTCGCTTCATTTAGATGCATAGATTGTGGTTTCGTTGCTGGTATTATAGGATACGCCTGTATTAATGGAGAATTTTGGACAGTCCGACGTTATTAGTGAGAGCATCGGTGAAATTCGTACGGGTTTTATGAAAATTTTGTATTCGTTGGTTAAGTTTGAATGCTATAAAAGGTAACGAAACCTTAATAATAACACGCAATAAGAAGAATGAAAAAAAATAGCTTTTACGCAATCTATAACTTATAACTTCACGGCCACGGGTTAAAATCATTCGTGTAAACTTAACAACACATTAAGAAGTAATAAACAATAATACCAGTGAAATAAAGCTACATTTTACAGATTTAATTGTTATTAAAATAACATTTGCCCTTCAAATTTCCTCACCCAACAGACACCTATAGTCCTGTCTCCTGATCCCACAGTAAGATCTTGTGTCGTGGGTGTCAGAAACTATGAGACTGTCCGGTCTCAGAACATCCAGATCCGAAACAAATACTTGTAAGCTACACGTAAAGTACATTAGAAATAAGTTATTTCGGTTTAGGGAATAGTGCAACTTTAATTATATGAAATAATAAGATGAGAGGTAAGATGCCTAAACCAATACAAAAAGAATTATCGAAATCCGATTAATAGTTTCCGAGAAATACATGGACATACATACATACTTACTTACATACATACATACACTTATAAAGTTTGGCACATTTATTCAGAAGCCCACATATATTGCATATCCCAAAATGATGCAATTCTGACAATATTACATACATACATAGCATAACATAACATGTTATGTATTGACTTCCTCCGTGGCATGGTGGTATTTCGGTACCACTATGGTTCTGAGGTCTCGGGTTCGATCCCCGGGTCGGGCAAAGTGATATTGGATTTTTCCACATCAGCCCGGAGTCTGGAATTTGTGCCCCATATGGCGATAGGCTCGCCCCCTATCACATCTGGGACGGAACTAAGCTCGGCGAAATGTGGGTGTTCTAGTTCGCTAGTACGCCTCTGCCTACCCTTTCGGGGATACAGGCGTGAGCTTATGTTACATACCGGTCGAATTGATAACCTCTTTTTTTTAAGTCGGTTAAAAATCAATGTCCGATTCCAAATCGGTCAACCTATCCAGTCACGGTCCATTGATGTGAATTCGCTTGCGTTCTCGTGTCAGCTCACCCGTATAATACTAAGGAGGTCAAATCTCGCAACAATGGCCCAAAACTATAGTTTAGGTTAGGTATTGACTAGACGTAGATCTAAGTCAGTGACCTCAGATTAGAACTTTGCGTAAAGGGCAAAATTCCAAAAAACGCTGGTCAAACGTTTTGGAGAAAGATATGAGAACCACCGGTCATATTGTAGAGGATGCTCAAGATAGGGCGAAGAGGAAGCGTTTAAGTAAGAAGGTGGATCCTAACACTAGGCCGGGATAACGTTCGACAGAAAGAAAGAAAAAACTAATAACCGTAAATTGATGGTCTTTCTTTTTAAGATTGGAAAAACACCAATGATTCCTTTGATATTTTGTGTATGGGTGGTGGAGATTAATTACCAACAGGTGACCCATCTGCATCCAGCGACTTCCCGCGACCTTTATCAGGTCGTCTGTCTACCTAGCAGGTGGACGTCCAACAGGTCGATCTGGAAAACTTTGGGGGAGGCCTATGTCCAACAGTGGACGTCTTGGGGCTGATGATGATGATGATGACCCATCTGCTCGTTTGCCATACATAATCTCACGCCTATATCCTCGAAAGAGTAAGCAGAGGTTCACTAGCGACTTAGTAAATTCACATTTCACCGAGCTTCGTTCCGTCCCAGATGTGATAGGGGGCGAGCCTATCGTCATATCGGGCACAAATGCTCGTTTGCCAGTCTGCCAATATATGAGAGTTTAGATGATTGCCAGTTTGTGTATTTGGATTTTTGTTAAAGACGCACCTTTTAATACGGGAGTGACGCCGCGAGCACTTGTTAGTAATAACGAAGGAAATAAAGAGCAAGAGAGAAATCTCTCAGATCTATTATTTTAAGTGTAAACTAGAGCAGACTAACTTAATTTAACACATACGTCTACACTATCTCCGAGAGACAAAATTCAATTTGAACAATAACTTAGTAAGAACATAATTTTGTGTAAATATGTGGGGAACTGGAGAACATAAATAAAGCTTTGTAAGGAGATAAGAGACAGTGTATTTTAGCTAACTTCAAAAAAGAGGTATGCGTCTTCGTCTGCTGCGGCCCGACACCGAGTCCAGAGAGTAAGAAATTGTTGTTATTTTTTACTTTTAAGTATACAGTTTTGAAGACGGCTTTAAGTTTATGTTAAACTTTTTTTTACTTTTGAGTATTCAGTTCTGAAGTCGGTTTTAAGTTTTTCTTAAAATTTGATTATAAAGCTTATAGAGGCAGTACAGCATGTATCATACCTGATGGTAAATGGTTACCATCACTCAAAGACATTAATCGCTACGACTACCACCCTGAGGTCTCGGGTTCGGTCGGAGGGTCGGGCAAAGTGATATTAGTTTTTTCTCTTCAGTACCAGCCCAGAGTTTGGAATTTGTGACCGATGTGGCAATACGGTCGCCCCCTATCACATCTGGAACGGAAATGTCCTAATCGGCCCATCACTTCGGGGATATAGACTCGAATTGCATGTTACCAAAATCCAGATTCTAGTCCTCAAACCGACCGGAAGCACGAATATCACGCAACTATCATGTTTGAATCGAGCCCACTGCGAGCTTAAAAAATCTAAACAACCTCCAATCGAATACGTATTCGATAGTTATTGCTGCTAGCTATCCTAATTTATAGAAGTTGATTTTTATTTTTTTATTGATGTTAGCAGATCGTTCTTCGCCAGACGGGTGACCTACCAAAAACTAGTTACTCGCTCGATTAAGCTTCAAAGCACTTAATTTTTTGGGCAATAAGGTTTGAAATTGGGTGGCAGCGAGTAATTTTACATTAAATAAATTTTATAATCTGGCTTCGACTGAGAGACAAACGTTTATGATAAACAGATATTTATTTCGGGAAAAGGTAATTGACGTTATATATACGTATTAGTGCATTACAAGGTGGACCGACGACCTGATAAAGGTTGCAGGAAGTCGCTGGATGCAGGCCGCTTCCAACAGGTCGATCTGGAAATCTTTGAGGGAGGCCTATGTTCAGCAGTGGACGTCCTATGGCTGATGATGATGATGATGATTAGTGCACTTTTTAATTGTATTTCGGTGGCATTTTAAGTCACTGAATGAAATCGAAACACTCTTGTTATTCGAGGTAAACCTAGTGTGGAGTCTAAGCTATGTACCTCTATTTAACAGTTGGGTTTATTTATTATTCTATATATAGTGAAGCAAAAGCTTTGTACCCCTTTTAAGAGAATTGGGGAACCGGATGAACATGAAAGACACAGTTAAAGTTCATATGGAGAAGAAGTACATAAAGCTATTTTTCGACTTCCAAAAAAGGAGGAGGTCCTCAATTCGTCTGTATATTTTTTTGTATTTAGTTACTCGATATCTCCGCCAAATGTGGATCGATATTCAAAATTATTTTTGTGTTCGATAGAGCTTATTTCAAGGATGGTCCCATATATTTGGTTACGGTCGGTATATTGGAAGTCGGTCAGTTAAGTTTTTAAACTTGTGATTATTTGAAATAATTGAATGAATTATGAATCATCATCGTCGTCGAATTTCGACAACTAGGTGACTAGTATGCTTTATTTTGCGACATTGAAGTCTTGTACCAACCCACTTTCATTAATCCGTTGTTCATGCTACTGTATACCACGTTTTGTATCACAAATCCAACACAAACACAATCTGCATATTAAGTTTGAAATCACTTACCCGTCGTAATTACGCTGCCATCATTCCTAGCTGAGACAGCAAGCGTGGAGTGCTCAGGATCTGTAACAAAATCATACAATTCATCAACATTAACGACTGACAAGCCAGCTCTCAGCTGTGGATTGTTATAAATTACTTGAGACCACAATTCAAGAGTTTCAGAAGGGTTGGGACGATTGACGCGACACGATAAGTCGGTGCGATTGGAAGTTAATTGCATTGATTTTCTCGTTCCATATATGCAGTTATATGCAGATTATGCTAAAATATGTCATTCAAAATAGTGTATATGTGGCGACATCTCTGCAACACGCGTCGAACTAGATGCTGACTAACGAAGCAACGGGCGCCTACGACACTAATCTACTAATCGGCGGATCGATCTTGGATCGCGCTGGCAAAAATCGAACCACGCGTTACATATATAAAAACAGCGAAGATCAACTGTCGGAGGGGCTGCAGTGGTTCTTATAACAGAGACTGGCAAACGAACAGATGAGTCACCTAATGGTAAGTGATCTCCACCGCCCATAGACACCCAAGACACAAAAGGAATCATAGGTGCGCTGCCAACTTAAAAGGAGGGAAATAGGGATTAGGAAAGGGAGGGAGGGGGCGGTAATTGGGCCACCGAAAATTTCACTCACCGATCGAAACGCGACAGCGAGCTGACACTTTACGTCGGTTTTCTGTGAGACAGAGGTATCAAACCGGTCAAGCCGGCCCATTCGTGCTGTAGACGTAATTGCCTACAGCGTTGCTCTACCAATCAAGACGTGGAGATCTCCCCTCTGATGAAGGAACACTGACAACCATTCCTCTACATATTTTATACACATGTCACGATAAATCGGTACGATTAAATAACAAAATAGATATTTCTAATATTCTAATACAATCTAACCTGAAGACGCGGCGCGGCGCGATGATTAGATTTTGTTCTAATGGGCTAATTTTTTTGGTCGATCTGCATACTTAGACTGAAGATCATTTAATATTATTAGCCGTTATCAAGACTTAGGACCCTAGATTTGAATTTTATGAGCCGTTGGCTTCTCATTTAGGTACTTACATAGATAACTTAATACTGAGAATATTGTTAATGATTAACGGATCGACTTCAAAACTTATCTGATATTTTCGTGAAAAAATGTATATGGTGGTCCCATGAAATAAGCTCTATCCAACACAGAATATTTGAAATCAGTCCACATTTGGCGGGGATATCGCATAACATAGATAAAAATCACAAGTTTAAAAACTTAACAGATCGACTTCAAATCCGATCGTGACCGTTATATGGGACCACCCATGAAATAAGCTCTATCGAACACAAAAATAATTTTGAAAATCGATCCACATTTGACGGAGATATCGAGTAACATACATAAAAATACAGACGAATTGAGGACCTCCTCCTTTTTGGAAGTCGATCGAAAATACAGACGAATTGAGGAGTGAGAACCTTCTCCATTTTTTGAAGTCGTTTTATGTCACTATAGTGCTTGGGCTTTTTGTTCGACTTTCTACGGTTCTCACAATTTCTCTAATCTTTAATTTGTATCTCACGAATCTGAGTTTTTATTCGTACATTTTGATATTATGAAAAAAGTAATACATTCTTATTTCTTATTTAAGATAATTGCTTTCATCTAGGCTTATTTTAGAAGTATATTTATAAATACCGTAACATTTTATTAAAATAAAGCCCAAGATATTTTGTTTTTCATCTTTTATTAAAGATCGGGTTTATCCAGCGTGATCAAAAGTAAATAAATAAACCTCAATTATTTTCCACCATCTTAAAATAAAAAGCAACCCTCTTTGCTTGGGAACTGAATATTTAAAATTAATCTTTATTTATTCTAGCTTCATTTTGTTTTTGTAAGTATTTAGCAAATAATATTTTATTTTCTTCTGCGAATTAAATAAAGATGATTTAAATTGTAAAAGTAGTAAACCCAGTTTTGTCTAAAACGTGATAGACTGGCTCGACCGGAGTATTTCCACCGCTTCATAGAAAATGGACGTGAATTGCCGGTTGGTATTTGGACGGAAAATTCGTCTCTTCTTTTCGCCCTCCTCTATTTGATATTTTTTTATGTTGTGGGGGGTTATCGGCTGCCTGTAAAAACTAAGGTAAGTCATTTCTGCAACATGCTTTAAATAGTATTTTGCTAGGACTCGACAAAAAATTCTTATAATATGCATGAAATAACGTAAAATTTTCATTCAAACCTTTTGTATAGTTCAGTTGCTTGTGGCTTGTGCTTTAACATTAACAACAATTTGCCGAAACATTTCTTGGGCGTTTTAGTCGGTTGGGTATCTCTTGGGACCAACGCGATGCGATTAAATTGAGGAAAGGAGTGCGGAGAAACATTATCAAGAAACCCATTCCGAGGGTAGTGAGGAACAGAATTAAATTCTGGGTAAAGTGGTATGAGAAACTTCAATGGTAATAAAGTATTTGAAACTATACGCGTATGCTCTTTTAGGAACTGCAGTAAAAATAAGTGTGTTTTTTTTAATATACAAGGGACGGCTCAGTGGTACTGCCTCGGTGGCGTTGTTGTATTTCGGTACGACTACCGTCTTGAAGTCTCGGGATCGATCCCCGGGTCGGGCAAAGTGATATTGAATTTTTCCATATCAGCCCAGAGTCTGGAATTTGTACCCGATATGGCGATAGGCTCGCCCCCTATCACATCTGGGATGAAACTCGGCGAAATGTGGATGTACTAGTTGGCTAGTGCGCCTCTGCCTACCCCTTGGGGGATACAGGAGTGAGCTTATGTTATGTAACAATCAGATGACTGTAAGTATGTAGCCATTCATGAACATCGGCAAAAATCTAAGCACTCAGCACTATCAAGTCGTTGTCTCCAGAGGAAAGAAAAATAATGAGGTATTTTAAGGTAATTTTAACATGACTCTTTTCTTTCTTTATACCAGCCCTTATCCCACCATAATTTGCGGTCAGGGCAACACATTTTTTCAAGAATGTTGCAGAAAGGATTTGGCTTAGTTTTTACGACCGGTTGCCTGGCTGACGTATCCTCTGGGAGATCCAGTCATGGGCACATTAACTTAGAAAATTCGCGTTGCCCGAACTGAGATTCGAACTCACGACCTCCTGGTCCACAGCTCATATATGCTGCCCCTAAACCAACAAGCCGACTATAATGAAGCAAAAAAAAAAAAAGCATGATCTATCTTACAAAACAAAGTCGTTTTAAATGATGTAGAGGTAAAATACTCTAGTAGTTATTCAATAAGTTTTTTGGGTCGGTATAACTTATAAAAAGTATATTCACATATTTAATAATGCCTTTATTCTTGCTATAATAATAATATTAGCCCTGTAATTTTACTGTCCCACTGCTGGTCACGGGCCTCCTCAACTTATGAGAGGGGTCAGGCCTTAGTCTACCACGCTGGCCTGATGCGGGTTGGTAGACTTCACATTCCTTCGAAATTCTTGTGGAGTTCCCGGGTATGCAGGGTGGTTTTTACCGTTATAGCAAGCGATAATTCACAATGGAAACACACTTAATAAATAAAAGTCAGAGGTGCTCTATTTTGGGGTTGGTTTCGAACCTCAGACACTCGTTTCGACAGTCCGTACCACTCCCAACCGAGCTATCGCTACGCTTTTTCTTTGCTATATAAATATTAAAAAAATATAATAATGCTTTTTTTATTCTACAACAACGTGAAAATTGAAAATCCTTTGAATAGTTGTTTTTCACTGGAATATGTAATGGCTAAGCGGATTAAAATATTTTTACAATAAAAACATTTTTAGCAATGTGCCAATTTAGTAATACTCTCGTACTAAATATTCACTTCGTAATACTAGCCTGTGCTCGTGACTCTGCTCGCCTGGAATGTTTTATAGGTTCTTCTTTTTATAGCATAATTAATAATAATAATATTAGCCCTGTAATATTACTGTCTCTCTGCTGGGCACGGGCCTCCTCTACCAATGAGAGGGGTTAGGCCTTAGACTACCATGCTGGCCTAATGCGGGTTGGTAGACTTCACATACCTTCGAAATTTACGTGGATAAATTTTCGGGTATGCAGGTTTCCTCACGATGTTTTCCTTCACCGTTATAGCAAGCGATATTTCACAAAGAAAACACACTTAACATAGACAAATCAGAGGTGTATGCTCCATTTTGGGGTTTGTCTCGCACCTCCGACACTTGTCTCAGCAGTCCGTACCATTTCCAACTGAGCTATCGCTGCTTTAATAGCGTAATTGCGCATTAAAAATTGTTGGGCGCTTCTGAAGCGTGCGGTTTTCTTTTCTCGCTTCTCTCTCATCAGGTAACTATAAAAAAAGTTTAATAAAGACGTAAAAAAATTCAAACTTACAAAAAAAAATGCAAAAAATATAAAGGCAAAGATCACAATATTTTAAAGCCACATTCAGACGACGCATTTGAAGAGATATTTTGCCGGATTTTCCCTAACCGTGTTATCAGCGCACAAAGGTTATCGGAGAGGCATAAAAAGTCATGGGTAAGATGTCATGATGAATGAACGCTTCATGCTGGAAAAAACACTTTTCGAAAGGAACATTTTCATAAGTTATTTTTGATGTTAATTGTGGGGTATTGTACAATGTTTTGAATGTAAAAAGGGTTTAGGTAAAGCCGGGACAAGCGAAAATAAAGTTTAAACCTTCTATTAAAAGGCCGGATTAAAAGTGCCTTAAGTGGTATTATGTATACCTCTATAATGTGAAAATGATTTATTTCATGCCGACTACAAAAGCATATTACATATTCGCTTAACCCCTCGCATTAGAGGAGGCCCATGCCCAGCAGTGGGACAGTAATATTCGTCATCATCATCATCATCATCAGCCACAGGACGTCCACTGCTGAACATAGGCCTCTCCAAAAGATTTCCAGATCGACCTGTTGGAAGCGGCCTGTATCCAGCGACTTCCGGCGACATTTATCAGGTCGTCGGTCCACCTTGTAGGTAGTAGTAATATTACAGGTCCAATATTATTATTACTTACCTTCATAAGTCATCACTAAAATACAAAAAAATTAGGTTCTTATTTTAATCGGTGGAAAATATTCGCCAATGGAATTCTCTATTTACGGAGCCAGGCTGGCCGAAATCTGGCACATAAACTACTTAAGTTAATCCAGAGGCTTGGCTAGTGAACATAGTTATGTAGATCGAGGGTACGCCAAACTAGTTTCAGAATTGAAAGTCATCACATATGTAGCTGAAGTTCTCGACTGTTATTAGTTAATTAAATGGTTATATCGGGATTGGTTGAGAGAGAAGCAGGGCCTTTTATTTTACGATCTTACTTTATATTGCGCATTTCTTTTTATTGCAGAGACTGGCAATTGACCAGGAAGGCACCTGGTGGTAGGGGATCTTCACCGCCCAGCCAAGATACTAAGTAGGGGCGAGCCTGTAGCTATTGGGAGAACTAGCCCCTAGCAAATACTGTAGAATTTCAGATCGTGAAGAATTTGAGTGATAAAGCCACGCTGTAGACAGTAACGTCTGCAGCACGAATGGGCTGGCTCGACCGTTTGTTACCACTGTCTCATAGAAAACCGACGAAAACTGGCAGCTTGCTGTCGCGTTTCGTTCGGTGAGTGAGATTTCCGGTGGCCCCTTTTCCCCTCTCCCTTTCCCATTCCCTTTTCCCTCCCCTTTCATTCCCTCTTTTTAGGTTGGCAACGCACCCATGATTATTTTTGTGTCTTGGGTGTCTATGGGCGGTGGAGATCACTCACCGTCAGATGACACATCAGCCCGAGCACGAAAAACTAATGTAAATGTATTGGAGTTCGCTGCGCACTGATGACGTTTGGTTAATATTTCATACAAATTTCATAGACGCGCATCGAGTTCGAATACATTTACGGTTGTCAGAAATTTTCCTGCTCAGTAGCCCGAGCACGAAAAACTAATGTAAATGTATTCGAGTTTGCAACGCACTGATGACGTTTGGTTAATATTTTATACAAATTTGATAGACGCGCATCGAGCTGAAATACATTTACGGTTGTCAGAAATTTTCCTGCTCAGGCCGCTGGCCGCTGTTCCTTTGCCAGTCTCTGCTATAAAAAAAGGATTGTAATTATTTACATTTATCTCCTTCTATTCAAACTATTAATGTAAATTGTTCCAAACCTCAAACAGCAATGTTTCCACAAACTATGTTCAAATGGTGTGCAAAGTTTTAAATTTGATGATCTTTGTTGGAGAGTAAAGTGCATTAAATAGTCGTGTTAATGTGGTTAGAATAGCATTAGAGACATTTGTACCAAAACTAATGCATAGATAAGGTCAAGCATATGTCTTAGAAGCGGTAGGCAGAGACATTAGAACACAGTTTGAGTAGTAGAGACATGCTGTAAACAGTTACGTTTACAGCACAAATGGCCCGGCACGACCGGTTTGATACCACTGTCTCACAGAATACCGATGTAAAGTGGCAGCTCACTGTCGCGTTTCGTTCGGTGAGTGAGATTTCCGATGGCCCAACTCACCCCCCTTCCTTTCCCAATCTCTATTTTTCTGCTTTTAGGTTGGCAACGCACATTTGTGTGTCTAGGACGATTATGGGCGGTGAAGATCACTTACCATCAGGTGACCCATCTGCTCCTTTGCCAATCTTGTTCGTTCGTTCGTTCTCGTCTCCGTTCGTTCTATAGATGTAACTGTCTCCAGCGTAGCTCTTCCACTCAAAAGGAAGCTACACCTTCTATTTTATGTCGGTCAAAACCCACGCAATCAACAGAATTGAACCACACCACAATTCACAAGCGCTAAAAACTAAATGGTAAAGCAAAATGGCCGCAACGTGCTGCCGCCATAAATTCGCGACAAGTGGCTGGCAGATGACGCTGACAACGGGTTTTGACGCCATTCCGTGACTGTTGACTGCCCTTTCACAATAATTAGATGCAATAATCATTTTAAATTCAAACCGCAGGCGTTGTGTTAAATGTTTTGCGTGGATATTTTGTGCGGGTTTGTTCTATGCGTCTGATGCAAATTTATCGATAGTTAATACAATTTCGATATATTTATCATGTAATTATATAAGAAGGTTATGAACGAAATGGTTGGCGCTCACTTCAGGAAGCCTACGTTCAGCAATGGATAGCGATAGGCTGAGAGAGAGAGAGAGAGTGAGAGAGAGAGAGAGAGAGAGAGAGAGAAAGAGAGAGAGAGAGAGAGAGAGGGAATAATGTTATCATTAAGAGGGGATTGACGTCAAGCCAACCGCGTCATAAAACCTTAAATCAGGCCCAGTATATGCAGCATATTCGACCATGCACAGTAAAAAGTTCCGAAGAATAAATTCTCATCAACATCATGATCAGCCACAGGACGTCCACTGCTGGACATAGGCCTCCTCCAAAGATTTCCAGGTCGACCTATTGGAAGGTGCCTGCATCCAGCGACTTCCTCGACCTTCCAAAGTTCTCGAGTGAAGACCACGTACCGGCAAGCGTAGCGGTGGACGTCCACCTACAATGTGGACTGACGACCTGATAAAGAAGAAGCAACCGCAAGAAGACGCTGCATGAATATTACTTAAATATAGTTTTATTACACAGAATTTTAAATTGCATGGTCCATAACATCGAAGTTACTTGATATCCATTCATTGTATCTTAAATCCTTTAAGATAAAGAGGTTTATTGTTCAATCATCATCACTTATTTAGGTATGGATATAAGGCCTAGTTTTTGACATTAGGTAATGACGTTTACGCTATTTTTACAAAGCTATATTTTAAGTCGCTATTTATAGCTCCCAGCGTTTTTCTGCGATACAGTATTAGTAGCAAATAAGTGATTTTTCATAGCAACTTCAAGATAGCTGTAAGCTTTATTATTAAACGTGTTTTTTTTAATCTAATATTTCTAGATTGTATTGGTGTTCGCGTTACCTCGATGTTATATCGTATCGTATTATAAGCTTAAAAGCTCTTAAGAACAACGTTAGTAGTGATTTCCAAATCGCCACTAATGACGCTTTTAAGCAATAATACTATTATCTAAGCCGCTTTCGTTGTAAAGTCAATGACTACCACTTATTAGATCTCATTCACG
Source organism: Clanis bilineata (assembly GCA_036417725.1). Classification (NCBI taxonomy): domain Eukaryota; kingdom Metazoa; phylum Arthropoda; class Insecta; order Lepidoptera; family Sphingidae; genus Clanis; species Clanis bilineata. The sequence continues at coordinate 1,199,662 of CM071155.1, read as the reverse complement.
CGAGAGCTTTTTCAACGCGCATTAAAAAAGCGGCTCAACATGTCTGTTCATATAAGTGCTTGAAAATCATTCTTGTCTTTTGTAATAATGTAATAAAAAACTCTACATTTTAAAAGCGTCAGCGTTTAAATACTCATATGTTCCATTTCAACGCTTTTTACCCGCGTTGAAAAAAGCTGTCATGTTTACAAAAGTCCAAACCTACCTTAGCATATAAACACTACCACCGTACCAATAAAACAAGTTTACTAAACGTGTGCACAAAACTTTACAATTGTTACAAACGTAAATACATATTACTGCGGCATTTGCAATTCAGCTATCGAATATTTTATTTAAGTTCGGAAATCCAGAGCGATTTAGTCGAAATTACGCGGTCACCCACCCCGATAAACTACGAATCGCTTGTCGGGGCTATAAAGTTGACGAAAAATACACGATTGAGATAATGCTTAGTTGGAGTAAAGTTTTATTGATTTGGAATTATGTGGAATGGAAACGAGTTTGGGAGAATCCCATAAAATTCCTGACAAACAATAATACGAGTCTAAAATAGATATAAATATACATGGTGGCTCTTAAACTTAAGTGAAGTTTGTTTATTAATACTAGCGGTTGCCCGCGACTTCGTTCGCGTGGAAATTTATTTTCCAAGACAAAATTTATTTTCCGGGTTAAAAAGTAGCCTTGCTCCCGATGATATCGGCTATTTGCCACTGAAAGTCCCGTCAAAATCGGTTCAGCTGTTTAGATTTAGGTCAAGATTAGCCAAAACAGACAAAAAAATAATAATTGATTATTTAAATAAATAAATAACACCCAACAGTCACATACATAGTCCTGACTCCACACTAAGATCGAGTCTTGTGTCGTGGGTATCAGGAACTACGAGAGACTTTCGGTCTCACAACACCCAGACCCGAAACAAATATCTGTAGGCCATACAAACCTTTGTCTCGGTGCGGGAATCGAACCCGCGGCCTCTCGCTTCACAGCCGGCTACTCGCCCGCTGTGCCACGGAGGCTGTCATTTGCTATAAGTACCTACCGTATATCGTTTCATATGCATTTAGTGAAAAGCTGTTAATTTGAAATTACAAAAAGACCCCCCCAATTTTATTTATTTGGATATATGTATTAAAATTCGAATACTTAGTTTCATTTCAATGAAGTAATAATTTAATAAAAATAAATTTAAATTCAATCGATTTAAAAAAAGAGATTATCGACCCGTATATCTATAAAACCTACTACTATTATGAACCCAAAATTCTCAAATCTCAACGGTAGAAAAGATATTCCGGAGACACCTGCATGAGAGAGTCCAGTTATAAATAAACGAATACTAAAATTAAAGTGCTTATAGAACAGCCAGATTAAAATATATGAATATAGGTATTTACACCGAAGTCCATTTGTTTATAAAGCCGTTTGGATAGCCACCGGCATATCGGCTATCGGCATTGGTCAACATTTACATAAAATGTCCCACTGCATATATTTTTAAACGGCCGATGCTAAAAGTAATGGATTTTACTGTACTATGTACCAAAAGTGGGGTTTGATTGATTTTTTATGGATTTTATCGTACTATATTTTGGTGTTTACTCATGACCTGTGAGGCGAGATTTAAACATTTAAGGATGCAATCATCAATATAATATACCCTAGATGCACAGTTCTTTGCAAATAACATAACATAAGCTCACGCCTATATCCCCGAAGGGGTAGGCAGAGGCGTACTAGCGAACTAGAACACCCACATTTCGCCGAGCTTAGTTCCGTCCCAGATGTGATAGGGGGCGAGCCTATCGCCATGTCGGGCACAAATTCCAGACTCCGGGCTGATATGGAAAAATCCAATGTCACTTTTCCCGACCCGGGGATCGAACCCGAGACCTCAGAATCGTAGTCGTACCGAAATACCACCACGCCACGCCAGGCAGTCCAGGCAGTCCAGGCAGTTTGCAAATATCCTCTTAAAAAGTGGTTTCAGGAATAAAACAAAGAAAAAGATCACAAGTTCTAATTAAATCAACAGAAATATAACCCTACGCACGTGTTATAAAGTAGCTTTTTAAACGAAATGAGCAAGCGTTCTTAAATTTGAAAATTGACATTTAGAATTCTATCAGCGTCCAACTGTAGGCAAAACAAGTGCTTAAGCACTCGTTTGCTGTCCCATTTTCCGAGCGTCAACTGTACATCTCATCTAGGTATATAATATATCGATGGATGCAATACATGAAAAAGTAAATACGGTACTTTTAATGGACGAATTGGCTCTTTGATAAATTATTACGCTTAAAACTTTTTTTTTTGCAATTTTGGCAGCCTCCGTGGCGCAGCGGGCGAGTAGCCGGCTGTGAAACGAGAGGCCGCGGGTTCGATCCCCGCACCGAGTTTGTATGGCCTACAGATTTTTTTTCGGGTCGGGGTGTTGTGAGGCCGAAAGTCTCTCCTAGTTCCTGATACCCACGACACAAGACTCGATCTTAGTGTGGGATCAGGACTATATATGTGACTGTTGAGTGTTATTTATTTATTTATAGCAGAGACTGGCAAACAGGCAGATGGCTGACCTGATAGTAAGTGATCTCCATCGTTCATAGACACACAAGACAAGAAAATTAGGTATGGGTGCGTAGCCAACCTATAAAGAATGAAATAGGGATGGGGAAAGGGAGGGAGGGAATTGGGCCACCTGGAAATCTCACTCACCGCACGAAACGCGATAGCGAGCTGCCACTTGACGTCGGTTGCCTATGAGACAGTGGTATCAAACAGGGCGAAGCGACACATTCGTGCTGTAGACGTAACCGTCAACAGCATGGCTCCACCTGACTGATGTACAGATGAATTTTCAAATTTTATTTTAAACTAGCTGACCCGCGCAACTTCGTCTGCGTATGAGAGAGAGGGTTGAAAGAGTGAGTCTTAGGTACCTATAATCCAATAATTCTAAAGGAGGTAATGGGATGATCTACTTCGGCCGTCGGTCACCCCGTCTCTCACCCCGTCAGTCACACCGTCTGTCACACCGTCTGTCACGCCGTCTGTCACCCCGTCTCTTACACCGTCTGTCCCACTGTCTGTCACCCCGCCTGTCACCCCGTCTGTCACCTCGTCTGTCACCCGTCTGTCACCCGTCTGTCACCCAGTCGGTCACCCCGTCTGTCACCCAGTCTGTCACCCGCCTGTCACCCCGTCTGTCACCACGTCCGTCACCCCGTCTGTCACCCGTCTGTCACCCGTCTGTCACCCAGTCAGTCACCCCGTCTGTTATCCAGTCGGTCACCCCGCCTGTCACCTCGTCTGTCACCCGTCTGTCACCCCGTCTGTCACCCCATCTGTCACCACGTCGGTCACTCGTCTGTCACCCCGTATGTCACCCGTCTGTCACCCCGTCTGTCACTACGTCGGTCACCCGTCTGTCACCCCGTCTGTCACCCGGGTGTCACCCCGCCTGTCACCCCGTCTGTCACCTCGTCTGTCACCCGTGTCACCCAGTCGGTCACCCAATCGGTCACCCCGTCTGTCACCCAGTCTGTTACCCGTCTGTCACCCGTCTGTCACCCAGTCAGTCACCCCGTCTGTTATCCAGTCGGTCACCCCGCCTGTCACCTCGTCTGTCACCCATCTGTCACCCCGTCTGTCACCACGTCGGTCACTCGTCTGTCACCCCGTATGTCACCCGTCTGTCACCCCGTCTGTCACCCCGTCTGTTACCCCGTCTGTCACCCAGTCGGTCACCCCCCCTGTCACCCGTCTGTCACCCCGTCTGTCACCACGTCGATCACCCCGCCTGTCACCCCGTCTGTCACCTCGTCTGTCACCCAGTCGGTCACCCCGTCTGTCACCCAGACTGTCACCCGTCTGTCACCCGTCTGTCACCCCGTCAGTTACTTCGTCAGACACCCCGCCCGCCACCCCATCAGTCAGCCTGTCAGTCACCCCGTCAGTCACCCCTTAGTCACCCTACCATTCATCCCGTCGGTCAACACTAAAATATTTTTTCAAATCGAACCAGTAGTTTCCGAGATATAAAATTTCCCGCTAGCAGCATTATTCATTTTTGCTCCGCTCCTATTGGTCATAGCGTGATGTTATATAGCTTCTAGCCATCCTCGATAAATGGGCTATCCAACAGAAAAATATTTTTTCAATTCGAACCAGTAGTTTCTGAGATATCAACTTCCCCGCTTTTCAACATTCTTCATTTCTGCTCCGCTCCTATTGGTCATAGCATGATGTTATATAGCCTATAGTCACCCTCGACAATTGGGCTGTCCAACACAAAAAGAATTTTTCACATCGAACCAGTAGTTTCTGAGATATCAATTCCATGTTTTTTATTTCTCATTTCACCCTTGATATAAGCTCTATCGAACACAAAAAGAATTTTGAAGATCGGTCCACATTCGGCGGAGATATCGCGTAACATATATAAAAAAAAATACAGACGAGTTGAGGACCTCCTCCTTTTTGGAAGTTGGTCGAAAATAAATGATAATCGAGAACGAGGAAGATATTTAATTTTGGGCTTCCAAAATAATTACTTTATTGTAGAATGTAGCCGCAAAGTAAATGATATATCTCAGTTTTTAATGTCAGTTTAATTGTCTGCTGTGTAAAGGTCAAACCAATTAGAGTTCTATTAAAATAAACATTCCTCCGCTTTTACAATGACAGGAACGTCCAATTTATTACCATGAATAATGCAAGAAAACTTTCCCTTGCCACGCTTCCATGTTTCTATTCCTTATTATTTGAAGGGATTTCCGAACGGACAAGTAAAACGGCTGGAGAGATATGGCTTTCATTTTCGCAGATTCTCAATGCCTTTGGCTATAGGGAAAGATAAGAAAGAAAGAAATGTACTTAGTTTAGCTTGTTATATTTTTTATAGCAGAGACTGGCAGACGTGCCTCCTTGGTCTAGTGGCAGCATATATGGGGTGAGAATGGGCAGGTCGTGGGTTCGATCCCAGGGTGGACAAAGCGAATTTTCTAATTTAATTTGCCCGGAACTGGATCCCCAGAGGGGGTTGACGTTAGACAGGCAGCTGGTCATAAAAACTTAGCAAAATCCTTTCTGCAATATGCTTGAAAAAGTGTGTTGAGCCGACCCCAATGTGGGATACGGACAGGTAGAAAGAAAGAAAAAAGCAGAGACTGGCAGACGCAAGTAAGTGATTTCTACCGCTCATAGTGTAATAAGGCTAAAGATACAGCCAAGCCGCTCTTTATTGAACTTTCCAAACCTCTTTTGAAGAACACGGCATAGAACTTGGGGAACTCCAAGAAGGAAAGTTTGTCCCAGAATTTACATAGGCTCACGCTTGTATCCCCGAAGAGGTAGGCAGAGGTGCACTAGCCAACTAGAACACCCACATTTCGCCGAGCTTAGTTTCGTCCCAGATGTGATAGGGGGCGAACCTATCGCCATATCGGGCACAAATTCCAGACTCCAGGCTGATATGGAAAAATCCAATATCACTTTACCCGACCCGGGGATCGAACCCGAGACCTCAGAACCGTAGTCGCACCGAAATACCACCACGCCACGGAGGCAGACTTAAGGAAGTTAAAAGATCAAAATTATTTTCGCTTACACCCTTAGTTTCTTTGAACACGGTTTGCGGATACATTTAGCCTCGGTCACGTTCCTACGAAGAGGCGGGTGACAAACGCTGACTCAGCACTGACTCACTCGAATAAAATTTTAGCAAACTTCCCGGCCCGGGAATTTTGACTACTTATACTGTATGTATTTTTATTTAGACTGCATCGGTGCCGTGGTGGTTTTTCAGTACGACTACGGTTCTGAGGTCTCGGGTTCGATCCTCAGGTCGGGCAAAGTGATATTGGATTTTTCCATATCAGCCCGGAGTCTGGAATTTATACCCGATATGGCAATAGGCTCGCCCCCTATCACATCTGGGACGGAACTAAGCTCGGCGAAATGTGGGTGTTTTATTTCAATGAATAGCATTAGCGTAAACTTAAGAAATCAGTATGTGGGTGTTCTAGTTCGCTAGTGCGCCTCTGCCTACCCCTTCGGGGATACAGGCGTGAGCTTATGTTATATTATGTTGTTATTTTTATTTGAGGGACATATTTAAACACATGGGCATGCTTGCATGTAACTGATAAAAATATACGCAAAAAATAATTATAATTTCCAGAGTAAACTTTTTTCCCCAAAAGTCTGGCGATACCGTTTTGCCAGCTGCTTGTTATAATGGTAACTAGGACTAATGAACATTATAAATAATTGACTTCAGTGTTATTTCCACGGACATGTATGTAATTTATTAGGGGTTAGGTCTTAATCTACCACGCTGGCCTAATGCGGATTGGTATAAAATAAAAAAATAAAAATAAAAATCTTTATTGATCACGTAGGCATGTAAAAAACAATTATGACAAGTCAACACAAGTAAATTTTTAAATTAGGATTAATATAATTTACATTATATATTCGAATTTGACAACAGGCAGGCAAGTATGGACATAATAACGATGGGATGGCTAAGATAGGGTGATAAGGGGAGATAGGAATAGAGTGTAAGGGAATGGATTTTATGGGAATGGCATATGGCAGGAATGGTGGCAGGGGATTGTCTGGAAATACTGGAAGCAGTTGGGATTGGTGCGTGAGGCCCTATCCTAGCTAACCTACCAGCCTTTCTCTAGCTACCTACGGATGACGACCCGAAGAAGAAAGGCAGAAAGAAACTCCGGGCTTATTTTTTTCATCATCAATTGCCACCACTTCTTTTTTTTTCTTTTGTCTATTTTCCTTTTCTAATAATTTGATTTACAAATTGTCAATACAATTGATAATCATATTTATATGGATTCACGCATACTCAATACCACTGGAGGTGTAATTACCTTTTATTTTAATTAAATTATTAAATTAGGTAGACTTCACATACCTTCGAAATTCTTGTAGAGAAATTCTCGGGTATACAGGTTTCTTCACGATGTTTTCCTTCATCGTTATTTCACAATGAAAACACACTTAACATAGAAAGTCAGAAGTGTGTGCTCTTTTTTAGTGTTGGTCTCGAACTTCCCACACTCGTCTCAGCAGTACCATTCCCAACTGAACTATCGCTGCTATTACATAATACATATTACCACGTTAAATAACTTAACTTTCAACACTTTTCTACATTATTCCCCTAGCGTTTTCCTCAGGAACGATAAGCGATTTCCGTCTCACCTTAAAATGTAGGAAGGCGGTTCATACACCGATTGCAGGATATAAATGTGCTAGGAAATCGGGCCTCTAAAAATTTATGTGATTTTCGATAAGGGACGCAGTAAAGGATGTGGCACTGAATAAAAAATGGTTTATTTTATTTAGGAACTTGTAGATTTACGCTGTAGACAGTTCTCAGACCGACGTCACAGGATCATTACCATTGTCTTCAGATATCGTATGAGCTTAAGATCCCTATTTCCTCCCTTCCCCCTCAGGAAAAACAAGCGTGAGTATAACGTAAATAATCACAAGTTTAAAAACTTAACAAACCGACTTCAAATCCGATCGTGACCAAATTTATATGAGACCACCCTTGAAATAAGCTCTATCGAACACAAAAAGAATTTTGAAAATCGGTCCACATTCTGCGGAGATATCGCGTAACATACATAAAAAAACATACAGACGAAAAAGTCGAAAACAATGATACTGTTTCAAATGTTGGTAAAATTTCATCAAATACCGGAGATACACCAAAATTGTCTTAACATTTTAAATATCAGATTCAAGATTAACTTCCAAAGGCTCAATTAATACGGCCTTCATACTTACAATCTCTGATCCGTTAATTACTGAACGCTTAAAAGCTATCATGACAGGCTCCAGTGTCTCCTAATCGTTGAAAGGAGGTAGCTTTTGAATATGCAGATTTCGATGGTGCCGCAAAATAACGTACTCAAGGAATATCGACTAGAGTTTTTGGATAGGGAATTCTGTTGGCGCTCGCTCAATTATTATATTTTTACTTAATCTAGTCTAAAGTTGTGTTTGTTATTTAGAAGGAATTTTGGACATGTGGCTCGCCGGGACCCCTCTAATTTGGAGACTCTTGTTTGGAAAAGTGGACACGTCCTATGGCTGATGATGATGATGATAGATAGATGGATAGATTTGAGTGGTAGAGCCACGCTGTAGCCAGTAACGTCTATAGCACGAATGGGCCGACTCGACCGGTTAGATACCACTGTCTCACAGAAAACCGACGTAAAGTGGCAGCTTGCTGTCGCGTTTCGTTCGGTGAGTGAGATTTCCGGCGGCCCATTTCCGCACTCCCTTTCCCAATCTCCTTCCATTCCCTCCTTTTAGGTTGGTAATGCACCAATGATTATTTTTGTATCTTGGGTATCTATGGGCGGTGGAGATCACTTACCATCAGGTGACCCATGTGTTCGTTTGCCAAACTTATGATTATATTATAATCTAAAGGATAATGTGTAACCATAGAAAGAACGAAATCTGTGGACCATTTAATTTTATTTTTGATACAGCTTATTCGCAGATGTAACAGTTCCCTGTAAGTGCCTACTTAGTGTGTAATTACTGCATTAATTATACCGATTATATTGCTAATAATTAAATTAAGATTTTCTAATCTGTGGTTTCGGAGAATAGTTATTTTATGATTGGGGTCCGAAATCAAGAATGGCTTTAGAGCTCTGTTTTTAGCAAGACGGTCTATAAAACTCGGGTCCTATTGGCTTACCTTTGCAAAATTGTCTGTCTGGAAAAGGGTTCACTGACTGCCGCGGTGGCATGGTGGTATTTCGGTACGACTACGGTTGTGAGGTCTCGGGTTCGATCCCCGAGTAAGGCAAAGTGATATTGGATTTTTCCATATCAGCCCGGAGTCTGGAATTTGTGCCCGATATGGCGATAGGCTCGCCCCCTATCACATCTGGGATGGAACTAAGCTCGGCGAAATGTGGGTGTTCTAGTTCGCTAGTGCGCCTCTGCCTACCCCTTCGGGGATACAGGCGTGAGCTTATGTGTGTGTATGTGTGAAAAGGGTTCACTGACTAAAATTTTGACCATTCACCATTACCAAGTATGAAAGTAAGGTGACACGGTTTATAATTATTATATCTTTCTTTTTACTTGCCCTTATCCCACCTTAATATGGGGTCGTCACAACACATTTTTCCATGCACATTGCAGAAAAGATTTAGCTTAGTTTCTACGACCGACTGCTTACCTGACGTCGTCTCTTCTATGGAGGATCCAGTCTCGCGCAAATCAAGTTAGAAAAACACCCCGCCCGACCTGGGAATTGAACCTCGTACCTTCCAGTTCTCAGCCCATATACGCTGGCACAAGACCGAAGAGGCGACACGATATATTATGTTTACGTAAATATTGTTATTTACTTTAACATTATACAAAATTGGAATGAAATAAACGTATAAAATATCCCGCTTTGGAACTGGGAATTATTTTTGTAACGGCTCGGGCATGTGGGTTGTTCAATTACCAACCGTACATTCGGCTCTCCGAAATTGACTATGGAATCGGCTATTACCTACGTAATGAGTGCCAATGCCACATATTTACTGGACATTCTTATGCGAACCATAAATTGGAGAGGATGTGGGTCATTCACATGACTACTTAAGATTAGATTAGATAGTGCAATTTTGCTCTTGAATATAATACCCACATCACACTTTCTGGGGTCAGTAGACATAAAGGTATTACTATGTTTGATAGTATTCATCTGTTTATCCATGGTGTTAATATTAGCGTTAATTTTAATTTATTATTAGTACTATTGTAAAAGCACAAAGTAATATTTTCCTGTGCCAGATTCAGCATCCGTGCGTCACTTAAGGTGGCCACTGAAAACCAGCGTTGTGTTATGGTTTCGATCATAACACAGCAACATGCTGAGTGGCCACCTTTTGTCACAATGTACGCATGCACTAGGCTATTATATTATTATATTATATTATTTAATTTTTAATATTTAGTAGTCTTTATGTATTAGTTAGTAGTAACAAATGTTGCATGCGTTTAGTGGCAATAAACATTTTTTCTTTCTTTCTTTCTCTCTTTACTTTGGCTTCACAAAAGATAAAACAAACTAAGAGAAGGCTCAGAAGCAAACATTTAATTAGGCAACCAATTTAGCTTCTCCCGCAACTACTTTCATGTTAAGGTAATATTGGCAATTTCACATTCACATACATACATATATAGACTCACGCCTGTCTCTCCGAAGGCGTAGGCAGTAGCGAACTAGAGAACTAGATTACCCACATTTCGCCGCGCTAATTTACGTCCCAGATGTGATAGGGGGCAAGCCTATCGCCATATCGGACACAAATTCCAGACTCCGTGCTGATACTGAAAATTCAATATCACTTTGCCAGACCCGGGGATCAAACCTGAGACCTCAGGATGGTAGTTATATCGTAATACCATTACGCCACCGAGGCAGTCAATACATACTAATATTTTGTTACCTTTTAGTGGATAAACTACTCAACTGATTTTGATAACATTTGGTATAAAGACTGTTTGAACCTTAGGGAGGAAAGATGACAAAGGCAAATCGGTTTTTCTAAGACGATTTACTCATGACTGGATTGGAGAGTGAAAATCAGACAAGCACCTGGTCGTACAAAAAGGTGAATAATTTCTTCAACATACTTGAATAGAAGTATTGCACCGAACCCACACTGGAGTGGGATGAAGGCAGGTGGAAGAAAAGACAAGAAATAATGGACATTCAAAAATTCAACCCAACCAAATATGCGTTCAAATTTTGTATAGAGAATTAACGGAAGACCCCGGACAAACAGAGCCGTTAGCAAAAGCTATTTCATTTTAGTATTTCTATAAATTGTATAGAATACAGTCACCTAGTTAATCATGTTACTCCCAGATCATGTTATAGTGCCTTACTAATAGCATTAAGCACTTAGCATTTGAAGAGCTCTCTAATTTGGCTTCATTGTAGGTAATTGAAAAGCATCAAGTGGGCTTAAGTATGGAATATGCGCCCATTATGGGCTATTAATATTAGGCAGTCAGCCAGATGTAAAAACGAAGCCGAATCCTTGCTGCAATATGCTTATATAATATAATAATAAAAACTGTGTGGCGCCAAATCCACATTGATATGGGATCAGGGCAGGTAGAGAGAAAGATTCATCATCATCATCATCATCATCAGCCATAGGACGTCCACTGCTGAACATAGGCCTCCCCCAAAGATTTCCAGATCGACCTGTTGGAAGCGGCCTGCATCCAGCGATATCCTGCAACCTTTATCAGGTCGTCGGTCCACCTTGTAGGTGGACGTCCTACGCTACAAGAGAGAGAGAGAGAGAGAAAGATTAAGGTATCAAAAATGGAAACAGTTTTCAGATCGACAATTTTGGACCTTACGTGTTACCTTACCAATATGTTTGCTAAGTGTACGAAATAGACGATGACACTGTGACTTCTGTTGATGGTTCCGTTGCCAAGCTGACTAACCGTACAATTTGGTCATGACCGTTTTCCCCCTTTCTAACTCTTAAATTACCTCAGCTACTTCCAACGAAAATTGGTTAAAACATGTGTTGAGTAGTTTTTGTGAAATGGAATTTTATTGATATTGGTTTTTCAATTTAATATCAGCCCAGAGTCTGGAATTTGTGCCCAATACGGCGATAGGCTTGACCCTATCACATCTGGGATGGAATTGAGCTTGACGAAATGTAGGTGTTCTAGCACCCTAGTTCGCCTCTACCGACTCTTGGGAGATTTAGGCGTGAGAATATGTATAAATGTTATATACAGAAGGGCATAATCGATTTGAGAACAAAGCAAGCCCCACAGATGTGGGTTGAACTTCGTAAAAATCTTAATTAAGCTCTTTATTCAACAGATCCAGATATAACTTACAATCATATTCGTTAAACTTGAACAATTTTAATACTTTGACATTTTGTTGCACAGTTCAATGTCTTTATAGGATTATTTTATAACTTTCACCTTATTATTGTCCATAAGCAAACTGCAAGTAATTTTTATGACGCAAACGATTGCAATATGTATAGTGTTGCAAAATATTTATTTTCGGGCATAACATTTTTTCTTTTTCACAATCTTTTATGCTTATAAAATAATGATGCTCAAAAAATAATATTTTTTTTGGAACAGGCATGTCGGTCGCTTGATAGTAAATATCATATTTTTTTTTAAATAACCAGCTCATTGGTCTAGTGACAGCATACTTAGGTTGAAAACTATAAGGTTCTGGAGTCAAATCCCAGGATGGGCAAAGTTCCTGTTTAAGTTCTGGTTTGCGAAATGACAGGAGTTGACCGAGGTTGGGAATTGTGACTGTTGTGGGCTCAATGAAGGACCGGAAATGATCTTGGTGTGAGTGCTCTAGATGAGTTGATAACCATAATAAAGGTTAAAACTACAAAACCAGCTTTAAAAAGACATCACGTTTTTGTCTTTATTTTGGACCACCCTTGAAGTTCTCTACCGAATACAAAAGGATCTAGAAAACCAGCCCACATTTACCAGAGATATTAAGTAACATACATGTTACCAAAAATACCACCGATTTGAGAATATTCTTTTCCAGACAGTTGAACATTTCAAATATCACTGCATTATATTCTGATGCTACACATCTCTCCAATAAAAGCTTATGCCTTCAATCAACAAAACCTCAAATCGTCAGCACTACTTCACAATTCACAGTAGTTTTTAAAGCCCACGAAAACCCTTGATATCTCGACAGTCGACCCTGACCGTTTGGCCTTAGCATTTCGCGCGCCCTATTAAAATGCAAAACCCGATGACCGTGCCAAATGAAACCCTGAAGCTGTATCATACACGAAATTGAAACTGCAAACAAGAGCCCTCGTGGATACTGTTTCAAATTCCATATTCGCAAATGGTAATTGAGGTGAGTACTTTTGGAATATGGGATTTCTGCATATTCAGTGTTTATTACTGCTGTATTTTGGGTCGAATGTGAAATATGTACTCGTAAATTTAATCGGATGCAGTTTAGCAGAAAAGACTGAAGCTAAGCAAAATAAACGAAAATAAGTTATGAATGCTATAATAGTAAAGTGTTTTTTCCACTTGTCCTTATGCAATATGGAGCCAGCGCAACTACTAAGGATTACGTAATCAAATGACGTCATAAAAAGACACCACAATCAGATATTAAAATATTTAGTTATTACAATACAAAAATACACTAATCTTATAGAGAAACAAAAACAATCTTACAACAAAAAAAAAGTACAATAACCAAGTGTTATAGTTTTTAACATGCGTTTTAACATATAAATAATAATGGTTATATAAAATAATGGTTATTATGTACATATATTATTTTTAAATATCATTTTTTGGTCTACAAATAGATTTCCGCGTAGTTTCAAACAATAATACAATTATTATACTTTGCGCACATTACGTCATACAATAATTGTTTCCTTCGTAATCTTACATCGATAATAATACAGTTCTCACATATGTATAATTATTTATACACAATCTTATATTCCATAATAATACTCCTGTTTTAGGAGATCAGACATTTTTTCTCCTATCATAATTGTAGGTGCACAAGTGTTGGCACCTGTGATGGTCGGCATTATACTAGCGTCAGCTACACGTACACCATGGACTCCAAAAACTCGAAGAGTCGAATCCACGACGGATCCCATGGCGCATGTTCCGGAGTAATGGTATCCTGATAGCGTTAGACACAGTACGTAACATCTCCAGAACTTCTTCCCAAAAGGTACGCCGCACCCACAAGACTTAGGCACTAATATCTCAGAATCAACGCCTCTGAAGAAAGAAGTATTCGATACTCTAACATAATCTTCAAGGAATCTCACATGATCTTCTAAATCAGCATTATTTGTGAAGTATTCAGGATATACAAGTGGAGGATCCTTTGGATCAGTACTTTGGAGAAGTACTTTTCCACGTGATTTCGGGTATAATTGACTTATAACTGATAAAAACATTCCTCGTCCTTCGTTCTGGTCGTAAAAGTCTTGGCAAATGTTGTCTTCAAAAGCAAAGAAGAAAGCACAAAACATTAGAAAGCCATCATCACGATTTCTTAAAATAAAACTTAATGTTTGATAATCTGGAAACGTTTGTGATTTGTTTAAAGCCTTGTATCCTATTATCAAAGGGTTTGGAAATTCTAGGGGGCTTTTGGGTTTAGGTTCTTTGACTTTGCCCATCTTATGCATTACTAGCACATTGACATGATCTTGCATATTTTGTCCAACTGGTAAATCTGATATCACATTGATACCTTTGCTGACCAAATGTTTTCTTGGACCAATACCTGATAACATAAGTAGCTGTGGAGAATTGAGGGCACCAGCTGCTACAATCACTTCATTTCTAACATACAAATTTACCATTTCGTTATTAGGCAGTAAAGCCTGGACACCTAAAGCAATATTATTGTCATCAAAAATGATTTTCGTGACCAATGTATTTTTGAGAACGTGGAGATTTGGCCGGTGTCTAATTTTCGATAGGAATGAGTATGCGGAGCTTTGTCTTATACCTTTAGAAATAGCAAACATCGCTTCACTGTAACCAAACGGATTGCCAGAATTAGTATCTAGGTTAATATCGTTTCCAACTTCTGCAAAAGATTTTAGGTAGTTGATAGCCTCTTCATTATATATTCTTGATGTACCCATATAGCCTTGTGTTCCGTGGAAAAAAGCGTTAGGCGATTTAAGAATGATAGGGTCTTCAAGCCTTTCACTCTTTATGAAGTATGGAAGGACTTCGTTCCAACGCCACCTAGGATCGTTGGTTATGGCTGCCCAGGTGTCAAAATCGTATGGATTACCTCTGGTGTAAGCCATAAAATTTATGGAACTGCTGCCTCCAAGCATTTTTCCTCTAGTTAATTCAATTCTTTTGTTTTTAAGATGTTGCATGATGCGGCCTGTAGGATCCACCTCAGAGCTATAGTTCCAATCATTTTCAGATTTCTTCAGGAAAACTGGTAGACCTGGAAGCTATATACAATTGCCTTGATTAATAAAATATATTGTCTAATAATGTGCAATAATTGTAAAGTTGAATAAAGAAGAAGTTTTTGTGATATTAGATTCTGATAAACCATATTAAGTAGCTGCTAAAAAATAAAACATTTTATCTAGAGATTGCACTACTAGGTAACTTAAGTATTATTTTATTGCATCAAAATACTGAAATAGCAATACTATTAGGAATTTTAATCTAGGACCTACGCTTGCACTAGATCAATAAGCCGATTTCAATGTTTTTTAGGTCATGGCTGCAAACAATAGTAACGTTTCCGACATAGATATTAGTTTATTAGAATCGGAACCGATGTGCTATCTTTTATGACATTGGTAAATTTTATCACACGTGACATTGAAATAGTTTAACTACAAGCATTAATAATACCAGAAGGTCAACGATAAAGAAAGGCGGTTTCTTTAACATATATATGATTTCTATGTAAAAGAACAACCCCGAAATACCAGAACAATACTTTGGCGATATTTATAGGAACAAATAGGAGTTGGAAGAAGAGAAGAATTGAACTTTTGAACCTTTGGAAAATTAATCATATGGAAGATTGCCAATTCTCGTCACAATTATTTTTCTTAAAAACTGTAACTGCTGATAGAAGGGATCTTGGTATTTGTATTTAACTGGATATTAACCACCATCTACAGTAACTTTAGGCTAGCAATAATACGTTAATTACCCAGGGTGGATAATACTAATTTTGCTGAGGAAGATTGCAAAATAATTCAATATTTGTTGCGGATCGTAAATCTTTTATGGTAATCACCTACTATCTGGTTATTCAGTTGTTTATTTACATTGCACATGCTTAAAAACATATATAAGATTAAACTAAGGGGTAGACAGAGGCGCACTACCTAACTATAACACCCACATTTCGCCGAGCTTAGTTTCGACCCAGATGAATTAAGGGGCGAGCCTATCGCCACATCGAGCACAAATTCCAAACTTCGGACTGATACTGAAAAATCCAATATCACTTTGATCGACCCAGGAATCGAACCCGAGACTTCAGAACGATAGTCGTACTGCGCACGTAATACCACTACACCGCAGACGCAGTAACATGGATAGAAAGGTGTTACCTAAAGAATATACCTACAATAGATTCTATAGGTGGATCTCCTCCAGCTTCTATGAGAAGGACATTGACGCCTTCGATCTCTGTCAGTCTGTTGGCAATGACACATCCAGCTGCCCCTGCACCGACTACTATAAAATCGTATATATCACCATCTATCAAAATAAAATATTTTTGTCAAATTTTGATACCCTCCAAAGCTCAATATGCACATGTACAATGTACATATTAATACATAACCCCAAACGCCTGGATCTCTGAAGAGGTAGGCAGACATACAACTACTGCAATAACTATTCCTCGAACTTATTCAGTCCATATAAGGAGCGAACCAAGTGCAGGGGTAAAAATTTCGCCTCCAGGCAACTGATTTTCTTCCAAATATTCAGACATAAATTGCGTTTACTCGAGCTGCGATTTGAACGGGAATAGATTTCGCAGACTTATGCAGAAACAGACACGGATGTGATAATGGAGGCTGTAGGTTCAATATCGGCATTGATTCATAGATGTTCGTCTTATCCATAAAAAAAACGGGTCTGGGACCTCTCGGTATTGGGTACTTGACAAATTTTTTTATACGAAATTTACGTCATCTAAAACATAAAACAGAAAGAAATATTGAAATAATCCCAAAAATAAAAAAAGTTATAAGCCTTTGTAGTTTGGTGTTACCTTCAAACAGCGGGAAAGAAAAGTGTCAGTAAAATCACGACACGGCCATAAAGGCGCGTGCGTTGGAAAGGTATAGCAAGATATCCCCACTACGCCCCCACTCTTGCTCATTGCAGAATTTAAAATAAGAATTACTGCCTCATTTTTTAACCAATTTCGATGCGGTTTTAATAGAAAGGTTTCTTTTTTATTTTATTTGCTATTACATATAAAAAAAATTATGATATGAAACATAGTCAAGAACCCAATTATGATAGAGAAAGTCTGAGAGAATTTTTGTTACCTACGAGGCTACGACACAAGACAATAGGATCCAGACTTAAGACTTAAAATGGAGGTTTTCAATTCAACCCGTATGTATGAAATATTATTATAATTGCACAATATTCCTTTTGCACAATGTTAATCTATCTGGGCTTCTGAAGCTATGTACCTCTTATATGGGTACTTTCAAGGTATGGACTTAAATGTGACCCCGTCACCAATAAAAGTATTTGTATAAAGGCGACTTGCACCACTATTACTAACCTACAGTTAGTCCTAACCTCAAGTTAAAATGAAAATGAAATATATGAAGGACATGTAATTCATTACATGTAATGTACTACATGTAATTACAGATAAGAAATGATGACATTTAATTAATTACATGTAATAAATTACATGTCCTTCATATATTTCTATTTCAATTTAACTTGAGGTTAAGACTAACTGTAGGTTAGTAATAGTGGTGCAAGTCGCCCTAAGAGATGTAAGGGAAACGCTTCCTAAAACAAAGGCAGGCGTTAGTGTCTTGCAGGCTTTTGAATTTCGTTGAACGCCACAAAAATAATTAGATTTTTTTAGTTTTTGTTGAACTTGATTTTGATATGCCCGACTGTATCAGGATTTTGTGTGTGATTATTAAATAATCTAAATAAATAAATCATAGTAATAACAACCTTTAACAGTCGCTTGAGGTGGCCAGAGAAACTCCGTTAAATGGAGAGCAGTCAACACATGAAATGCTGCTTGGTATGTGTTTATGCTTTCCACGGCGGCTGCTGCGTCCATTCCTATAGTCTATTTGTTCCTAAACCTATAAAATAAAATGTACAGGGTGTTTCACAAAGTTAGTATCAATAATAACTACACTTAAAGAGATGATGGCTAGCAATCTAACGGTAAAATTTAAAATTTCGTAAAGCTAAAATTTTTGACTGCCTCGGTGGCGTGGTTGTATTTCGGTACTACTACCGTCCTGAGGTCTCGGGTTCGATCCCCGGGTCGGGCAAAGTGATATTGGATTTTTCCATATCAGCCCGGAGTCTGGAATTTGTGCCCGATATGGCGATAGGCTCGCCCCCTATCACATCTGGGACGGAACTAAGCTCGGCGAAATGTGGGTGTTCTAGTTCGCTAGGGCGCCTCTGCCTACCCCTCCGGGGATACAGGCGTGAGTTTATGTTATGTTATGCGAAAATTTTTGAATAATGGCAACTTGAATTTGTGACGAAAATTGATTTCTGGCTCATTGGATCAGCTGCAGTACATTTTCATATCACCTATGGGGTAATTCGTTATTTTTAGCATACACAAAGCCATTTCCATGTTAATAACGATGATTTATAGGTCGCGTTACGATTATAAAATCCCCATGCTTTGAAATAAAATGAAACTATATTTACGGATTCTATCACGATTTGTTTTAATTTTTATATGCCCGACCCGTCAGTCTGACCCGTGACCACGAAGATTGCAATGCCTGAAACGTCGGGCATATAAAAATTAAAATAAATCGTGATAGAATCCGTAAAAATAGTTTTATTGCAATGTATAACATTCGCGTAAACTTAAGAAATAGTAGTAAGTAGTTTTTGAGTGGTAGAGCCACGCTGTAGACAAGTATGTCTACAGCACGAATGGGTCGGCTCGACCGGTTTGATACCACTGTCTCACAGAAAACCGACGTAAAGTGGCAGCTTGCTGTCGCGTTTCGTTCGGTGAGTGAGATTTCCGTTGGCCCATTTCCCCCTTGCTTTCCCAATCCCTTTTTCCCTTCCCTTCCATTTCCTCCTTTCAGGTTGGCAACGCATCCATGATTATTTTTGTCTTGGGTGTTTATGGGCGGTGGAGATCACTTACCATCAGGTGACCCATCTGCTCGTTTGCCAGTCTCTGCTATAAAAAAAAAAATCCCCATGCTTAATAATGGATAAAAAAAATTAAATTAAATTTTTAATTTTTAACTTTACCATTGCGCTTAAAATCGTTCGCCCTGTATGTCTAATTATTATTAGTACCATCTTTATGAGGCTGTTAAATGGCACACATTTATAAATATTTTAAAATGTAATACTTTCATACTTTACTTCTTTAATTGATCTTTAGATGTCTTTTGTCCCCGCGTCTCTTTACTTGTCTTCACCTGTCATCTGAAATGTCTGAATTTATATATGTGTATGTATGTGTATATATATTTTTTTCGTTTTTGTTATGTATTATAACGGCGATGTAAACCCAATGGGCACGCATTGCTCGTCATAATTCTATTGATGGTGCGTTGCGTATGTATGGGTATATATTCATTTGTGTGGGCATATGTGTATGTATGTATGTATGTATTTGTATATGTAGTGTATATGTATAAATATATATATATATATATTTGACTTTATCGCTGGTTACATCCGTATGTCACCTAAGGTGACTACTGAAAATCAGCGTTGTGTTGTGGTTCCCACCATAGCACAGCATTATACTGAGTAGTCACCTACCTGTCGCAGCCACGGCGAGCAGCTTGTTTTCTATTCTTTTCTTTTATATTACAGTACGTAAGAAAATAATGTACGTCGTGTTTTTTGTGACTAATAAATGTGTTTTTCTTCTTTCTTTCTTTCTTTCTTTAAAAGAAAAATATTATATTTGATATGATATTGATATTTAGTGGAAAAATATATATGACAGCCTCCGAGGCGTAGTGGGCGAGTAACCGGCTGTGAAGCGAGAGGCCGCGGATTCGATTCTCGCATTGAGACAAATGTTTGTGTGGCCCACAGATATTTGTTTCAAGTCTGGGTGTTGTTGAGACCGAAAGTCTCTCATAGTCTGACACCCACGATACAGGTTATACCTAGTGTTGGGTCAGGACTAGGTGTGTGACTGTTGGGTGTATTTATCTATCTCTTTATTTATTATTTATTACATATTTGTGATTGTCTGTATATGTTTATATATGCAAATACACCTAAAAAAAAATAGTGCCCAAATTTTTTTATAGCAGTTACTGGCAAACGGGCAGACGGGTCACGTAATTGTTAGTGATCTCCACAGCCCAGAGACACAAAAAGAGTACCATGTGTACAATGCCAACTTAAAATGAGGGAAATAAGGATATGGGGGAATTGGGCCACCGGAAATCCCACTCACCAAACGATACGGGATAGCGAGCTGCCACTCCACGTCGGTTGGTATGAAACCGGTCGATGCGGCCCATTTGTGCTGTATACGTAATCGTCTACAGCCTGGCTCTACCAGTCAAAAATTACTTACACATAAGATGGGAGCACATTAACATTTCCACTTTCCAACTTCGGCCAATTTAAGTTTGACTCTTTTAAGAAAAAGCTCAAATCATAATTTCAAGATTAAAACTTAAAAAATCAGTGATATAACTCATCAGACCTTTGACATTTATATGGTGGTCATTTGAGCTCTATCAAACACTAAAAGAAAGCTCAAAAGTCAATTTAATTTAACGTCAGAAAAAAAATATATTTAACAGCTTATGTCAATAAGCTCACGCCTGTTTCCCCGAAGGGGTAGGCAGAGGTGCACTAGCGAACTAAAACACTCACATTTCGCCGAGCTTAGTTCCGTCCCAGATGGGATAGGGGCGAAAACAAAAACAAAAAAACAAATATATATAAAAAAAAAGAAAAATAAATATATCAAAAACATATTTGATGAAAAGATTATATGTCTCATTTATCTAAATGTAAATTAATATTGAGATATATGAAATGAAAAATAGTTCACTTACCTAAAGTATCCTTTTGTCCGATTTCGATGCTTTTTAAATAATATATTTTTATTCCAATAGTCAAAGTTTCACGTCTTTAAACAATGCCGTACTTAATGTATGTGTGTTCCCATAAAATGTTGTAATGAGACTGACAGAAAACACGTTATTTCATTATAACTAAGGTAAAACATGACCTTAACAAAAAAAAATTAAGTGGGAAGTCGAATGGGTTTTTATGAAGGTTTATTTTACTGCAATTAAATGTCTGCCTCGGTGGCGTTGTATTACGGTACGGCTACCGTTCTAAGGTCTCTGGTTCAATTCCTGAGTCGGGCAAAGTGATCTTGAATTTTCGACCGACTTCCAAAAAGGAGAAGGTCCTCAATTCGTCTGTTTTTTATGTATGTTACGCGATATCTCCGCCGAATGTGGACCGATATTCAAAATTCTTGTGTTCGATAGAGCTTATTTCAAGGGTGGTCCCATATAAATTTGGTCACGATCGGATTTGAAGTCGGTCACAAGTTTTTAAACTTGTGATTATTCAGTATCAACCCGTCTGGAATAGTGCCCGAAATGGCGATAGGCTCGCTCCCTATCACATCTGGGACGTAAATGAGCACGGTGAAATGTGAGTGATCTTGTTCTCTAGTTCACGTCTGCCTACACCTTCGGGGATACAGGGGTGCAGTGGCGAAAGGTCCATACAACTCGATTCCGGCTTCCCTTTGTTAGATTATAGGCTAAAAAATAAATATTATCTACGCAATATATAGAAGAGAAAGTAGCACTAGCTTCCCTTTTCAAACTTTACACCCACTGCAGGGGTGAGTCTACCTCTATGTATTCAATTAAATGAAGTACACATGGTGCTAAAACCTGCCATAGTGACCCACACTCCTTGTGTGGTTTGCGGTCCAGGAGGCCTAGTTTTATAACGAAATCCGCAGTTGCGGGCTTAGTTTTGGACGTTTTGCTATTCTATGTGGCTTACGTGTCTGCCTGATAATGCTGCTGTAAGGTTTGTTTCGGAGAATGCTATGCTGTAAACCGTTTGACAGCCCTCTCTTCGGTGTTTGACATTTATTTGACCCACGGACATCTATATTAGTACACCCAGGATCAGCCAGTGTAATTCCGGTTCACTTTGCCGTCCTCGAATAAAAAAAAAATTAATATATATTATTTAAAAATACCACTTAAAATAACTATGCGATTAATTAAGCTTACGCCACAACAGCAATTCGTAGCTTTGCAAACCTGAGATCCGTTGATTTTACACTCATTATGTAAATTTCCGCAAATATCTCCCATTGTAATGAGACGTAATGAGTGTTACAGAACACATTAGCATGTTTAAATAATCCAATCGTACATGTGCGTATGTTTTGATCAGAGTAAAACCGTATTGAAATATTGTATAACGAATGTCGAAGCTTTAAGCTCGGCTATATTACTGGACGTCGTTATGCAAAAACATCTGTGATGGGACCTTTTGCGGCCTCACACACACAACTAATGATGGGATTCTTTTCGGATAGATACGGTCGACATGATCTACATTTGGTAGGGGAAACTGTGGTACATCGACCTTCACTCATCTATTTATTTATTTTATTTATTTATTTAACAAATTTATCAGTAGGTACAGTTTTTGTTAATTCTTTAACATTGACCCCCACACTAGGCCATGCCTGTCCTATGGGAGTCATGGGTAAGCATTAACATTTTATAATTACCTAATGAGTGGCATTACTATATGTACCTCTACATACGATTTAACACCTTAAGAGTAAATAAAGCTCTTATAACTATACAAAATATATCTGATATGTTATCTCATATATACACTCATCATATTTTTTATCAAATATCATTTATTTACAAACACTCCTATAATAACCTGCCTATCGAAATATATTCATAGCTATTTTTAATTAAATTAACTTTTTGTTTCATAACCTCCCCTCTATTGATAACTGAAAAAAAATATTTTTTAATGGTGTTTTTTAACATAGAGAATATGCCTTGGTAGGTTTGCCTACTTATTTTTCATGGCTATATGGTAAGCAGGTGTATGATCAGGAATGTCAATAAGAGTAACTACACTGATCTGATAACGAATAAAAATTGGTATCATAAGAAAGATAATTGAATTAAAAACCGTTAAGAAAAAAAAAATAAAAAAATAGCTACGAACACTTTTCGAGAGGCGAACTATTATAGGCGTGTTTGTAAATAATTTTTATTTGATAAAAAATATATCGCATCTGATTATCAAATGAGTGAAGGTCGATGTACCATGGTCTCTTAGACCAGTTGATACAACGAGCAAATTTAATTTGTCCAACTTATATATTTTTTTTATGCAAAGGAACAAGCAGGTGGGTGATCAGTGATGATAATTGTTATTGTCACTGCCAATAAACCAGCCAGGATCCCAAAAAATGGATTTGCCAACCTTAAAGCAGAGAATGTGGATTGAAAAGGAGTGTATTTGGGACAAACACCCTTCCCTTTTCCACTTCCAGTTCCCTTACTTCTGGTGGGCATCGGCTTGGCAATGCCTATGGCATTACAATAGTTATATATAGCTTTAGTCAAAGATATTCAGCAGTATATCGACGGGACAACAGCGCGAAACTTGTGATCCAAAGTTGTGACCTCTTGGTCATAAGGCACTCAGTCATATTTGAAACGTACGTGCGCAAGGTCGTGCCAGCGTAATAATGTTTAAACAATAAATTTGTCTTACGCGAGTCCTCAGAAAACATTCTAGGGTGTAAAGGTAAACTGTAATAAGCGCGCTCATATTGTGGATAGCGTTACTGACGTTTGAGATTTTTTTGTATGGAAACTTGCCTATTAACCCCTCTATAGTCTCTTAATGCTACATATTCTGTCTTATTCTTTTTTTGTTCTCTCCCACTCATTGTTGCCTGAGACATTGGCTGACTAAAGTTTATTTATTTCTTTCTTTCTTAATATTAAATCTTTTTTGTTTTAATAGACATCCTAACGCATCACATTACATACGATATTGTGACTCCTTGACACCCCAAGGAAAATATTGCATAAGTCTTTGTTTAAAGTGAATGTATTTTGTATAAAACCGACCGTTTACTCTAACAATGTGTGATGTAGCAGGAAATGTTAGATTAGATAGTACGGTCAGCAGACAAAGTTGTAAATTCGAAGCACTGAGGCAGTACATTGGAAAATATTTAAGCATTGCATCATTAAGCATTGGTTTGCAACGCCTAAGGACGACTTGCAACGCTATTACTAATCGAGACTTAGTCCTAAACTTGATTTATCACATAAAAAAACAATAAATCTTGAATACAAAAAATAATCTTTAAATCAAGTTTTGAGATAAAAAAAGATTTATCGCAGAGCTGCAAGTGGCCCTAATTGTCGTAATTGTATTGCATGCGTAGTACAAATACCGTCTTGACGTTTCAGGTTCGATCCTCGCGTCGGGTTCTGACAGTAATATTGGGTTTTTCAATATCAACCCGGAGTGTGGAATTTGTGCACGAAATAGCGATAAGCTCACGCTAGCACATAATTTTTATTTATAACAGAAACTGGCAAATGAGCAGATGTGTCACCTGATGGTAAGTGATCTCCACCGCCCGTAGACACAAAAATAATCATGGGTGCATTGTTAAAAGGAGGGGAATAGAAATGGGCAATGGGGCGGAGGGAATTTGGTCACAGAAAATCTGGGACTGAGCTCAGCGAAATGTGGTTGTCCTAATTAGATCGCCTGTATCGTTTAAGGATAGGCATAGGGATATGTAAGTGTATGTAAATTTTGTTATTAAAAGCCCAGTTTCTCTGCTGTCTGTACCGAAGCTCGGGGATGCTTAACAAAGCACCTCATAATTACGTTGAGGCGCGGCCGAAGCCTTTGATTCTCAAGCCTCGAGTACAGACGCTTTCCCCCGTATTATGCTCTGAACCCATTGTACACGGTGTAAATTATACCACGCTGTGAAAACTTATTAGCGCTGAAGAATTATTGCTGTAGATTTTGGGTTGAAATTGGTTTTAATAATTATTTTGGGAATAAATTAAAGAAAAAGGGATAGGGAGAAGAAAGAGGGGTACTTATTCGGAGCAACACAATTACCTTAGCGCCAAAAAATTAAATTGGAACGACGAAATTCAAAAAGATTCATGTGTTTGTTCTGGGAGTCGAAAGTACGATTTTATGGAAATAAAATAGACCAAGAAGTTTTGACCTAACCTCAAATAGCCCTGAAGCGGTTGACGTCAGACAGGCAGCAGATCGTAAAATCTAAGCCAAGTCCTTTCTGCAACATGCTTGCAAAAGCTGTAGCCCGAGCACGAAAAACTAATGTAAATGTAAATGTAAATGTATTTGAGTTCGCTGCGCACTGATGACGTTTGGTTAATATTTCATACAAATTTCATAGACGCGCATCGAGCACGAATACATTTACGGTTGTCAGAAATTTTCCTGCTCAGGCCGCTGGTAGAAAGAAAAAAGTTTTGACCTAACCACCAGAATACATCATCGTACTAAGTTACGTATATTTTCATTGTTAATAATTGGCAATTGCTAGAAAAATGATGGAAAATATGACAAAGAAATCAGAATTTACGATAAGAAAATTTAAATAATCAGAATTCAACTGTTATAATCAAACGTGAAATAATGCTCAACTTTCATTTGTAGAAAATTAAATCCTAAAAAAGTCGTGGGATCAACAAGCTACTTTACACCAGCAGGTCGATTCTCTGTGAAAACAACGTTGCGGCATCGTTGCGGTAACGATGTTTTCATTTTTGTATTCAGCAAAGAACAAAGTGCACGCACTAGCGCTATGCGTGATGACGGCGCTTATGCGAACTAGCTCTCTCGAGCGAGGCGTTTGACATAAATGTATGGAAAATGGTATTCTCTAAGACCCAACAACGTTGAACGCTCCGTCGATCTCAAAGATGTCCGCTGCGGGAGCTCGTCGTCGATTGCAACGTTGTGGCTTTTCTTAGAGAATCGACCTGCTGGTGTAAAGTGATCTAAGTGTCCGTTCATGATCATCCACATTACCTCAGTAATCATGGGAGTGGCAATAGTTCAACCATCAAGTTATGATCTTTAGGAGAAAGGAATATCATTGGCTGATCTTGGAACGCAATCCACACAAGAAGTTCTTGTTTATAGCAGAGACTGATAGTCAGAGGTCTCCACCGCTCGTAGACAACCAAAACACAAAAA
The DNA here is from genome assembly GCA_036417725.1 of Clanis bilineata. Lineage (NCBI taxonomy): Eukaryota > Metazoa > Arthropoda > Insecta > Lepidoptera > Sphingidae > Clanis > Clanis bilineata. Next base: position 1,173,535 of record CM071155.1, on the reverse strand, counting down.
TAATCTTAAGTGCATTACCAATCTAAAAGGAAGAGATTAGGGATAGTGAAAGGAGCGGCGGGAATTGGACTGAACCAAATGCAACAGCAAACTGCTACTGCACGGTGATTGAAGAAATTTCTACGCGTCCGAGGCACAATCTCTGACTAACTGGCCGACTTATGTATAGATAGATGTTCAAATGCTACTATCAGCTTACTAGTTCGTCAGTTTTTGTTTCCTGTTTACCGTATTACCAAGTGTTGCTTGACCTACATACAACTTGAGATCTTTGCCAACTCACCAACTTCATGTTTTTCTTCCCAACATAAACAACGAGATGACAAGTTGTGTATATCTTATCTATCGATGATCTTATCGGATATTATCAGTGAAATAAAACTATTTTTACGGATTCTATCATGATTTGGATTTAATTTTTGTGCCTGACGTTTCGAAAGCAGCCTTTTTTTGCAGCCTTCGTGGTCAATGATCTGACTGACCGACTGTCCGACCCGTGACCACGCAGGCTGCAAAGCTTTCGAAATGTCTTTAATAACATTCGCGTAAAACTAAGAAATCATTATGGATATTATCAGTCTTATTTTTATTTGAATGTAAAGTTAGGTTTAATGGCATTAAGCCATCGTTAACTAAGACCTAATTTATATTATTATAGTAGAGATTCTGACCATACAATGATAAAAAGGGATTGCTTTTGTTTTTTTTTGAGTTATAATAATAAATCATTATCATTAACCTGCTATACAGGTTTATGTAATGATTAATTTTCACTTTTTTATTCATCATCATCATCTACAGTCTGGAGGATCCCACTAATGGGCATAAATAAGATTCGCTTATACTCGTATCATGTGCCATTTCTCGCGTCTGAATTTAACGTACCTAAGTCCGACCTGCAATACCTTTTTATAAACATTTATTATTTCATAACAGTTATTTTACAACGTTTAATAAATTAAGAGAGTTTAAAATCAGTGCATTTATATATGGTGCAATACTTTGAACAAACTAGTTTTATTTCAATGCGCTCGCATATACTTAATAAATAATTTTAATACTGCAGTACTTTTGAACTGATAAAAGCAACGAATTGAATCATATTTAAACGCATTTTAATAATTTCATTAAATCGTTTAAATTGTCAAAATATTTTCACAAATAAAATTCAATTTTCACAAGAAAACCTTTCAAACACACTCCTCGATTGAACAAGGATATCCTACTGGGATATTGAAATCAACGAATTCACAAAACAAAGAAAATTCCGAAGCAATTTAGCGCTGCTGATTAAAATGTATTGTCTTGCCACTCTATTCCGAAGGGATTCCAGAGGCCTAGTTTAAAAAACAATAAACCGTGATACATTGGCTTCGGCAATTTAATTAAAAACCTTTAAGTAGGCCTTTGTGAGGGACGCTTTGTTTCCCGCTCAATTTATTGAAAGGCCACGTTTTGGAAATCGGAATTCGGTGGGACATTACGTTGGGACATTATATTTCGTCATTCGAACTGTTTAAGCTTTGTATGCCGCGGTTATCGGACCACAGGATTTCATTTGGACGGCATTATCGGTTCAAAATATATACTCTTTTCTATCATTTTCGTAACATTTCCTAGATTTCAGTTCACACAAGCAAAAAATATTAAAATGACTTACCTCATCTGCTACATCTGAGGACCGTACCTGGAACAAAAAAGGAAATCAATAAATGGTCTGTGGGGTTACCACAACGTCTTATTAGCAGCATTGATATTTTGACGTTTTTGTAGCATGCCGTCCTTTGGTTATACTACTGGCATGAGTGAGACAAGATCATTACCGTTTTGTTATGTCACGTAGTACATTTAGCCCCTTACTTATAAAAATATTTGAGCGCTGCTTATCTTTATACCATAGGTTGTCCCTTTCATTTTTAAACAATGTAACGCAAGGAAAAAAAGTGACTCATAAACTGGCCGCTTCCCAATTCCTAACCCGGACTTATTTAATTTATATAATAGGTGTTCAAATACCTAAATCAAAGAATCAAAGGTGAACTACCGAAATAGGAAACCCACGTTTCGCCGACCTCGTGCATTTCAGTCCTAGATGTGATGGGTGAGCCTATCGCCATATCAGACACAGATTCAAGACTGGGCCTTTACGGAGTAGAAAAAGCCAATAACATTTTACCTGACCCAGGGATCGAACCCGGACTTCAGGATGGTAATACCGCGCATGCAATACAACTACGCCACTACGGCACTTTTTGAAGTGCAAACTTCCTTAACACCGTTGTGATTTGAAAGTAGATGAAACGAAAAAGCGACAGTAAAAAGTGCGCGCATGCGTATGTACAAAGCTTGGGAAAAGGCATCAAACAATTGTGGTGCTTTGTATAAGTGTACGTATTATACGTTTGTAGAATCTTTTCATCATTTTTATAATAAAATTCATCATCATTTTTATAATAAAATAAATATATGTAATATATACGAATGAAATATACGAATAAAATGTAAAATAATTATCAAACTTTGTATCACTATGATCATTTCTAAAACCTCTTCCCGTTATTTTACATTCGTCTCATTATATTGAAGCCAACATTTTTGAAGGTTTCACTTCTAACAGGTTTTTTGTTGTTGGTGAAAACACCTAAAATCAGCACCTGTATTCTAGCCATTGAAGATTCCATTATAAAAATAAAACAATAGATCCTTCAGACCTTGGAGACCCTAATGGGTATGGGTGGAATAATTTCCACGTCTAAACTTATACAAAACAGGTAGCATTGTGCAAGCTGATATTTGCATGTACACAATGCATGCGGGCAAGGATATGCGACAATAGAGGGACCCAGTGAATAACCAATTTAAATTAAACTGGGTATGACCCGCATCCCATTGTCATTTTAGTATGCTTTTGAAGACGTAAAGTAAATTTACTGGGATTTTATATATGCTTGTAGCCTCTATACCTCTAGATAGTACATACATACATAATTTCACGCGTGGATCCCACAAAGTGTAGGCAGATGCGCACTAGCGAACTAGAACACCCACGTGTCGCCGAGCTTAGTTCCGTCCCAGATGTTATAGGGGGCGAGCTTAACGCCATAAAATAAAAAAATAAAAAATATGAGCCTTGTAATATTACTGTCCCACTGCTGGGCACGGGCCTCCTCTACTAATGAGAGGTGTTAGGCCTTAGTTTACCACGCTGGCCTAATGCGGGTTGGTAGACTTCACATACCTATACGAATTTCTTGTGGAGAAACTCTCGGGTATGCAGGTTTCCTCACGATGTTTTACTTCACCGTTATAGCAAGCGATATTTCACAATGAAAACACACTTAACATAAAAAAGTCAGAGGTGTATGCTCCATTTTTGAGTTGGTCTCGAACCTCCGACACTCGTCTCAGCAGTCCGTACCACACCCAACTGAGCTATTATTGCTAAGTGGCTTTCGCTATATTGGGCACAAAATCCCAGACTCCAATTACGTAAAAAAATCTTCACTATTAGTATAGAAAACGGCTAGAGCATTTTCATTGGGCGCCTTTTAGCGTGATTTCGCTAATGGCATTATTAGATTAGGATTACTGTTACATAATTCCTTAGGTAGCTGGGAAAAGCGCCTCCAGAGCACCCCGATAATCTTTTTAGGACCTTTGACCCGAAATGTAAATAAATGTACAACAATAAGCGTCACACGACCTCTGCGTTAAGCCGTTGCTTTTAAGGGCCAATGGCAAGGTTCAAATCCGTTCGCTCTTTAGAAATGAAAGCAAATATTATAGTATCGGTAAAAGCGTAAGTTTTGAAAAGGTTGAAAAGGTTTTGATTGGAGCCACGCTGTAGACAGTTACGTCTACAGCACGAATGGGCCGGCATAATCGGTTCGGTTTCGGGGAAATGGGCTACAGCAAGTTGCCACTTTACGTCGGTTTTCTGTGTGTGTCGGATACCACTGTCTCACAGAAAACCGACGTAAATTGGCAACTTGCTGTAGCCCATTTCCCTCTTGACTTTCTCAATCCCTTTTCCCTCCCCTTCCATTCCCTCCTTTTAGGTTGGCAACGCACCCATGATTCTTTGTGTCTTGGGTGTCTATGGACGGTGGAGATCACTTACCATCAGGTGACCCATCTGCTCGTTTGCCAGTTTCTGCTATAAAAAAAACCCTTTATCTATAGCACTGCGACTGCCTCGGTGGCGTAGTTGTATTTCGGTATGACTACCGTCATGTGGTCTCGGGTTTGATCCCCGGGTCGGGCAAAGTGATATTGGATTTTTCCATATCAGCCCAGAGTCTGGAATTTGTGCCCGATATGGCGATAGGCTCGCCCCCTATCTGGGACGGAACTAAGCTCGGCGAAATGTGGGTGTTGTAGTTCGCTAGTGCACCTCTGCCTACCCCTTCGGGGATACAGGCGTAAGCTTATGTTACGTTTATCTATAACAGTGAATTTTATGTCCATATCGATAATATGGTATACAAACAATTCGCCATCAAATTGTAACATTACGGTCCAAACATTCAGTTTCATGATGCTTACTCTGCGTGCGTGCGCTGGAAATCTAATCGGCTAATTAAAACCGGTATTGGTGCTATTCTATTTATTACTATCGGTATGATACCGGTATTTAATAGCTTGAATATCATTGAGGCGCGTTCTTGGACTAATAATACTGCCTCGGTGGCGTGGTGGTATTTCGGTACGACTACGGTTCTGAGGTCTCGTGTTCGACCCCCGGGTCGAGTAAATTTGAAATATTGGATTTTTCTATATAAGCCCGGAGTCTGGAATTTGTGCCCGATATGGCGATAGGCTCGCCCCCTATCACATCTGGGACGAAACTAAGCTCGGCGAAATGTGGGTGTTCTAGTTCGCTAGTGCGCCTCTGCCTAGGCGTGAGCTTATGATAATATGAAGTGTGACATGTGAAGAATGTACCTATTATAACCCTTCAAATAAAGCTCAGTCACACTCCATCGATTCTTTTATAGTTTTCGAATAAATCCGTCAAAATAATGGGCGAGGTGACAAACAGAGCGCGTCGGCGTGTAAGGCTATTGTTTACCAGCCTTTACCCGCGGCTCTGCTCATGCGGAAGTATTGCTATGCAGGGCTCCAACCCCAATGGACGAGAAAAATGCTTTGTTCACGTGTAAAATTCACTCAAAAATTGTGAAGTGAAATTTTAGGTTGAAAACTATTTGAGACTAGATTTTATGTTTTTTTTATAGACTGGTAAACTAGCAGATGGGTCACCTGACGGTACCGTACTTGTGTGGCGGTCACCCAAGCCACACAAAGAATCATGGGTGCGTTGCCAACCTAAAAGGAGGGAATGGAAAGGGAAGGGAAAGGGATTAGAAATGGGAGGGCGGAAATTAGCCACCGGAAACCTCACTCACCAAACGAAACGCGACGGCAAGCTGCCACTTTTTCTGTGAGACAGTGGTATCAAAGCGGTCGAGCCGGCCCATTCGTGTTGTAAACGTAACTGTCTATAACGTGGCTCTACCACTCAAAAATGTAGGGGCGAGCCTATCGCCATATCGGACACAAATTCCAGACTCCGGGCTGATACGGAAAAATCCAATATCACTTTGTACAAACCGTAGATCAAACCCGAAACCTCAGAACGATAGCCGTACCAGGCACGCAATACCACTACGCCACTGAGGAACTAAGCTCTACGAAATGTGGGTGTTCTAGTTCGCTGGTACGCCTCTGCCTACCCCTTCGGGGATACAGGCGATGTTTGTATGTATCTAAAATTAAATGATTTTAGATATTAGGTAGATATTAAATTAAATTAAACACAATCGGAGCTTCTTTAAAATCGGTTAATAATTTACATTGCAAGCGGTTACATTTGCCATCAATTTGCTCAGTAAAAAAAGATCGTGGAAAGGGTAGGTTGGTTCAATCGGTATATTTCAAGAGACCCTTTTTACAGACATATCAAGCTTGTACGTATCCCTGACGTGCGTCTTGCGAGAGGAGATTGACTGGTGTGACCATGAGATGGGAAAATTGACGGACTTTTTTTGCCCTAGAAAGGTAGATGAGCCGATGGTAAGTAGTTACCGTCGCCGATGGACATCGGCAATGCCAGAGGTACAACCAAGCCGCTGTTTGGATATTAGTTTAAATTTATCGAAGAGTGATGTGGCTGACTTAGTGGTATTTATGTCAAAAAGTTTCCTTAGCTACGATAATTGTTTATATTCATATGTTAGATTTAAAATTCATGATAAATGAATAGTTAAATCATTTATATGAAAAAAAAAGCGATAATCCCACGCTTATCACGCTTTTTATTTAGTTTTTTTTTACAAATACCTATTGTATTTGTGTAATGTGACAATTCGCGAAAGTACATGTCATAGAATGTCCGAAATGGCTATTGTGTTCGAAATCTGTCATTTACGCCATAACGAATTACGTGGAATAAGAAAAAGGCAAATGAACTCGCAGATTTTACAACAAATTGTAATTTTTTTATACAAAACATCGCCAAGTCAACCAGACAAATTACTCGGACAAAAAACTCAATTTGTAAAACCCCAAGGCTGTCTCCCGACTGTCCGCAGCGTGGTCACCGCGATAAGACCTGTTTTTTTCCAAATGACAAACGACAAGGATCACTCACCCATTTGTCGGATCCCGCGGACACCAGGTACCTTTATTGTTTCCTATTTTTCAAAAAAGAAATATATGAGACCACTTTTCGTTTCGCTTGAATTTATTCCTTGGTCTTATTACATTTTGTAAGCGATTTGACTGATTCCAGGGGTTTGAATGCAAGGTAATATGGGACTGTAGAAACATACTCACGACTCTTTTCCATAGGGTTAGGTAGAGACAACGGATTTTCTCTTGCTACAGTCATTCAGTCTCTTACATTCTTCATGCACGTCGCGTCAGTTTAGGGAACTTCTAACATGACCTTTCTCGAGTATATCTCTGACTTGCTCAGAGAATGTTCGATGAGATTTTTCCTACATAAACGTAACTTTAGTTTAAAATAACCGATTTATCTGTCTATGCGTTTACTTTGAGAACATTTGTAATTACAAGAACTACTATTTTTAATTCGATTCAAATAACAAACTGCTGAGTCTTGTTCGAATTACGGACCAAATACCATTACACAAAGAGAAGAAACGCATAATCAGTGAATAAACTTCATCATTGAGCACAAACTATTTCTCTTTGCCGCAATTTCTCGTAACCCAGATACAAATGAATACTCCAGCGGTTTATTACAGTTCTTAAAAATATTTATTCATGAATATGTTAATTAAAAATGTATAAGAGGGAAATGGATTTTAATATTTCCATGTTTAAGTATTGCAGTTTCGCTTTGAGAGTACCACGCTTGGCACAAAAAGAGTGCACACGCCAGATCTGCAAGGTAAATTGGTGTAAGAAGTACCCAAAAAATAAAACAATTGGTAGTGGAGAAGTTATACTCGTAAAATCTTAACTAATGACAATATAGGTATTTGTTAACCGCCTTTAAATGCAGATGTCCTTATTTCGTTTGTATTTTTATGTATATTAGGATTATCTCAGGCAAAAATGGACTGATTTTAAAGTTTTTTTTTTGTGTTCGATAGAGCCTTCCAAAACTGGTCCCACATAAGTTTGGTCAGGATTTATTAAATTTTGTAGTGTTTTTTTAATTTTTCAACTTGTGATTATATCTATGAGTTTGTACTTTGTTTTCCTTCCTTTCTCTTATAGGGGAAAATGGCAAACGAGCATGTGAGTCACCTGGTGGTAAGTGATCTCATAGATACTCATGATACCAAAAAATCATAGGATTTTTGCCAACGTAACAAAAGGAGAAGAGGAAGTAGGAAAAGGACGGGGCTTTGGGCCACCAGAAATCTCACTCACCGAACGAAACGCAACAGCGAGCTGCCTCATACGTCGTAAAGCGTCCTTTAACATTAAAGCTGACATTCAACAATAATTTAACACAACTCCGATAAGAAATGTCTAATGTCGAGATGGAACTTTCCAGACGTCGCCCATTCCCCGCCAGACCCTAACCGCTAATAGTTTAATATAGTCCTAAATATACAAGATACCTAACAACGGTCTGAATGGCTCATCTTCCTCCTCATATCCCATTTACATCTTCACAAGCCATTAACATGTCGCATAAAGGCCGCTAAGCAGACAAAGGTCGTCGGCAGCCATTACATGATTCCGGCGCACAACAAAATGGCGGACTCATCAAAGAGCGCCGTTTCCGTTGCGAAACGGGGATGGATTGCGTTCTGTAAGTTTTAGTGGCTTTTACGGTTTAAAATATGTGTTTGTTTGTTATCAATTTAATGAATCTACATTGCGAAACTTAAAAGTAAAGGTTTAACATCGGGCTATTATTATACGATATTAATAACAGGTCAATCTGGAAATCTTTGGGGGAGGCCTATGTTCAGCAGTGGACGTCCTATGGCTGATGATGATGATGATTATTATACGAATTCGAAAAAACTCTGATTATACAAACCACAACATGGACCAAACAACTTAAACAAAGACGTTAACAAACTTAAACTGTAGTCTATATATATAAAAATGAAACCCGTTTTCCGTTGTCACGGCATCACGCGTGAACGGCTGGGCCGATTTCGTTAATTCTTTTTTTAGAATATTCCTCGAAGTACGAGGATGGTTCTTACGGAGAGAAAAAATTTAAAAATTGCCTGAAAAGTCTAAAAACAACACTTTTCTATACTCCCATACAATCGATTCGTAATAATACTTAAAAATCAATTTGAACTTTAACTCCATACGATAAAGTTAAAATTTTAGTGGAGAGGTTCCGGGAAGGCAAAACAATTGAGTGACGTCAATATTTGTCAATATTTATACGATGGTAACGTCACTCTGACCCGGCGCGGCGTCCCAAATGGGAGCGGAGCAAAAATGAAAAATGTTAAGAAGCGGGGAAGTTGATATCTCAGAAACTACTGGTTCGAATTGAAAAAATATTTTTTGTGGGATAGTCTATTTATCGAGGATGGCTATTGGCTATATAACATCACACTATGACCTAAGGGCTGACTGACGAGGTGATTGATGGGGTGACCGACGGGGTCACAGACGGAGTGACAGACGGGGTGACAGACGGATGACAGACGGGGTGACAGACGTATGGCAGACGAGTGACAGATGGGTGACAGACGGGTGACAGACGGGTTCACAGACGGGTGACAGACGGGTGACAGACGGGTGACAGACGGGGTGACAGACGTATGGCAGACGAGTGACAGATGGGTGACAGACGGGTGACAGACGGGTGACAGACGGGTTCACAGACGGGTGACAGACGGGTGACAGACGGGTGACAGACGGGTGACAGACGGGGTGACGGAAGGGGTGACAGACGGGGTGACGGACGTGGTGACAGATGGGGTGACCGACTGAGTGACAGACGGGTGACAGAAGGGTGACAGACTGGGTGACAGACTGGGTGACAGACGGGGTGACAATCGATCAGACAGCTGGGGTGACCGACTGGGTGACAGACTGGGTGACAGACGAGTGACATACAGGGTGACAGACGGGTGACACACGGGTGACAGACGGAGTGACAGACTGGGTGACAGACGGGTGACAGACGGGGTGACAATCGAGCAGAAAGATGAGGTGACCGACGGCTTGACCGACAGGGTGACTGTCGGCTTGACCGACAGGGTGACTGTCGGGGTGACCGACGGGGTGATTGACGGGGTGATGGACGGGTTAACTGACGAGGGTACTGAGTGGGTGACTGACGGGGTGACTGACGAAACCGGACCGAAGTAGATCATCTCATTACCTCTTTAGAATTATTGGATTATAGGTGCCTACGACTCATTCTTTCAACCCTCTCTCTCCTACGCAGACGAAGTTGCGCGGGTCAGCTAGTATTATATAAAACAACAAATATTAAACTGCCTCCGTGGCGTGCTAGTATTTCGGTACGACTACGGTTCTGAGGTCTCGGGTTCGATCCCCGGGTCGGGCAAAGTGATTTTGGATTTTTCCATTTCAGCCCGGAGTCTGGAATTTGTGCCCGATATGGCGATAGGCTCGCCCCCTATCACATCTGAGACGGAACTAAGCTCGGCGAAATGTGGGTGTTCTAGTTCGCTAGTAAGCCTCTGCCTTCAGGGATACAGGTGTGAGTTTACGTACGTATGTATGTATGTACAAATATTAAAAAGAAACAAATAAAATTATGGCTACCGAATTTAAATAAATGTTCTATTAACAAGGAACAAAAATAAAAATATGAATTAAAGATCAACTTTAAAGTTTTGCTTTATGATATTGTTTTTAAATTGCGATAACTTGTCACCAAAAATGTCTATAATATTGAGTTTTGCTTAAAAATTCTCCTCATTATCGGCCGGTATCAATAAACGATCTCAGTTTAGAGTGCAGATAGATCGCGGAGTCATGTTTAAACTGTGTTCTTATTGGCTAATTTTTGTAATCTATCTGCACATTCGAACTGAGATTGTTTATTGAAACCGGCCGTATGGCTACATTTCAAAAATCCCTGCCAAAACTAATTTACGGTATCACACGCTTTCATTTCACGCTCCACTTGCGAAGTGTACGACGCGGCGTGACAAAGGACAGTTAAGATTTAGGTTACCTACTTTCTACATTTAGGTCTCAGATGGAGGGACGGCTCACGGCACTAAATCGACTCTCTAATGGACATTAAAAACATTTTTCCAATGACTTGCAAGGGACATGTCAGTTCTTGTTAAGCGAAGGAAAATACAGTTCATATACCGTCAGCAAAATAAATAGATTTTTCAACAGAGTTAAAAATGAATGTCCTCAATTTGTTGGTACTTTTTTTTATCCGAGCACGGCAAAGTGACCACACAACACCTGCGGCCTGAGCAGGAAAATTTCTGATAACCGTAAATGTATTTCAGCTCGATGCGCGTCTATGAAGGTATGAAATATTAACCAAACGTCATCAGTGTGCAGCGAACTTGAATACATTTACATTTACATTAGTTTTTCGTGCTCGGGCTACAGATGGTAAGCTATGTGCGGTCCAAAAATACCAGCCGACAGCCACCACTATAGACCTTGTGTCCATCGGTGGCCACCAGTATGTCGGCCTGCATAAATGCTTCTTCACACTCCGTTTGAAGGACCCAATGTTATATTATGTATTCCGGTGGCCCAATTTCCCGTTCTTTCCCAACCTCTTTTCCCCTCCTTTGCGGTTGACAATGCACCTATTTTCTGTGTCTTTAATCCCCCGTTACACACCTTTAGGATTTCTAAAATCCTTTATTAGTGCTCACCTACGTAATAAAAGGAAGCCGTGTGTAAAATTTCACGTTCCAATAGTTTAGGCTGTATGCCGATATCTTTTTTTTTTTTATAGCAGAGACTGGCAAACGAACAGGTGGGTCACCTGATGGTAAGTGATCTTCACCGCCCATAGACACCCAAGACACAATAAGAGTCATGGGTGTGTTGCCAACCTAAAAAGAGGAAATGGAAGGGGAGAGAAAAGGGATTGGGAAAGACGGGGGGGGGAATGGGCCACCGGAAATCTCACTCACCGAACGAAACGCGACAGCAAGCTGCCACTTTGCGTCGGTTTTCTGTGAGACAGTGATATCCAACCGGTCGAGCCGGCCCATTCGTGCTGTAGACGTTACTGTCGACAGCGTGGCTCTACCACTCAAATGTCACTTAGTTTCTTCTTTTATACATATAGAAGAAGATAGAGCGAATTTAGGCTGAGATCTATAGAGCAAACTTCGACGAAGTCTAAGTCAAAGAAACGAACTCGTTGAAGATTTGGAATTTTTAAATCGAACCTAAATTTTTAAACATTTTTCTGTCTGTCAGTCTATTTTTCTTTGTTAACTTTGCTGCTGACCGTACGAATGTAATGAAAATTTCCGCTACGTTACATGTTATTGGGCCGAAAATAGTGCTGTGTTTGGATGTCTTAAAGTATATATTTTTGTTTACCCATAATATTTCGTTCACAATATTGTACGCGCAGTTTTAGAAAGCAAAATTTTGTTTTAATTCCCCAAAGATGAAGGAGGGTTATGTACTGCTGTGGAGGTCCTGAGGCCGATAATGACGGTGATAACCATGATGATGTTTTTTAATCAGCTTACGAATACAGTACCTCGTTCTACTGATGGTAAGTGGTTACCATCAACCATGGCCTTCGCAAGGGATATAGCTAAGCCTGCCTACCATGGAAATAAAATAATGTGATGAGGTTATTTCGGCCTTCGGAAATCTAGGTACAGTAACTATTGACACAATAAACATAAGATCACGCCTGTATGCCTGGAGGGGTAGGCAGAGGCAAACTAGAAAACTGCAACACCTACATTTCACCGAGCTTATTTCAGTCCCAGATATGATAGAACTTGGTAGAACTGTGTTGATAACATAACATAAGCTCACGCTTGTATCGCCGAAGGGGTAGGTAGAGGTGCACTAGCGAACTAGAACCCTCATTTCGCCGAGCTTAGTGTGTTGTTGTAAATTAACCTGTTTTGATATTAAGCATAAAAAAACATATATACACATAACATAACATAACATAAGCTCACGCCTGTATCCCCGAAGGGGTAGGCAGAGGCGTGCTAGCGAACTAGAACACCCACATTTCGCCGAGCTTAGTTCCGTCCCAGATGTGATAGGGGGCGAGCCTATCGCCATATCGGGCACAAATTCCAGACTCCGGGCTGATATGGAAAAATCCAATATCACTTTGTCCGACCCGGGGATCGAACCCGAGACCTCAGAACCGTAATCGTACCGAAATACCACCACCGAGGCAGTCATAAAAACATATATACTAAGCCAAAAACCAGTACATATTAATATGGAGCTCACAAAATCACGTTTCCTTTCTAATTTCCGCATCTCGTCCATTTCCCGCAATTGGTTTTAAAGCCGGCATTACAGTTATAATGTAACACGTAAAGTATTAAACCAAGCCGAGGGATCAACAGAGATAAATGCTTCGTCAAAACTCCACACCGCTGCGGAACCATTAGCTGATATTAATATACAGGGTGTTTGAACGTGGTGTACACGGGTGACGAAGTTGGCGGTAAGTAAGAAAAAGCTGAAATTGTTCTATAAAGTTTGTAATGAGATATGGGGTGAGTAATGATTTGTTAAATAAAAATTGTGTATGCTTTGTTGCCTAAAATTTTAGATTTAAAATCTTTAGATCACATATACGGAATCCAGCTAATCACAAAATATTTGCTATGGCTTTATTTTATAATATGTAAAGGTAAAGTTGGGACTTTACCTTTGCATAAAGGTGGGCCTTTATGCAACATCCTGTATAGATATTTGCATAAATGTATAGTACTTAGTGGATATAAGCAAGCCTCTTTCATTTTACAACGTACGATGCTTTTATGGGGTCAGGCGTGTGCCAGAAAAATATGAATTACTTTATACAACGATAATAAGATAAGTTTATGAGCTAGGTTTTGCTACATATGTGTAAAAAACATGGGCACGCAGGTGACTCAACCAACCTAAATGAAAATAATCACAAGTTTAAAAGCTTAACAGACCGACGTCACGTCCGATTGTGACCAAATTTATATGGAACCATCCTTGACATAAGCTCTATCGAACACAAAAAGAATTTTGATAATCACAAGTTTAAAAACTTAACTGACCGACTTCCAATTTACCGATCGTGACCAAATTTATATGGGACCACCTTTGAAATAAGCTCCATCGAACACAAGAAGAATTTTGAATTTTACAATAAAATCTTCGTTACACAAATTCAAACTTACTATACTAAACACTTTACTTCTTTACTAGTAAACAATTGTAAAACTTACATCTAACAAAACCGTTATAATCTAGAAAATATAAAATAGAACTAACATCCATCCTCATACACGCATCAAACCAACAAGATATTGTATTTCATACATTCTTTTCTATTCCTATCAAATTTTTTCATATTTTCTTCTTGTGCGTTAAATATTTGCTCCTTAGCCTTTATCTGAGGTTGTGGAAGTACGAAAGCTGTGGTTTTTACACTTCGTTGGTTAGTGCCATCGAGCGCACGTTGAACCGAACTCACGCGTCTACAATATATTGATGGCGTCTCAATACGCAGCCGCTTGCCAATTGGTATTCTTCTTGGCCGTCCTGACACTGGGCTTTCATCATTCACGGTGATTTTTTAACTGCGTTGTTGCTTCTTCTACTTGGCGTGGCCGATCATTTTTTACTATTTCCGTCATCTGAGCTTTGTGTCCCTCGTTTACACATTCTACGTCAACACTGCAAGAAAAACAACTCAACTCACCCACACTTCCACACGGTTTTGTCGGTGTTTTAGATGATTCACGACAAGACTTCATTGTATTATCTGGGTTATTTACGTTTACGTCGTAGACATCAAAGTGAGTGCTACGACAGGTGTTCCCAAATCCCATTGGTGTCCGCCATTTTGTCTGTAGTCAAGGCCTTATCCGATTCGCCGAAATGCACAACTTGCTTCACTTCACTGTGGTGGCGCCCCCTAGCGGTAGTGTCACCGAACTTCTTATCAACCGTTACGTGGTCAACGTCATTTTTTGAATACGAAGTTGACCTTGGTGTATTCTTATACGGATATTTTAGAGAAATGTTTTCTTCTTCATTTCTAGGGCAATCTTTGGAAAAATGGTTCACTTCGCCACAATTGTAACACACTTTTTTCGATGATGATAAATTTGCACAAAAACTTCTGTTTGAAGTATGACCATTGCCGCCGTTATTTTTAAAATCTCGTCCCATTTTTTCCTTAATCGTTTCATAGATTTTGAGTTTTTCTTTAAATTCTGAGTACGTCGTTACACCGTATAACATAACTTTGTGTAACACGACGGCGTATGCGCAGCGGGCCAAACGCCTTTCATTCCCCGCGCACGTTCACGCCCCCGCCAACCCTTCCTCCCCAGGCGCGCTCCCGGCGAAACGCCACCCCTTCAGTCAAGCCAGAGCCTTTGAACGTGAACCCACGCGCATCTCAGCCGACCCGCGGCTCACGCGCTGCCTTTAAAGTACCTATCAGGGTGCTTCGGTTGTAATTATTGTAATCCGGTTGTATTTGTTTAGATGTACCTACCTTGTTCGAATATATTGTTTGTATGTGACGCGAGTGTTTCGTTTCCCTCCCTTAATTTTTATAACGCCGTCTTCCCTTCCGGAAATAGGAGAATATAGATATATATCGGTGTGTTATAAGTCAAACACGCCAACGACGCACGTTATAAGTGGCGCACCAACTGAGGGCATATGTTAAATTCGCCGAAGTTACGTAATAACTTTAGTGGACGCGTATTAGTACCTACGCACTGAGCCTACGTGACGACAAGCATTACTACGGACGATCCGCGAATTGCGAAGTTTGGTTGCCGTCCGAACATCAAACAATGCCGCCGAGGAAATACAAAGGCAAGAAAAGCAGCAAGATTTATGACGATGATGACGAACAACACCGAGACGCCATTGAATCGCGCTCAAACTCCGTGATGGCGTCGGCATCGGAGCCGACGCGCCGCGACGAACTAATTGGAATTAGTGAAGAGCAGTTGGCAAGATTGATATCCAGTGTTGTTGCGAGGGTCGCAACACCATCATCGATCGAAGATCGAGCAGGTTCGACTCCGACTCCGCCCGCCGCCGCCGTCGGCGCCATGAGTACGAATACACAGGGAAACTTTTCCCGGTGCACGGCCCGCTTTGATGGTGCCGCCCGGAACGCCGATGAAGTTGTAGCCTTCGTGGACAACATCACGGTGTACAAAGAGTGTGCTTCGGTAACCAACGAGCATGCGCTGCAGGGCATCGCTATGCTTCTCACCGGCGACGCCGCCATGTGGTGGCGTGGCGTGAAGACATCCGTGACGACCTGGGACGAGGCCATCCGTCGGCTTCGGTCGATGTACGGCACGCCTCTCCCAGCCCACAAGATTTTCCGCGAGATATTTTCGAAAGAACAGGGTGATGAACGTTCGGAAACTTTTATTTTGCGAGTGCGCGCTAATCTTTCGCGTTTGCCGTATAGTGTTTCGGAAGTGATCCAAGTGGATATAGTGTACGGTCTCCTTAACAGGAGAATTAGGAAGCGCGTGCCTCGCGAGCCGGTGGAGAGCATCGAGCAACTTATTGAGAAGGCCAGGTTTGTGGAGGAATCGTTGGTGGAGGTAAGTGGCCCATCTAATCCCTCAAATCCTGTGCGCGATGTCGTCGCCGATAAAACCGTGTCGAATAATGGTTGCAAGTCTGTTAACCCCTCACGGCCGGACAACACCCCCGCTGCCGACGGGTTATCAAAAACCCATGGAGCGAGTTCTTCAAACATTTCAAGTACGAGCGTGAAGGGTAGGCTGAATGACAAAAGTAAGCGCCCGCGTTCGCGATGCAGTTACTGCAAACTCTTTGGCCACGATATCGACGAGTGTCGTAATAAGCCGCGTAGCGTAATTAAATCAGATGAACCCGTGATTAAATCGTCACCGTCTGAAATTCGTTGCTACGGTTGTGGTCAGTTGGGAGTGATACGCTCCAAGTGTGACACATGTAGGAATAGCAATAAAATAAATTTCCAAAGTGCACAAATAGATGGCGTAGTATGTACCCGTCCGACAATTATTATCGAGGTAGTAGAGCAAAGGGGTGCCGCTATCTTAGACACCGGTTCCACGCACTCCATCGCCGGCCCCATGCTGCACAAATTGTTGGTGCAAGCAGGAGTCAAGTTCACGGAAGCTTGCCGTACAGTAGGACTAGCCGATGGATCGCAGCAGGTACGTGCCGCGCTGACGTGTGATACCGTTGTTACGTTGGTAGGACGAAGAATACCTACGACATTTATAGTTTTCCCTGGTGCCGACACCAGGACGTTGCTTGGTAGGGATTTTATCATGCAAGCTAATTGAGTACTGGACTTACCTTCGTGCAATTGGAGTTTTTCCGATGAGCCAGACGAGAAGCACCCGTTCGTGACATCGTACGACTTACCTTCATCCAGTGAATCGGAACTGATGGGAGTCGACACTTCGAAGTTCATGCTACGTGATGAAGAGGGCACGAAGTTGACAGCTGATCAGAGATGTCAGCTGAACGCGTTGTTGGTAAAGAAGGCCGACCGTTTCGCCACAGATGGACCACCGACCGAGTATGCTGAACACCACATCAAGGTCAGTGAGAAACAGGAACCCATAGCCTCCCCGCCTTACCGACTGTCGCAGAATAAGAAGATCCTTCTAGAAGAGGAGCTGAAAAAGCTGCTAGACGGAGATATTATAGAAGAATGTGAATCCCCTTGGGCGGCTAACGTAGTATTGGTCGCTAAGAAAGACGGAGGAGTCAGGCTCTGCGTCGATTATCGCCGGTTGAATGCGGTCACAGAACCTGACCGTTACCCCCTCCCAAGGATGGAAGATATACTACATGCGGCGAAGACGTCAAATTTTATGACTACTTGTGACTTGAGATCGGGATATTTCCAAGTAGGAGTTACGCCGCCACATCGAGATATGACAGCTTTTGTCACACCGTTAGGTACCTTTAGGTTCAAAAGGATGCCTATGGGTTTGAGAAACTCTGGAGCGACATTTCAACGGCTTGTAGATAGGTTCAAGTCTGGCAAGAGCTTATCCGACGTAACAATATTAGCTTACCTAGATGACATTATTATCTTGAGTGATACATTTGAGAAGCACTTGCAAGATTTAGAAGCAGTGTTTGACCGTATGCAGATGTACAACCTCCGCATAAATCGAGAGAAGAGCCATTTCGCCCGCGACTCAGTAAAGTTTCTAGGTCATTTGATAGTCCCAGGTGGTATACAGACAGACCCGGACAAGACACAAGCTATTGCGGCTATGCCCGCTCCGCAGAACACGAAACACTTGAAGACGTTTTTACAGACATCAAGTTGGTTCAGACGTTACATACCTAATTACGCTAGGGTTGCCAAACCTCTGAGCGACCTCCTCAAGAAGAACGCGACGTGGAATTGGTCTTCAAGTCAGCAGGAAGCCTTTGCGCAGATCAAGGAACTACTGGTTACTGCGCCTATATTGCGTCAGGCTGACGAAACGAAGCCATTCGTGTTGAGGACGGACAGCAGTGGCTACTGCTTGGGTGCCGTGTTGATGCAGGGCGAAGGACAGGACGAGAGACCGATTGAGTACGCGAGTCGCTTACTCAACTCCGCGGAGAAGAACTACACGACGACGGAGAGAGAAGCCCTCGCCGTCGTGTGGGCCGTGAACAAGTTCAGGGGCTATATTGAAGGATCGGAAGTGGTGATAAAATCAGATCACCAACCGTTACGGTGGCTCATGAATATGAAGTCGCCCAGTGGCCGTCTTGCGAGATGGGCCCTAACGCTCCAAGAATACAATCTACGGATTGAATACACACCAGGTAGATGCAACACCATCGCTGACACGCTTTCGCGACCGCCGTGTTCCGATGAAGTGAATTGCGACCTCTGTTTCGCTGTAGTTGACCTACCTGCAAGAAGTCCTCGCGATATTAGGGATAACCAATTGAAGGACCCCACTCTTTCAAAGATCATCAAGGATCTAGAGGAACCCCAGGAACCGTTTAGGGGGAGAAGCTGGTCTGATAGAGGATACGTTTTGTCCGATGGAATCCTTTACCGTTATGGTCTAGAAGACGATGACGAGGAGACAGCATGTCTGGTGGTACCCGAACATGAACGCGAGAAGATTCTTACCGATTATCATGACGCACCCACAGCCGGCCATTTTGGAGTGGACCGGACACTGCACCGCTTGAGGACCAAGTATTACTGGCCAGGCATGAGGCAGTTTGTGACGGACTATATAAAACATTGCGTCGCCTGCCAACGATACAAGGCTGATAACAGAAAACCTGTCGGATTACTCCAGACACCAGCCACAACACGGCGATTTGAAGTGATCGCCGTGGATCTCTTTGGCCCACTGCCAGAGACACCAGACCGGAACAAATGGATATTAATCGTAGAGGATACCTGCACACGTTGGGTAGAGCTCTTCGCGCTGCAGAACGCGACCGGTCCGGAGTGTGCGAAGATTTTGATTAATGAGATATTCCTGAGATATGGCGTCCCAAGACGCATTCTCAGTGATAACGGCGTACAGTTTGTGAGTGAAGTTTTACAACAAGTCTGCCACGTATTTGGCATATCACAGTCGCTGACGCCACGGTACCACCCGGAATCGAACCCGGTGGAAAGAAAGAATCGTGATCTCAAACCACAGTTGGCCATTCTTGTGGGAAGAGACCACAAAGTGTGGGATACTCACCTGGCTGCTATCCGCTTCGCGATGAACTCCGCTGTCACCAGTAGCACAGGATACTCGCCGGCTTACCTGACGTTTGGACGCGAGGTTCGTGCACCCGCGGACGCTGTCGCTGACATGAGGGCTATAGTCGAAAGTGAGAACGCGGTAACTTCTCTCACTCCCTATTTAAGGAAGTTGTCCTCCGTTTTGCTGGACGTATGAGTTAGGCAAGGTTAGTAATGGTGAGTCAATTGGAAGGTATCACGTGTCCCAACTGACCCCTTTCGTAGGCGATGTTTTGCCTCCAGTAAAAGAGAAGCGGCGTAGAGGTAGGCCAAGGAGAGTTGTTGCATAATCCATACACGGGACGTTCGTATGGATTTGAGGGGGAGGATGTAACACGACGGCGTATGCGCAGCGGGCCAAACGCCTTTCATTCCCCGCGCACGTTCACGCCCCCGCCAACCCTTCCTCCCCAGGCGCGCTCCCGGCGAAATCACGCCACCCCTTCAGTCAAGCCAGAGCCTTTGAACGTGAACCCACGCGCATCTCAGCCGACCCGCGGCTCACGCGCTGCCTTTAAAGTACCTATCAGGGTGCTTCGGTTGTAATTATTGTAATCCGGTTGTATTTGTTTAGATGTACCTACCTTGTTCGAATATATTGTTTGTATGTGACGCGAGTGTTTCGTTTCCCTCCCTTAATTTTTATAACGCCGTCTTCCCTTCCGGAAATAGGAGAATATAGATATATATCGGTGTGTTATAAGTCAAACACGCCAACGACGCACGTTATATTTGTTAATTTCTTGATCAATAATGCCGTCAACTATGTATTTTATAGCGACATAATCAGGTAATTTTCCTCGCTTACCCAGTTCCTTCATAATCAGCATGTAATCTATGCAACTTTCGTCACGTCTTTTCTTGCGAGTACTCATCATTTCGTGGATCGCTTTAACGTCAACGGTATCGGGAAACTCTTTTTGTAATGCCGTTTTTAGCTCTTCCCATGTCTTATGAGGTCGTTCTGCTTTGAGCCACAAGGCCGCCGTGCCAGATAATAAAGAGCGTCGCGCGATTAATAATTGCTGGAGCTGCGTCCAACCACATATTTCACTATTATCTTCTACATCCTGCACCCACCTCGTCACAGAATACGTTTTGTCCTGGCCGCTAAACTTAGGTACCATGTCCGCCGTAAATTGCAACATCGTACTGTGAAGAATCGGTTGAGCACGAGGTTCCGCATCTTCAAACTCGGTATCTTTCAACGCCTTTGCCATTATTCGTCGTAGTCGTCGTCGTCGTTAGCCGTTAAAAGATTTTAACCGTCGTTTTCGTCGTTGAAACGTTGCACACCACGTGCCGTCGCACCGTACCGGTATCTCGTTCGATGTCTTCGTCGGAAATAAAGATTTTGGCCAAATCCCGGACGAGCTCTCAAATTGTGGGATTTGGTTTGGCAAAAATCAAACACTTTTAGTACTTTTCGTCGTTTATTCTTAAAAATCTTTAGTTACGCACACTCACTCGTTAGCCGTTCGTCGTCTATCTCGCCATCTTACTTTTCTCTCCTTCCATCCTTCTCGCACACATACTGCTCTCTCATTTCTTTACTTTCACGTTCCATGTACACTGCGTTCCATTCCTAATTCCCACATATATTAATATGCCAATAGAGCAAAGTCAGAAAAATTATATAAAATTTTACTATATGTTAGAGGCCTTTGTTCAGCACTGGACATCCTATGGCTGATGATGATCATGATATGTTAGAGGTATTTTCCTGCACTATGCTAATGCGGTTACCTATCAAAATAGTCCCGCCTCCAAGTACATCTGAATTCATCAGCTAGTGTCCTAAAAGGCGCGTTGATGACCGAGAAAAAAGCCCGTTAAACCAAATGGCTCGTTTGTCATTAACGTTAATGTGGCCTATAATGTTCCCTGGCCTGTTTAATGTTAACCTCTCCTTAGGACCCGATATTTGATGCTAAGCTTTAACGGCGTTTATAAAGCCTTGCTTAATGATTTCACTTTAGCTAAATATACTTTAGCATATAATGGAGCGAGTTTATTACTAGACAGAGGCTAGAATGTTCAGATGACTGTTAATTAAAAGGTCGCGTCACGTATTTTGAAATCCAGACTTCATTAACTGATTTATTGTCACGTACTTCATTTGAGAAATTATTATGTAAAACGTTATTGCATTGAAATGTAGCCATTATGTTCTATTCTTGATAAAACGTATAACTATGATGAACTAATTTATTTAGAACATTGCCTATTATGTTAATTTATCGACTGAGCCTATGTGGCTTTTTCATCAAAATGAAGAGATGCCCAAATACATTTGAGTGGTCGAGCCACGCTGTAGACAGTAACGTCTACAGCACGAATGGATCGGCTCAACCGGTTTGATACCACTGTCTCACAGAAAACCGACGTAAGTGGCAGATTGCTGTCGCGTTTCGTTTGGTGAGTGAGATTTCCAGTGGCCCATTTCCCTCCTCCCTTTCCCAATCGCTTTTCCCTCCCCTTGCATTTCCTCGGCCACGCATCCATGATTCTTATTGTGTCTTGGGTATCTATGGGCGGTGAAGAGCATTTACCATCAGGTGACCCATCTGTTCATTTGCCAATCTCTGCTATAAAAAAAACAAAATTACAGTGTTAATGAAAAAATATCTGCTAAATACGGAGTTGGTCCTCGTTAAACCCGTGTAGGTAATTTTCGAATTACTTTTTCTATTTTGGTTATTCGAGAATTTCAACCCAATCAGTTTTGCAAGAATATAAGGCAAAAAAGACAACGCGGCTTATTACGTGCAGGGATGAACAAAACCTACAGAAAACAAGCTTCACAAATTGAATTGAGTTCATAAGAAATCCTATCCACGCAACTGTAACCCGAGTCGCCATGAATTCATAATACACTATCGAACGTGACGCCCCTACCCAAATCTGTGGTCGGCTTGAGTGGGTTTCATGCGATAGACCTGTGTATGCGAATTTCCATACATCATTTCTTCTTCTTCTTCAAGTGCTTCTCCATCACTGAAGGTTACCAGTCAGTTCCTTGAACCTCTCCTTGTTCATGGCTAGACGGAACAGCTCTTCAACCGTTTTTATTCCGGTCCACTCCCTTATGTTGCGTAGCCATGACTTCCTTCTCCTTCCAACACCTCTTTTTCCTGCTATTTTACCCATCATAATGTTTTTCAGCAGATGGTACCTATCATGTCTTAAAATATGACCTAGGTACGAAACTTTTCTCTGCTTGATGGTCTTGACTAATTATTTATCCTTCTGCATACTTGCTAGGACTTCAGCGTTAGATACTTTGTCTGTCCATCTTATCCGAAGCATTTTTCGTACATCATTTACATACTCGAAAACTTTCATACATCATTCACTGCTCGGTGTTCGGACTGCCTCGGTGGCGTGGTTGTATTTCGGTACGACTACCGTCCTGAGGTCTCGGGTTCGATCCCCGGGTCGGGCAAAGTGATATTGGATTTTTCATATTAGCTCGGAGTCTGGAATTTGTGCCCGATATGGCGATAGGCTCGCCCCATATCACATCTGGGACGGAACTAAGCTCGGCGAAATGTGGGGGTTCTAGTTCGCTAGTGCGCCTCTGCCTACCCCTTCGGTGATACAGGTGTAAGGTTATGTTATGTGTTAAAAAGTTCCAACGGGGCATTTATATTATGTGAAAGAGGTTTTTTTACAGCAATCCATAAAATTGTTGGGCTTTAAATTCAACTTGTTTAAGAAATAAGCCTGTGGCACAGATGGCACGCAGAAAAGGAACGTGACCGAAATTTTAACTTTTCGGCAATTTATAAAATACCTTCTTGTTGCGACATCTAAATGAACGGAAGTTTCCAGCTTCCGGAAAACTCTGTGTATATAAGTATTTATTTCTCTCCAAATATATAAAAGTTATTTATGTATCTCCAAAAATATATTCTCTCTAATTAAGACGATGACGCCATATTGATTTCATCATGGAAGATGTACTCTTAGATTTCCGAGGAAAGCTTAAATAAATAAATACACCCAACAGTCACACATCTAGTCCTGACCTCACACTAGGTATAACCTGTATCGTGAGTGTCAGAGACTATGAGAGACTTTCGGTCTCAAAACACCCAGACTTGAAACAAATATCTGTGGGCCACACAAACATTTGTCTCAATTCGGGAATCGACCCCGCGGCCTCCCGCTACAGCCGGCTAATCGCCCGCCACGCCATGGTGGCTGTCCAATGGATAGAAAGGCTTGGATTTTTTAAATTATGATCCGAAAGACTAGCATCTGACGGTACGTGGATATCGTCGTCCTTGGTCGCTGACAGTGATGGACCGACAGATTAAAGTCGCTGCTTAACTTGGAAAGGATAGGAAAAGAATGGGGTTCCCCCGGATCGGGCAGTAATATTGTTTTTTTCCATATCAACCCAGAATCTGGAATTTGTACCCGATATGGCGCGCTTAGTTCCATCCACATGTGATAGAGCGCAAGCCTATCGTCATATCGGGCACAAATTCTAGACTCTGGGCTGATTCTCAATTTAAAAAAACGACATCTTTTTGCCCGATCCGCGGATCGAACCCCAGACCGTAGTAGTAGTGGGATGGTAGTCGTACCGAAACATCACTTGAACAACAATTTCCCCAAATCGCTTAGCCAAGCTTTCGCTTCGCTGTCTATTTCACACTAACAAAGACAAAACCATAAACCAACGTGATAACAAACAAAAAATGACAACGCAATGTTGAAAAGGTCAAAGTCTTAAAACGGATGGTTTTGCTAGCTGGTGGACTGATAGAGGCGATAGGGAATCGTTTTTGTTTCTAGTAAATTGGTCGAACGTAAAAACGGCTATCTCCAAACTTTATGGGGAAGCGATGAGGGAAGGCAGGGCCGGGTGTGGAAGAGAGACGCGGGGCCCACGTTCCACTGAGCTATGCTAATTCAGAATATTTAGTCGGTTCTTACCCCTTTTATCGACCGATTTCAAAAAAAGGAGAACATTTTTTATCACGTTTGAAAGAGTATGTTGGGGCGAACCTACAGTATCATGAATAATGAGAGGTCAAGGCACATCATAGACAGTATTTCTATAAAATGAATCACTTCGTTCGGTAAATAAGATTTCCGGTGGCCCAAATCACAGTCCCTATCCTTTACGGTAGGCAATGCATTCAGTGTCAGATCACTTACCACTTACCAGCAGGTGACCCACCAGCTCGTTTATCAGTCTGCGCTATAAAGAAATACCGTATGAGTGTTTAAAAGTAACAATGTCTGTATTTAAGGATCAACAATTGCACTAATTTATAGATATGCAGCAATGAAGCTCAGCGTGTCTCTGTGAATGCAAAACCATCGCAATAGGTATTGGTACCTTCTTAGTTTACTGATTGCAGCCCTGATTGGGAGGTGTCGAGGCGATGGCGAAGACAAATGAACGCTTATACGCAATGAAAAACTTTATCGGCGCGCTCGTTATAGCAGGATTGTGACGTGTCTCCGTGTCTCCGATAATTTGATAAATAATTCACATATGACAGCATCCCCCAGAGGCGAGTTGATGTAAAGCACGCATCCAGTCGTAAAAACCAAGCCAAATTCTTTCTGCAACATGCTTGTAAAACTATGTGGGATAAGAGCAGGTGGAAAGAAGGCATGACAGCCTTTCCAGCACAGCTGGTGAGTGGCTGTTTAACGAGTGTGGGTTCAATTTGGTTGCGGGACAGGGCCTGGCTCGTAATTCCTAATTCCCACGATACAGGTTTCGTATCAAGTATTTCATAATGACGCGACCATACTTCTAAATTAACCGCTTTCAAATAGTATTTTATCTGTCACCCTCAAATTATTTGGTGTAAGAATGGGAAAAAGTGTTAAGGCTCTCTCTGGTATTTGTTTGTGTGAGACTTCCGGTGTCCCAAATCCCCATCTCTTCTCATCCCCTTTCTTTCATTTAGCCTTTTGTTTAGGTTTCCATTAACGGTTGATATCACTTATAGCCCTATCCTGCTCGTTTTAGTAGTAGTTGAAGAAGATAGATCTAACTTTATGTTCGATTTAATTTTAAATAAGATTCAATGGTTCAAAGCCGGTCCTTGGAGCTCATTTAGAATTAAACGTTAAACTAATTGAAGTTCTGCAGAACTTGTGAATTTCTAAACAGCGACTGCAATTGGAACTTGGGAGTGAAGTTAAACACAAGCTCTGGAGTCAAATGTTGGCTCTCCCTGATGTGATGGGGAAATATCTTCAACATACCAACGGTATAAAACTAATCATACAAGCGAAGTTGCGGGCTAAATTTAGTTGGGCATAAAATCACATTCGGGTACTTGAGTAACTTTTTGAGACTGCCTTGGTGGCGTGGTGGTATTTCGGTACGACTACGGTTCTGAGGTCTCGGGTTCGATCCCCGGGTCGGGCAAAGTGATATTGGATTTTTCCATATCAGCCCGGAGTCTGGAATTTGTGCCCGATATGGCGATAGGCTCGCCCCCTATCACATCTGAGACGGAACTAAGCTCGGCGAAATGTGGGTCTTCTAGTTCGCTAGTGCGCCTCTGCCTACCCCTTCGGGGATACAGGTGTGAGCTTATGTTATGTTAACTTTTTTATTAATTTTATATGAAATTTACGTCGTCTAAAATATAGAACAGAAAAATATTGAAATATTATCAAAAATTAAAAAGTTATAAGACTTTGAAGTTTGGTGTAACCTTCAAACTACGGGAAAGAGAAGTATTTATATAATCACGTCACGCCATAACGATACGTGCATTGGAAAGGGATAGCAAGATATCTCCAATATGCTCCCACTCCAGAATTTAAAATATGAATTACTGCATCAATTTTCAACCAATTTTGATGCAGTTTTCACAGAAGGGTTTTTTTGCTTTATTTGCTATTATTACATATAAATATGCGTATAAAATTAAACATAGTCAAGTACCCAATTGATAAATGTTTAATGGCTAGTGACCATCAATATATTATACCCTAGATGCACAGTTCTTTGCAAATATCCTCCTAAAAAGTGGTCTCAGAAATAAAACAAAGAAAACGATCACAAGTTGTAATTAAATCAACACAAATATAATCCTAAGCACGTGTTATAAAGTAGGTTTTTAAACGAAATGAGCAAGCGTTCTTTAATTTGAATTTTGAAATTTAGAATTCTATCGACGTCTGACTGTAGGCAAAACGAGTGCTTAAGCACTTCTTTGCTGTCCCATTTTCCGAGCGTCAACTGTGCATCTAGGTAAATAATATATCGATGCTAGTGACGCTCCAATCTCAATATTGTAACTTCCAAATCACGTGAAAAACATTTCATTCAAAAACCCATTTGAAATTGTAATGAAAACAAACACACCCAGAACTAATTTAATTAGACACGGCAAATGCATTTCCAGTAGTCGCTAAAACCCAATTTTCCATCTGAAAATCCCGATGTCGGCCCGAGGGGACGAGAAATAAAATTAAATAGGAGCCAATTCTTGCTGTATTCAAGTTAAAAGGGTATCGATAAATCACCAACCAAATTGTCTTTACGCCGTCTAGCCTTTAACGCACCCATGATTCTTTTTGTGTCTTGGGTGTCTATGGGCGGTGGAGATCACATACCATCAGCAGGGTTACCACGACCTCTTATAGCAGTATTATTATAATCATAACATAACATAAGCTCACGCCTGTATCCCCGAAGGGGTAGGCAGAGGCGCACTAGCGAACTAGAACACCCACATTTCGCCGAGCTTAGTTCCGTCCTAGATGTGATAGGGGGTGAGCCTATCGCCATATCGGGCACAAATTCCAGACTCCGGGCTGATATCGAAAAGTACAATATCACTTTGTCCGACCCGGGGATCGAACCAGATACCTCAGAACCGTAGTCGTACCGAAATACTACCACGCCACCGAGGCAGTCATAATTATAATCGTTCTTCGTTTATTTTGTATGGGAATGGGTACAAGTAAAATTATAATAATACTGCTATAAAAGGTTGTGGTAACCCCCTGGTGACCCAACTGCTCGTTTGCCAACCTCTGATATAAAAAAAAGATCAAATAACATGACGCAGGTATACAGTATGCCTCCTTATTTTTTTCTTTCTACCTGCCCTTATCCTACTTTAAAGTGAGGTCGATGCAACACACTTCAAGCATGTTGCAGAAGGGATTTGGCTTAGTTTTTACGACCGGCTGCGTGCCTGACGTCAAGCGCATCTGAAGGATCCAGTCCCAGGCGAAATAAATTAGAAAATTCGCTTTGCCCGACCTGGGAATCGAACCCAGGAGCTCCCGGTCCACAGCCCATATATGCTGCCACTAGACCAAGGAGGCGACCAGACACAACTATCAAACCAGCCCCCTGACTCTTGACACTATTCGAATTTGGCTTCGATTCTCTTTTTAACGTGACATTAGTGGACTTTTTAACTTTATTTTGGTGGCATTTTAAGTCACTAAATGTAGTCGAATCGAAGGCAAATTCGAATAGTGTCAAAGTCAGCCCCCAGTTCAGCCGACTCGTTCTGTTTCTCAACCTATCTGTTTTATGCTACAGCGTGGCTCTACCGTTTTATAAATAGCCTTTAAAAACCTAGGCTTTCCAAGTTTAGTTGCCATACATACATATAGTGAAAACACATATCACTTTTCGCGACTCGGATACCGAACCCGATGGCACTGGACGATCGTACCACGTATATAATACCTACGCTAAACAGACAGCCATTGCCATATAAAAGATTGTCCAAATTAGATTTCTGAGTGAATACAAATAAGATTATAATCCAATATTGGATTGCGTAAAACACTTCCAGGCCAAATCCCCAGGGAGAAAATAAAAGAAATAATTTTCAAATAAAAACTCGTTGCCCCTAAAACATGGCTGTTACCAAGTTTACACTGAAATGAAATTATTGTAATGGAAAAGGAAGTTGAGTGCTGTAGACATTTCTTTACCATGGGGTGGCCAAACGTTCTGATTTTTGAGGACATGTCTTGCAATTTGACAGCATGTTCTGGGTTTTGTCATTGGTGTTAAAAAAAGCAAGTTAGATTTGAAATTCGAATCTATTCGTGCCAAGGCATCGGACTGTTACACTGATTGCATCTCATTTTTTATTCAAATATGTAATTTATACTCCAAATTAGATAATTTATCGTTTACATGTATATTGTGGTAAAATGAACAGCATCGAAATTTCATGACTTTCCCTAAGAACAATTAAAGTGGAAAAATAATCATGGTTTATCACCTTGTTTAAAGTCCATACATTTATTATTGTGTTATTTTCATATAAGAGTGCAATATTATTTTATGTTAAATAATCCCACAAACGTAGGCAGAGACTACGGGAAATCCACTTCACCTGATCCTGGCTTGCTACTTTCGCTTCATCTACTTCAATCAATCTTTTCACCCATTCTCATCACAATGTTTAATCCTAGATGTTAAAATTTTATGGTCACCTTAATTTACTATGAACCCAAAAGAATTTGCTCGAGCATTATATAAGAAATGTTTTGGTTAATGGATATTGACGATCGAAACATATTTATAGGTTTATTGAGTTGGAAAATGATCTCCGTCATTAATTTATCGAACTTTTTTGCAAACATCTTCGTGAGTAAACTACCTATGGGGTTTTGGTGTAGGCGTAGAGAGAAGGTAGATTAGAAATGTAAGTAAAGTCCATAGGCGTAGAGAGAAGGTAGATTAGAAATGTAAATAAAGTCCAAAGTCCAAAATAAGAATTTATTTGCACTACACACGTAACACTATATTAAAATAGAAGGAGAAAGAGCACAGATTATAAGGAGTAGAAAGAAAGTCTTAAGCACGAAACAGAAAGTTCGAAGAGTAAGAATTATAGCGATTAGCGTAAAGTTCGTAAGCTAACTTAGCAAATAAAGCGGCACAGACTACTCGTCGGGCAGTGAGATCGCGACTGGTCAGTGCGTCTACGAGCGCACGGTGGTAAATACTGGACGAACCTAAATTGACGTCACAACTCAGGTAACGAATAGAACAATAGGATTCCTCAGTTGAATATCTATAGTGAAGTTTTATTACTTGTTTGTGTAAGTCTGTTTGTATGTTGAAATAATTAATTTTTTGTAATATATTTTTAGGTTTTTGTATAGTGTAAATATGAATGTAGTTTTAAATGTAAATATAATTTTAAGTTTTAATATTGTAAATATAAGTGGGGAACATGAGTCACCCACATACCTATTATATCATCAGTTATATTTTGCAGTTTTCCTTGAACCTGCACTTATCCAACTTCTACAATAAGAGTTTTAGTTTTATTGACCGACTTCCAAAAAGAGAAGGTCCTCAATTCGTCTGTATTTTTTTATGTATGTTACACGATATCTCCGCCAAATGTGGACCGATTTACAAAATTCTTTATGTATTCGATAGAGGTTATTTCAAGAGTGGTCCCATATAAATTTGGTCAGGATCGGATTTGAAGTAGGTCTGTTAAGTTTTTAAACTTGTGATTATCGTTTACTATGCCCGCCCCACCCAACCATCCACCAACCACAGCCACCAACCACCCAACCAAGTCAGGTTGCAAACCCCGTTGTAAGAACATATATGAGGTGATTCTGGAACGCGAACCACACATGGAGTGTGGGTCACTATGAAGGTCATATTTTACAGTAATGACGAAAGACCGAATAACCTCTCTTTCCAAATGTATTTATTGTGTTCTTTTTATTCTTTTAAAACAATTATTTTACAAAAATGAATCCAACTATATTACGTTCCTCAGTAATATTTAGTATTTAACAAAAGAAAACAATTCGATTGTATCCTATTGTACTGCTTGATTCCCTATTATTCCCCGACAGACGGTAGGTCAAGAGTTCACTCGTTTATTCAGCTCAAACCAGCTCTCTTAAATGGCTGGATTATTTTTAGTTGTATTGTGCTTTGAATTGCAATACAGGGACGGAGTTGAGACTTTTTTTTTTAAATAAATACACCCAACAGTCACACACGTAGTCCTGACCCCACACTAGGTACAACCTGTATCGTGGGTATCAGAAACTACGAGAGACTTTCGGTCTCACAACACCCAGACCCGAAACAAATATCTGTGGGCAACACAGACATTTGTCTCGGTGCGGGAATCGAACCCCCGACCTCACGTTTCACAGCCGGGTACTCGCCTGCTGCGCCACGGAGGCTGTCAACTTTCTGAATCATCAGAATAGGAGACCGCGTGACGCGACAATTTTTATACGACGCATGTCGACTTAGTTTTCGATTGACTTCAAAAAAGGAGAAGATCCACAATTCGTCAGTTTTTATGTATGTAACGCGATATCTCCGGCAATGTGGACCGATTTCCAAAATTCTTTTTGTGTTCGATAGGGCTTATTTCAAGGGTGGTCCCATATAAATTTGGTCACGATCAGATCAAGTTGGAGTCAGTCAACTATGTTTTTAAACTTGTGATTATTTAAATTATCGCATCTATGTTTGAATGAATTTTAAATTCGCTATTCAAAGGACGTCCACCTACAAGGTGGACCGACGACCTGATAAAGGTTGCAGGAAGTCGCTGGATGCAGGCCGCTTCCAACAGGTCGATCTGGAAATCTTTGGGGCAGGCCTATGTTCAGCAGTGGACGTCCTATGGCTGATGATGATGATAATTCAAATCTAGTTGAAAGTGTAACCATCAAAATATGATGTACAGCACAATTTCCCCTTCCTTTCTCAACCCCCATTTTCTTTTTTTTGGCATCGCCCCCGTAATTATTTTTGTCTTGGATGTCTATGATCACTTACCATCAGAAAACTCATGCTATTAAACAAATATGTTTATTATAGGCTTATGTTTATTATACAGGTACCTAAGATCCCCCTCTAAATCCGCTACTGAGAAGCTTCGCAAAGCTATTGTTACCCAATTGGGACTCATATTCAAATTGCTTGAACAAGTTGTCATAGCTGATTGTTGAAATCGTATACTATTATAACATCGCGTCTCATACCTATACACTGTAATGAATTTAATACATATACTCACGCCTGTATCCCCGAAGGTATACGCAGAGGCGAACTGGACAATAACACCCACACTTTGCCAAGCTCATTTCCGTCCTAGATGTGATAGGCGAGCCTATCGCTATATGGGGCGCAATTGGGTACGTGACTAGTTTTATTTATTAATTTTATTTGAAATTTACGCCATCTAAATATGGAACTGAAAAAATTATTGAAATATTCTCAAAAATAAAAATGTTATAAGCATTTGAAATTTGGTGTAACCTTCAAACTGTGGAAAAAAGAAGTATGAGTAAAATCACGTCAGGGCCATAACAGTACGTGCATTAGAAAGGGATAGCACGATATCCTCACTGCATCCCCACTCTTGCTCATTGCAGATTTTAAAATATGAATTACTGACTATTTTTCAACCAATTTCGATGTAGATTTCACAGAAGGGTTTCTTTTTTGTTTTATTTGCTATTACATATAAAAATGTGTACAAAATCAAACATAGTCAAGTACCTAATTGACTCCAAATTGAAAAACCCAATATCACTTTGCCCGACCCGGGGATCGAAAGCGAGACCTCAGGATATTAGTCGTACCGCAATACTACTCCACCGGAATTTTGAATTTGATACTTCTATGTAATTTGAAAACTATGTGAAGAAGAGTTAACAGCTTCTGAGTGGTAGGGCCACGCTGTAGACAGCAACGTCTACAGCACGAATGGGCCGGCTCGACCGGTTAAATACCACTGTCTCACAGAAAACCGACGTAAATTAGCAACTTGCTGTCGCGTTTCGTTCGGTGAGTGAGATTTCCGATGCCTATTTCCCCCTTCCCTTTCCCAATCCCTTTCCCCTCCCCTTCCGTTCCTTCTTTTTAAGTTGGCAACGCACCCATGTTTTTTTTGTGTTTTGGATGTCTATGGGCGGTGGAGATCACTAAGCTTTAGGTGACCCATCTGCTCGTTTGCTAATCTCTACTAGAAAAAAAAATTTGACTGCGGACACCGCTGCTCTGCTTCTTTTTACAGTTACACTTATATCATTCTTATGTGGGGTCGGCGTTACACATTTTTTAAGCATATTGCAGAAAAGCTACGACTTAGATTTTGCGACCAGCTGCCTGCCTGTTAAACCCTCTTGGCAGCCCCAACCAAATCATTTTAGAAAAACCGCCCTGCCCAATCTGGGATTTGAATCCTGGACTTTCCGGTCCACGGTCACTAAAAACCACCATTTTCGTTGGTAAACAACCCAAACGAGCCACAAAAAATTGAAAGTAAACACACTGTTTAAATAACATGAACCCAATAAAAGAGTATGTTATATTAAATTCCGGACTCGCCGAAATACCCTAGGGTTGCGCCGTGGCACTCCAATAAGGTCGCGACCCGCCAGCTTCGGAGCCACCGAGATATTTATGGAGTCGATCTGCTTTTATGGCATCCGAGTATATAAAGAAACTACATACTTACCGGATATCGAATTACCGGCGAACGAGCAAGTACGTTGCTTGATGGTATGTTCTTTTTCTCTCTCTCACTCAAAGTCTCTGAGTATGATTCCTTGTGTGGCGTATTGTATTGGCTGAGAGCTATATAGCGAACTTCGACTAAGTAGAGTAAAAAAATGAACTCATTAAGGATTTGGAATTTTTAAATCCAATTTAGACTTAGTCCGAGTCATTTTTTACAAAAAAAAAAACAGACAGACTAAGCAAAGTTTTTATTGTAAAAAATGACTCGACCAAGTCGACGTACGATTTAAATGTCCCAAATCCTCAGTGAGTTTATTTTTTTTATCTCAGACGTTTCTATAGATGTCAGCCTTAAAACATAACATAAAATATAAGCTCACGCCTGTATCCCCGAAGGGGTAGGCAGAGGTGCACTAGAGAACTAGAACACCCACATTTCGCCGAGCTTAGTTTCGTCACAGATGTGATAGGGGGTGAGCCTACCGCCGTATCGGGCACAAATTCCAGACACTGGGCTGATATGAAAAAAATCCAATATCACTTTGCCCGACCCGGGGATCGAACCCGAGACCTCAAGACGGTAGTCATACCGAAATACAACTACGCCACCGAGGTAGAGAGATTACCTTCGGAAATCGTATTCATCGCTAAACGCAACACCAAGCTCCACATTAATTTTCGGAAGTGGTCATAATCCGGTCGGTTATCACCTCCTTGATCTACTGACAGCACATATAGGCTGAGGCCTGAGAGGACTTGGGTTTGATTCCCAGGAGGAGCAAAAGGAATTTTAGAATACAATTTGCCCGGGACTGAATTCCTCAGATGGGGTTGACGACAGGAAGGCAGACGGTCGTAAAAACTAAGACAAATTATTTCTGCAACATGCCTGAAAAAGTGTGTTGCGCTGAAGCCACATTAAGGGATAAGGGCAGGTAGAAATAAAGGTAGGAAGAAAGGAAATAATCCCATCGAGCCGGCACATGCTTTAGACAAAATTTGTGACCGAAACTCTACCACATTTTTAAACATGTACCACACTATTATAAATTAAATGGGTTATTCACCCGACTGCCTCCGTAGCGTGGTGGTCTTTCGGTAGATCTACGGTTCTGACGTCTCGGGTTCGATCCCCGGGTCGGGCAAAGTGATATTGGATTTTTCCATATCAGCCCGGAGTCTGGAATTTGTGCCCGATATGGCGATAGGCTCGCCCCCTATCAAATCTGGGACGGAACTAAGCTCGGCGGAATGTGGGTGTTCTAGTTCGCTAGTACGCCTCTGCCTACCCCTTCGGGGATACAGGCGTGAGCTTATGTTATGTTATTTACCCGACCCATATGGAACTTTGATGTATGGAGTTAATATGGAGTTATAAAAACGGAACGCAAAACAAAAACATAGCTTTCATTACGAAAGGAGAGAAACGTTCAATTTTCAGCGGGAAATATTAGAAAAGTTTATCGTGGAATTTGGGCAATCACGCCCCATGTAGGGTTGTGCTGACACAAAAAGAAATAAGGAAATGTACCCATGTTCCTTTAAGCTATTCAGGTGAGCTGATCATGGAAGGTAAGACTGCTTGTTAGTTAGGAGTTAAAGGATAATTCTTAAGGTACCGGATAGACAACTATTTCGATGATTGCGTCTGAAATTACATTTTATGTTACTGAACACTAATGCACACTAAAAATAGATAAATGGTAATCAAAGTTTAACAAAAACTGAAAACTACTTCAAAAATGAACACTTTAAACCTTAAAACACCGCCCATAGATACCTAAGACACAAAAAGTATCGTGCGTGCGTTGCCAACCTAAAGAAACTGGGAAAGGAATAGGAAATGGGCCAATGAAAATCTCACTTACCGAACGAAACGCAACGGCGATCTGCCACTTTTCATCGAATTTATTTACATATAGAAATCCGATGAAACTGCCTCGGTGGCGTGGTTGTATTTCGGTCGTCCTGAGGTCTCGGCTTCGATCCCGGGTCGGGTAAAATGATATTGGATATTTCCATATCAGCCCGGAGTCTGGAATTTATGCCCGACATGGCGATAGGCTCGCCCCCTATCACATCTGGGACAGAACTAAGCTGGACGAAATGTGGGTGTTTTAGTTCGCTAGTGCACCGCTGCTTACTCCTTCGGGGATACAGGCGTGAGCTTTTGTTTATTATTGAAATCCGACAACCCTAGCGTAAACGCCAAACAAGATATTAGTACGTACTGCATATAAATTCTTGTATAACAAAAGTCAAATAACGTAGAGAATGAACCAAATCCAATCTACACATCGTACTGAATGTGGATGTAGAAAAAAGCTTTCGTTCGCTATTTGGACGCCTTTATGTAACGTTAAACGATCCAGTACATTGTTCTTTTAGCTTCACTCAATCCTTTGTTTTATGTGAATTATTTTCTGGGTATTTGGAATTTGACTATACCTATGAATATTTAAGACTGTTGCCTCCTTGGTAGCTTATGGGCCGTAAACCGGGAGGTTCTGGGTTCTATTCTCAGGTCGGGTGCGTGTTTTTCTTCATACACTGGCCAATATAATGGTCTTACGAATATATGGTCCTGAATTTTTGGTTATGATTAATGTAAATAGCAAATCTTCAGGGTAGACAATATCTATGTCTTTATGGACTGCACGCCGCTGCTCCTACTGACTCGGTGGCGTAGTTCATAGTTTTAATGCGTGAAAGTCCCCGAAGTCTCGGGTTCGATCCCCGGGTCAGGTAACGTAATATTGGGTTTCAGTCGGTATTAAAACGGTCTTAAATTTGTGCCCGATATGGCGATAGGCTCGCCCCCTATCATATCTGGGACAGAAATAAACTTGACGAACCATTAGCGAACGAATACCTCCACATTTCGCCGAGCTTAGTTCCGTCCCAGATATATAGGGGGCGAGCCTATCGCCATATCGGGCACAAATTCCAGACTCCGGCCTGATATGTAAAAATACAATAACACTTTGCCCAACCCGGGGATAGACCCGAGACCTCAGGACGGTAGTCGTACCGAAATACAACCGCGCCACCGAGGCAGTCAGAATTTAATAACTCTACATATAGGCCAGATAATTGCCTCCTAACCGAATATTCAAATGAAACAAACATGATCCTTGAATACAATATGTTGGAGGATGATTTAATATTAAAACGGATGCCTTCCAAGTAGTTTCCAATAATTCAGTTCGTATTCATGATGGATTCAAGCTACTATTGGATTTATCTTGCGGTACATTGAGGATGAGGATATATTGTACACCTATTAGAGTATGATTTAACATAACATAACGTAACATAAGCTCACGCATGTATCCCCGAAGGGGTAGA
This sequence comes from Clanis bilineata, assembly GCA_036417725.1. NCBI lineage: Eukaryota > Metazoa > Arthropoda > Insecta > Lepidoptera > Sphingidae > Clanis > Clanis bilineata. The sequence continues at coordinate 1,137,287 of CM071155.1, read as the reverse complement.
CAGAGGCGTACTAGCGAACTAGAACACCCACATTTCGCCGAGCTTAGTTCCGTCCCAGATGTGATAGGGGGCGAGCCTATCGCCATATCGGGCACAAATTCCAGACTCCGGGCTGATAAGGAAAAATCCAATTTCACTTTGCCCGACCCGGGGATCGAACCCGAGACCTCAGAACCGTAGTCGTACCGAAATAACACCACGCCACCGAGGCAGTATGATTTAATATTAGATGTTATGGTTTTATAATGGTATGGTTTCAAGTCGCCTCCTTGGTCTAGTGGCAACATATAGGCTGTGGACCGGGAGGTCCTGGGTTCAATTCAGATTGGGCGAAGCGAATTTTCTAATTTAATTTGCCCGCGCCTAGATCCCTTAGAGGAGGTTGACGTTAGGCAGGGAGCCTGTCGTAAAAATTTAGACAAATCCTTTCTGCAACATGCTTGAAAAAGTGTGTTGCGCCGACATATTAAGGTGGGGTAAGGGCAGGTAGAAAGAAAGATGTGGAACGTGAACCATACCAGGAGTGTGGGCCACTATGCCAGGTTTTAATACCATGTCTGGTGGTCGCCGTCCAAGTGGGTACCAATATCCACCAAAAACCATACTCAGACGAACTCTTGTGAAATTTTCTACCACTAGCATTACGTTTCGAAGTAATTTTGAGTGAGAAGTAAGATTAGCACATTATTCCACAATACCTGTCGGAAAGTTTCGCCGGAATGAAGGTTGATCCCTCAGGTGCGTGTCTAATGTAATATTAAGGCTATCGATCAGTGCTTCGCTCCCGCTCACACCTCGATTCACATTATAGGAAATATGTTGTGACGTAATAGGTCTAGTGAAGAATGTCATGTCTAGACATAGATGTATTTATTCTTCTGTGTCAGTGACTGCCTCGGTGGCGTGGTTGTATTTCGGTACGACTACTGTCCTGAGGTCTCGGGTTCGATCCCGGGGTCGGGTAAAGTGATATTGGATTTTTCCATATCAGCCCCGAGTGTGGAATTTGTGCGCGATATGGCGATAGGCTCGCCCCCTATCACATCTGGGACGGAACTAAACTCGGCGAAATGTGGGCGTTCTAGTTGGCTAGTGCACCGATGCCTACTCGTTCGGGGATACAGGCGTGAGCTTATTATGTTATGTATGTCAGTGACTTTATTCACATAAATTTATTTGATTTTCAACGTAGCGCTATTAACAAACATTATTTATATGATGCGAACATAACCTCCGAATATAAAAACATAACATAATTTTAGGCCATGTTTTGTGGTTTTTAGGGTTCCGTACCTCAAAAAGAGAAAACGGCACCCTTATAGGATCACTTTATTGTCCTTCTGCCTGTCTGTCTGTCACGACCCTTTTCCTCAGAAACGCGTGGAGGTACCTAAATATCAAGCTGAAATTCATATCAAATACTCAGCGTCTACCGTCCCTTGGAGCTGTGAATAAATCAAACTTCTAAGCCAACGCAATCAAAAGATACAGCCGTTTATGCCGCAAATTTTCGACACTCGCAAGGGAATCAAAACCTACAGGGTACTTCCCGTCAACTCAGAATCTTGAAATTTGGTACTAAACAACGTCTTATAGCACAGATAAAAGAAATATTGCCAAACGCATTATATACCTACAAATTCAAATTAAAATCATTTATTCTGCAAATAGGACATTTTATACCACTTTCACATGCCAATTACCAGTATATATTGATAATAAACGCATCGGCATTTCGTGGCTATCCCTGAGATGAAATGCCGAAATAAACTCAAGGGTTAAGGCATCTTTCAACAGGCTTACAGGTACGGATCCCTCGGTGCGCGAGTAAGACTCACACTAAGCCGGTTTTTTAGACTGCACTGAGAGGAGTTTTGGCGGGAATTCCGACGGTGTGGGTGGTCGTTTGTTTTAGTGATTTCATATTCTAGTCTAAAGTTGTTTTTGTGGTTTAAATGTGATGTGTATCTAAGCAATAAACATCAACGAATATGGACAGTATGTGGAACCTTTGAAATAAGTGATTTTGGATGCTTTTCGTCGGGTGGATGGGTCGACCATGTTCGACTCCTCCGCTGCGAGAAAATCGTCTAAAAAGCAACAAACTGGAAAGAATTGACGCCATAACTCCAGCAGGGCCTTGAAATCGAACACATCGGACTTCAATGCACTTGCGAAAACTTAGATATAGGAAACAAAGTGTAATAAATAATAAAAAGTATACGGCTGAAGGACATTGTATCCATGGCTATGAACAATATAAAAAAAAAATAGACTGCACTGAGCTTCAGATGGTTTAGTTTACTTTGCCTTACACAGAGAAAAAACGAATTAACCAACAAAAACAACGCATCAACATTTTTATTTACATCACAATTCAAACAAATAACATCTTCAGCTTCACACGACGCCTAACTTTTTCTTATTGACGTATTTTTATTGAAATGTATTTTATTAGTACACGTGGAATATTACTACTTTTTACGATGGAGTGTTTGACATTATCCCTTTACCGCTTTATTACCTACGTGAAAAGGGATTTTGTTTGTCTTACGCGGTGTTAAAGGAACTTTTAATGGTAGACTATACCGCCTACACACCCATGATTGTAGCTCATATTATTTATTTATTTAGTTGCAACAACACTGTGTATACTAATACGTGCATAGGTATAGCTACAAATTAATTATCATAATATTATGCATGCCTAGTATAACAATAATTACAGTTGCAAACATCCTTGCAATAGAACAGCCTTCAATATATATTTTTAATTTTTTATTATATTATAAATTAAGCATGTCGAAATCACGTATTTGGTGCAATAAAATACAATAAATTACAAATTATGACATTAAAAATAAAATAAAATAAAGTAAAATTGAAATGGAGTCTAATCTGTTTTATAACATAGACATACTTGAGTGGTAGAGCCACGCTGTAGACAGTAACGTCTCCAGCACGAATGGGCCGGCTCGACTGGTTTGAAACCACTGTCTCACATAAACCAACGTAAAGTGGCAGCTTGCTGTCGCGTTTCGTTCGGTGAGTGAGATTCCCGGTGGCCTATTTCCCTCCCTTCCTTGTCCAATCCCTTTTTCCCTCTCCTTCCATTTCCTCCTTTTAGGTTGGCAATGCACTCATGATTCTTTTTGTTCCTTGGGTGTCTACGGGCTGTGGAGATCACTTACCATCAGGTGACCCATCTCATCAAAAAAATATTTTTATTTTTTTTATTGTAAAACTAACATTCTTGGACAAATGACATCGCAGTGCTAACGGTGACCAAAAGACTGCAAAGCCTTCGAAACGTCGGGCATAAAAATTAAAACAAATCGTGATAGAATCCGTAAAAATAATTATATTTCAATTCATAATATCTTTTGAATTTGAGAAGAGCTAAGTTACTGCAAATATGGTTTTGTAACGATAAATGCTTCAAATATTTTATAACTCTTGAATTTTAAACTAGTAACTGCAATTAATAATTCAAAATGATTATATAGTTTAGAGTTAGATGAAGTTATCAAAAAGTTAATAGTAGATTATGAAGTTTAACAACTATTGTCTTGAGATGTATAACATTTTATATGAGTAATCTAGTTCGCTAGTCACCTCTGCCTACCCCTTCTGGGATACAGGCGTGAGCTTATATGTATGTATGCTTTTCATCCCTGAGTGACTGGATTTTGTTCTCTTTTACCATCATGTAGATAAAATAATAAATAAATAATATAAGCCCTGTAATATTACTGTCCCACTGCTGGGCACGGGCCTCCTCTACTAATGAGAGGGGTTAGGCCTTAGTCTACCACGCTGGCCTAATGCGGGTTGGTAGACTTCACATATGTACCTTCGAAATTCTTGTGAAGAATTTTCTAGGGGTATCCAGTTTCCTCACAATGTTTTCCTTCACCGTTAAAGCAAGCGATAATTCACAATGAAAATACACTTAACAAGAAAAGTCAGAGGTGTATGCTCTATTTTAGTGGTTGGTCTCGAACCTCCCACATTGGTTTTCGCAGTCCGTACCGTTCCCAACTGAGCTATCGCTGCTCATCATCGCTGCATCATATAGATACCTTTCTGCAAATAAGGCTCTGTACTAAAACGCCTTGAGTTAAACTCAAGTGATTGCCACTTTATATCCAATCTTTTAAAATAAGTCCTCGGAGATTTATCCGGATATTTGTCTAAAGGTCTTGAGTCTAAACGTTTTGAAGACTTAAGTGTTTAACTGTCCTTAGAAGATCGTAAGAAAAATACTTTTGATTTGTAAAAATCTAGTATATAGACTATATGAGATAGATCTTTAGATAATCAAGTTTAAAAACTTATGGACCGACTTCAAATCCGATCGTGAACAAATTTACATGGGATCACCCTTGAAATAAGCTCTATCGAACACAAAAAGAATGTTGAAAAATCGGTCCACATTTGGCGGATATATCGCGTAATATACATAAAAAAATACAGACGAATTGAGGACCTCCTCCTTTTGTGAAAGTCGGTCGATTAAAGAAAGAAATAAATAAGTAAATAACACATAACAATCACACAGCCCTCACCCAACAGTAAGATACGAATCTTTTGTCATGGGTATCAGGAGCTATAATCTCTCCGTCTCACAACACGCAGACCCGAAACAAATATCTGTGGGCCACACAAACATTTGTCTCGGTACGGGAATCGAACCAGCGGCCTCTCGATTCACAGCCAATTCGCCCGCTGCGTCACGGAGACTGTCCATTTTTTTATTGCAAAGACTGGCAAACGAGCAATTGGGTCACCTGATCGTAAGTGATCTCCACAGCCCATAGACACTCGAGAATCAAAAAGAATCATGGGTGCGTTGCCAACCTAAAAGGAATGGAAGGGGAGGGAAAAGGGATTGGGAAAGGGAGGGGAATTTGGCTACCGGAAATCTCAGTCACCGAACGAAACGCGACGGCGTGCTGCGACTTTACGTCGGTTTTCTTTGAGACAGTGGTATCAAACCGGTCGAGCCGGCCCATTCGTGCTGTAGGGCTAATAATCCCAACACCCACTTTATAACCAAGTAGGTTTTCCTATCGCAGGCGTATGATATTGAATTCAAACACAATCGACCCTCGCCCCGGAATTAATTTGGGACCCAAAGGGTTTCGTACACAATATAAAGTTCATAAGTTGTTATGCCTAGACGTTTTTATTTTTGGACCGTGATTGAAAAAGTCATGGTTTGATTGGAGCGGAGTAAATACATTTTTTTTATATATCAGAGTCTGTTAAACGAGCAGATGGCTCACCTGATGGTAAGTGATCTCCACCGCCCATAGACATCCAAGACACAAAAAGAATCATGGCTGCGTTGCCAACCTAAAGGGAGGAAATGGAAGAGGAGAAAAAAGTATATTTTATAATTAAAAGTATATTTCCTTACATAATATAGTATCTCATTTAATTAAAAGTATCCAATTTGACAGCCTCCGCGGTGCAGCGGGGGAGTAGCCGGCTGTAAAGCGTGAGGTCGCGGGTTCAATTCCCGCACCAAAACAAATATCTGTGTGGCCCACAGATGTATGTTCCGGGTCTGGGTGTTGTGAGACCGAAAGTCTCTCGCAGTTCCTGATACCCACGACACAAGAGTCGATCTTAGTGTGGGGGGTCAGGACTATGTGTGTGACTGTTGGCTGTATAAAAATAATAATAATATTAGCCCTGTAATATTACTGTCCCACTGCTGGGCACGGGCCTCCTCTACTAATGAGAGGGGTTAGGCCTTAGTCTACCACGCTGGCCTAATGCGGGTTGGTAGACTTCACATACCTTCGAAATTCCTGTAAAGAAATTCTCGGGTATGCAGGTTTCCTCACGATGTTTTCCTTCACCGTTATAGCAAGCGATATTTCACAATGAAAATACACTTAACAGAAAAGTCAGAGGTGTATGCTCCATTTTGGGGTTGGTTTCGAACCTCCGACACTTGTCTCGGCAGTCCATACCATTCCCAACTGAGCTATCGCTGCTTGTTGGCTGTATATATTTATTTATTTAATGTAGTTATTTCAAAACTCTATTTTGATTTCATTTATACCCAAAACTGACTGACTGCCTCGGTGGCGTTGTTGTATTTCGGTACGATTACCGTCCTGAGGTCTCGGGTTCGATCCCCGGGTCGGGCAAAGTGATATTGGATTTTTCCATATCAGCTCGGAGACTGGAATTTGTGCCCAGTATGGCGATAGGCTCGCCCCCTATCACATCTGGGACGGAACTAAACTCGGCGAAATGTGGGTGTACTAGTTCGCTAGTGCGCCTCTGCCTATCTCTTCGGGGATAAAGGCGTGAGCTTATGTTATGTGTATGTATGTTTTTATGTTATACCCAAAATTAAACCTACATCCTTTCTTTAGTTTTTTTGCGCCATCATACCCTTTTAATCTTTATATTTCACAGTTTTTTGTAAGTAGCAAAGTTGGTGCGGACGGTACGGCGTAATTGCTGGAGGCGCAAAAACCCTTCCTTTGTCAAACTGTTCCTCTGGCTTTGTGGATGTTAATGAGTAGTGTTGATAACAACTTTTTTGTTATGTTTCGCTTATGGTAGATCAGCAGACGGTCCAATGGTAAGTGGTTACCTACAGCCATGAACATTGGCAATGTTAAGCCGTTAAGCCGTTGCTTACCTTGGAAATGATTAGTTTAAGGCAATTTGGGTAAATTGACTTTTTTTAGAAATTCGGAAATGCGGATTTTTCAACAATCGATTGAGATGCTTCACCTCGATCTTTTAAGAGATATTGTATCAAATCGAGTCGCTCCAGTCATACTATAGTTGCATTGCTGTATCATTCAACTTTAATTATATGAGTTACAAGATTAAAAACAGACAGACCGACTTCAAATCCGATCGTGACCAAATTTATATGGCACTACCCTTGAAATAAGCTCTATCAAATACAAAGAATTTTGAAAATTGGTCCACATTTGGCGGAGATATCGCGTAATATACATAAAAAATACAGATGAATTGAGGACCTTCTCCTTTTTGGAAGTCGGTCTAAAATGGTTCAAAAAATCCTATTTGATAACCGCATCCCATCCAGTTTTACAGTAAATACTAGTTTTATTGAAATAAACGGAATACGACCGTGAGTATAAATTTTTGGCGCGCCGCCCAATGTACCGCGTCATTTGCATGCCTCTTGATACTATGACAACTATCTATATCCACTCCTATTCGCTATTGTATCCGTCTAGATACCGCGTTACTATTCCTACATTGTGGCTGAGGTGACAATTTCCAAAGAGATGGCGACATTTTATTATATTTTCTTTACTGTGACCGTGTAGTTTAGTAGTTTATCAAATAATGTATAAGTACTACACGGTCACACCGTGTAGTACTTATACATTATTTGATAATTACAAGTCTAAAAGTTTACATTACATTACATTACATAAGCTCACGCCTGCATCCCCGAAGGGGTAGGCAGAGGCGCACTAGCGAACTAGAACACCCACATTTCGCCGAGCTTAGTTCCGTCCCAGATGTGATAGGGGGCGAGCCTATCGCCATATCGGGCTCAAATTCCAGACTCCGGGCTTATATGGAAAAATCCAATATCATTGAAATAAAATTATTTTTACGGATTTTATCACGAATTTGAATTCCCGACGTATCGAAGGCTTTGCAGTCTTCGTGGTCACGGGTTGGACTGATAATTTTATTTCAATGAATAGCATTCGCGTAAACTTAAGAAATCAGTAAATCCAATATCACTTTGCCCGACCCGGGATTTGAACCCGAGACCTCAGTAAGGCTGTCGTACCGAAATACAACCACGCCACTGAGGCAGTTAGAAATTCAATAACATAAAACAACATGTAAACCCCCGCGGAAGGTGCCAAACGATTCAAGAAACCTTTATATCTGAAGTACGATATCAAAGACTGATGGGCCATTCATCCTACCCTTCCAGATATTTGAAATGTAAGAATAAATTAAATTATTTCAAACGGAATCCCTCGGTACGTTGTTCATAAGAAAATCCGGAAGGAAACGAAGGGTAACTGCGATATTAAAATGTCTTCTTCCAGAAAAGTTTCGTATAATTCCAACTTCAGGTTTGTGCTGTAGAATTCCGTGGTTATGTCTTATAATATTATTTATACTAGATTAGCTGGTGCCCGTGGCTTTGTCCGCTTGGAAATATTCTACGGAAATCGTACATATTTCCGGGATAAAAAGTAGCTTATGTGCTATTCTGATTTATAATCTATACGACTGCAGAGTTTCATCAAAATCGATTCCATTTTTGCGTGAAAGAGTAACAGACATCCATCATAAATATAAGTACGATATTGTTATAGGATATAAAAAACTAAGTATATGTCTGACCACATAAAGAGAAGGGTTCTGTAATAAAGGTACATAGTAAAATTTAAAATAATAAAAAAGTAAAAGCTATAGAACATACCTATCATCCAAAAATCTATGTAGTGCCAATAGTCTCCAAGAAAAACGGCATGGCACATGGACGAATAGAATAACAGACGACCAATTATATAGATTACGTTTTTGACATATTACGGAACCCTAAAATTCTAAAAAAATCTTACAACCTCTATATCAGAGAAACATTGACATTACTGCATTTCAAGATCGTTATACCATAGATTTAATGAAAGGTAGGCAGAGGCGAACTAGAGAACTAGACCACCACATTTCGCCGAGCTCATTTCAAAAACAGCGCCAAACTTTTTTAAAATTTTTATTCCAAAAGTTGTGACCTTATGGGCATAAGTCACTCAGTCGTATTTGAAACAGACGCGCACAAGGTAATAATTTAGACAATAAAATTGTCTTTTACGTGATTGTTAAACAGTCACAGAACATTCTAGAGTGTAAATTATAATAAGCGCCCTCGCATTTACTTGCGTTACTGACGTTTGAGATCAATTTTTATGGAAACTAGCTTGATAGCCTCTATAGTTAGCAAAATTAAATCTCTTTGGGGGTTAGCCTATTGCCATATCAACCAATCGTACCACTTCATCAAAATTCATAAAAGCCTCGAAAATTAATCCATTACGACAAAAGAATTAATTGAATCGCAATCTTCAAGCGGAAAATATATATTTTTCTAAAACAATGAAGCCTTTGTTCTCTGTATAATTTAGTTGGAGCAATCAATCACCGACGTCGACACCGGGCCGACCGGGCGGTCTCGCGGGCTGGCACGCGACTGTACCATCACTGCTTCATCACCTTATAAGTATGCATGGAATTGATGGGTTTATTTCGTTGTTTGGTGTATGTATACATAGTTGTCGCGTTGGATGTAGGGATGAGCGATATTATAAAAACATCGATGTTGACATCGATTCAAAAGTATCGATGTAAGATAAACATCGGTAGCAAAACATCGATATGTCTACAACATCAATGTTTTCTGTAGCAAATAAAACTGTCTATTCTATTTATTTTTTATTTTTGTGTTTATTCTTATTGAAAACACAATAAATGAAAAAAATGAACATTTCCGGTATTTTTTGGACACACTCTGTAAAAAGAGTTGAAGTTGACAGTTTTTTTAATCCCTTAGGAAATGCAAAGAAATAACTATTCGTACGGCTTACTTCGATGATTTGATCAGTGTCATCTAGTGATAAATAGTTGAACTTGATAGCTATCTAGTCTCTAGCTAGTACATCCAATGCTAGATGGTTCTGAAGGATAAAACAATATAAATAAAAATCTTTATTGATCACGTAGGCATTTAAAACACTTATGACTTGTCAAGAAAGCATAATTTAGATTTAAATATATCTTATTATATTACAGAATGCTATGAATTTGGAATCAGGCAGGCTGGTTCTACAGTTAGATATTATATTGACGTATCGACATTTTCCAGCTAAATATCGATGTTTATTCACCATCGATAAATATCGATCATCCCTAGTTGGGATCATCCCATAACGCCCTGGATTCAAATCCCAGTTCGGGTGTGCAGCCACGGGTTCACATTTCTTTATGGCACGAATGGATTTGACCGGTTTGATACAACTGTCGTAGAAAATGGACGTATGAGGCAGCTTGCGGTTGCGTTACGTGATGAGTGACATTTCTTATGACGCAAATCCGTTGACCCCTTCGCAATCCTAATTCCCTCGCTTTAAGGTATCAATGGAGATTTACTATCAAGTGACCCACATGCTCGTTTGCCACTTCTATAGAAAAATATCAGAATCGGGCGAAATGGAAATTCATCGTCTCTACACCTACCCCTATGGGATACAAGCGTGATATAATGTATATATGTATGTAAAGAACCGTGGTGAAAAAGTCATGATTTTTTTACTGGGTTTCATTTCATTTGATCTGCATTGGCCTTGGCACCGACTCCAAAATGATTTTTTTTTTACTTTTTTAAGTTATAAATAAATAAATACACCCAACTGTCACACACCTATTTCTGACCACTAGGTATAACCTGTATCGTGGGTGTCAGAGACTATGAAAGACTTTCGGTCTCACAACAGCCAGACTTGAAACAAATATCTGTAGGCCACACAAACATTTGTCTCAATGCGGGAATCGAACCCGCGGCTACTCGCGCACTGCGCCACGGAGGCTGTCTGTCTGAGTTTTGTTTCATTTTTTGCGATTTCAAAATATGGGATCAATAGTGAACAATACTCTTCGAAACTAAAAAAGGTAAATCCAAATCGGTCCAAACGTCGCAGAAGTATTGATGAACATAAATATACACAGACTGACATAACCTCTTTTTATAAGTTGGTTAAAATACTAAAAGGGTATAATGTTCTTTAAGCTAGAACAATCACAGAATACAGAGTTGTGTCGACACAAAACCCAAAATCCCCGGCAGTATGTAGAAACAACGCATCACACGAAAAAGGTTCCGTTAACATTACTTATTCAAATGCTGAGGATTAGACTGTGGTTGTTACAGTGGGTTTTAATGCATTGTTAATGTTTTTGTTGTCTGTACTGGGGTATCTAAACAACAAAAAGATTGTATTTCATCTGTACTATATATTAATATTATAAAGCTAAAAGTTTGAACGCGCTAATCTCAGGAACTACTGGTTCGAATTGAAAAATTCTTTGTGTTGATAGCCCATTTATCGAGGACGGCTATTGGTGATATAACATCACGTTATGACCAATAGGGCGCGAATCAGCAAGTTTATTTTTTAGTAGGTAATATTTTTTTTTAGTAATTGAGTGGTAGAGTCACGCTGTAGACAGTAACGACTACAGCACGAATAGGCCGACTCGACCGGTTTGATACCACTGTCTCACAGAAAACCGACGTAAAGTAGCAGCTTGCTGTCGCGTTTTGTTCGGTGAGTGAGATATCCGGTGGCCCATTTGCCCATTTCCCTCCCTCCCTTTCCCAATCCCTTTTCCCTCCTCGTCCATTCTGTCCTTTTAGGTTGGCAACGCACCCATGATTTTCTTGTCTTGGATGTCTATGGGCCATAGAGATCACTTACCATCAGGTGACCCATCTACTCGTTTGCCAGTTTCTTCTAAAAAAAAACTCTACTTTGATAAATTCCGGTATAACTTTAGTTGCTCGTCTCATTAAAATACATATCACATACAAAGACGTTGAAATCGCGTCGTTACAATAATAATTCCATGATCATATATCATTAATTAGAAAGAGAGAAAAATCTCTATTGGTGTACAAGTTGGGTGGTTACATTGAGGTGCAAATATATATTATATTATAGGATACAAATAGAATATTAATTAAGAACAAAGCAAAAAAAAAATTATGCAGACACCTAGCTATTACGTGATTATGACAGATCTATAGAGCTTCGACTAAGTCTGAGTCAAAAAAACAAACTGAGTCAGAATTTAGAATTTCTAAAATTGAACTTCGACTTAGTAGTTTTTTACAAGAAAAACCATACTTAGTCTGTTTGTCTGTATTCCTTGTAAAAAATGAATCGAACTAAGTAGAAGTTTGATTTAAAAATTCCAAATCCTCACTGAGTTCGTTCGTTCTTCGATTTAGACTTAGTCAAAGTTCACTCTATAGATCTCAGCCTAAGACACAAACATCCAAATACACAAAAACTTTATAATAAAAAATCCAATCCCAACCTCGAACCTACAACAATGAGCTAACCCCAAGCACTTTCACATCACGCTTGAACTGTAAGCGAAAGTTTGCAGCCAAGATTGGGTACATAAGCCATATTAGAGCCCATCAAAGAAATCTCCAATTAGGCAATAGTTAAGTCGCCGTAGCCGAAATCGGTTAGGAAGACATCATCATCATACGTAAAGACCAGAGCATGAAGCGGTTAGAATAGGCAAGCGGAAAATCGACCAAATCCCTCATCGGGTCCCACCAATAGACGGGCCAACAGCGCGAAAGTTGTGATCCAAAAGTTGTGACCTCATGGTCATAAGTCATTCAGTCGTATTTGAAATATCCACGCGCAAGGTCGTGCCAGCGTATAATGTTTAGACAATGAAATAGTCTTACGTGATTCTTAAACATTCACAAAACATTCTAGGGTTGACTAAGTCATGACTTGATACCTACATCGGTCATCCGCTTGTCTTGTCGCAAGCCCCTCGATTTGCTACTTCCCGCTTCGGATTCGGAGTGTGAAGAACATCAATATAATATACCCTAGAGGCACAGTTCTTTGCAAATATCGTCCTAAAAAGTGGTCTCAGGAATAAAACAAAGAAAAAGATCACAAGTTCTAATTAAATCAAACACAAATATAACCCTATGCACGTGTTATAAAATAGCTTTTTAAACAAAATGATCAAGCGTTCTTGAATTCCAATTTTCAAATTTAGAATTCTATCGGCGTCTAACTGTAGGGAAAAGGAGTGCTTAAGCACTTCTTTGCTGTCCCATTTTCCGAGCGTCAACTGTGCATCTAGGTAAATAATATATCGATGGTGAAGAAGCATAAATATTCCGGCATGATTCTGACGACCACGATAAACCCATTGTTTGTCAGTGGTCGCTAGTTTTTTGACTGCACTACGCTCACCATCAGGTGCAGTGTAGTCACTTTGCCGTTCCCGGATAAAAAAAGGGTGTAAATTGTAATAATCGCCCTCGCATTGTAATAAGTGGTAGATTATGTTACTGATATTTGACTGCCTCGGTGGCGTGGTGTTATTTCGGTACGACTACGGTTCTGAGGTCTCGGGTTCGATCCCCGGGTCGGGCAGTGATATTGGATTTTTCCATATCAGCCCGGAGTCTGGAATGTGTGCCCGATATGGCGATAGGCTCGCCCCCTATCACATCTGGGACTGAACTAAGCTCGGCGAAATGTGGGTGTTCTAGTTCGCTAGTGCGTAGTCGCCTACCCCTTCGGGGATACAGGCGTGAGCTTATGTTATGTTATGTATATTTGAGACCATTTTTTGTACGGAATCTTGATCGCCCCTCTACAGTTAGTAATATTAAATATCATTGTCCTAAAGACCTCAAGAACACAAAGTGGTTAGAATAGGCGAGCGGAAAATCTACCAAATCCCTCATCGGGTCCGCCAGACCTTTTTGCGTCGAGATTTCAATGTCAAAGGGTTGTCAAAGATCCTTCATACGCGGTAACAATGTGAAGGATTTTTCACCCATTGTGGGTATGATAAATTGTGAATTTTTGTTGGTTCATTTTGAATTATATTATATTTTGAACGACCTACTTTTGTTCTGACTTTTTATTTGAACCAGCGGTCGCTTGGTCGTCGAAATTTGACGGGTGTTCATTCATTTTTAAACTGACTTTAATCTGGAGGAAATTATAATGATAAAGGCGTTTAAATTCCTTGGATAAAGTAGTAGGAATGTTATGTAGTTGTTCTATGTTAAACATAATTATACTAGATATTCCCGCGGCTACTTCCGCGAAAAACTTTTATCCCCATTACAACCCAGTGAACCCCTTAGGGGATGAATTTCCATAAATCCATTCTTAATGCTCGCCTACGTCATAAAAAGAAGCTGTGTGTAAAATTTCACGTTCCTAATTCGGATAGTTTCGGCTGTATGCGAATACGTCAGTCAGTCAGTCCTTTTATACATTATAGGTATACAGACTAGCTGTTGCCCGCGACTCCGCCCGCGGAGAAATTCATTAATAGACAAATCTATCTCACGGGAATCGTACATTTATCAGGGATAAAATGTAGCTTATGGGCTATTCCAAACTACCTCTATAATCTATTTCTGAGCCAAATTTTATCCAAATCCATTCAGACGTTCTGTTGTTAAAGAGTAACACACATACATTAATTCATATCTTGACCAAATTAATATGTGATCATGCTTGGAGTAAGCTCTACCAAAAGAAATAAGAACCTTGGAAATAGGATCACATTTGAGGGATATATTGTGCAACATACATAGATAGATAATAACTCTTTATTGTAGACACACACAGAAAACAGGTAACATTAAATAACATAAAAAGCTGTGCCACAAGTTGCGGTCTTATCGCTAAAAGCGATCCAGGCAAACATACATAACTAATGCAGTCTACCTATTGGCAATTATTGTGCAATTACTATCCATTGACTGCCTCGGTGGCGTGGTTGTATTTCGGTACGACTACCGTCCTGAGGTCTCGGGTTCGATCTCCGGGTCGGGCAAAGTGATTAAGGTTTTTTCCATATCAGCCCGGAGTCTGGAATTTGTGCCCGATATGGCGATGGACTCGCCCCCTATCACATCTGGGACGCAACTAAGCTCGGCAAAATGTGGGTGTACTAGTTGGCTAGTGCGCCTCTGCCTACCTTCGGGGATACAGGCGTGAGCTTATGTATGTACTATCCATTGAAAAATAGTTTTGCAATCTTCAATAATGAACTCGGTATTGGAAAGCGTTATATTGTCATTAATTACATCCAATAATTGATATTAGAAGATATCTTATGAGACGTAATTTCATCGTCGGATGAAGTAATAAACTGAACATCCCTGAGGCAATGTAATTAACGCCCAACTCGGCAATGGAGTATCAATAAATGGTTAATATCGATTATAATAGTCTATCATACTAATCTTACAGACTGGCAAAGACATTTTACGATACTGCCCATAGATCTTTTTTAATCACCCAACAGTCACCCATCTAGTCCTGACCCCACACTAGGTATAACCTGTATCGTGGGTGTCAGAGACTATAAGAGACTTACGGTCTCACAATTGATCGGAATTGATCTAAAATACAGCCTAATTACAGACAGGCATTTTTTTTTATCCAGACATGGCAAAATGGCTACACTACACCTGATTGTAAGCGAAATGCAGTCCAAATAATCACAATTAAAAACTTAACGGACGGTCTTCAAAATATATCCACGACAGGGACCACCCTTAAATTAAGCTCTATCGAATACAAAAATAATCTTAAAAATCCGTCCTTATTTGGAGGAGATTTAAAAATAAAAAATTTAGTTTAAAAGTTTAAAATTTAACGGACCAACTTCAAATCCGATGGTAACCAAATTTATATGGGACTACCCTTGAAATAAGGAAATCTAATCTCTCTATCGAACACAAATTGAATATTAAAAATCGGTCCACATTTGACGGAGATATCGCGAAACATACATAAAAAAACATACGAATTGAGGACCTTCTCCTTTTTGGAAGTCAGTCGAAAATAACAAAATATTATACTTGATAAATAATTCAAATAATTTTACCTTATCCTAATTCGAACCGTTTGAAACGAAAGAAAATTTTGGCCAAGTTTATCCTCAAGATATAATTAGAGGATAATTTCAAAGGTTTCATTGTAAACGATTCTCAAGAAAATATTATAAATGAGGAAAACTCCTTTTGATTACTAATGACTGCTTCACCGTTCAAATCAACTATCCCTTGGGAAGTAACCTATTTTCCGTGATAGCCCCACGGACGTAAAAAAAGAAGGACACCATCTCGCATATAGTTGAACTGACACTACAGAAACAAACACGCAAACAAACGCGCCTGTACAAAAGGGCCCCAAGCACACACACGCCATTAAGCGTCGATAGATCGAATGGGCCGAAAACCCTGCTTTCCATCCCATTACTGGAATCCCTGTTTTAACCCCTTAAACTGTGTTCCTACATTTTATAGGTCCAATAATACGTGACCGAGTAATAAAATAATCATTATTTTACATTGTCGCAAGAATATGTGGTTCTTTACACATAAAAATTGAGGAAAATTGTAAGCTTAATTTTTCACCACACACGTGTAAACTCTGTCGACTCTCATCTAGTGGCAGCGTATATGAGCTGTGGGCAGGGGGATCCTGGGTTCAATTCCCAGGTCGGGCAGGCGATTTTTTTTTATAGCACAGACTGGCAAACTAGCAGATGGGTCACCTGATAGTAAGTGATCTCCACTGCCCATTTACACCCAAGACCCAAATAGAATCATGGGTGCGTTGCCAACCTAAAAGGAGCAAGCTGCCACTTTACGTCGGTTTTATGTGAGAAAGTGGTATCAAGCCGGTCGAGCCGGCCCATTCGTGCTGTAGACGGTAGTCTACAGCGTGGCTCTACCACTCAAAACACCGTTTTAACACGATTTGCCTAGAACTGGCTCCTTCAGACCGGAATTGACGTCAAGCAGCCGATTGTAAAAAGCCCAGCAATGGGACAGTAATATATTACAGGGCTAATATTATTATTTATGATTGTCGGGGCTATTACGGAATAAAATAATAAATAAATAAATACACCCAACAGTCACACACATAGTCCTGACCCCACACTAAGATCGAGTCTTGTGTCGTGGGTATCAGGAACTACGAGAGACTTTCGGTCTCACAACACCCAGACCCGAAACAAATATCTGTGGGCCACACAGACATTTATCTCGGTACGGGAACCGAACCCGCGACTTCACGTTACACAGTCGGCTACTCGCCATCTGCGCCACGGAGGATGTGAAAATGATCTTAATGCGGTAAAGCAATGTTTCTTAATTAAAATTTATCAAACCTTGTCAGTACAAACACGATATACGTATTATACGTATACACTACACAAGGTAGTAAACTCCAAACGACCCCAAAACTATATTAATTAATAGTGTTCATGTTTGTTTAACAATATTACATAAGTTTAGATCATATCTTTAAATTAAATCATGTGGGCAGAGTTCATAAGGCGTTAGAGGAATATTCTCTTACGGCCGGTCTCAATAAACGATCTCAGTTTAGAGTGTAGATAGATCGCGATTATGAGTCTATCTACACTCTAAACTGATGATTAGTCAATCAAATCAAGTCATTTGACGGAGTCATGTTCAAACTGTGTTCTTATTAGCTAATTTTTGTAATCTATCTGCACATTCGAACTGAAATTGTTTATTGGAACCGGGCGTTAGAAATTACGTTTCTGCAGATTTTCTTATTATCAGCGATAGGTATTTAAATGTTTTGCGAAAAAGAATAAAGCTCTACCTGAAAGTGGATATTTTTAAATATTTTCATATTTTTTTAAATGGCTTTGTAATCATAATCACGATTTATGATTTTTAAATAACTTTTTACTATTTCGATTTCCCATAATTTTAAATCCAATATTCGTATTGTCGAAGAAAATATTAGAATCATATTTGAATATTTATTAATATACTTACATGATTAATTTAAATAGATAGCGAAAAATCTACACACTTTAATAGTTATTTATTGTATGTGTTAAACACAAAATTATTCCCATGACACGAAAAATGCAAACGTTACTCGATTAAAATAGAGTGACTAGATAGATATTTTAAATATAATTATTTAGGTACGTGATTATTTTTTCTTTAAAACCCAAGTTTTAACCATAACTCAAATGCAAAATGCTTGCAAAAAACCTCTACTATTCCTATATAAAAATATCAAAATACAACCAAAACTTACGTATCAACCATCCATAATGTGCACACACTTCACAAAAACACACACACAGTACACGCACAAGCACAACGTGGGTAGGCAGAGAGGAAAATCGATGTTTTTCACCACAAACGTTCAGCAGACACAACCGGTTAGGCGGCGCGCGGCTCGCGACTGCGGGGGACGCGGCGCGGCGCTACCGTCGCCCGCCCTGAAAAAGCACTGTAATGTACTATTCTGGTTATTGTTTTCGGAAAATTGATGTTTTTCGACGCGTTTTTTTATTTTTATTGAGTATCTGATGTTCAATAGAGGGTTCGGAGTTCGTGGCGTAGGTATTTTGATTAGTCCTGAAATTAAGAGGTTAGTGATATGGGGGTAAACAAAATATACATAACATACGCTCACGCCTGTATCCCCGAAGGGGTAGGCAGAGGCGCACTAGCCAACTAGAACACCCACATTTCGCCGAGCTTAGTTCCGTCCCAGATGTGATAGGGGGCGAGCCTATCGCCATATCGGACACAAATTCTAGACTCCGGGCTGATATGGAAAAATCCAATATCACTTTGCCCGACCCGGGGATCGAACCCGAGATATATATTGATATGGGGGTGTATAGAAATAAACAAGTTTTCGTTTTACGGTCGATTTAGAAAATCAATCAGTTTACATTCGAGGGGTAGTTTTGTCACTGACATATAAATATCATAATAGAATATATTTTATCAAGTAATATATTTTTAAGCGAAATCCATAGCTGTGGTCAAAGATATTTAATATTACCAATTATAGAGAGGCTATAAGCTAGTGTCCATACAAAAAAAATATCTCAAACTTCAGTACCGCCAACCATTTATTACAATGCGAGGGCGATTATTACAATTTACATCCTAGAATGTTTTGCGAATGGTTAAGAATCATGTAAGATAAGATTATTATCTCAATATTATTACGCTGGCCGGCCTGCCAAGCGTATATTTCAAATAAACTGAGCGACTAACACTAGGTCATAACTTTTGGATCACAAGTTTTGTGCTGTTGTCGCGTTTATATACTATTGAATATCTTTGGCTGTGGTATAACCATCATAATATCGAAATTCCCACAATAAAAGATATCTCTGGTGATGTCCGACCTGGGATTTGAACCCAGGACCTCCTAATCTACAGCCCATATACGCTGCCACTAGACAGAGAAGAGTAATACTAGTGACAGATTGAAGGATTACTATTCATCGAGAATTTTTAGTCTCTCTCTCCCTCTCTCTCTTTCTCTCTCTCTCTTACATACATACATACATAAGCTCACGCCTGTATCCCCTAAGGGGTAGGCAGAGGCGCACTAGCGAACTAATACACCCACATTTCGCCGAGCTTTGTTCCGTCCCAGATGTGATAGGGGGCGAGCCTATCGCCATATCGGGCACAAATTCCAGACTCCGGGCTGATATGGAAAAATCTAATATCTCTTTGCCCGACCCGGGGATCGAACCCGAGACCTCAGAACCGTAGTCGTACCGAAATACCACCACGCCACCGAGGCAGTCTCTCTTACAATATACATATTTTAATGACTCTTTCTTTCCTAAACTAGACTGCCTCGGTGGCGTAGTTGTATTACGCGTGCGGTATAACTACCGTCTTGAGGTCTCGGGTTCGATCCCCTGGTCCCCCTGGCCTAGTTTGTAAAACAAAATCCGCAGTTGCGGACTTCGTTTCGGACGTTTTACTATTCTATGTGGCTCACGTGTTCAACCGATATCGGTGCTACAAGTTTCGTTTCGGAGAATGCTATGCTGTAAACCGTTTGACAGCCCTCTCTTCGGTGTTTGACATTTATTTGATCCACGTGCATCTATATTAGTCTGTGCGGTAGAGTATCGGTCCGATATCGTTCATCCGATAAGGTTTTATAGAATAGACACCCTGGTAAAGTAGCATTGTATTTTCTACTCAGCATCAGTTCGGAGTCTGGAATTTGTGCCCGATATGGCGATAGCATAACCCCTTTCACATTTGGGTCGGAAGTGAGCTCGGTGAAATATGAGTGTTCTAGTTCGCGAGTTCGCCTCTGTCTACCTCTTCGGGATACAGGCGTGAGTCTATGTAAGTATTATATCATCATCATCATCATCATCAGCCATAGGACGTCCACTGCTGGACATAGGCCTCCCCCAAAGATTTCCAGATTGACCTGTTGAAAGCGGCCTGCATGTATTATATACATACATAAGCTCATGCCTGTATCCCCGAAGGAGTAGGCAGAGGTGCACTAGCGAACTAGAACACCCACATTTCGCCGAGCTTAGTTCCGTCCCAGATGTGATAGGGGGCGAGCCTATCGCCATATCGGGCACAAATTCCAGACTCCGGGCTGATATGGAAAAATCCAATATCACTTTGCCCGATCCGGGGTTCGAACCCGAGACCTCAGGACGGTAGTCATACCGAAATACAACTACCGAGGCATGTATTATATGTTTTTCTTAATTGTATACTCAAAGTTGGTCCCATTTAAAAAAACATTCAAAAGTGTTAAATTGTGCCAATCTATAACCATAAGACCAACCGGTGCGTTTTCCTGCATTTTACAACTAAGGAGTTCATTAAAATAATTAATGCTTCAACTCAGTTTTCATAGTTTGCCGTATTAAAGCGAGCATTAAAGTTGCCAACGTAATTAGAAGTGATTTATGTGGAAATCCAGAACAGTTGGAGGTGTTTCCAGAATCATCGAGTAAAAGGAATTTCCTTTTCAGGTTGACTATTTATCGCGGCATAAGAACAAGATGAACGTATATATATTTTCATAATTTTACAGGAGCGAAAAATCTCCGAGAAATGACCACTTCTAATTTTATCAGCTGTTTAATAGAGATTATCCAGAATCGACGAAATATTACTATATTACTTCATTACGTCGTTTTGGCATATTCGTCGTTTGACCCGTATTATGAATGATAAAAAAAAACTATTTTGGACCTTTTTGTAGAAACGTGTAGTCCTTATACCGCGATATGAACTCTAGTATTTAATTAAAAGCATCAAATAAAAATAATGTCTTTATAAAATGAAAAATGTTTCAAAACACGGGTAATTACTTACGAAGTAGCTTCGGAAGAAGTGTGAAAAGAAGCGACTCTTTCGGCGAGCTGTGAAACTGTGAGCGCTAATTGTAAGCTTTGAGAAAAACTGGACGAGCGCAGGTTCTTGCACAATTCGTGTTCCTTACTATAACGTTGAAAATAATAAAATATAATTGGTTAAATAAGCGAACCCTGGGTTAAATACCTACTATAATTTTTTCGGTGATTTTTGGCCTATAGTAGGATTGCTAATTAAACGGAGTAAACTGACATTTCGAATGATGCCACTTTTTCATGAAATTTAAATAGTGCTGCGGTAAAAAGATCAACATTTCAATTCAGTAAACCGTTTCATTCTTTCATTTTCTAAAGTCCAACTCAAAGTCGTAATTCCTGCCTAATGTGTGATTAGTACTGAATATCTATTGAATGATAATCATAGCAAATTACTGTATGCTAAGTTATGGCATGTCCACTGGAATTATGTATAGTCATGGTTCATTATAAACAAACACAAAAGCTAGGAATGTGCCGAACGTCAATTTTCTCAAATAATAAAAAGTAATATTTGTAATTTTCATTGTTATCTTTTCGCGTATCTGTTGTGATTATTTACGCAAAATTATTTACACAGACATTTAGTCGAAGGTTAAGTTGAAATTCCTAAAAATACGCAATAAAATTTTAATTTTGCAAGCCAGTGCTGAGTTATTGATTCTTTGAATGATAAAAATTGAACTAGATCAATCACTATGTTTTGAAAGTAAGCAACATTATTTTGGAAAGTGACATTTCGATCTGTCAGTTTACTCCGTTTAATTAGCAATCCGACTATACGTTACTTTTATAAGGATACGAAAACCGGCTACGGTGCCTCAATGCAGTTACTCAGACCATCATAATTATGACAATGGCCCATAGAAAGTGAGAAGTGTCGACAGTCTATCCAGAATGTTTCATGACAACCTTTTAATCCCCGATGTTAGTCCCGGAGTTTGGATACCGATTACGGCAAAAATTTGAAAACCTGTATTTTTTATAGCAGAAGCTGGCAAACGAGCAGGAACTCACCTGAAGGTAAGTGATCCCCACCGCTCATAGACACCCAAGACACAAAAATAATCATGGGTGCCAACCTAAAAGAAGGAAATAGGGAATGGGAAAGGGAGGGGGGGAATGAAAAGAAACGCGACAGCGAACTGCAACTTTACGTTAGTTTCTATAAGACAGTGGTATCAAACCGGTCCAGCCGGCCCATTCATGCTGTAGACGTAACTGTCGACAGCATGGCACTACCACTCAAATATAGTTATATTTATTCCCGACTGCTTCGCTACCACATTTCGTCAAAGTGAACATCTCTCTACAAATTACAAAACATTGAGAGATCTCCCACAGGTAAAAAGTTAAAATTAAAGAACAAGGAAAATGAACAAAAACTCGGTGAAAGTCAAATAGAGAGTCCCATGCGGTTGATCTTTTTTGGGAATGAAAAATTTGTGAAATATAGCCCAGAATAGCACGTGTCGGGTTTAATTAAGCAGGTACTTTATATTTTTTAATCCGACAACGGCAGAGTGATTAATTACACAACAGTTACACAATGCAGTGCAAAAAAAACAGCAACCATGGACAAACAATAGATTTATGGAATCACCAGAATCATGCCGCAAATTAAGCTTCTTTACACTCCGATAATCACAAGTTTAAAAACATAACGGGCCGACTTCAGAGTTTATCCATCGTGACCAAATTTATATTGGACCACTCTTGAAATAACTTATATCGAACACTAAAAGAATTTTCAAATCAGTTCACATTTGGCGAAGATATCGCGTAACATACATAAAAAAATACAGACGAATTGAGGACCTCCTCCTTTTTGGAAGTCGGTCGAAAACGGAAGAAGCAATTCTAGGGGCCTCGGACAAGACAGGCGGATGACTGATGCAGACACGGGGGCATATCCTTATACCCGCCTCACGCCTCAACTCGTCAGTTATGAGAACTCCTTATTGTGCCTTTTTAGGAGGTCGCCTATTCAGTCCATAAAGGTACGTTTAGGTCGTCACTTTCGCGACATTTTCTTTTATTTCACCCCGTCTTAAATCCAATCTTTCAATGTGCCCAAGATTATTTAAACATAATTGCACAATATTTTCACCAAAATAACATTTTGTAACTTTCCCATTGACATTTTTGTGATTTACGTTGTTGTTCACCGATATTTGAAAGTGTTGCTCCACATTATGCGTCCTCTTGAGTTTGAGGTGACTTAATATTGCCCGTTATATTTGAGTAGAATGCGGGATGACTATCATCCTGAGGTCTCGGGTTCCTGTCCCTGGTCAAGCACACTGATACTGGGTTTCCTATTCAGTATCAGTATTATATTTACTATGTATTTGATTGTATTCTGTTTTGCGTCTTAAATAAATAAATAAATAAATCAGCCCGGAGTCTGGCTGTCTGTATGTATATTTAATGAACAAGTACCTTTTTTATAGCAGAGACTGGCAAACAAGCAGATGGGTCGCCTGATGGTTCGTTTGCCAGTCTCTGGTATAAAAAAAAGAAAGTGATCTCCTCCGCCCATAGACACTCAAGACACAAAAAGAATCATGGGTCCGTTGTCAACCTAAAAGGATTGAATGGAAGGGTAGAGAAATGGGATTGGAAAAAGGAGGGAGAATTGGGCCATCGGAAATATCACTCATCGAACGAAACGCGACAGCGAGGTGCCACTTTACGTCGGTTTTCTGTAAGACTGGTATCAAACCGGTCGAGTCTACAGCGTGGCTCTACCACTTTAAAACTTATTTGTCCCTTTCTTCTTCACTGATACCATATTATTGCATCATCATCATCATCATCATCATCAGCCATAGGACGTCCACTGCTGAACATAGGCCTCCCCCAAAGATTTCCAGATCGACCTGTTGGAAGCGGCCTGCATCCAGCGACGTGCGACCTTTATCAGGTCGTCGGTCCACCTTGTAGGTATATTGCATATCTTGACCCATTATTTTACCAACCTGCTTGATCAAATACGCACCTATATCATCCAATGAACCTCGCGGAACAGATAGCTGTTCCGCGAGAATTATATAATTACACGATTACATTTGTAATAAGACGCCTGTACCGGATCCGACCTGCGTGTGGGATTACGAGTAAATCCCGGGATTCCCGCTCAGCTACACGAGCGGGAAGCTGTTAAATCTGCTTCAATAATCCTCGGTGACTTTGATAACCCTTTTGAGTTTTTACAGGATTTGAGAGTAAGTTTCGTATATTTTGATATTAATGCAAAAGTAACTTTATTTGTATGTTTACTTGATATGTTTTTAAGCTTAATTGAAGTGAATTGGCGATTTGATATGAATATATCATGAATTCCAGAATAGGATTAAGTTGCCTCTTTCTTTAAAAAATCCGATAAATGAAAATCAGATTGAAAATTGCTGTTTGTGATTGTGCCATGATGTTGCCATGTTGCTGATTGTGCCACACCTGCGCCCCTGACAAACAATGAGTTGATATTTCATTATTTATTTATTTTTTTAATTTAATTTTTATTATTTAGCATAAAATTGTCACCACCGGTCTCTAGTGGCAATGTATATGGGCTATGAATCCGTAGTTCCTAGATTCGATTCTCAGGACGGGTTAGGTGTTTTTCTAACAGAATTTTCCCGGGACTGGATCCCCCAGATGGAGGTTGGCGTCAAGCAGGTAGTAGTAAAAACCAAGTCAAATCCTTTCTGCAACATGCTTGAAAGTTGAAAATGTTACGCTGACCCCACATTAAGGTGGGATAAAGGCTGGTAGAAAGAAAGACGAAATAAAAATCGGTTACTTAAACTTTTATCGAGGCCAAAGCCGCGAGCGAAAGCTGCTGTAATAAGGCTTATAATTAGATGGAGTTTATTTCACTGACTGCCTCGGTGGCGTGGTTATATTTCGGTACGACTACCGTCCTGAGGTCTCGGGTTCGATCCCTGGGTCGGGCAAAGTGATATTGGATTTTTCCATATCAGCCCGGAGCCTGGAATTTGAATGGCGATAGGCTCGCCCCCTATCACATCTGGGACGGAACTAAGCTCGGCGAAATTGAGTGTACTAGTTCGCTAGCGCGCCTCTACCTTAGGGATACAAGCGTGAGCTTATGTTATTTCATTCGTTGTACCAGGATAAAATTCAGTTCTCAGTATAACAAAACTGCTAGGTCGGTGGGCAAGTCCCCCTTCTCATAAAACTAGGAAAGATCTTAAATGGATTTCCCCACGTACGAAAAAAGGAATTACTTTGTTTGTGAAATAAAACCGCCAACGTAACTTTCATGGCCGCTCAACGCCTACAAGAAAATGCTCGCGCCCGCCTGCCTTATGTTGTTTGGGATGAGACTTAGTGACGAGCGGACCGGGGATGAGAGCGGAAGAGTTTTAAATATCTAATGTAGTTATATTTCAAGCTTTTCAATATTACATTTAGAGGTAAATGCAATTAAATTTTAGTTAATAATGATTAAGATTGGGTTTATTGCCCATGATATGCCTATCTTAATACGGTATGAAAATAAGCTTGGCGTCCATTAGTATATCCAAATTGGGTATTACGGTTCTGCTTGTATAAAATGCATCCTCAGAAATCAAGAAGATAAAAGTTTCCTATAGCCGAGTCCACAACATGATTGGCGATTGTTGGTTCGACTCATGATCGCAAAAACCCAGATTAATAAATACCGATACCAATCGGAAAAGAGGCAATCGCTATACTCGTACACCGATCACATTTAGAAATTCTTTTGTGTTCTCAGGGTTCTTGCCGTGAGTAAAGAGTCGTTAATGATTGTTAGTCACTTGAATAGGTCCGACGCTTATCGCCGTTACAATCGCTTCACGCCTTCACCTCTCACCAAGCCCCTAGGCTTGCTCGTCGTTCTAGATTATCCTTTTTCCGCTCGCTTGCGTCAAAGCAATTCGTTTGAACCCGTTTAATTAATTAATTACACGTATGTAATTATGTGTGCGTAGTGTTTGTGTTTAATTACAATTTTAGGGCCTTTGAAGATCGAATCACTGGCGAATTTATCTGTTTTAAACAATGATTCTTAATTCGACACTTTTACTGGAAAATATTTGTGAATTAATCATGCACTGTCGACCGATTTTGAGGATTTTTCATGAATTCGTGGTTTCAATTTGAAAAAAATAGTACTTTTAAATTTTAAAGAAAACAAAATTACAAGTACAAACCTCTGACGTTTTGAAAATAATTTTTAATATTTTTTTTCACAACAAAGGTACTAACTATTATTACCATTACTCTGACATAAGCCCCCAATTGGGGGTTGACGTTAGTCAGGCAGCAGGTCGTAAAAATTAACCCAAATCCTTTCTGCAACATACTTGAAAAAGTATTTTGCGTCGACCCCACATTAAGGTGAGATAATTCTGACATTAGAGCAGGAAACAAAATTAACTCATGATCTATCAATTTTATTTCTGACTCTATATAACTGACTTATCAAAACAGAATAGGCTTAAAAATGGTACATTAGGAGCTTTTTTCTTTTAAGTCTCTAACTCGGATTTTTTGTTGTTAAGCTTTGTAATGTTACTTGTAATACACGTTACATCCCCCAAGGGAAATGACGCGAGGACGTTATTGGCATTTTTCTAAAAGTATTTCTATTTCGTGATATGTTAGGGTTTTTATTGCAATGCGTAGAAACTGGGTCACCTAAACTGCGAAACGCAATTCCTTCTGAATTCCTTTTGCATTTTTTTCAACATCATAAAGTAACATGAGCTGCATAAGGAGTCGGCAGAGACGTACTAGCGAACTAGAACACCCACATTTCGCTGAGCTTAGTTCCGTCCCAGATGTGATAGGGGGCGAGCCAATCGCCATATCGGGCATAAATTCCAGACTACGGGCTGATACGGAATAATCTAATATCACTTTCTATCATAATAATAAACAAAAACGGCCTCAGACGGTTACGACAAAAAAACATATTTTTTTAACATAACATAACTTAAGCTCACGCCTGTATCCCCGAAGGGGTAGGCAGAGGCGCACTAGCGAACTAGAACACCCACATTTCACCGAGCTTAGTTCCGTTCCAGATGTGATAGTGGGCCAGCCTATCGCCATATCGGGCACAAATTCCTGACTCCGGGCTGATATGGAAAAATCCAATATCACTTTGCCCGACCCGGGGATCGAACCCGAGACCTCAGAAACGTAGTCGTACCGAAATACCACCATGCCACAGAGGCAGTCAGATATTTTTTTACCATATTCCAGTTCTATTGAAAATTAAATTTATTCTTGCGATATGGATTCGGAAGCTCAATAGAACATTCTAGAGCCGAAGCTACGGAAAGAGCTCGTTACTGGCTGGACATCCACTGACCTGCCCATCTCGCTTTCCGGATACTTAGCGTTTTAAACTATCAGGGTTCCTTGGTATTTTAAACGATAGTGAAGTGGTTTAAAAGCAAATGGTATAGTAGGAAGAAAATAAAAAATATTAGCCTTGTAATATTAACTACGGCTAGTGCCTCGGTGGCGTAGTTGTATTTTAGTATGACTATTTTCTTTCTGCCTAGCGTTATCCCGGCCTTATGTCCGCCTTCCTACTTAAACGTCTCCATTTCAGCCGGTCTTAAGCATCCTCTGTCGTGAGGCCATTAGCTCCAGTCCAGCTTGCGCTTTTTGGACCGTCCACGGAAACGTAACCCTTCGTATTTCGGTATAACTACCGTCCTGAATTCCGAGTTCGATCCCCGGGTCGGGCAAAGTGATATTGGGTTTTTCAAATCAGTATCAGTCCCAGATGTGATAGGGGTGAGCCTATCGCCATATCGGGTACAAATTCCAGACTGCGGGCTGATCCAAAATGACATCTGCGGGACCGAACCCGAGACCTCAGCGGGTTTAGACAAGTGGCTTATGCGTTAGTCTAATAGAAAACTCAAATAGAATCAATGTATGGACATAAGAGTACGCTACATGCGGCGTACTCTTATGTCATTCCCATACATTAATTCTATTAAACTATTCTATTCGATAAGCGAATAAGCCACTTGTCTAAATCCACAGGACGGAAATCGTACCGAAACACAACTACGACACCGAGGCGATCAACGATCAACGATAAACTCATTATTTGTAGGTGCCAAGTGCGAGTCGGACTCCCGCACCGAGGTTTTCGTACAAACCTGTGGTATATAATGAATTACGCATTTTTCCCTTTATCTGTGCTATAAGACGTTGCTTCGTACCAAATTTCAAGATTCTGAGTTTACCCTGTAGGTTTTGATTCCCTTGCGAGTGTCGAAAACATGCATAAACAGTTGTGTCTTTGGATTGCGTTGGCTTAGATGTTTGATTTTTTCACAACTCAAGGGACAGTTGACCTGAGTATTTGATATGAGTTTCAGCATGATACCTCCACGCGTTCCTGAGAAAAAGGGTCGTGATAGACAGACAGACGGACGTGATCCTATAAGGGTCCCGTTTTCTCCTTTTGAGGTACGAAACTTTTGAGGTAGCAGCGATAGCTCAGTTGGGAATGGTACAGACTGCCGAGACAAGTGTCGGAGGTTCGAGACCAACCACAAAATGGAGCATACACCTCTGACTTTTCTATGTTAAGTGTATTTTCATTGTGAAATATCGCTTGCTATAACGGTGAAGGAAAACATCGTGAGGAAACCTGCATACCCGAGAATTTCTTCACAGGAATTTCGAAGGTATGTGAAGTCTACCAACCCGCATTAGGCCAGCGTGGTAGACTAAGGCCTAACCCCTCTCATTAGTAGAGGAGGCCCGTGCCCAGCAGTGGGACAGTAATATTACAGGGCTAATATTATTTATTTATTTTTACCTCCACGCGTTCCTGAGAAAAAGGGTCGTGATAGACAGACAGACGGACGTGATCCTATAAGGGTCCCGTTTTCTCCTTTTGAGGTACGAAACCCTAAAAAGACCGCAAACCCAAACTCAGTTAATAAATTCACAAAAATACGGGACCTACCGCTGGCGGGCTGTTTGCACTTGTCAAATTTTCAAGCGTCAAGAAAATTAAAACGGAGCCTGTGACTGGGGATTACAGTAATTAATTCCGTGGAAACAAACGGCTTTTTTAGGGCGATATTCTTTTTACTGTTGGGAGTTTAATTATAATAACACCCGCGCGCCGCGGCTGCGTTCGCGAGGATATTAAACGTGAGCACGGGCGTCGATGCGTAACATTCTGAGATTAAAATGGCGGATGCTGCAGAGATGGTTTGTGAGATGTATGGGGAGATACATAACAAAACATAAGCTCACACTTGAATCCTCGAAGGGGTAAGAAAGAAAGAAAGAAATAAACTTTATTCAGCCAATGTCTCAGGCAACAATAAGTGGGAGAACACAAAAAAAAACAAAATATGTAACACTAATAGGTAACAAATTTGTTAGATATAAAGTAAAAAAAAAGAAAAGAGCACACAAAAAAAAAACATCATGAACGTGCACATATCCTAAACCATTCGTGCCCGAGACATGACTAAAAAGGCCACAGGCTCAGTATTCGCCAAGTAGGTATCTACCTGACACTGGTATTCTGCCAGGGCCAAAAGAATGCCTCACGGATCCCAACAAAGACAATTATTGTCAAACATTAAATAAATACATAGCCACATTAAATAAATACACAGTCATATATGCTTATTAAAATATGATTATAATACGATATGTGAGTGATAAATGTGGATCTTTATTTACCTATCTAACTACTAACAAATATGTAAGTACACATACATACACATACACATATACATACACATAAACATACACACACACATCGAAGGATGGTAGTTGTATCTACCGTGCATGTAGTACCACTATGCTACCAAGGCAGTCAAGATTGTTTTATTAAAATATGACTTATATAAAAAAATTAATTTAAATTATAGTATTGTGGAGTTATGTTAATTGTATTTATTATAAATTATACCCATTATAAATTTTACTTGAAAAAAAAAAAAATTTGTTTACAGACCCCAATTGAAGCAAGAAGTTGGCCGGCCACAGGATTTGCCGGTACAGGTGATACCCTCGGACAGAGTCTACGTCTATTTGCGTCATATGAAGGATACATCAGTTTGAATATTTCTCATTTCCTTTTGAGAATCAATGAGAAATTGCTTAAGCTTAAGCCGAAAGGTATTTATAACTTCTTACCGGGGGCGGAATATTATTCCAACACTTAGTCGAACAGTAGCGGAAACTACCCCTGAATGCCGCCGTTCTGTGCGAAGGAATAGACAGTTGCGGTACACATTTCCGAATCGGTCGCTCCGTCCTCGAAGTCACCCAACTTAATCTATTAAACAAGTATGTCGGTGTTTTAAGATTAATAATCCCAAACAGCATACACGCCATGTGAAGCTTGCGACGGGACTTCATTTTAAGAATGGAGCGCTCGTTCAGGAACGGTGTGATATGTCCTCTAGGTGGTACCTCAAAGCAGAATCTAGCACATGCGTTTTGAATTCTCTGTATCAATCGCTCCGTTCGTGCAAACAGACGTGGCCCGTACACTATATCCGCGTAGTTAAGCCTGGATAATACCAAAGATTCTACTAATTTAATTCTTAACTCTTCTGTTAGGAATGGACGCATTTTATACAGTATTTTTAGGCGATAAAAACAATTTCGGACAGAATCAGTTACATGAGTTTCATATCTTAGACTAGCATCCATATGCAGGCCTAAATTTCTGGCTTCACTGACTTCATCGTTCTGATCTCCAACCCCCTTAGACACCACATAACATAAGCTCACGCCTGTATCCCCGAACGGGTAGGCAGAGGCGCACTAGCGAACTAGGACACCCACATTTCGCCGAGCTTAGTTCAGTCCCAGATGTGATAAGGGGCGAGCCTATCGCCATATCGGGCACAAATTCCAGACTCCGGGCTGATATGGTAAAATCCAATGTCACTTTGCCCGACACGGGGATCGAACCCGAGACCTCAGAACCGTAGTCGTACCGATATACCACCACGCCACCGAGGCAGTCATGTACATGATTACTTATTACTTAAAGTGTAATTTAACCCGTCTTAAAACAATATTGTAAATAAAGCCTACGAAAAGATAAAAGAAATCTCATTTAGCCACATCGTTTTACGCGATTATGTGATTACATAAGCCGATACAAATTAAAGTTTTTAGATCTAGCACATCTAACATTATCTGGACAGATGAGTTAAGCCATAGTTATACTAACATCGTTTATTACATATTCGAGACGATAATCCAAGCGAAAAATTATATTTATAATAATAAATAACATAAGATATTATAAGATGTTATGCGATGCGATGCGAATACATGATGAACGTAGAAAAAGCGAAATTACATAACATAACATAACAAAAGCTACCGCCTGTATCCCCGAAGGGGTAGGCAGAGGCGCACTAGTAAACTAGAATACACACATTTCGCCGAGCTTAGTCTCGTCCCAGATGTGATGTGCGAGCCTATCGACATATCAGGCACAAATTCCAGACCCCGGGCTGATCTGGAAAAATCTAATATCACTTTGACCGACCTGGGGATCGAACCGAGACCTCAGGACGGTAGTCATAGCGAAATACAACTACGCCACCGAGGCAGGCAGAGGCAAACTAGATTACTAGAATATCCAGATATTGTCGAGCTTATTTCCGTCCCTGATCTGATAACGATCCTATCGTCATATAGGGCTCTTAGGATTCCGGGCAGATACTAAAGATAAGAACTCAAAATTACTTTGCGCGACCCTCAATCGATCGAACCGGATCCGAATGGGATCAAACCCGAGACCTCAGGACGGTAGTTGTACAGCATACGCAATACAACCCCGCCACCATAACATAACATGAGCTCACGCCTGTATCCCCGAAGGGAGGGGAGGCGAACTAGTGAACTAGTACATCCACATTTCGCCGAGCCTAGTTCCGTCCTAGATGTGACAGGGGGCGAGTCGATCGCCATATCGGGCACAAATTCCAGACTCCGGGAGGATATGGAAAAATCCAATATCACTTTACCCGACCTGGGGATCGAATCGAGACCTCAGGACTGTAGTCGTACCGAAATACAACGCCGCCACCGAGCCAGTATAATGGTCAATAATCTTGAAATACCAGCGTTATTTAGTTAGATTGATCTCTTTAGAAAATATTGCGGTGAACTCAACATAGGTCAAAAGGTCCTTAACGCGACTCTACAGCTAATGTCATGTAGGTCGTTAAACTTTTGATATAAGCTGCATCTGAGTCTTATCAGTGATAAAGTACGCTTTCAACGTTTGCGACTTTGCGGTACTTCTCACTGTATCAAAATTATCATAGAAAACTAAAAAAAAGATGAAAAGAATCTCTTAAGAGTTTAAGGGCCGAATGGTCAAACAGTGCTCAATCATCCAAGTCATTTGAGCACTACCCAAAGTTAAGCAGACAATAATTTTTGAGCGGCATGGTCGTACGCACTTGAGAAGACTTGTCGGAAAAATCAGCTGAGGATCAATCATTTTGCTACAGATAATAAAAGTTTGTTCTCGATTACAAAATTTTTATAAAATTATATTTTTGTTTCGTTTCACGTAGAATCATTTTATTTCATTTAGTTTATATTTTATTTTTTTATATTTTATTTTTAATTATTTATTTAATTATAATAAATAATTGGCAGAATACATGATTCGATAATGTTTATTTAACCTTTTTGCATTCCATGTGCCATTCCGATCATATTTCATCTGTAGTAAATTTTTCTGTGATGTTTATGTTATCTCTGTCTATTTTTTGATATTATACATTTTTATATAATAGAAACGGAACTTAAAATGGATCTTTTTATAATTTATTAGTATCTTGTTAAAATATTTACCACTTGGCAGTATGTATCTTTCGTCCTTAGTCAATGATTTGTGTGGAAGAATTGAAAAAAAAAATTTGGCAAATGGCGACCTGTTTGTTTATATTTATTTTCGTAATTAAATAACTGTGTTTGTTGTATGTGAAGTGATTTTGTTTTATGTAATAAACATCAACGCAGATGGAGAGATTATGGAAACTATGAAGTTTGGATATGGAGGATATTTCTTGGAGCGTTTCAATGAAAGAAGTCTTCTTGAATTTTTCTTGCCAGGGACTGTGTCTGACCGTGTGAAGAAAAATACTCGGCCCGATCTGAGAAAGGAATTCAGGACGTCCCAGTTCACGCCGGCTTCAGCAGAACCATATAAAAACCATTATATTGGAGAGGATTGAGGAATTCGGCAACATGCAGTAGTGTTGAATCGGATGTAATAAAATTAATAATTGTATTTTTGAAGTGTTTTATTTGTGTTGGCTTCTTCGAGTGCGATAAATTGAGGAAAAATACATTTTATTGAAATCAAGGGGTAGATATATATTATTAAACACTACACGGAACACGGAAATTATGAAATACAAACCTATGCCCGCCATTCCGTTCGCGTGAAATTTATTTATTGAAACAAATCTATCCTACAGAAACCATACATTTTTCCGGGGAAAAAAGTAGCCTGTGTGCTATTTCAGACTTTAATCCATCTCTGTGCCAAATTTCATTCAGATCTCTTCAGACATTCTGGTGTGAAAGAGTAACAAAACATCCATACATCATCACAAACTATACAATAGTTTCATTTGAGATTGGTCGCAGGTACTCTCAAACTAATGTCGATTAAATGCTAGTTAAGCGGGCCTTAAATAGCTGTCAAACTTTAGGCACTTGTTGACCTTGCCGTTTTATGAAATAAGCGGGCCTTAAACTGGGTCCTGCTTACATTTAATGTGAAGAGATAGGTTCTGTTTGACCATGCCAAATTGAAGAATAACGAGTGCTTAAATCGGTAAGGCCATCCTAAATATTTAGGCAGCGTTTGACCATTTGGGGGTAAATGTTATAAAATATTTTTCAATCGACTTCAAAAAAAAAAAACATACGGACGAATTGGGGACCTTCTTTTTTGTCGGTCGAAAACTTTCTCGGCGTAAAAAAAAGTAAAATATGCTTCTAAGAGTTTAAATGTTATAAAGATTTTACATATTACATTTTTAGCACACAAACAGATTTCTTGGTGCGGGAATTGAACCCAGGACTTCCCGGTTCACAACTCATATACGCTGCTACCAGACCAAGAACTCGACTGTCAATAATTTATTTCAAACCGATCAAACCCGGATTTCAAATGTAACATGGCAGACAAAAAGAAACAAAACATAAAACAAATTACGAAACGGCCCTTTGATTATCAACAAAATAAATCAATGCGTTACAAAGCAAACGAAACACAGACATTTTCAAGAACAAAAGTAATAATACAGGAGCTATAAAATTCAATACACGCTTCTCGAAGTGGGAGAAAAAAAATGAATAAGAAAACTGGTAAATCATGTACGATATTAGCCATAAATCAACGATTACCCTCAGGCTCGGGGAAGGTGCGAGTTTACGGGCCCCAGCATCGGCGGCCATTGCTTTTATGATATTACTAGCTTTTGCCCGCGGCTTCGCACGCGTATTTTGTAGGGCCAACGGTAAAAACATTTGATTTGTCGATCCATCCTGTCGTTTTAGTCTAAATATTCTACAACGGGGCGACAATGAAAAACAAAATGGCGGCCACTTTTGACAGTTTTGACATCGGTTCCGTCGTTTGGAAACACGGGGTGACGCAGATATCGATGTTGAAGTCAATCGGCTCAGAAACAAAGAAAAATAAAATGGCGGCCACTTTGTTGTAAGGAAATGTGACAGTCTCTGTAGCGCAGCGGGCGAGTAGCCGGCTGTGAAGCGCGAGGCCGCGAGTTTGATTCCCGCACTTAGGCAAATTTTTGTGTGGCCCACGGTTATTTGTTTCGTGTGTAGGTTTCACGCCGAAAGACTCTCTTAGTTCTTGATACCCACGACACATGAGTCGTATCTTAGTGTGAGGTCAGAGCTATGTGTTTGGCTGTTGGGTGTTGTTAATGTTGTTATCTAGGGAAATGTATAGAGATAAGTATGTCTGATGTCTGCCTGACGTCAATCCCCTTCTGCAGGATCCATGACGCCATCAAATGACGTTAGTTTGATTGGTTCATTTTAAAGATCTTCTTGTATACTTAATTGAAAGAACCCAATATCACTTTGCCCGACCCGGGGATCGAACCTGAGACCTACTGTGCCGATAGACAACTACGCCACCAAGGTAAATGTACACTTTAATCAGAATATTAGTCTACCACTAGGATGTATTGTTCACATTTCTCGTGGCCTCGTATTAATGTATCTAACGGTGGTCGCATACAAATGCTATAAAACATGCTCGGACTTCTGATAGTACAACACACTCTTTTTTTTATCCTGGCACGGCAGAGTAACTACACTGCACTTGATGGTAAGCGTAGTGCAGTCCAAAACAACTAGCGACCACTGACAAATACTGTGTTTATTAGTAGTCGCTAGAATCATGCCGGCCTATTTATGCTTCTTCACACTCCAAATCCGAAGAGGGAAGAAGCAAATCGAGAGGCTTGCGACAAGAGAGGCGGATGACCGATGCAGATACAGGGACACCCCCCATACCCGTCTCAACCAACCATCAAGTCATGCCGCAAGCCCCTCGAGAGAACCGCTTGCTTGCTTGCTGATTCCTCAACAGTAATGTATTTTCTTCGCATCTTTATTTTATATTTTTTAATAGCACCAGGGTTGCGTTCACGTGGACGGCGCGAAAAACGCTGGCTTGACGTTTTGGAGAATTAAAAACTGGTCTCATTGTGGAGGATGCTCAAGACCGGCCGAAGTGGAAGCATTTAAAAAGGAAAGCGAACCCTGGCATAAGGCCGGGATAACGCCAAGCAGAAAGAAGGTTTTTTAAAAGTAGAGGCTGGCGAACGAGCGACTAGGTCACCTGATGGTAAATGATCTCCAACCCCCTTAGACACCACATAACATAAGCTCACGCCTGTATCCCCGAACGGGTAGGCAGAGGCGCACTAGCGAACTAGAACACCCACATTTCGCCGAGCTTAGGTCCGTCCCAGATGTGATAGGGGGCGAGCCTATCCCCATATTGGGCACAAATTCCAGACTCCGGGCTGATATGGAAAAATCCAATATCACTTTGCCCGACCCGGGGATCGAACCCGAGACCTCAGAACCGTAGTCGTACCGAAATACCACAACGCCACCGAGGCAGTCCCCTTAGACACCCATGATACTAACATAACATGGATGGGTTGCAAACCTGAAAGGAGGCTTCAAACAAAGAACGAGGATCCAAATTCAATTGTCAGAATTATTCGAGCTCATATCTCTTTAACATCGATTCTTGAATCATGTAACATATCATCAACATCACAGTCATTAGTTTCTAACATGATAGAGTCCGTCACTACCACCACAGCAATGTTGCGACTTGTTCCAGTTTAAACGACATTGGAGTCAGTGTAATTGCTAAGCATTATGAGATATAGGCTGAGTTCTACATTGTGCATTTCGACTAAGTCTGAGTTAAAGAAACGAACTCAGTGAGGATTTGGAATTTTCAAATCGAACTTCGACTTAGTCCAAGTCATTTTTTACAAGACAAATAGACTGACAGACTAAGCAAAGGTTTTCTTGTTAACAAAATATTCAAACCAAGTCGTAGATCTCAGACTTAATATCTAATGTCTAAGGATGACGACCATAATGCAATGAATAGCAAACAAGTCAATGCTTTGTTAATCAGGTAATTTTGCTACTGCTCCAACTTCATACGCAGTCATATTATTTAACTGAGGATTATCATTCAAATGCAATTAGAAAATAATAAAAGCTTTAGCGCGAGCTTGTATTATGGCAATATGCTCTCCATCAGAGATTGCAATTCAGTCAAATGCATTTCACTTTCCTAATTACTTAAGTTGGTTTAAATTGTGCGCCATTCAAATCGGAGTTTGCACCGGTTCATGCATTTGATGAATTAACTGCATAAGCCACGATATTACTGTAATCTTGCTGCAAAGCGGAATATTATTACATAATACAAGCAGCGATAGCTCAGTTGGGAATGGTACGGACTGCCAAGAGTGTAGGAGGTTCGAGATCAACCTCAAAATGGAGCATACACATCTAACTTTCTATGTTAAGTGTGTTTATTTGTGAATTATCACTTGCTATAACGGTGAAGGAAAACATCGTGAGGAAACCTGCATATCCGATAGTTACTCCACAAGAATTTCTCAAGTATGTGAAGTCTACCAACCCGCATTAGGCCAGCGAGGTAGACTAAGGTCTAACCCCTCTCTGTAGTAGAGAAGGCCCGTGCCCAGTTGTGGGACGTTATATTACGGGGCTAATATTATTATTATAATACATAGACTGTTTGGGTGTCGTAGTGCATTGTGGTACGACATAGTTGTCGAGGTAGTCCTCAGGACGGTTGTCGTATCGCAATACAACTACGCCACCGAGGCAATATACGAATATTTTAATTCAACACGAAAACAAAACACAACCAATAACGGCTTTGATCAAATCAGAATAACTTTAGTAAATTCTCTTGGCGTTGCTAGTCAGAAAGGCGAAGAAATTTCAGAGAAAAATGGAATAATTGCGTTTCTTATTAATTGACAGGCGTTGCGAGAGACAAATGAGGGGAGACGCGTTGTTGTGACAGACTCGTTAGTCTCAGATATTTGCTCAGCTCAACACTTGTATTATTTTAATTATCTTCTGCTTGATTTGTTTTTGGTGCTGGATTGCTGAACAACTGATTATGGAGAATTTGATCATTCAACTAATGCAAAATAATTCTCAAACACTCACCTGTATCCACAAAGGGGTAGGCAGAAGTGGACTAACGAACTAGAACACCCACATTTCACCAACCTTTAAAGGATACAGGTGTGAGATTATGTTATTATTACTAAAGCCCGTATTGAGTTTAAGATCAAAACTTAACGAACCGACTTCAAATTTTTTTTTTATAGCATTCGTTGGCAAACGAGCAGATGGGTCACCTGATGGTAAGTGATCTC
The DNA here is from genome assembly GCA_036417725.1 of Clanis bilineata. Lineage (NCBI taxonomy): Eukaryota > Metazoa > Arthropoda > Insecta > Lepidoptera > Sphingidae > Clanis > Clanis bilineata. The sequence continues at coordinate 1,099,212 of CM071155.1, read as the reverse complement.
CACTGCCCATAGACACCCAAGACACAAAAATAATCATAGGTGAGTTGCCAACCTAAAAGGAGGGAATGAAAGGGGAGGGAAGGGGATTGGGAAAGGGGATTGGGAAAGGGAGGGGGGAAATGGGCCACCGGAAATCTCACTCACCGAACGAAACGCGACAGCAAGCTGCCACTTTACGTCGGTTTTCTGTGAGACAATGGTATCTAACCGGTCGAGCCGGCCCATTCGTGCTGTAGACGTTACTGTCTACAGCGTGGCTCTACCACTTACTTACTCACGTTTGTCTGATCGTAGCCAAATTTATACAGGACCACTCTTTAAATAAGCTCTATCGAACATAATAATAATCTTGACAATCGGTCCACATTTGGCGGAAATATCACGTAACATATCTCATCTCAATTGAGGACCTCTTTTTTTGAAGTCGGTTAAAAATGCTTTTCACTGAGCCATTGTGGTAAAAGGGTAGGTGGAAAAAAGGAAACTGATTCATTTATTTAGCCTTATGTATTCAAATAGTACATAGTTTTAAATTCTAATTATTGATGAAATACAATTTTCCAGCGACTTCCAAAAAGGAGAAAGTCCTCTTTCGTCTGGAGATATTGCGTAATTAATAATTTAAAAAAAAATTATGTATGTTACGCGATATATTCGCCAAATGTGGACCGATTTTCATAATTATTTTTGTATTCGATGGACCTTATTTCAAGAGTGCTACCATATATTGGTCACGATCGGATTTGAAGTCGGGCCGTTAAGTTTTCAAAATTATTATTATATAATTATCGACGGTCTTCCAAAAAGGAGAAAGCACTCAATTCGTCTGTATTTTTTAATGTACATATTATGTTACGCGATATCTCCCAATATCTCCGCCAAATGTGGACCGATTTTCAAAATTCTTTTTGTGTTCGATAGAGCTTATTTCAAGGGTCTGTCCACTACACCCTTGTCCAGTATGGTCCCATTGTCAATTTAATTCATACTTTAGTTAAATGTAGTGTCTATAACTAGACTGCCTCGATGGCGTGGTGGTATTTCGGTACGACTACGGTTCTGAGGTCTAAGGTTCGATCCCCGGGTCGGGCAAAGTGATATTGGGTTTTTCCATATCAGCCCGGAGTCTGGAATTTGTGCCCGATATGGCGATAGGCTCGCCCCCTATCACATCTGGGACGGAACTAAGCTCGGCGAAATGTGGGTGTACTAGTTCACTAGTGCGCCTCTGCCTACCCCTTCGGGGATACAGGCGTGAGCTTATGTTGTTGTTGTTGTTGTTGTGTGGGCTCCATTTTCCGCAATCAGTCCATTCCACTGATGGACCATTGTGCGTGACGTGATGCCAGCTAAAAGTTTAGCCAGCCTAGCTCCGACCAGAAGCGCAGGATTTTCCTGGGGTCTCCGCAGGCTTCTCGGAGCAACCTCGGTGTGTTGAGGATTTTAGCCCGTTGTGCAGCAACGCCTTCACATTCCAGGATGACGTGGGCAGCTGTTTCATCGGCCGACAGGCATCCCCTACACAGGGGGCTGTCAGTCATACCTAGAACATACAAATGTTTGTTAAGTGGGCAGGTGAGCTTATGTTATGTTATGTAGTGTCTATAAATACCACACTCAGTTCAAGATGAGTTCCTTTTAACTGCATTAAACCGTAAATCACAACGGACATTGCAGTGCTGGAGTTCCTTCACGTAATTCGGTAAGTGTCGTGGTTAACCGCTGCATCTCTAATGGCTGCTGGTTTCCTCTCTAATGGCCGGCAATTCGCTTTTCATTTTCCAAGTCAAAGCAATTATTTCTTACAGGGCATTTTGGTTGGTAAAAGGTTTGATGGGTTTTCGATTTAGTAACAGTATGGGGTTGAGAAATCAGTGTGATGAGTTCGAATTTCAAAAGTACGCCATGTTGGTTAGTTTTCGCATAGAAAAATTACACATTTTTGGGTGATTTATAACTGAAACTGGGAAATGCTTATTGCAAAGTATTTTGCTCAGTTTTTCCACTCAACTGCATACCCAAAGGCAACCCTCTCTACGGGGTCCAGTTCCAGGAAAATCATGTTAGGAAAACTGCGTTTCCTGAGCTGGGATTCCAAGCCAGGTCCTCCCGTTTCACAGCCAATATTCGCTGCCACTAGACCTAAGAGGTGACTTTTTTCATAGCAGAGACTGGGAAACAAGCAGATGGGTCACCTGGTGGTAAGTGATTTCCACCGCCCACAGACACTCAAGACACAAAAAGAATCATGGGTGCATTGCCAACCGAAAAGGAGGGAAATAGGGATTGGAAAAGGGAGGGAGCGAGTTGGACTACCGAAAATCTCTCACCGAACGAAACGCGACACCAAGTTGCCACTTTACATCGGTTTTCTGTGAGATAGTGGTATCAAACCGGTTGAGCCGGCCCATTCGTGCTGTAGACGTAATTGTGTAGCGTGGCTCTACCACTCAGCACGACGTAATACCAAATCCTAAAACATAGAAAGATATGTCATAATCTTCACACTTCGTTTAGAAGACAACGCGGTACAAGTTGTACTCATGTTATATACAGCTTTACCGCCGACTTTGCTTCCAAAACCAATAACGCGATGTCACTAAGGGCGCGGCTAAGTATAAGAAGATCTCGCCTGTTCATATTGGTTGTTCAGATTTTTGGAGTATCACGTACCAATGTAAGTCGAAAAGAAATCGTTCTTCTAGAATGTGTTACATAAATAACGCACACCCTCTGATACCCTAATTGAAACATAACATAATATAACAAGGTGGACCGACGACCTGATAAAGGTTGCAGGAAGTCGCTGGATGCAGGCCGCTTCCAACAGGTCGATCTGGAAATCTTTGGGGGAGGCCTATGTTCAGCAGTGGACGTCCTATGGCTGATGATGATGATGATGATGATAAAATAAGCTCACGCCTATATCCCCAAAGGGGTAGGCAGAGGCGCACTAGCGAACTAGAACACCCACATTTCGCCTAGCTTAGTTCCGTCCCAGATTTGATAGAGGGCGAACCTATCGCCATATCGGGCACTAATTCCAGACTTCGGGCTGATAAGGAAAAATCCAATATCACTTTGCCCGACCCGGGGATCGAACCCGAGACTTCAGGATGGTAGTCGTACCGAAATACAACCACGCCACCGAGGCAGTCAAAAATTGAAACATAACATAACATAAGCTCACGCCTGTATCCCCGAAGAGGTAGGCAGAGGCGCACTAGCGAACTAGAACACCCACATTTCGCCGAGCTTAGTTCAGTCCCAGATTTGATAGGGGGCGAGCCTATCGCCATATCGGGCACTAATTCCCGACTCCGGGCTGATAAGGAAAAATCCAATATCACTTTGCCCGACCCGGGGATCGAACCCGAGACTTCAGGACGGTAGTCGTACCGAAATACAACCACGCCACCGAGGCAGTAAAAATTGAAACATATTAATACAATAATAATTAATAGCCTGAAATGATCTTGACATCGTATATTTGTTGTAAAAACCTTTATTAATATCGGCGTAAAGTTCAGTATATAAAAAGATTACTTTTTATCCCGGAGAAATATACGGATCCCATGACATAGATTCTTTAGTAAACTTCCACGCTAACTATGTCGCCAGCAACAGCTATATGAATATAATTCAACTAAACTTCACAGGCTTTGAATAAAATGAAAAGTATCTCTGGTTTCCAGCTCTCCAATATTTATTTTTTAAATGCAAGTGTAATTTGTGTACAGTGGTAATGGTCGAAGGTAGGGGGTAGAGTTGAAGGCAGCTGCGTACAAACACACAGTTTGCTTTTCCTCTTAGTTTTTGCCTCGACGCGTTTCATAATATTACACGTAAATATTTAAACGGCTACCTTGGTGGCGTAGTTGTGTACTTCGGTACGACTACCGAAGTCTCGGGTTCGATCCCCGGGTCGGGTAAAGTGATATTGGATTTTTCAGTATCAGCCCGGAGTCTGGAATTTGTGCCCGATATGGCGATAGGCTCGCTCCCTCTCCTCTCCTACATCTGGGACGGAACTAAGCTCGGCGAAATGTGGGTGTTTTAGTTCACTAGTGCACCTGTGCTTACCTCTTCGGGGATTCTGGCGTGACCTTTATAGTGAGCTAAAAATTATCAAAATTGTATTTGGTCAACGATTTCCTGTCGCTTGATCTACTGGCAATGTACAAGGACGGTGGACCGGAAGGTCCTAGGTTCAATTCCCAGATCGGACAAGGTGTTTTTCTAACATTTCCCCGGGAGTGGATCTCCAGACAGACTGCGGCAGACAGCGAGTCGTAAAACATAGACGGTTTCATATGCCACAGTGGTACTGAACCAGTCGAGCCGGCCCATTCGACTCTACCACTCAAAAATATCGTAACGTAAGGAAAGGCTGTATAAAGATTTCACACGTCACAAACTTTAATCAGTACTCCGGAGCTGAATATCAAAATGATTTATGTAGCAATATACCTATTATAAGGATGAAGAAGCTAATTTGTGCCACTTGGTTATGAAACTTTGTGTTCAGGAGCCATTAAAAGCTATAAAACACGGTCTAGGGGTCAAAGTGATGTAACTTCGAATTATAAATTTCCTGATTATTATTGTCACTTATCCTTATTTCATTACGTCTACAGTCCGAATGGGCCGGCTCGACCGGTTTGATATCACTATCTCACAGAAAACCGTCGTAAAGTGACAGTACGCTATTGCGTTTCGTTTGGCGAGTGAGATTTCCAGTAGCCCGATTCCCCCTCCCTTCCCATTGGGAAAGGGAATTGGAATGGGGATTACCCTATTCCCCTTCTTTTAGCTTGGCAACGCACCAATGATTATTTTTGTGTCTATGAACAGTAAAGATCACTTGACATCAGTAGCTTAACCATGAGTTTGTTGCACGTATTTACGCGAGCGAGGACGTAAAATATCGTATGGAAAATGTCAGTTCCCCGCGTAACCGCTAGAGGCGTTCGGGTGTTTGTCATACAAATATTTTACGGAATCGATAGCAAGTAGTGTGAAAAAACTCATGGTCTGCCTGCAGTTGACCCACCTGCTCATTTGCCAGCCTCTGCTTAAAAAAAAATAAAACAAAAACAGTTGTTAACACAGGATCGTTTAAACATGCTCGAATAAATGCATTCTTATCTCCCACAGTTACATCAATACCGCGACGATGTATTGTGTATTATTCAGTTGAAATACATTTTATATAAAGCTACATTTGAAATTTAAAATTCATGACATATCCCGTTCTTTCCCCGAGCCGCTCCGCCGAGGTCTTTATAAAATACGTTGCGCGTAACAAATTTTATTTGGTAAGATATTATGTGGCCCACAACAGATGTTTCGTATAACTTAGGACTATGTTTTCGTTCAGCCGCTATTGAATAAGGTTTTAATACTTTCTTTATACACATTAATAAGTTATGAAAGAAAATAGAGCCTTTTGCCTCTATATAACTGAAACGAAGTTTTGGGGCGTTTCCATACATTCTTACTGGCTTCACATGTTTTTACTTTGTACCTGCTCTTATCCCACCTTAATGTGGGGTTGGCGCAACACATTTTCTTAAGCAGGTTGCAGAAATTATTTGGCTTAGTTTTTACGGCTGCCTACCTGACGTCAACCCCCTCTGAGGGATTCAGCCCCGGGCAAATTAAATTAGAAAATTCGCTTTGTCGGACCGCGGAAATGAACCCGGGACCTCCCGGTCCACAGCCTATATATGCTGCCACTAGATCACTTTTACTGGTTGCACATATGGGACGGAAACGAGCTCGGCGAAATGTGGGCGTCCTAGTTCACTAGTTTGCGTCTGCCCAAGCCTTCGGGGACAGAGGCGTGAGCTTATGTATATGTCAGAGTTCATCTGGGTATAACAGCCTACGTGGCGCAACGAGCGAGGGATCGGTTGTGATATGAGTGTCCGCGGGTTCGATTCCCGTACCAAGACATGACTTGACAAGACATGTTTGTGATCCACAGATATTTGTTTCGGGTCTAGCTGTTGTGAGACCGTAAGTCTATCGTAGCTTCTGATCCCCACAATATAGGTTAAACCTGATCTGAGGTCAAGATTATGCTCCAAATGTCTTTTTCTACCACCAAGCAGCATTGTGAAACAAAACATTGTGCCGGTTTGAAAGACTTGTGACTTGTATAATTACTGGGAATAATGAGACTTATCTCTGGGGGAGGCATATGTCTAGCAGTGGAGGTCCTGTGGCTGATGATGATGATGAGAATTAACATTTAGAGCTACTTGCAGCTCTGCGATAAATCTCTATTTATCCCGAACCTTGATTTAAAGATAGGAGTGAGCTGTAGGATAAATCCAGATAAGATGTAACTCTAGATTAATAATAGCGCCCTTAATGTCTCAGCGGACGAGTGTAGTGGACTGTGGAGTATCACGCAATGCTTTATAACTCAAAGATCTGCAGGGTTACAAATAGGGTTAAAAATCTTACTTATACCGATTCCCATACAAAACAAACGAAGAACGATTATAATAATCCTGCTATAGGAGGTGGTGGTAACCCCCCTGGTGATGTTACTATTGATCACACAGCCGTATCAAGCAAGCCGCTTGCTCATCCCGTCATTTGTCAGTTCATGGCGTATCTAGATTAGGACATAATAATATTAGTCCCCTAATATTACTGTCCCACTGCTGGGCACGGACCTCCTCTATTAATGAGAGGTTAGGCCTTAGTCTACCACGCTGGGCAACGCGGGTTGGTAGCCTTCACATACCTTCGAAATTCTTGTGGAAAATTGTCGGGTATGCAGGTATCCTCGCGATATTTTCCTTCACCGTTATAGCAAGCGATAATTCACAAAGAAAACACACTTAACATAGAAAAGTCAGAGATATATACTCCGTTTTGGGGTTGGTCTCAGGCAGGTCGATTCTCTAAGGTTTCATTTATGAAAACAACGATGCGGTATCATTGCAGCAACGATGTTTTCATTTTTGTATTCACCAAGGTACAAAGCGCACGCACTAGCGCTATGCGCTATGACGACGCTTATGCGAACTAGCTCTCTCGAGCGACGTGTTTGACATAAATGTATGGAAAATGGTATTCTCTAAGACCCAACAACGTTGAACGCTCCGTCGATGTCAACGATGTGCGCTGCAGGAGCTCGTCGTTGATCGCAACATTGTGGCGTTTCTTACGCCCGGTTCCAATAAACAATCTCAGTTTGAATGTGCAGATAGATTGTAAAAATTAGCCAATAAGAACACAATTTGGACAGGACTCCGTCAAATGACTTGATTTGATTGGTTCATAATCGCGATCTATCTGCACTTTTAACTGAGATCGTTTATTGAAACCGGCCGTTAGAGAATCAACTTGCAGTAAACAGTTTCCCTCCACCACATTACACTCCACCAAAATTAAAATAAAAGCTACGATAAGTGCCAGTATCGCTCACTGCATGGCCCGTCTTTAGGAATGCCGCCTCCGTCAGCTATACGTACAATTATAGAAACTATGCCTTAATAAATTCCTGGGATCCTTCATAATTCCTCGGTGAGGAGAGTGGATAATTTGCTGTCTTATTATGTTGGGTTCTAGGGGTATGTAGGTTTTGTGTGAGTCTGCTTAGGTGCCAAGATTTACACATTATCTAGTATAGCTTTTGTCCGCGGCTGCGCCCGCGTGGGAGTCTTGGCAAACATTCATTCCCCATTACATCCCTTTAGGGGATGAATTTATGGATATGAACTTTCCTCTTGAATCACTCTATCTATTAAATTAACAAAAACTGAAAACCGATTTCAAAAACGAACACTTAAAACTAAAAAATAACAATTTCTTACTCTCTTTGAATTCGGTGCTGAGGCCGAAGCAGATTAAATGATAAAAAGGATACATAAGGAGTTATATTTTCCAACATCAGCTCAGCAACATGAGATGATGAATACCAGATGCAAATACCTGAATAGTTTTAGAAAACACATTATGGGTCCCTTTAAAATTTGAGGTTTGCCCTCGATTTTTCTAGGATCCTATCATCAGATCCCGACTTAGTGCCAATGAGACCACCTGGGAAATTTTCCCTTTTAATCAAAAACAGTATATCTCGAATCGGCTCAGGCGTCTTCGAGTAATCGGGGAACATACTTAAAAAAAGATTCGTACAAATTGCTAACCGCCTCCTTTTTCTAAGTCGGTTAAAAACCGCATCAAAATCCGTTGAGTAGTTTTAAAGATCTAAGCATACAGCAGACAATGGGAAGCGACTTTGTTTTATAATATATGATGATTTGACATAACTCTTTCCACGTGTTCTTATCCCACAATGTGGGGTTAGCGTAACACACTTTTACAAGCAAGTTACAGAAAGAATTCGGCTTAACTTTTGCAACCTAGTATTTCGCGTCACAGGAGTATCAAATCACTGTCGTGTGAGAAGAATAATAACATAACATACCATAACATAAGATAAGCTCACGCCTGTATCCCCGAAGGGGTAGGCAGAGGCGCACTAGCGAACTAGAACACCCACATTTCGCCGAGCTTAGTTCCGTCCCAGATGTGATAGGGCGCGAGCCTATCGCCATATCGGGCACAAATTCCAGACTCCGAGCTGATATGGAAAAATCCAATATCACTTTGCCCGACCCGGGGATCGAACCCGAGACCTTAGAACCGTAATCGTACCGAAATACCACCACGCCACCGAGGCAGTCAAGAATAATAAATTGAGTGAAAATAGCTGTAATCAAAAAGTCATTTTTCAAAACCGCTGCTGTTGCTGTGCTCTCAATAGTGAGGGAATTAGAAGAAGAAAGAGAAGAAGAAACAAAATGTTTATTGTCACTGAACGCACGAAATTAGCTTTATATCTTTCCTTAAAGGTCGGCATCTCATGATTCTTTTGGTATTGTTTGATTTTGGGCAGTGGAGACCAATTACCTTCAGGTGACCTTGCTTATTTAGTTCTGCTGCTCTAATACTTTCTTCTTCTTTTAAATATAATGGCTTCCACGCATATGCGGTGATTTAGCCAATGTCAAGGTAAATAGAGCAATTATGTTTTCACAATGAACATGAGACCCAGGTGTGGATGATCTCAAGGTCTTGCTGGGATTATGGCGGTAATTCCTTCCAGTCCAGTGCCCCTCAGATGACCTTCACTCGGCGAATCGACCGAACAAAGCCAACCAACGCACCAAGCAAATCTCATCGAAGATCACCGGTTAAAAAATTTCCACATTATACTGTCCATCTTCACTGAAGTTTGATGCATTAAACCACAACACTTAAAACCAACAAACACAGCTCTAGAGAATAATATGAAATAATTTTAACAAGCGACGCCGACCCTGTCAGACTTCCCGTCAAAATCCAGGCTCTAATACTTTCTAAACAAAAAACAATTAAGATTTCATCGTCCTACCTGCCTTGTCGTAAAATTAAATCCGAGTTAGTGCCTCCATAAAACTGAGTTAAACCCCAGAATAAATTAAACCGTGGTTACTGAGCCACACACTTCCGCTTTAATAACTTAAAATTACAACCAATACACAAAAACCGACTCCAAAGTAGTACTTTCTAGCTTTCTTTATTTTGCGCCCTCATCCCACTTTAATTTCGGGTCGGCGCAACACACTTTTTGTAGCAGAATGGTTTTGATTTAGTTTTTGCAACAAGCTGCCTACCTGACGTCAACCCCCATTTGAGAGAACCAGTCCCGGGCAAATGTTGTTAGAAAAACAACCAGCCTGTCCTGGGAATCGAACCCAAAAGCTCTCAGCTCAAAGCTCATGAACGCTGTATCTAAAGTGGTAGCTTGTTGTCGCGTTACGTTCGGTAAGTGAGATTTCCGGAGGCCCATTTCCCCCCTCCCTTTCCCAATCCCTTTCCGTTCCCCTTCCATTCCCTTCTTTTAGGTTAGCATCGCACCCATTATGCTTTTTATGCCTTGGGTGTCTATGGGCGGTGAACATCACTTACCATCAGGTGACCCATCTGCTCGTTTGCCAGTCTCTGCAATAAAAAAAGGTATTTTGTGTAATGTTTTAGTGTAGGAGACGCGGCTTAAGGCTACAAAGACCGCACGTCTACAGATAAAAAAAAAATACACCCAGCAGTCACACACCTAGTCCTGACCCCACACTAGGTATAACCTGTATTTTGGGTGTCAGAGACTATGAGAGACTTTCGGTCTCAGAACACGCAGACATGAAACAAATATCCGTGGGCCACACAAACATTTGTCTCAATGTGGAAATTGAACCCGCGGCTTTTCGCTTCATAACCGGCTACTCGCCCACCGGGCCACGGAGGCTGTCATACAAAAGAAAATTTTAATATTCAAAGAGAATTTATGAAATCTCCGCCTCTTCATGTAGAAACAATGTAAAATAAAGTACTAAACAGTACCTCAAAGTATTTCAGACATGACGTAGGTCGTAAATCTCATTATATATCATACATTATCAAATGTACTGAAATTCAAGACTCAGTTATTTGGAGGCAAAGGAATTCGGTTACAAGGTCGTCCTAGAAATATTTAGTACAGGTTCGTTAAAGCTCTTTCGTACGAGATATTTTAATGGGCTGTAATAATTACTATGGGCCTCACTTATAAAAACATTTTCGCTTATCTTTTCGCTAAGAATAGGCTGTCACTTTTTTCCTTGCGTTACATTGTTTAAAAATGAAAGGGACAACCTATGGTTAAAGATAAGCAGGGCTTAAATATTTTTATAAGTAAGGGGCTATATTACTAAGGTTGATTCTTTAGTCTAGTGGCAGGGTATAAGCTGTGGAGCGAGGGTCCTGGGATCGAACCCCAGGTTAGGAAATGCTTGTTTAAGACGATTTCTCCGACTCGTAGTCATGCTAGCGGGGGCTTGTTCAGTCAGGCAGTCGGTCGTTAAAATGAAAACCAAATACTTTCTGCGATATGTTTGAAATGTGTTGCGTGGGACTGTTGTCGTTTTGACTGCCTCGGTGGCGTGGTGGTATTTCGGTACGACTACAGTTCTGAGGTCTCGGGTTCGATCCCCGGGTCGGGCAAAGTGATATTGGATTTTTCCATATCAGCCCGGAGTCTGGAATTTGTGCCCGATATGGCGATAGGCTCGCCCCCTATCACATCTGGGACGGAACTAAGCTCGGCGAAATGTGAGTGTTCTAGTTCGCTAGTGCGCCTCTGCCTACCCCTGCGGGGATACAGGCGTGAGCTTATGTTATGTGTGTTACGTGGGATTAAAGTGAAGCAAGAAGTCGTTTGTTTTAGATTTTAAACAAAGAGCAACGTTGACAGCAAAAGAGGCCGGCTCGACCGGCTTAATACCATAGTCTCATAAAAACGCAATCAAAATGGCAACACGTTGAATTTCACTCAGTGAAATTTCTGGTGGCCCAAAATTACCAACTATCTCTAAAGTTATCAAATCCAAAAAGAAAACCAAAAACAAATAATACTGATTTCTTAAGTTTACGCGAATGTTATACATTGAAATAAAACATTTTTTTACGGATTCCATCACGATTTGTTTTAATTGACTGTCTGACTGTCGACGGGTCAGTCCCACCCGTGACCACGAAGACTGCAAAGCCTTCGAAACGTCGGGCTTAAAAATTAAAACAAATCGTCATAGAATCCGTAAACATAGATTTAATTTAAAAAACAAATAAATTGTATATCTAATTTTCCAGCTATTTTATTATTTTTTGTTTGTCATCATCGTCATCAGCTACAGGACGTCCATTACTGGACATAGGCCTCCCCAAAGATTTCCAGATCGACCTGTTGGAAGCGGCCTGCATCCAGCGACTTCCTGCGACCAGGCCAATGTCTTTTTTTTGTCATATTTCCTTCATAGTTTTAAACATAGTTCAACGAAATACAAAGCGTCCTAATAACGGATCGTAAAAGAAAATAGGATATTTTAAACGGACACTGGAATCTTTTTACCGTGCCAATTGCCAAATACGGTTCCAATTAAGCCTCCCAGCCGGCAAGTAATTTGGTTAGATTTTATTTTTGTAATAAACACTGCTTGGTATTCATGGCACGCGGATCAACACTCGACACTTTTAGTTCTTGGCCGAATGTCTACATTATTACGTTGGGCTGAAATATTGCGCGGCGTCTCCGATTTGTTTGATGTACATTGATTGCTAGATGAAGTATTCTTTATTTTAACAGTTTATTTATTCAATATTAATATCCATATATACATAAACTCACGCCTGTATCCCCGAAGAGGTAGACAGAGGTGCACTAGCGATCTAGAACATCCACATTTCGCCGAGCTTAGTTCCGTCTCAGATGTGATAGAGAACGAGCCTATCGCATTACCACAAGTTTCAGACTCTAGGTTGATAAAGCAAAATTAAATTTTTGACCGACTTCCAAAAAGAAGAAGGTCCTCCATTCGTCTGTGTTATTTTATGTACATATGTTACGCGATGTCTCCGTCGAATGTGGACGGATTTTCATAATTATTTTTGTGTTTGACAGAGCTTATTTTAAGGGTGGTCCCATATATATTTGGTCACGATCGGATTTGAAGTCGGTCTGTTAAGTTTTTAAACTTGTGATTATATTTACCCGACCAGGAGATCGAACACACGATCTCAGGTCCGTACTCGTCCCGTGCACGCCACCGAGCCAGTGTTAATATACACAAACAGCAATGTATATCAAACAAAGGGAAACTTCCAAGGTAAGATTTGTTAGAGACGAAATATATTTACCCAAGTCACGTAACAAAGATCTTCGTTGTGTATTTTATATCTATTATGTACTATTTATGTATTATAAGGCGTTACTATGTTTACGGTTGCTGTAACTTAAATGAAAATTATTTATGCTATATTTATTTTTAAGGCATCAGCGATAGCTCAGTTGGGTGTGGTACAGACTGCCTAGACAAGTGTGGGAGGTTCGAGACCAACCCCAAAAAGGAGCAAGCACTCGACCCTTAACCGAGTGCCAAATACTCGACCTGCATACTCCGCTGCAGCGGTTTTGGCTGAAGTATGGGCGCTCCTTGCGTAGAGAAACTTGAGGCTGTCCCAATGCTCCAAGAGGGCCATCACGGGGTTTTTAGTTGGTATTTTCGGTAAAGGGGGGACATAGTGTTAGGGACTTGGCCCAACCGTCGCTTAGATGTTTTTCATCTCTCTCGGGTGGCTAAACGTCGTCTCATAAGCATAACCGACATAACCGACACGTCTCTTAATAGGAGTGGCATGACCGTGACTAAGTGTCAGACACTCCACCCGAGATCGTAACAGAGTGTCAATCACTCGACCCGAGACCATGACCGAGAGTCAGACACTCAAACCGTCACCGAGACAGAGTGTCAGACACTTGAACTGAGACCATGACCGAGAGCCAGACACTCGACACGTGACGAGACAGAGTGTCAGTCACTCGACTGAGACCGATGCCGAGTATCTGACACTCCACCCGACCCAAGACGGAGTGTCAGACACTCGAACCGACTCAAGACGGAGTGTCAGACACTCCACCCGACCCAAGACGGAGTGTCAGACACTCGAACCGACTCAAGACGGAGTGTCAGACACTCGACCCGAGACGAGACCGAGTGACAGACACTAGACTCGAGATGAGACAGTGTCAGACATTCGACCCGAGACCATGACTGAGTGTCAAACACTCGACCCGAGACGAGACAGAGTGTCAGATACTTGACCCGACACCGTGACCGAATGTCAGATACTAGCGAAACCGACTGTGGGCAATCGTCCTTCAAACTAAGCAGAAGTTATAGCAGTATAAGTTATATTATCAAAAAGTAAAAATTCTTTGTGGCACGACTTTCAATCAGCCGCATTTCAATTCTAGCCAGTTGTTGGTTGCACATTCTTGTCAGACACGCCGTCTTCCGGCTGGAATTGAATTTAGCTGACATGACTGCACATCGCGCCCTCTTCTAAATTGCCACGTACTTAGGGGGGAAGGAGGAAGTAATAACCTTAGTACATAACAAAATGTATATTGTTATATAATTTTGGTTCTATAATGATTTCTTAGGTTTACGCGAATGTTATTCATTGAAATAAAAGTATTTTTACGGATTCTATCACGATTTGGTTTTAATTTTTATTTTATTTTTATTTTAAGTCTGACCCGTGACCATGAAGGCTGCAAAGCTTTCGAAACGTCGGGCATAAAAATTAAAACCAAATCGTGATAGAATCCGTAAAAATAGTTTTATTCCAATTTTGGTTCTATTTTATCTCGGACTCGACTGCCACGGTGGCGTAGTTGTATTGCGTGGGCGGTACGAATACCCTCCTGAGGTCTCGGGTTCGACTCCCGCGTTGGGCAAAGTGATATTGGATTTTTCCATATCAGCTCGGAGTCTGGAGTTTGTGCCCGATATGGCGATAGGCTCGCTCCCTATCATATCGTAGACGGAAATGAGCTCGGCGAAATGTGGGTGATCTAGTTCTCTAGTTCGCTACTGCCTACCCTTTTGGGGATACAGCCGTGAGTTTATGTATGTTTATGCTACCCTAAATCTTATATATATTTTGATCAAGCATAGCTTTGAAATCTAGGGTTATATAGGCTTGACATAGGCTGTGTAATATATAATGATATCTTATGTTGTAATAACAACATTATTATAATTACCTACAATTACTGTAAAAACTATATGTATATCGCTTTTGAATTTAGTCAAATGATCTGGATAGACCAATCAGCCCAAATAAGACCCCCCCCCGCCAATTCCCATTTTTTAAGGTTGGGCACGAGAGCATGATTCTTTTAATACCATGAGTCTATGAAGATCACTTAACATTAAGTGATCCACATTGTCGAGTTTTTTTTAATTTTTATTATTTAATATTAGCCCTGTAATATTACTGTCCCACTGCTGGGCACGGGCCTCCTCTACTAATGAGAGGAGTTAGGCCTTAGTCTACCACGCTGGCCTAATGCATAATGGGGTGGTAAGCCTTACATACCTTCGAAATTCCTGTGAAGAAATTCTCGGGTATGCAGGTTTCCTCACGATGTTTTCCTTCACCGTTATAGCAAGCGATATTTCACAATGAAAATACACTTAACATAGAAAAGTCAGAGGTGTATGCTCCATTTTGAGGTTGGTCTCGAACCTCCGACAATTGTCTCGGCAGTCTGTACCATTCCCAACTGAGCTATCGCTGCTTTTTTGCTCGCTGCATTGTCGAGTGCCAGTCTCTATTGTAAAAATAATATAGGTGTATATAATTTCCAAAAATTCTTTTCACTTTAAAAACTAGCAATAGCTAAGGAACACTGAAAGAAATATGCTAAAAACTGCACGGAAATACGCGAAAAATGCAGGTTTAGCAAAATGCAGGCTGTCGGAACATCTCATCTAAGGTTGGCGTTATTACGGAGGTTTAAAATAATTTCATGTTGGAATGACGTGCTGTTAAATGGATTCCGTGTAAGTGCATACACTGCACTTTGTCCCTTATTTTAATATTAAATGACGAGTTATCAATGGCCAAACAGTAATAGTTTTGAGAATCGTTATGCTGGTGGTAGAATATTCGTATCCGACCACCGTACACATGGTGCTAAAACCTGCCATAGTGACCCACACTCTGTGTGTGGTTCGCGTTCCAGGAACAGCCAGTGTACTTCCGGTTCTCTCGAAGGATTTGCGGCATAACCTGATGGTTGATTGGGACGGGTATTGGGTATCCCTATGTCTGCATCGGGCATCCGCTGGTTTTGCTGCAAGGTCTTGTCTTCGGATTCGAAGTATGAAGAAGCATAAATAAGCCAGCATGATTCTGGCGACTACAGCTAATTGTTCGTCAGTGGTCGTTAGTTTTTTTGGACTGCACTACGCTTACCATCACGTGCAGTGTAGTACTTTGTCGTTCCCGCATAAAAAAACGTATCGATAAAGAAGCTCGCTGCACACTTATAAGATGTTTGGTAAAAATACAAATGGCATAAACACACGAGCTCTAAATTCGATTGTCAAAATTATTCCTGCCCGGGACGCAGAATGCAAGGGACAAAATTAGTGTTAATGAACAGCATAGTGATCCAAAGATTTCCAGATTGACCTGTTGGAAGCGGCCTGCATCCAGCGACTTCCTGCGACCTTTATCAGGTCGTCTTTATCTTTGGGAGAGGCCTATGTTCAGCAGTGGACGTCCTATGGCTGATTATGATGATGATAGTGATCCAATGATACTCGATTTCCGAGTTCCTCACAGCAGTTAATGGATTCGATAACTAGATAATGTTAATTTTCGCAGTATAATTATATTTGTCATAGTTATACAATGTTTTGTTTTGCTTCTTCTGACGTTAAATGTTCCTCAACTGTAAACTAACATAGATTATTGTGACAGACGCGACGTTACCAAGGTTTTTGATAAACCACTATCAAACCCCAAAAATCCAGCGTTAGCATTATAAATATTTGAGACACAACAAAAAAATCTTTCTTTCTTCTTTTTACACTTCGTTAAGCCTCCACAGCGCGTCATAATACAAAATATAAAAAATACCACATTAATACAAGAAAATAACAAAATACAACATAAAACATTACTTCAACAAATTCTCCGTAATTCCAATAATAAATATAACACAATCCCATTCCAGAAAATTCCATGTAATCCGCACAAAAAGTAATCGCGGAAGACTAAATCCATGTCCTTAGTAAATTTCGTTCGACATGAGCATGTGAAACTCCGCGGAGGCGGAGTTATGGACCTCATATAAATGCTGATAAAGAACCATTGTGCTTATTATGCCTTTTTGTTACCCACAGTTTATGTATACGTTGTTTAACTTCGGTGCATTGTTCACCGAAAAGTGTTCGCGTTTCTGTTTCTGCTGTTTATTCTGGCCCCAGAATAACCCGTGTAGCTAGTTTTTTCTAACAATTAAGCAAAGCAAAATAGGTTTATTATTGTTTCTTGAATCACATCGCAAACTAATCATAACTGATGATAATGAGAGACTTTTAAAACCATTATTTGTCACGAAGCTTATAAAAAGCATTTATGACAGGTCAAAATAAGCAAGGTCTAGATTTAAATATTAAGGATGTTATAATGCTATTCACTTTGAGACCAGCAGGCAGGTATGAGCTTAATAACAAGGATGAGGCTAATATGATTGTGGTTTGTGGAAAGGGAACGGGATATGGAAATAATACTAGCAGGGATGTGACTGGAATAATAGAAAACTTGTAGAATTCCAATGAAAAGAGTAAATAAGGAAAAAGAGTAAACAATATAAGTCCCTATCCTAGCTAAACATACCAGCCTTTCTCTTTTCGAAGTTTAATTAACAACACAATAGCCCCACAAACTGGGCGAAGCACATAACCGATTCAAACCAAGTACACCCCACAACACAGGTGCTAAACAACTGAAATGCTTCGCTCGGCACTTTAGAAAATACCTCAAACCGCCGCATATAAAGTACTGCATACAAAGCATTATTTGAGCTGTTTATTCCTTCATGGTAATGTCTGACGACGAAAGCAATTAGATGCGAAATTCGTAAAAATGGAGTTTTATTTCGTTGTGTGTAGACGGTAATTTTACACAATAAAAAAAATTTATATTTCATTTTATGACTAGTTCCATAGACTATCTACATAACATAAGCTCACGCCTGTATCCCCGAAGGAGTAGGCAGAGGCGCACTAGCGAACTAGAACACCCACATTTCGCCAAGCGTAGTTCCGTCCTAGATGTGATAGGGAGCGAGCCTATCGACATATCGGGTAGCTTGGTAGAGTAGCTGTGTATATGTGGCGGTCACTCACTTAGGGTTTGAACATAGGACCCCCCGGTCCACAGCCCATATACGCTTACACTACAACAAAGAAGAGACCAAGCATGCTCCATAATTTAATATATGGAATGTTTGAAGCACTGGCTACGATTCTGGGTCGGGATTCTGTGTTTTACACAATTTCCCCGGGCTGGATCCCCGTGAGGTGATTTGAGTTCAGTCAAGCTGCCGTTCGGAAAAAGTAAACTAATTCAATGCAACATGCCTAAAAAAGATCGTTGAACCGGAATAAAGAAAAGTAAAAGAGTTAGAGCATATTTCACTAATTAACCTATGTGTAAGCACCACTTCCAGAACAGTCTGGTAAAAGAACATCAGTGTCCAGAATACAACAAGAAATTGCTCAATAGATTTCAATGAAATGAAAGCCACTTCGTTACTGCAACTACACCGGCAAACTCTTGCAGGTGTAGCAAAACTTTCCGCGGAATACAGTCGAGTGACGCGCTCATTTTGTTGTCTTTATAAGTTTCTATCTACTCAAGTTTCTCGTTCATTGTAAGTTGAATTCCTTTTTGGGTAGAACTAATTATATTATTGCCAGCTTGTGCTCGCAGCTTCGCTCGTAGAACAATTATCTTGTCTCGCTAGGAGACAAATTAACACCAAAATCTTCCATGAATCATTGCATCCCAACACTTTTCTTTCTGCCTGGCGTTATCCCGGCCCTCTACCAGGGTCAGCCTTCCTACTTAAAGCTTCCATTTCGCCCGGTCTTGAGCATCCTTCATAATGAGGCCATTGATTCTCATATCTTCCTCCAGAACATTCAGCCAACGCTTTTTGAGCCGTCTACGGGAACGCACGCCTGATACGATCCGGGCTAGTCACCTGCGGCCGACGTATTCCTGTAGTTTCCTCAAAACGCACTGCATCCCAACACTACTTCCCAATTTTGTAAAATGAAAATTAGTTTTTGTTTTCTTTACACCGTGACCGTAGATGTCATTTATTAATCTAAACTTCATACATTTATTTTAGTTCGCTGTATTTTTAAGAAGTGGCGCTGTTAATTAATTCTTGCAAACTATCAAAACTCGTAATAAACTTTCTGCATTTATTTCGTATTATTGGCGCAGTACTGCTATCAGACAAAGCTAAGCTTCATTTAGCTTAGCTGACGGTGTGTCCTGCGCTTTAAAACCCGTTTTGTCCATTTTTTGCTGGCGAAACCTCTAGACTCATCAGCAATTTTAACATTTTATGCGTTGTAAACAAATGTCCGTAAAAAAAGGATTCGCTAAGCTGACTCTTGTCTCATTTTATTGCAGTACTTAGCATTATACGTCATGCAAAATTAAATGTCTCATAAATTGTACGTTTTACTACTGGTAGTATAAAAATGAGTTATAAAATTATAGGTTACAGTTGTAATGATAATGCTACTAGATTTATTTCTACCATCTTAGTGTGGAGTTGACGTAGCACACCTTTTCGAGCATGTTGCAGAAAGGATTTGGCCTCGTTTTTACGACTTTTCGAGGATCTAGTCCCGGACAAACTTGATTAGAAAAATAGCTTTCTTTGACCTGGGAATCGAACCCAGGACACTGTCACTAGACCAAGGACCAATCTAGGACATGCTACTAGATTGTCAAATTATAATATTTTACTTTTAGGTTTAGTCGCAACTAATATAGGCTAGGGGTCGGGTGGTCCTAGGTCGGAAAATGTAGTTTCACTACTACCTTTGTCGAGACTGGATTTCCAGGTGAAAGGACACCCACTCATGATTCTGCTACTATCGTGGATATCTAGAGGCGTTTGGTTTTACTATATAATGATCAAGTTTTGTTTAAACAGGTCTCTCATTTGTCCTTCTCATCCCTAGATTAAAAAGGGATATTTTAATTATTACACCTTTGTTCCATCACCCCCATAATTTGTGTTAACCCTTTCACGGGTCAGTTGTTTGGGGAAATTCTGTACATTCTTATTTAATCCTGGTATTGTTCACGAACAAATTTTAAAGGATCTTTTGAACAAGGTGAATTAAATTTAAACAATGTAGGTCTATAAGCTTATATACGCGGTTTTTTCGAAAGGCTTGCGACGTGACTTGATGGTTAGTATGGGGTACACTCTGCCGTCCTCAACCTAAAATGCCGATAGGTGAATAAACCTAATTTTGAAATGTTGGAGACAAAAACATGGAAAATATTATCCTTACATATTTGTATGAGTTTTTAATTGTGTGCTGCAAACTCCATACGAATTCGATTGTCAAAATGATGCCTGTTCGAAATTCAATTAGTTTTACTATTTTTTTTTTTATTGCAGAGATTGAACTGAATTGAACTGAATTGAATTGCAGAAATTGAAAACGAGAACATGGGTCACCTTATGGTAAGTGATCTCCACCGCCCATAGACACCCAAGATACAAAAAGAATCATGGCTGCGTTGCCAACCTAAAAGGAGGAAATGGAAGGGGAGGGCAAAAGGGATTGGGAAAGGAAGGGGGGAAAAGGTTATCCCACTCACCGAACGAAACGCGACAGATATCCACGTTACGTCGGTTTTCTGTGAGACTGATATCAAACCGGTCGAGCCGGCCCATTCGTGCTGTAGATGTAACTGTCTACAGCGTGGCTCTACCACTAACAAGCGTAGCTGTACCATCATACCCGACCCAAACTATCAAGTCATGTATTACCTAGATTGTTTTTATCCTGGCACGCCAAAGTGACTACACTGCACCGGATAGTAAGCGTAGTGCAATCCAAAAAAACTAGCGACCACTGACAAACAATGGGTTGATCAGTGGTCGTTAGAATCATGCCGGTCTATTTATGCTTCTTCACACTCCGAATCCGAAGATGGAAGAAGCAAATCGAGTCGAGCCGGCCCATTCGTGCTGTAGACGTTACTGTCTTGTTGACAGTGAGAGCGTGGCTCTACCACTCAAAGGTCACTCAGTGAGCCATTGTATTATATTTTTTGTATGTTTTTATTTGTATTTTTTTTATTTCATACAAAACAGGTTGCAATATTGATATACAATTATTACTACAAAAAATCATTTGTATGTATTTTCTTGGTAGTTTAGCTGCTCTAATTTATATATCTTTTTTGTATATGGTACTTTATAAGCATTTATTGTCAACTGGCATTTAAAAGAGCAACGCCAGAGTTTCGTGCCCGTTCTTCTCTGGCGAAACGGCCTTCCGAACTGGCGGTAGAGGAACTTTGACGGAATCTAAATAATGTAGTAACATTTCATGGATTCAATAAATATTTTGATTTGATTTGAAAAAAAAAAGACTACTTACGACTATTTATTACTTTTATTCATCGATATATTATTTACCTAGATGCATAGTTGACGCTCGGTAAATGGGAGGGCAAAGAAGTGCTTAAGCACACGTTTTGCCTACAGTCGGACGTCGATAGAATTTTAAATTTCAAAATTCAAATTAAAGAACGCTTGCTCATTTCGTTTAAAAACCTACTTTATAACACGTGCATAGGGTTATGTTTGTGTTGATTTAATTACAACTTGTGATCGTTTTCTTTGTTTTATTTCTGAGACCACTTTTTAGAAGGATATTTGCAAAGAACTGTGCATCTAGGGTATAATATATTGATGCTTTTATTACATTAGGTTATATTTTCTTTAATACGGGCCTGGCTACGTAAACCATCAAGCATCACTTCCCCGACACACAAAGGGGTGTCATGTACAAAACGAGAAATAACGTGTCAAGAAATTCCAGTGTGTAAACTTAAATTCAGAGGTATTATGACAAACACCAAAATTGTATACCACGCGACATCAAAGACAAATCTACTTTACCTTACATTTTCCACCTCAAGTGTTTCATATAAATTTACAAAGCAAAGATGTGGGCACATTGTGTGCACGCTATCTCACGACACTAATGTACGTTTTATAATAGAGTAGGGAAAACAGTAATTCGTAAGCGATCTTTATTTCTTTCTTTCCTCATTCGACTCTAATGTGGGATCCATGTTGCAGAAGGGATTCGGCTTAGTTTTTACAACCAAATGTCTGTTTAACGTATCTAATACTAAAATAATAATGGGTTTAAAGGAAGGGGATTGTGAACATTTAAAAGAACTGGAAATCAATCTTGCTAAATAAGTTGCAACAGCGAACGTCCGTCCAGCGAATTGCTGAACCTATGTTCAGCAGTGGACGTCCTATGGCTGATGATGATGATGATGAAAATTCCATAACAAAGCTTCATATAATTTTGTTGCCATGAATGCCTCGGTGGCGTGGTTGTATTTCGGTACGAATACTGTCCTGAGGTCTCGGATTCGATCCCCGGGTCGGGCAGTGATATTGGGTTTTTCCATATCAGCCCGGAGTCTGGAATTTGTGCCCGATATTGCGATAGGCTCGCTCCCTATCACATCTGGGACGGAACTAAACCCAGCGAAATATGGGTGTGCTAGTTCGCTAGTGCGCCTTTGCCTACCCCTTCGG
This sequence comes from Clanis bilineata, assembly GCA_036417725.1. Taxonomy (NCBI): domain Eukaryota; kingdom Metazoa; phylum Arthropoda; class Insecta; order Lepidoptera; family Sphingidae; genus Clanis; species Clanis bilineata. The sequence continues at coordinate 1,076,927 of CM071155.1, read as the reverse complement.
AGATACAAGCTTATGTTATAGATGTATATATAATTTTGTTTACTATATTCATATTTTTTATTTGTGTAAGGTTCGTCATGGGCCACAACAAAGATTTCATATTATACTTCCAACCTCACTGACAGTTGGCATGAAGTTGCGCTGATTTGTATGAAGTTTTCGTATAACAATGCATTTTACAAAGCGTTAACGTTCGTGTGCTCAACGTAAATAATAGCAAACTTGTTCGGATATCTTGGTACTTGCTTTACGGATTTCTTGGCACTTGTTTTGAACTTAAGTTATTTCTTAGACAAACTGCAATAACTTTGGGGAAAAGGACTTTTCATTTATCAGAGATGCAAGCAGGAATATTTTTGCCTTTGACAGATCATAACATAACATAAGCTCACACCTATCCCCGAAGGTGTAGGCAGAGGCGCACTAGCCAACTGGTACACCCACATTTCGCCGAGCTCAGTTCCGGCCCAGATGTGAAAGGGGGCGAGCCTATCGCTATCATCATCATCATCATCATCATCAGCCATAGGACGTCCACTGCTGAACATAGGCATATCGCTGAAATATCATATCTGAATCGCTATATCGGGCACAAATTCCAAACTCCGGGCTGATATGGAAAAATCCAATATCACTTTGCCCGACCCGGGAAACAAACCCGAGACCTCAGGACGGGACTCAGACATGTCAATATTTCATATAATTGTCATAACCGCGTATCGAGCTCGATAGGAATGCGATTGTCAATTTTTTTCTGTTTCAGCCATTGGTTAGGCTTTAGAATGAATTAATGTGAGTAATAAATGCGATGATTCAAATTCAATTGCCAAATTTTAAAAACTGGCAGTAAAATCTGTACCAAATTTATATGGGACCATCCTTGCAATAAGATCTGTTGAAATATGTGTGAGAAAGTTGAAAAATAAAAACTTGAGAATCAGTCCATCGTTGCCGAAGATATATAAAAATACCGACGACTTGAGAACATCGTCTCTTTCAACCAGAATCATGATATATTTATGCTTTTCACATCTCGAACAGGGAAGAAGCAAGTCGAGGAAGTTTGCTACAGGACATGCAGACCGATGTACCAGGGATGCATTATCCGAGTGACCATAATCACAAGTTTAAAAACTTAACAGACCGACTTCAAATCCGACCGTGACCAAATTTATGTGGGACCACCCTTGAAAGAAACTCTATCGAACACAAAAAGAATTTTGAACATCGGTCCACATTTGGCGGAGATATCGAGTAACATACATAAAAAATACAGACGAATTGAGGACCTTCTCCTTTTTGGAAGTTGATCGATAAAAAAGACTCCATGTGTCGTCCCCCAGCGTGTCCCAAACATCCCTCACCTACGCATGCCAAGCTTTATAATTTTCGTTCGTAATTCAATGGGCACAAGCGCTGCGCATAAATTATTCGCCTCTTTCTATTGTATGTTACTTCATTATTTGCACAGTAACAATGCTATTGTTGTTTTAATTTAGTATTTAAACTCACTGTGCGTGGTGCCGCATGTGTGTGCTGTTTTTGGGACATTTGAGTTTACGGAAAAGGTATGTTACGCCGTCATACTAGCCGTCTCCCATCGAACGCCGCCGGGCCGCGTTGCATCTATAAATGTGTAGAACGTTCTACAGCGTTCGATCCGTGCCGAGTCGGGTCGAGTCGCGTGACGTCACGCGCCGAACTACCGTTAAGAGATCGGCGAGTATAAAAAGCGTCTGTGTGTGTTGGCGGGACAGTGTTTCTTCGGAAGCGATCGAGTGCGAACAACGAGCGACAAGCGAATATTCGGAGCGAGTATTTCGACGCGTATTGTGTGCAATACAGTGTTTGATTCCTAAATAAAGTGCTGAGTCGTCTTCGAGAACAGTCGGCGTTTAATTGTCGTCCTGAACCCCGTTAGCCCGTAACAGGTATATGAACTATCAGCAGAGTCTGGTTGACGAGCAGAGGGCTACCATCGTATGGGCGGTGTTTAGATACAATACCAAAAGAATCATCGGTGCGTTGCCAACCTTAGAGGAATATTTGAGTTAAAATTGGGAAATGGAGGGGGATTTGGGCCACCAGAAATCTCACTGACCAAACAAAATGCCACAGCCAATTGCCACTTTATATCTGATAAGGTGACAAGAGTACGTCAGACACAAATGTTTGGACCTGACTATAGTGTCCCCTTGAACAGCCTAAAACGTGCTGGCTGTAAGTTTTGGCGGAGTATATGAGAACCAGGATGCTTAAGTCCGGGCGAAATGGAAGCTTTTAAAATCCTGGCATCAAACAGAGGTAATGCCAGACAAAGACAAAGATAGCGATCACCACCTTATTCCATCATCTTTTTACCTGCGCTTATCCCATCTTAATGTGGGGACAGCGCAACACACTTTTTCAAGCATGTTGGAGAAATGATTTGGTTTAGTTTTTACAACCCGTTGCCTCCCTAAAGTCATCCCTCTGAGGACCTATCCCCGAGAAAATCAAATAAAAAAAATTACTTTGTTAGACCTCCTGATGACCCTCCTAATTCACAACCCATATATGCTGCTCTTAGACCAAGAATGCGACATAATAATATTAAAATAAAACTATTCTTACGGATTCTATCACGATTAGGTTTTAATTATTATTCCCGATGTTTCGAAGGCTTTGCAGTCTTCGTTGTCACGGGTCAGACTGAGGTGTCATTTGTCCAAAAAAGGTTAGTGTTACAATATCTACCATCATTAAAAAATTATACAAAATCAAAAAAAGGTTAATTATTTGTGTTCGGATTTATGCAGTACGAGCTCAGGGTGTCTTGAGTTCTGGCAGCTGGTCTCTAATTCTTCTTTTGTATAATTTTTTAATGATGGTAGATATTGTAACACTAACCTTTTTTGGACAAATGACACCTCAGTCTGACCCGTGACAACGAAGACTGCAAAGCTTTCGAAACGTCGGGAATAATAATTAAAACCTAATCGTGATAGAATCCGTAAGAATAGTTTTATTTCAATGTATAATATTCGCGTAAACTTAAGAAATCAGTGTGTATAATAATATTATGAAAGCGAAGAAAATAAGGTTCGTGGAATGTGGGCATCCTTTGAGCCTCTAGGTAAATAAACCACAACTTATGTATGTACTAGTATATCTGAGCACTTACGTTGTTTCCAAGCGCAAGTATTACTATATTTTAAAAGTATTATTCACGTCCCAACAGTATATAACACATTTTTATTACGAAGCACCATTTTCCAGCGTCCGTAGACGCACATTTACCGAGTGTTCTACATGTAGGCAGCACTTAAAGAATATACTGTCTTACAAAGAATATAATAATAGCATTTATAACGTAGTTGGAGAGTAGTCTCTTGTGAAACAATACGGGTTTCATTCTTCGGATATGAACGAAACTGCCTAGTCGAAAGTCGCCAATTTGAAACCAAATTCTAACAGCATGGATCCGTGAATTTTTAATGCTGTGTCTTTTTTTTAGCACACGAGCAAAATGGTCATCTGATGATAAGTGATCTCTATCACCCGTAGACACTCAAGACAAGAAAATCATGGGTGAGTTGCCCATCGAAAAGGAGGGAAGTATGGATTGGGAAAAGGAGGGTGGGAATTAGGCCACCGAAAATCTCACTCACCGAACGAAAGCGACAGCGAACTGCACTTCACGTCGTCGGTTTTCTGTGAGACAGTGATATCAAACCGGTCGAGCCGACCTATGCTGTAGACGTAACTTGTCTTCAGCGTGGCTCTACCACTCAAACGTGGCTCTACCAGTCAAAGGTATGTGAAATCTCACAACACGTCTTAAACCAACGTAAATCCGGTTCTCTCAAGGGATTTGCGACATGACTCCATGGTTGGTTGGATGGGAGATATTTATCTCACTTTGCTTTTTCTCCTCCGACTGTGAAAATGTATAAATAGGTCGGCATGAGTCTGATGACCGGTACAATAATTTGTGGGTAAAACCCGTAATTTGTGGGTAGTAGCATTTTTTTTTGCACTGCACTTACCATCATGTAGCCATTGTAGCCTCCTTGGTCTAGTGGCAGCATGTATGGGCGGTGGATCGGGAGGTACTCGGTTCGATTTCGAGGTCGGGCAAAGCACATTTTCTAATTTGATTTGCCCGGGACTGGATCCGTCATAGGTTGAATCAGGCAGGCGGCCGGTCGTAAAAACATAGCCAAATCCGCTCTGCAACATGCTTGAAAAAATGTGATTCGTCGACCCCACATTAAGGTGGGATAAGGGCCTGTAGAAAGAAAGACTGCACTTACCATCATCAGGTAGTGTCATTGTCATATTCGGATAAGAACAGATACGTAGTGGACTAACGCCTAGCCCCTCAACAGAGGGGAGGCCTAAGTCTAGTGGGATAGTAAAATTACAGTGATAATATTATTATGAGATTACAAAAGCAACCTCTTGAATCGTTCAAACATTTTAATGCCGTAAATCCACCAAGAGCGGTGCTAACGAGCTAGCCTGGCTTATCACTGGGGAGGGGTTAATTTTCGCGAGCCGTTACCTCTGCGAGCGTAATGCATCGCTTTATCTTCGCAAGAGGTAAGCGCACACCGAGCGCTTAAGCGAGCACGAACGAAGAAACTTCGGTGATCCCTCAGCGCTATGGACATCCTTCAAACGAGGCTTAAAAAAGTATTTTACACGGTAGCAGCGGCTTGGCTGTGTACTTGGTATTGCCGAAGTCTATGGGCGACGGTAACCACTTACCATCAGGCCCGTCTGCTTGTGTACCTTCTTTAGCCAATAAAAAAGGGCCTTGCCTAGTAAAATGTTGTTTACAAATAACAAACTAGTCGAAGTACGAGCCACCGATGTATGCCAGTTTCAAGAATATTAAAATAGTAGTCATCAGCTAATCGACATTATTGTCATGTTATTTAGAAAAGTAAGAAGTCCATTAGGCAGCTAAAAGATTAGGTCGTCCTGGGATCTCTCACTTTTGTGCCTAATTTAGAAACATATAACAACTTAAAAACTTAGAATCTAGAATAACAGAGGGATTTTTATAACAATTTTGAAAGTTCGTGCAAATTACCAACTAATAAAACAGTGCAACGTAAGAGATGCCTTGCCCCCAAAGACTTTTATGTATACTACTAGACTGGCTGTTCGGTACATAGAATATGCGCACTAAGTCTCTGCTAATCGACCTCAACTCACTATAGAAATCTGCTCTTTTCCTTAGCTGTGAAACGTCAAACACTCGCCGTCATGTGCCACTATTTTCTTCGAAACAGCTTGTCTAGTAAATACATAGAAGTGTTTGCTTGCCCCCATTAAACGTATATTATTCAGATTCTCACCAATGTTACGATAGATGTTTTTCCAATTCTAGTATCCTCTTTACAGCAATTTAATATAAGATAATGATTTACTTTCTTGAATTTTGGAGAGCAGTAGCCCGAACACGAAAAACTAATGTAAATGTAAATGTATTCGAGTTCGCTGCGCACTGATGACGTTTGGTTAATATTTCATACAAATTTCATAGACGCGCATCGAGGTCGAATACATTTACGGTTGTCAGAATTTTTCCTGCTCAGGCCGCAGTTATATGTACTCCGTCTGTGAGAGAACGATATTCGCTTGTTAGCATGCTATTTTTAAACATCTTCAATTATCATAAGGTCTAAAGTTTCATAATACCTGCTAAAAGCGCGTTTATTCCTCCCCCGGGTCTGTGCTGACCCTAAAGGCTTTCATCGTTCACGAATATTAAATCTGGGAAGAAAATAAAACTCCGACTCGAATAAATGATAACCTAAGTTTAGTTGAACCGAAAAAATGTGATAATAACTGTCCCCACTATTTTTATGTATTTGCCATTCTGTAGACTTAGAGGATTTTGTGCCCCTGTGCCTGCATCAGTCATCCACCTATACTGTCGCAAACCGTCCGATTTGTTTCTTCCCTATTATGTGTGCGCAAAAGCATTTATACAAGCTCGCATTATCCCGGCGCCCATAGATAAAATATTTGCTTTGGTCAGTTTTTTGGATCGCACTGCACTTACCTTTAAAAATCAAAAAGACAAGCTCAACGAACCCGAGACCTAAGGACGGTATACCACAGCATTGAGGCATGCCCAAAATCTCAAGTATCACCAAAAATTTATATTCCAAAAGCAAATGCCATTAACGCCTCCGAAACATGACGCTAAATAATCCCCATTTTCCGCTTCATGATGAGTGGCCATCAATCTGGCATCTCAGTCAGTTATCGTGGCATTTTGTCTTATCAATTAGTGCCCATTTGCTGTATTGATCCCGCCTGTCACCGACCAAAGAAAAATAAAATGACTTGGCACAACTTCGAAAAATACGCGCTTACTTTGAAGCCGGTTCCGCCATTTTAGTTCTGCGATCTATTTACAAGTTGCCACATAACGTATAAATACTTATTGATTTTATTATGGACTACCTCGGTGGCGTAGTTGTATTTCAATACGACTACCGTCCTGAGGTCTCGGGTTCGATCCGCGGGTCGGGCAAAGTGATTTTGGATTTTTCCATATCAGCCCGGAATCTGGAATTTGTGCCCGATATCTTATCACATCTGGGACGGAACTAAGCTCGGCGAAATGTGGGTGTACTAATTAGCTAGTGCGCCTTTGCCTACCCCTTCGGGGATACAGGCATGAGCTTATGTTATGTTAATAAATAAACACGTCAAAGAAAGAAGTGAACAAAAAGTGAAATAAATGTCAACGGTCGTTCTTTGTAATTTAATTTTCTATAAACTTTGGAGCGATAACTAGTTTCAGTCATCAATTAACTATGATATCGCTTTGTTTCATCTTTGAGTCTTCTTTAAAGAGAGAAATATAAACTTTGTAAGTAATTGCGGTTTTATTAGTTTCTCTTGGCTTTAATTAAATTATCATTGGGCAGAAATAGATGGGGGACGGTTGGTGTGCTATTTATATGGTTGACTATAATTATACATTTGACGTCTTCAAGAATACTTCTGAATGTGTTTGTCTCTTAATTAAAAGGTCTTCTAGGGAGAAAAGTGCTTTAGGTAGAAGAAGACTGCATATGAGTTGAAAACACAATACGGATTGTGCTAAGACTTGCCATAGTGGCCCACATTCCTTGTGTGCTGCGCGTTCCAGGATCAGCCAGTGTACTTCTAGTTCTCTCGACGGGCTTGCGTCATGTCTTAATGGTTTGTTAGGGTGGGTATACATCCCTAGGTCTGAGACGGTTATCTGCCTGTCTTGTCGCGGTCTTGGCAGCGTACATGAGCTGTGGGCGAGGAGGTCCTGGGTTCGATTATTACATCGCGCGGGATGATTTTCGACAACATTTTTCCTGGGACTGTATTTCCCAAAGGGGTTGACTTCAGGCAGGCCGCTGATCGTAAAAACCAAACCAAATCCTTTCTGCAACTTGCTTGAAAAGTGTGTTGTGCTAACCTCACATCAAGGTGGAAAAAGGGGAGCTAGAAAGAGTCCGCTCTTTGTGACATCACCGATTAACTGTCTTTAATAATGTCATATCCAAAATGAACTCTAGAATCTACATCAAAAACTTATCAACCATGAGTTCAGCATAGTGCGTGCCGCTATAAGACCCCCCTCTCTTAAAGGTGGGGGGTGAATTTCACGCGATACGCACTCGACGCGCGGATAACAAGACAAAGTTCTTTGGACGTTGATTTATCGTATGTCAAGTTGGATTCGGCGTAGTGTAGGAGCTGTTAAAGTTGTCTGATAACTTCTTATAATGGAAAGACTATAGGAATTGGAAAATATGAAATGAAACTGCTTCGATGATGGAGTTATATTACGATAAGACTATTTTTATATAGTAGAGACTGGCAAACGCGCCGATGGGTCATCTGGTGGTAAGTGATCTCCACCGCCCATAGAACCAAAAACACAAAAATAATCATGGGTGCGTTGCCAACCTAAAGGAGAGAAGTCGGCATTGGAAAAGGGGGGAATTGAGCCACCAGGTATCTCCCTCGCCGAACGAAACCCGACAGAGTACTGCCACTTTACGTCGGTTTCTGTGAGACAGTGGTATCAAACCAGTGGAGCCGACCAATTCCTGCTGTAGACGTTACTGTCTACAGCGTGGCTCTAAAGGATGGTGAGCAAAGAAGATATGGTGTGTTTTAATTAGAAGACCCAAACCGTAGATAATAAGTTGCATGAGAAGACTCCGTCTACTATCCAGTAGATACCACAGACCACAATCTGTCAGAATATATAAACAGTAGGCAGTATAAATGTGAGCTGGCTTAATAGTTACACATTATACAATGAATGCTTTCCCTATAAAGATTTTTAATTTTATCAATATTGAGCCCTGTAATATTACTGTCCCATTGCTGGGCATGGGCCTCCTCTAACAATTAGTGGATCAGAAAATCAGAAGTGTGTGCTCTTTTTGGGGTTAGTCTCGAACCTCCGACACTCGTCTCTGCAGTCCGTACCATTCCCAACTGAGCTATCGCTGCTTATATTTTATATAAGAAAGAAAGAATCATTCATTGACACAAGTGTGGTGGCGTACAGGTACAAGACGTAGAAACATATATTTAATTATACAGATATTTATATGTATGTACCTACTGATTTCTTAAGTTTACGCGAATATTATACATTGAAATAAAACTATTCTTACGGATTCTATCACGATTAGGTTTTAATTATTATCCCCGACGTTTCGAAGGCTTTGCAGTCTTCGTTGTCACGGGTCAAATATATATTATATCACCTAATCGTGATAGAATCCGTAAGAATAGTTTTATTTCAATGTATGTACCTAGTTATTAAATATCAATTATCAGATCACCCACACATGTGGATGGATTTATCAATGTTTTCTTATAATAATACCTTATGTTGCATGTAATTTATAATACTAATAAATATTTTTTTCTGTTTGTATTCTGGTAAGTGAAATATCCAAAGCCCAATATTCTCTCCATCATTCATCCCCTCTTTGCAATCCTTATTTATTTTCCTTTAGTTGTTCCGAACCCAAGACATCTTGTGTTGTGGATGTTCATGATCCCTTCTTACCAGGTTACCCAGTTGGTAGCCTCTGCTACAAAGAGATCAGCTGTGACAGATTTTGCCACGTCTAGCTCTTGTATCTTGAATGGTGTCGTGAGGGTAAATGGCCGGTATAGTTTTATTAGGTGCCGAGACACTATCGATTTCATAACAATTTGCTAATGGGTAGGCGCCTTTGTTTAGTGGTATATATGGGTTATGAACTGAAAGATACTAAGTTAAAATCGAAGGTCAGGCAACTACGTTAATTTTTCTGAGGTGATATTTTGTCTGGGGCTGGTTCATAATAATATGGTCGGCAACGCATCCATGATTCCTTTTGTGTCTTGGGTGTCTATGGGCGGTGGAGATCATTTACCATCAGGTGACCCACCTGCTCGTTTGCCAGACTATGCTATAAAAATATTGCACTGATCCCACATTGGAGTAGAATACTGGCTGGTAGAGAAGAAAAAGAACAATTTACTAATGAGTAGGTAAATGAGTGCTTAGGACAAAAAGGACAAAATATACGGTTTTTACGAGTACGTTTTTTTTCCAAAAACGTAGGTGGTTCTAAATGAATTTATATTTTTTTATGAATAACAAAAACATAAGCTCACGCCTGTATCCCCGAAGGGGTAGGCAGAGGTGCACTAGCGAACTAGAATACCCACATTTCGCCGAGCTTAGTTTCGTCCCAGATGTGATAGGGGGCGAGCCTATCGCCATATCGGGCACAAATTCCAGAATATTATTACTATTATTTTTTATGAATGATAACAAATATTGCCGAAAATGAGTAATTTTGATAATGCTTGTTATACACTATCAGATTTACATACAAGTGGTCTAATTATATGAAATGTGATGACGACGTTGCAGTTAGTCGAAAAAAATTCATAGTAAACGCAATGCTAGTCCGGCATTCTAATGGTACAGTCGGTTATTTTCACATTTAGTTTACTCTAATGAAACGATCTTCAAGTTGCTAAAGCCCTATACAGACAGAACAAATAATTAGACAGCCTCCGTGGCGCAGCGGGCGAGTAGCCGGCTGTGAAACGTGAGGTCGCGGGTTCGATTCCCGCACATAGACAAATGTCTGTGTGGCCCACAGATATTTGTTTCGGGTCTGGGTGTTGTGAGACCGTGCGTCTCTCGTAATTCCTGATACCTGTGACACAAGACTCGATCTTAGTGTGGGGTCATGACTATGTGTGTGACTGTTGGTTGTATAAAAAAAATACATAGAAGCAAATATGACTGAGATGGCACATCTTTCTTTACCCTTTTTTCACCTCTATCAATACGATTATATTAAATAGGTCAATTTAAAGTATTACTCTACAAATGATGTCTCAGCATTTACTAGATTTATAGCTCTGTTAGCATAACCGGAATAGCTTTAAAGGAGATTAATGGTGAAATAACAGTTCCCTAGTCTAGACCTCAAATACTAATAGATTTGCGCAACAAATTATCTATTCATCATTCAATAAACGCTGAGCTAATCAAAATGACCTAAAATACAGGCTTTATCAGAGGTATTTAGATAAAGCCCTGAACACAAAAACAGGATATAAAATTATAGCATCATATCTAAAGAATGTTCACCTCCTGACTCCTTTGTCTAAGTTGAGTGGGAGCATATGTGGGCTTTGAGCTTGTAAATCCTGGGTTCAAATCCTAGGTCAGGTAAATTATTTGCCAAAACTAGATCCCGTAGAAGAGGATGATGCCAGGCAGACCAGGCCTAAAAAATTAGGCTGAATCCTCTCTAAAATACGCTTAAAATTGTGTGTTATAGGCACCCTACATTATTGTGGGATAAAGGTAAGTGGAAAGTGAGTAACAAAGCAGAGAACTTGATTCGAATGTGATTGTCAAAATAATGCGCAAGCGTTAATCCACTCTACCATTAATTTTAGTTACAGTTACAAAAAGTGTTACTACAATAATCACAATTTTTAAAAGTGAACGACTGATTTTAAATCCGATTGTGACCAATATATGTGACCCTAGAATTAAACTCTATCAAACACAAAAATAATTTTGAAAATCGGTCATTCGGCGGAGAAATCGCGTAACATACATAACAATAATACAGACAAATTGAGGACCTTCTCCTTTTTGGAAGTCGGTCAAAAATATGGATACACATCCGAATGCAGAGCAATAACTCGTCGCTAACGTTCAAACAGAACCCATCATCAATACAAAACCATTAACATTGAATTAGTAGCATGTAAATATACGTGCTGTTGGGCAGCTCGACTGGACGCCGGGCTATAACTCACGGACGAGCACCGGTGTGGCCAGATAGATATCTAGATACTGGGATTCAGAGAACTATGCAAAGCTACAACAAAAAATTCCTAATAAAGTTTTAAGTCGGAGTCGAATTGATTTTAAACTGACTCTAGAAATGAGGTTTTTACGGTCTATGGGCCTTACTTTAAAACATTTTCGCTTATCTTTTCGCTAAGAATAGCCTGTCACTTTTTTCTTTGCGTTACATTGTTTAAAAATGAAAGGGACAACCTATGGTTAAAGATAAGCAGCGCTTAAATATTTTTATAAGTAAGGGGCTATATCCCCAGTCACTACATAATGTAGGTAAGTAAATAAATTATAATTAACTCAAACCATGTCACTGGGTGTGTGTCAATACTCTTAATTCAATATAAATAAGAAAGAAAATAAATTTATTTCCGCTCAAATAGGTACAAAAAAATAGAACTTGGGAAAAGAAAAACTTAATTATAAATAACATTTACAGACATGATCAGATATCACAAGTGACTTGGCAGTATGGTTTCTGACCTTAGCCGTCCCCAGTAAGTAAAATCTTAAAAAGGTTGCCTGAGAGAGATCGCTTATAGCAATAAGGGCGCCATTTGAGGCAGGGTTATTATGTTGTCTACTGTTACCAGTTCTCTCTGTGTGTGTCTACAATAAAGAGTTTCTATTTATCTCTAAATCTATCAACATATTATTCAATACCATGCCAACGTCAATGAATAAGCAAAGTACACACGTCAACTATTTGCCTCTATGTTTTGCCAGTTTCTTTATTGCAAGCAGAATTTAAAATATACTCCATATTTTAGTAAAAGCAACGACTTTTGAGTTTGACACTTCACAATTTTTACTGTTACTTTACCGTTACTTTTGCTTCTATCGCCCGGTTCCAATAAACAACCTCAGTTTGAATGTGCAGATAGATTACAAAAATTAGCCAATAAGAACACAGTTTGAACATGACTTTGTCGAATTACTTGATTTGTTTGGTTTATAATTCGCGATATATCTGCGCTCTAAACAGAAATCGTTTATTGAAACCGGCCGTGTATGAACTGTAACTTGCCAAGGTATGAAGTAAAATATATTGCTTTTACTTTAACTACCTTATTTCTTAGTTGTGCTTAAAGTAACTGGTAGTGCATCGTATTTTGAAAAAAAACGATTCCCACAAATCTAAGTCATGAGCTAGCAACCCGGAGCTCGGAGCTGCGTTGTTATTCAATGAGGTACATTAATGCTATTACTCCACACTAACATTTAAACTTGACTCCAACTACAAGCTAGTGCTCTGAAATACCGCTTTTCTAGCAAGAGTTAAGGGTAAAATAAACTTAGACTTGGTCGAAGTTTTATTTTATTGTTTCTCTAATTATTATTTAGATAGACAAGCATCTCATAATGGTAATAGAAGAATAAATTCTGCTTAGTACCACCAGCCCGCCTAGCATGCGTGCCACGAGATGTCTCGATCATCGACAGTCGAGATGCTGTCTACAATATTGTATGAAAATAAACGAGGACGCATGTTAGTCCATAGAGAATAGAGAAAACCGTTATAACTAGACAAAAAGCATAGAAAAAATGTTCTCGTGGCGCGCATGCTAGGCGGGCCAATAATCTAAAGATAAATGGCTCATTTCCTAAACATCTAAGTGGTAGAGCCACGCTGTAAAACGTCTGCAGCATGAATAGGCCGGCCCAACCGGCTTGATACCACTGTTTGAAAACTGACGTAAAGTGGCAGCTAACTGTTGCGTTTCGTTCAATTATTTAGATTTCCGGTGACCCAACGCCCTCCCTCCCCTTCTCAGTCCTCATTCCCCTCTTTTAAGTTTAAGTTTAAGGCAGCGATGATTCTTTTAGTGCCATGGGGGCTATGGGCGATGTAGATCACTTATCAGGTCGCACACTTGCTCGTTTGTCTCTGCTATAAAAACATATACAGACAGACAAACAATATACGGATGAAGATTAATGCATCCCAATGGACGTCAGATGCTTCGAATATTGCAATGTGGGCAGAGATGGTGCGTCGAATTAAGCATAGTCATTAACATAATTTACACGCTCACTGGTTTAGTAGCTATTGCTGTGAACACGATGACGGTCTAGGTTCAACTATCAGGCATTCTTATTCGACTACGGCAAAGCCAATTGGGTACTTGATTATGTTTGATTTTATGCTCATATTTATATGTAATAGCAAGATCATGATCTTCACCAACGCCGTCTGCTGCTGATCGCCTAAGCTGGGCTTCCCCAATGGGTTCCACCTGGCTGGGTTTGATATCGCGTAGACGGCAAGAAGAGGAGATCACGAGTGCCCCTCAGCGTACACCATCCACCCTGACACCATCTCGCTCCATGCGACCTCCCGTGACCGATCCGTATTTGCGGATCGCGAGGAAAACCACAAACAAAGGGCTACGCCCTGACATTGTAACCACCGGCTGCTCCATCCTAGGAGTGACCGTGTGATGACCTATTACTACTACAAAAAAGAAACCCTTCTTTAAAAATTGCATCGAAATTGGTTGAAAAATGAGGCAGTAATTCATATTTGAAATTCTGGAGTGAATATTGGAGATATCTTGCTATCCCTTTCCAACGCACGTACAGTTAGGGCGTGACGTGATTTTACTGGTACTTCTCTTTCCCGCAGTTTTTTATTATATATTTAAGACAACGTAAATTTCACATAAAATTAATTAAAGATAAAATACTCAAGTACCCAAATGAATTTCTATGACTTTACATACACAAGCTTGAACAAATTCCGGACTCCGGACTGATATTAAATTTAATAAAATACCTAAGTTTAAAAACTGCCTCAGTGGCGTGGTTATATTTCGGTACGACTACCATCCAGAGCTCTCGGGTTCAATCCCCGGGTCGAGATTTCTTGTGGATAAATTCGAAGGTATGCAGGTTTCCTCATGATGTTTTCCTTCACCGTTATAGCAAGCGATATTTCATAATGAAAACACACTTAACATAGAAAAGTCAGAGGTGTATGCTCCATTTTGGGGTTAGTCTTGAACCTCTGACACTCGTCTCGGCAATCCGTACCACACCCAACTGAGTATTGTTGCATGTTACTTAGTTAAAAATCCTAACAAAATGCACCTATTGACCAGCTAGCCTCACGGGCGTAAATGGTCCCGTCACAACTTTAACGTAATATTCTTGCAGTGCTAGTTTTCAAATAAACATGAGTTTCTAACAAGTTCTCTCATACAATGTATTATTATTGGGCATCCCGAGTGGTTGTATTTTTTGCACAATAAAAACATTAGAGTTCGCTAAACAAGTAACGCGATTTGTGAAAACAAAGTTTCCGAACGCAATGGAAATAAAACCGTTTTGTGTTATGTTTGCAAGCGGGTTTAGCGCGGCGAGCGCTCGAGTAGTTACGAAAATATTTCCACTTAATAGGTCATGGATTTTGTTTACTACTTAACTAACGTATGTATACTCTATTATAATAATAATATTAGCCCTGTAATATTACTGTCCTACTGCTGGGCACAGGCATCCTCTAGGTACTAATGAGAGGGTTAGGCCTTAGTCTACCACGCTGGCATCAAGGGGGTTGGTAGACTACACATACCTTAGAAATTCTTGTGGGGAATTCTCGGATATGAAGGTTTCCTCACGAAGTTTTTCTTAACCGTTATAACAAGTGATCATCCACAAAGAAAATAAACTTAACATAGAAAATCAGATGTGTATATGATTTTGGGGTTGGTCTCAAACCTGCGAGACTTGTCTCGGCAGTCAGTACCATTCTCAACTGAGGTATCGCTGCTTAAAGGGGTATGTAGTGATTAAATAGATGATATTCGTTCAGGGGGGGTTACCACCACCTCTTATAGCAGTATTATTATCATCGTACTTGTACCGATTCCCATACAAAACAAACGAAGAACGATTATAATAATACTGCTATAAGAAGTTGTGGTAACCCTGCAGTACATGTCGTGAATAATTTGACAAGTTGACTTACGTTATTGTATTAAAAACATTACGCTACTTCCAGGGTCATTGGGTAAAAAGTAGAATTTAACATAACATAACATAACATAAGCTCACGCCTATATCCCCGAAGGGGTAAGCAGAGGCATACTAGCGAACTAGAACACCCACATTTCGCCGAGCTTAGTTCCGTCCCAGATGTGATAGGGGGCGAGCCTATCGCCATATCGGGCACAAATTCCAGACTCCGGGCTGATATGGAAAAATTCAATATCACTCTGCCCGACTCGGGGATCGAACCCGAGACCTCAGAAACGTCGTCGTACCGAAATACCACCACGCCACGGAGGCAGTAAAAGTAGAATTTATATTGGGTAAGTTATTGTCATGAATAAAATAATGTCTTACTCAGCAGAATAATCAACAAAACTAAATATCTAAATAGTTAGTCATTTATGCCCGGTAACCCAAATTAAGAAATATAAATATATAATATAAAATAGTCGCCTCCTTGGTCTAGTGGCAGCATGTATGGGCTGTAGACCGGGAGGTCCTGGGTTCGATTCCCAGGTCGGGCAAAGTAAATTTTCTAATTGAATTTGCCCGGGACTGGATCCCTCATAAGGGTTTAAATTAAAAAAATATATATGTATAAGTCTAAAATGAAGGTAGATTTTGTAATACTAACATTCTTGGATAAATGACATCTCAGTCCAAACCGTGACCACGAAGACTGCAAAGCCTTAAACGTCGGGAATAAAAATTAAAACCATATCGTGATAGAATCCGTAAAAATAGTTTTATTTCAGTGAAAGAACCCAAATTAAGAAATCTCGATGCCGATGATATACTATACCTCTATAATATGTATAGGTATGCTTATCGCCAAGGAAAATACAAAATTAACACATTTTTGTTATATCGATGTTAACAATCTTATTCGCATAGCAATTTGAATAATCATCACCCAACCGCGCAGATAAACTCGAATAGGAAATAGCTACAAAACGGAAAAGTTGTGGAAAGCAATTTCAAAACACTTTTAGGAATCAGCTCAGTCGTTCAAACTCTTTGAATGGCAAAGTTGAGGATCTGGACGGCCGCAGTTCGCACCGTGGCGAGCACAACCAAATATAATGAATACATACCGCCGAATATACATACACTTAAGGTCGCCTTATGTCATTAAAGGCCGCCTTATCTGTTAAAATTGTGTGGCGAAAATCAGTATAAGAAGCCGTTAAAGTTGAGCAGCGTTTGACCATTCGGGCGTTAAGGTCGCCTTATGACGTTTAGGGACGCCTTATCTGACAAAATTATATTTCGAAAATCAACTTAAGAAGCCGTTAAAGTTGAGTAGCGTTTGACTATTTATGCGTTAAGTACATACTACATAATTTTTTTTTATAACAGAGACTGGCCTACGAGCTGATGGGTGACCTGATGGTAACTGATCTCCACCACTCATAGACACCCAAGACACAAAAAGAATCATGGGTGCGTTGCCAACCTAAAAAGAGGGAATGGAGGGTGAGGGGAAAGGGATAGGGAAAGGGAGAGGTAAAAATGAGATAGTAGTATCTAACCGGTCGAGCCAGCCCATTCGTGCTGTAGAATCAGTAGTAACTCTCTACCACGCAAAACACATAATGCACTCTTTTCTACCATAATTTGCCCCAGCGAGGTGATGTCAGGCAGCCAGCTGGTCGTAAAAAGTAAAGCTAAATATTTTCTGCAATATGATTGAAAAAGTGTATTACGACAAAGTGGAGTCGGATATGGAGATATGGCGTTGGTAACCACATACCATCATCTATCGTCTACTTGCCTATCAATAATCACAAGTTTAAAATCTTAACTGACCGACTTCAAAACATATTTGATCGTGACCAAATTTACATGGGATCACCCATGGAATTAGCTCTATAGAACACAAGGAAAGACTGCCTCCGCGGCGTGGTGGTATTTCGGTACGACTACGGTTCTGAGGTCTCGGGTTCGATCACCGGGTCGGGCAAAGTGATATTGGATTTTTCCATATCAGCACGGAGTCTGGAATTTGTGCCCGATATGGCGATAGGCTCGCCCCCTATCACATATTAGACGAAACTAAGTTCGGCGAAATGTGGGTGTTTTAGTTCGCTAGTGCGCCTCTGCCTACCCCTTCGGGGATACAGGCGTGAGCTTATGTATGTATGTATGAACACAAGAATCATGAAAATCGGTCCACATTTGGCAGTATACCGCGTAACATAAATAAAAAAATAGACGAATTCAGGATCCCTTCCTGTTTTGAACGATCAAAAATAGTACAAATAGTTTTAATTCAAAAAGCTAAGTAGGTTTTGTATTAATCCTGGATTAAGACATGATATATTACAGCCTCCGTGTGAATGTGAATCGAAAGGGACAAAGTTGAGTTATTTATGGTAATCTACTTTATTGAAGGGTGGGAAACGGGTCCTAATGGTGTGAGCGAATCTTCTCGAACCAAAGAGATTTAATAATCGTCACTATAGAGGGGCAAACAAGCACATTTCCATACAATAATTGTGACCAAATTTATATGGGACCACCCCTGAAATAAGCTTTATCGAACACAAAAAGAATTTTGAAAATCGGTCCATATTTGGCGGAGATGTCGCGTAACATACATTAAAAAAATACAGACGAATTGAGGACTTTCTCCTTTTCGAAAGTCGGTTGAAAAATTTATCTCAAACGTCAGCTACGCGATCTATCATATATTACAATACGAAGGCCCTTATTAGCTACTTTTTACACCACTAGAATGTTCTGTGAATGTTCAAGAATCACATGAACAATTTTATTGTTGCCAACCTTGCGCGGTATGCTTCAAATACGACTGAATGACTTATGACCGTGTGTCACATCTTTAGGATCACAAGTTTAGTGCTGTTGTCCCGTCTGGGTACTTTTAAATGTCTTTGTCTCACAAATGAGAGTAGCACTACATAAGTATAATCATAATATATTAACATATTATTATACTAACGCCTGTCTCTCATTGGTGTAGGATGACTATAAATTGATTTAACATTTTTGCTTTTTATAGTAGAGACTGTGCTAGTGATCTCCACCGCCCATAGACACCCAAGACATAAAAAACATGGGTGCGTTGCCAACATAAAAGGAGGGAACGAAAAGGAATGTAAAAGGGATTGGGAAAGGGAGAGGGGGAACTGGGCTACCGGAAATCTCATTCACCGAAAAACGCGACAGCGAGCTGCCACTTTACGTGGGTTTTCTGTGAGACAGTGGTATAAAACCGGTCGATCCGGCCCATTCGTGCTGTAGACGTTTCTATGTACAACGTGGCTATACCACTCAATGACTTACTACTAATTTAAAAATCTATAAGCGCGTATCGAATATGATACGAAACTGATTGTCATAATTATTCACGCTTGGATTTCTGACCGTTATAATAAATGTAATGCAATAATAGAAACAACATGCTCAACACATTAAAAATTTAAATTTGCTGTAACTAAAGTATTGACTAATTACTATGTACTTGTTATCCTAAAAATATACATAGGTAATTGAAATAAAACTATTTTTATAAATTCTATCACGATTAGGTTTTAATTTTTATTCCCGACGTTTCGAAGGCTTTGCAGTCTTCGTTGTCACGGGTCAGACATAACAAAGACTGTAAAGCCTTCGAAACGTCGGGAATAAAAATTAAAACCTAATCGTGATAAAATTCGTAAAAATAGTTTTATTTCAATGTATAATATTCGCATAAACTTAAGAAATCAGTATACATAGGTAAGTTGATTTATATAATTTTTGTGTTATCTTTTTTTTGTATTGACTAGTCATAAGAGCTTTTTATTAGCCTACCTGATTAATCATTTCATTTCATTTCACATATCTAGCTACCGAATTACGCTTCAGTCTAAACCATATTAGACTAACTCGGGAATCGATTCCGTGCGAACAACCTATCCGAACCTCATACGATATTCATTCCACTAACATCAACGAAGCCGTTTGCAGCTAACCTATAATTTTCAATCGCTTTCGGTTCTGTGTCATTCATAATTTTGGAAATGGTTGCATTTGTGCTGCACTTTAATGTAAATCATCATCATCAGCCACCGGACGTCCACTGCCGGACATAATGTAAATTCAAGGGAAAAATATTATGAAAATTTATAACAAATAAGTTCACTCCTGTATCCCTGAAGGCGTAGGCAGAGGTGCTAGCCTCTGCTGTAAAAACAGTATGACCGATAAATTTTCTCTAACTGCCTCGGTGGCGCGCGTATTTCGGTACGACAACCGTCCTGAGGTCTCGGGTTCGATCCTCGGTCGGATAGTTGTATTGGATTTTTTCATATCAGCCCGGAGTCTGGAATTTGTACCCAATATGGCGAAAGGCTCGCCCCCTATCACATCTGGGATGGGACTGAGCTCGGCGAAGTGAGGGTGTTCTAATTCGGTAGGGCGCCTCTGCCTACATCTTCGGGGATACAGACGTGAGCTTATGTTATGTTAAACTAATTGTTCTTTCTTCCCAGGCTGCGGTTATCCCAGCTTAGTCATACTAGCTTCCGCCTTCCTACTCCAACGATTCCTGTTCCTCTAACACCCGCATCCTCCACAGTGAATTGGCTCTCATATATTTCTCCAAAATGTTTTATAGAAACATTTCTATGATTGCAGGGGTATGTCGGATGCGTATTTGGACGATATCGTAACAGGAGTGTATTCCTGTGGATGGCCATAAAAGCTCTAGAGATATTGGAGGAAGATATGAGAGGATGAAATGTTCCTACTATAGTAGGATTGCTAATCAAACGGACTACTAAACTGACAGATTAAAGCGTCATTTTACAAAATAATGTTGCTTACTTCCTAAACATAGTGATTGACCTAGTTCAATTTATATCATTCAAAGAAACAATAACTCAGCACTAGCTTGCAAAATTAGAATATTATTGCGTATTTTTAGAAATTTTAGCTAAAACAGTCGACTAAATATCTGTATAGATAGTTTTGCGTAAATAATATCAACCGATACGCGAAATTATAACAATGAAAATTACAAATATTACTTTTATTATTTGAGAAATGTTACGTTCGACACATTCATAGCTTTTGTAAGTTTTCCACCGCCCATAGACACCCAAGACACAAAAAGAATCATGGGTGCGTTGCCAACCTAAATGGAGGGAATGGAAGGGGAGGGAAGGGGATTGGGAAAGGGAGTGGGGAAATGGGCCACCGGAAATCTCACTCACCGAACGAAACGTGACAGCAAACTGCCACTTTACGTCAGTTTTCTGTGAGATTTTATAATTAACTATGAGTATAATTCCAGTAGACATGCCATAATTTAGCATGCAGTAATTTACTATGACTATAATTCAATAGGCATGCACTACTAATCACACAGTAGGCAGGAATTACGACTTTGAGTCGGACTTTAGAAAATGAAAGAATAAAATGGTTCACTGAATTGAAAACTTGAAATAGTCTTGATCTTTTTACCGCAGCACTATTTAAATTTCATGAAAAAGTGGCAACATTCGAAATATCAGTTTACTCCGTTTAATTAACAATCCTACTATAGAGAGGAATTGAACTTATGATTTCACAATTTGCGACCCTCAAACTAAGCAACTAATGGACCTTAAGAATAGCTCTGCATATTCTCATGCAGTAAAAGTCAAACAAAGTTGCTTAATGTACCGCAGTAAGCTTTCAAATGGTTCGAAGTTGTTACAAATTGTGCAGTTTCGGAGACATAAAATGTCTCAATGTATGAGTTTCATCAATTCACTATCTTTTGAATGTCGAATGTCTCGTGGCAGTGTATATGGGTTGTAAAACGAGAGGTCCTAGATTCGATTCGGGCGGGATATCTTTCAGATACGATTTGCCCGAACTTTTTCACCATTTTTAATCGAACGATGAGCAAGTGAAATATAGTTGGTTGGTGTATAATAATTAAAAAACTTAACGGATCGACTTCAAAATTGTGATCAGGACCACAATATGGTATCATACGTGGAAGAAGCTCTATCGAACACAAAAATAATTTTAAATGTCGGTCCATATTTGGCGGAGATATCGCGTAACATACATAATACAAACAGACGAACCGAGTAACTCCTTTGTTGGAAGTCGGACAAAAATATATTAACACCAATACTAAGTATTGTTGAGTTAGATCATCAAGGGATCATTTTTATGAATACCATTTTACCAGTGGCGTGCAGCCCATATAGGTAAAGAGACACTGTCTATCCTGACGATTTGCTATTTACCCAAATAAATATTAAAAATCATGACAAAGACCATTTTACAAAATAGTAACACCCGGCTTATAATGTAAATCAACATGGGGACAATGATGATGATGGTATTGTACGGTTGCAAAGAACATTTTGTAAGTTTTTTGTCTACCCTGACGTGAAAGCCTATGCACGTCACTGCATTTAATCCTTTACTGCGTACAATTTATCGAAGTCTTTTAAAATCGACTGCCTCAGTTGCGTGGTTGTATTTCAGTACGACTACCGTCCTGAGGTCTCGGGTTCGATCGCCGGGTCGGGCAAAGTGATATTGGATTTTTCCATATCAGCCCGGAGTCTGGAATTTGCCCGATATGCCGATAGGTTTGCCCCTTATCAAATCTGGGACGGAACTAAGCTCGGCGAAATGTGGTGTTACTATGTAGTTGGCTAGTGCGCCACTGCCTACCCCTTCGGGGATACAGGGGTGAGCTTATATATGTATGTATGTTTTTTAAAATGTAAGTAGAAACTTATGGCAATCGCATTTCTTAATGTACCATCATCCTCACATGGTACAGCAAATTCCTTTACCCTTTCATTAAATGATTTCCATAAGATTTCAACTCACATTATATCCTGAGCTGGAGTGACGTGACATGACCCTCGTCATCCACGACCGTCCATTCAATCTGCCAACGCAAGCAAAGCGCTAATTATGCTCAATTAACGTTTCATATTTGTATAATGACAAAACGTGCGAAGTATAGACGTAAATTATTTTAAAACAAGGTAAGAGATTTTCCCTGCCCATAGACACCTGTGATACCAAAAAAAATCATGGGATATAGTGGAGGGGAAGTGGAGGAGGGAATTTTCATTCCACCAAAAATCTTATGCAATGAACCAAACGCAACAGCGAGCCATCGCTTTACGTCTGAAGACATTGGCAATAACCAAGTCGACCTGTACATACTAAAAAACAGATTTTAAAAATCACAATCAATATTTATACGGGTATGTTACCATCCTGCCTCGGTGGCGTGGTGGTATTTCGGTACGACTACGGTTCTGAGGTCTCGGGTTCGATCCCCGGGTCGGGCAAAGTGATATTGGATTTTTCCATATCAGCCCGGAGTCTGGAATTTGTGCCCGATATGGCGATAGACTCGCCCCCTATCACATCTGGGACGGAACTAAGCTCGGCGAAATGTGGGTGTTCTAGTTCGCTAGTACGCCTCTGCCTACCCCTTCGGGGATACAGGCGTGAGCTTATGTTATGTTATGTTATGTTATGTTACCATAACAGTAACGCGTTGACTAAAAGATGATTAGAGCCATCTTTACTCGAACGAGCGTTACATAGCCGAGCGTGACGGCTCAGCAGGGTTACCACAACCTCTTATAGCAGTATTATTATAATCGTTCTTCGTTTGTTTTGTATGGTAATCGGTACAAGTAAGATGATAATAATACTGCTATAAGAGGCGGTGGTAACCACCCTGTACCATTCGAAACCCATAAAATAAAGTGCTCAGCGTGCCTAAATTTTCACTTCAAAAATAGAACTGAAAACTTCCCTTTGAAGTAGATTGAAAACCGAAATTACTTTTTGAAAAGGACCTTGTGTACGACGAAGATTTTAAACATGGCGAATTAATAATTCATTCCGGTTTCCTGTAAATCCTTCAACCTCATGAATAATGTAAACGTGGATATAATTATTAACCTTGTAATACTTATCTAATGGGGCAACACGCGTAACCACTTGTCAGTAGGAAATTGCCCAGAGACTGTTTTATTAGACATGGATTTGTACTCGGTGGGGAATTTGGCACAAGTAATAAGAGCGGGATTATGAGTAAAATAATCACTTTAAAAACTTAACTGACCGACTTCCAATTTGTTCTGATCGTAACCAAATTTATATGGGACCACCCTTGGATTTAGCTCTATTGAACATAAAATTAGTGGTGGTAGGATACTCGTATCCGCCCGGGTGGCGACCACCGTACACATGGTGTTAAAACCTGCCATAGTGACCCACACTCTTTGTGTGGTTCGCGTTCCAGGATCAGCCAGTGTATTCCCGGTTCTCTCGAGGGACTTGCGGCATGACCTAACGGTTGGTCGGAACGGGTGCATATGTCGGACGAAGATGAATTGACCTGCCGGCCAGGGAGACCCGTAGAAACGGTTGTTCCGCTGGCCGCCCGCGGTATAGTACAGGGGCCCAATCGCGACTAACCATCGCGAGAGGCTGCCCCACCATGCCGCGCATAATCTTGGGTGGGTCCGTCGTGCCGGTTGGTGACCGGTTGTGGGGACCCGGCGGCCCATCCCGGGAGGGTACGGGGGCCCTTCCGTCCGGCGGGTCAGTTTATCTTCCTTCGGCTACCTTATGGTTCGGTACCCAGAATGATCAGCCCACGGGTCCTGGCGCAAGCCCCTCGATATGCTTCTTCCCTCTTCTTTCTATCCTTCTCCTTATACCCATGAAAGTGCGCAATAAGAAAATAGGCCTTACAGCGGTACACACCCCCACTACCGCCTTCACAATGGAGTTCACAAACATACGTGGACTCCATTCTAACCTCAATGCTGTACACCACCACCTCGAAACAGCACGGCCTGCAATGCTATTTCTGACGGAGACACAGATTTGTTGTCCGGCCGACGCGACTTACCTGCACTATCCTGGCTATGCGCTTGAAGAAAACTTCAGACGTAGGGCTGGGGTTTGCTTGTATGTTCGGTCGGATGTCTGTTGTCGCCGTATGCGCTGCATGGAGGACCCTTCCTTCTCCACACTGTGGGTACACGTGGATCTCGGCACGCAGAGCCGGATCTACGTGTGTCTTTACAGGTCCCATGACGGGGATGACGAGACGACTCGGCTGTTTAGCTATATCAGTCAGGCGACAGACGACGCGCAGGAGCGGTACCCGACAGCAGAGTTGGTGGTCTTGGGGGATTTCAATGCGCACCACGAGTCGTGGTTGGGTTCCTCCAAGACAGACCATGCTGGACGTACTGCTCACGCATACGCTCTGACTCACGGCTTGTCCCAACTGGTGAATAAACCCACTAGAATCCCAGATGTTGCGGGCCATGCGCCTTCCATGTTGGACCTTCTGTTGACGAGTCATCCAGCCGGATACAATGTGTCAGTAGGTGCCCCGTTGGGTACCTCTGATCATTGTTTGGTCGGAACTACGGTGCCTCGTTCTTCGCCTCCACGCACCATTAAAATCAGGCGTAGAATATGGCACTACTCGTCAGCAGATTGGGATGGCATGCGTGACTATTTCGCATCCATCCCTTGGAGGCAGCGCTGTTTTGAGGGCAAGGATTCCTCTGCGAGTGCCGATGCTATTGCCGACGAGATCAGATTGGGAATGGAATATTACATTCCCTACTCTGAGGTTGTCGGCAGTGGCCGTGGACGCCCTTGGTTTAACCGTGAATGCGCAGATGCTGTAAGTAAGAAACAGGCTGCGTATCGCGAGTGGATCAGGGGTCGCGCTACGAGGGATCCCAACATAATCGCTCTCAAAACAGCTTATAACCAAGCCTCCAAGGCCTGCAAGAAGGCGTACGTCAGGGCGGATGCCCAGCGCGTCAACCGGATTGGATGTGCTTTGTCAGATCAGCCGACAAACAGCCGAGCTTATTGGAGCCTGGCTAAAGCTGTGCAATCCAATTTCTGTCGCCCTTCACTGCCACCGCTGAGGTATTCGGATGGGTCGCTGGCTCACGGGCCGCAGGAGAAAGCCACTTTATTGGCAAATCTCTTTGCGGCTAACTCGCGGATCGATGACCGCAACGCGCTGCCGCCCACACTGCCTGACTGCGGACATACTATGCCCGATGTCCGTATTAGGCAGTGTGATGTGCGGCGGGTATTGCGGTCTCTTGATGTCCGCAAAGCCAGTGGCCCGGACGGTATCCCAGCTGTAGTCCTACAAAGGTGTGCAGCTGAGTTGTCTCCTGTGCTGACGCGCCTTTACCGAGCTTCCTTTCTCTCGGGTACTGTGCCGCAATCTTGGAGGGATGCTAACGTGCAACCGATCCCAAAAAAGGGTGATCGATCGGACCCTGCCAACTACCGTCCAATCGCCATAACCTCAGTGATAGGTAAGGCAATGGAGCGGATCATCAACATGCACCTGATCCGCTACCTGGAGGATCACTCGTTGATCAATGACCGGCAGTATGGCTTTCGGTCGAAACGATCGACGGGTGATCTTCTGGCCTTCCTATTGCACCGCTGGGGGGAGGCGGTTGATAAGTATGGAGAGGCCCTCGCCGTAAGCCTTGACATCGCTAAGGCTTTTGACAGGGTCTGGCACCGTGGCCTTCTCTCCAAGATTTCGGCATATGGACTTCCCGACAACCTGTGTAAGTGGATCGCCGGCTTTCTGCATGGGCGTAGAATTCGTGTCCTTGTTGAAGGACACTCTTCTCGGCTCATGTCAGTTAGTGCCGGGGTGCCACAAGGTTCTGTGCTCTCGCCCACCTTGTTTATTCTGCATATCAATGACATGCTGCCACTTGGCAACATTCATTGCTATGCAGATGACAGCACTGTACATGGGCGTTATTGCAGCAAGCCTCCTGGTAGTCGGGAGGTCACTGAGAGGCAGAGAGGGGATCTTGTCGTTGAGCTGAATCAGACCTTAGACCTCATTGCGGCGTGGGGCACCGAAAATCTGGTTGAGTTTAACGCCAAGAAAACCCAGGTGTGCGCGTTCACGTGCAAAAAGTCCCCGTTTTCTCCTCTCCCCAACCTCGGGGGCAGTCCGCTCGTAATGCGGAACGGCCTAAATATCCTGGGTATGGATATACGCTGCGACCTGAACCCAAGGCATCATATCGAGGATGTAATATCCGCAACATCTCGCAGAGTCGGAATCCTGAACAGGGTGCGGAGATTCTTCTCGCCCGGTCAGCTTTGTCGTCTTTATAAAACACAGGTACGGCCGGGTGCGGAGTACTGTTCGCACCTCTGGGATGGTTCCGCCAAATATCTGCTTGATGCCTTGGACGGATTGCAGCGTCGGGCTGTCCGCATTGTGAATGATGCAGACGTTACAAGCGCCTTAGAGCCGCTGCAACTGCGTAGAAACATTGCAGCGCTCAGCGTGTTCTATCGTCTGTATCATGGTGAGTGCTCCGAAGAGTTGTTTGACCTGATCCCAGCTTCTCCTTTCCTAGCCAGAACCACGCGGGCCGGCTTACGAAACCACAGCTTGGTGGTCTCGTCCATCGCGGCACGAACCAAAAGGTTCTCTTCTTCCTACTTTTGCCGAACCGTTAAGCTGTGGAATAGTCTGCCGTCTCACGTGTTCCCTCCCTCCTATGACATTGGGTCCTTTAAGCGAAGCGTGAAGAAGCATTTATGCAGGCCGGCATGACTCTGGCGACCATTCATAAACTATGTTTATCGATGGTCGTTGGTTTTTTTTGGACTGCACTACGCTTACCATCAGGTGTAGTGTAGTCACTTTGCCGTGCTCGGATAAAAAAAAAAAAAAAAAAAAAAAAAAATTTTGAAAACCGGTTCACATTTGTCGGAAATATCGCGTAACATAAATAAAAAAAATTAAGACGAATTGAGGACCTTCTGCTTTTTTTTGAAGACAGTAGAAAAATGTATGTAAATGCTTCATTAAATGAGAGATAATCAATTTAATTACTAATGTTCATAACACCAACGAAATAAAAATAGACCTTGAAATAAGCTCTATCGAAAACAAAAATAATGTTTAAAATCGGTCCACATTTGGCGGAGATATCGCGTAAGGTATTTAAAAAATACTGACGAATTGAGGACCTTCTCCTTTTTGGAAGTCGGTGGATAACACCCTACAGTCACTTCCTTGGGCGCCTGTTAGTCGCCTCCTAGGTCTAGTGGCAACATATATGGCCTGTGGACCGGGAGGCTCTATGTTCGATTCCCAGGTCGGGCGGGGTGATTTTCTAATTTAATTCAACAAAAAAGGTGGACGTCAGGCAGTCGAAACTAAGCCGAACCCTTTCAGCAACCTACTCGAAAAAGAAGACTGTGCAACGACATGCGACAAGTGCTAGTTAAAAGAACAGCTTGCAGTAATTCGACCTGTACTTCTGAGTGTTAGGTTTTTAGGTGTCATGGCTTGGCCTGCCCTAAAGCGGCAGTTTAGGGGAATCCACGTTGCGGAGCTGAAATACTGCGGTGGATGTGCAACATGATTATACATCCCCGTTAGTCTTGGTGTCCGCGACATAGCAGATTAAATTCAAATCATTTATTCTGCAAAAAGGATATTCTATATCACTTTAACATGTCAATTACGAGTATATATTGAAAGAATAATAATAATGGCATCGGCATTTCGTGGCTATCCCTGAGAAGAAATGCCGAAACAGACTCAAGGGTTATCGCCTCTTTTAAAGTCCATAAAATACATAATATATCATCATCATCATCATCAGCCATAGGACGTCCACTGCTGAACATAGGCCTCTCCGAAAGATTTTCAGATAAATACTAATAATAAATTAACCGCAGGAATGTTGTTGGAGATTGTATGGTCACGTTATGAGGTAACCTCAGGAGTACATCAGTCGCAAGATTCCAGACTAGACAGAGCGAGAGGTGCGTTGTGCGAGTGCGTGCGTGAGGTTTAACACCATATTTACGATGGCAATTTAGGCGGATATGAATATCCAAGCATCAGCAAACATCGCCTGAATTAAGAATTAAAACCAGGATCGGTCCAAAGGTCGTATATGACGCCATTGATTTGTGTTTTTTTATCCGTGTACGGCAAAGTGGCTACACTACACCTGATGGTAAGGGTAGTGCAGTCCAAAAAAAACTAGCGACCACCGACAAACACTGTATTTATCAGAGGTCGTTAGATTCATGCTAGTCTATTTATGCTTCTTCACACTCCGAATCCGAAGAGGAAAGAAGCAAATCGAGGGGCTTGCGACAAGACAGGCAGATGACCGATGCAGATACAGGTATACCCCCATACCCGTCTCAACCAACCATCAAGTCATGCCGCAAGCTCGTCGAGAGAACCGGAAGTACACTGGCTGACCATGGAACGCGAACCACACACGGAGTGTAGGTCACTATGGCAGGTTTTAGCACCATGTGTACGGTGATCGGCATCCGGTCGGATACGAATTTCCTACCACCAGCATTTGACTAAGGAGGGGGCATAAATCCTTACTATTTATAATTTATCTTGTACCACACCTCATAGATTTTCTATTGACTACGTTCCCCGCAGGGTTATGTATAAATTAGAAGGCACTGTGCCTTAATTGTAGCAATTCGAGCTTCGACACTAACACAAAAGCTCTATCTAGTCTCTACATTTAACAAACATTAAGATATTTCAATATAAATAATATTGAAATATCTTAATGTATCATCTATAATATTATTATACTGCTTCGGTGGCGTATTTGTATTACTTGCGTGGTACGACTAGCATCCCTGAGGTCTTGGGTTCGATCCTCGGGTCGGGTTTCTTACTTAGTATCAGTCCGGAGTCTGGAATTTGTGCCCGATATAGCGATGGACTCGCATTGTACCGCATTTGCGAAGTGGGGCGAAAATAATCTTGGCGAAATGTGTATTTTCTAGTACTCTAGTTCTCTGCCTGCCCCTTTCGTGATAAAAGCGTATGCTTGTGTTTGTGTATAATTTTGTAGAAGCAATATTATTATCGTGCCTTTAATCTAGTGATAATGCATATGAGCTAGGATCGAAATGTGCTGGGTTTGATAAAGGTCAGGAACAGCAGTTTTTAACACGATTTGACCAGGACTGAATTCCCCAGAGGAGGTTGACGTCAAGGACGCAGCTAATCGTAAAAATTAACAAACAAACAAATACACTCAACAGTCACACACCTAGTCCTGACTCCACACTAGGTGTAACCTGTATCGTGGGTGTCAGAGACTATGAGAGACGCACGGTGTCACAACACCCAGACTTAAAACATATATCTGTGGGCCACACAAACATTTGACTCGATGCGGGAATCGAACACACGGCCTCTCGTTTCACAGCCGGCTACTCGCCCGCTGCGCCACGGAGGCAGTCCTTATATGGCTGGCCCTGTAATTAAGCCGAAAACGTTCCGCAACATTTGAAAAAGTGTGGTACGCCCGTACGCCAACCCCACAATTAAGCAAAGTTAACAAATGTATGTGCAATAAAACATAAGCTCACGCCTGTATCCCCGAAAGGGTAGGCAGAGGCGCACTAGCAAACTAGTACACCCACATTTCGCCGAGCTTAGTTCCGTCCCAGATGTGATAGGGGGCGAGCCTATCGCCATTTCGGGTACAAAATCCAGACTCCGGGCTGATATGGAAAAATCCAATATCACTTTGTCCGACCCGGGGATCGAACCCGAGACCTCAGAACCGTAGTCGTACCGAAATACAACCACGCCACCGAGGCAGTCATGTGCAATAAAAGAAATTGTTATTTTACAACCTAGGATTCGACCTCAAAACTTCGCCAGTTCCACAACCAATTTGTGGTTATAATTGCTATGACATCCAGACTAATCTGAAGTCTAGGCTTGCAATGTTCTGTAATTGGATGGTAATAAGTTCGGGTCAAGTATGATTAGGCCGATACATCAATGTCGGCGAAGTCCGTGTTGCTTGATGAATCGGCCTCTGTTTGTAAAGGCCAGGCTATCAAGCAAGTTTCCATACAAAATAATCATAAGTTTAAAAACTTAACAGACCGACTTCAAATCCGATCGTAATTTATATCACCACCCTTGAAATAAGCTCTATCGAACACAAAAAGAATTTTGAAAATCGGTCCACATTTGGCGGAGATATCGCGTAACATACATAAAAAAACAG
Source organism: Clanis bilineata (assembly GCA_036417725.1). Lineage (NCBI taxonomy): Eukaryota > Metazoa > Arthropoda > Insecta > Lepidoptera > Sphingidae > Clanis > Clanis bilineata. The sequence goes on along the minus strand of CM071155.1, from coordinate 1,046,435 downwards.
ACGAATTGAGGACCTCCTCCTTTTTGGAAGTCGGTCAAAAATTGATCTCAAGCTTCAGTACCGCCATCAACTACTTATTACAATGCGAGGGCGATTATTACAATTTACACCCTAGAATATTTTGTGAATGGTTAAGAATCACGTAAGATAAGTTTATTCTCTCAATATTATTTCGCTGGCCGACCTGGCGCGCGTATATTTCAAATAAACTGAGCGACTTATGACCAAGTTTTGTGCTGTTAATTAAATCAAACAATTAATTAAACATCAGTGCATTTTATGGGATATCGTTAAAAATCGCGCCCGCAGAACCGGACGCCGCGCCTGTCTGAACGAGGCCTTAGAAACACGTCATATTGTGTTATTTTTGAGTAAATACCAAATAGTCATCAAAATCCCACAACCCTAGCAAATACTCAATGGAGAGAATCCTACTTCCACTACGAATTTTCGACGCACAAACAGTGTTGCCACAAAATAAATGGCGTAACCAAACGCAAAGCTATTACCAAAACAGTTTATAAACTCAATAAACAAAACCTTACCTCCATTGAAACGCAGGCAGTAAAATGTACTGAAAACCTCAGAGTCGGCCCCCACTAAATCTCGCGTCTTAATTAACGCCTCATACTAAACGCCACAATGTATTAAATCCTGAACTGGCCGTGGGTTACGTAAAATAGAGCCTTAAACTTGGGGCGCAGGGTTGGAAATGGCTTGGTGGTAGATAGCGAATGAAAGTACGCTGACGAATGTCTAGTACACGGGTGGGTTGGTGATGGTATAATTATGTACAGAGTCGACAGTGTCCATATTGCGCCGTAATTCTACCTATATGCGACATGTTATAAAATGCGAACTACTTCTTTCTTTCTACCTGCCCTTATCCCACCTTAATGTGGGGTCGACGCAACACACTTTTTCAAGCATGTTGCAAAGAGGATTTGGCTTAGTTTTTATGACCGGCCGCCTGCCTGACGTCAACCCGCTATGAGGGATCCAGTCCCGGGCAAATTAAATTAGAAAATTTACTTTGCTCGACCTGAGAATCGAACTCAGGACCTCCCGGTCTACATGCTGCCACTAGACCACGGAGGCGACTATAAAATGCGAACTACATTGGCCTTTTTAAAAGGAGAAATTATTAGTGTAATATTATTGTTGGTATTTCTAAAGCATTCGTAGTTTATTTTATTAATTTAGTTATTTATTACAAACATAAATAAGCTCACATCTGAATCCCGGAAGGGGTAACCAGAAGGAACGAGTGAACTAGAATACTCACATTTCACTAATATTATCCGTCCTAGATGTAATAGGGGAGAGCTTGACACCAATTGAACGCCTATCAAACTATATAATTAATTTGTTTTTGTGAATCTTGTTCCCAAACCGATAAATATAATATCCGTTTTCGGTGAACAAACTATAAAGATTTAACTGACTTCCTTTGTGGTGACATCAGTTACAATTAAATCAATTTAATTATTAAAATTAGGATGATTGCCTCGGTGGCGTGGTTGTATTTCCGTACGACTACCCTCCCCGGTCGGGTAAAGTGATATTGGATTTTTCCATATCAGTCCGAAGTCTGGAATTTGTGCCCGATATGGCGATAGGCTCGCCCCCTATCACATCTGGGACGGAACTAAGCTCGGCGAAATGCGGGTGTTCTAGTTCGCTAGTGCGCCTCTATCTTCCCCTTCGGGGATACAGGCGTGAGCTTATGTAATTAGGATGTTCTTATCTTTGGAATTATAATACAAATTATGGCCCATCTATCAGCACTACTTTCCTAGTCTATGGCCAGCACTCGACATGCATGACGGTTGACGCGCGACGTGTCTCCCGAACGAAAATTAAATTGTCATTATAATTGACAGGAAAGTCTTCAGTCGTTACGCGTGGGGCGTGTTAGCACTTATTCCGTGCTGTCACTAATTTATATGGCGTGTTTTATTCAGAACTGGGTACATTTCGCACACGCCAAGTGAGACCACGTGATAAACCTGGAACCTTATTGGCTATGACTATAAGATGAACGCCTAACGCCGTCGTGTCTCGTTAATTTATTTTTTTATATTATATGAAATATTATTTTAATCATGCTCTTTAAATGTATTTCATTAACTCAACGTGGGATTTTGATGGGTAGTCAGGGTGGGCGTCGCTTGTTAAAATTATTTAATATTATTGTCTAGAGTTGTGTTTTCTTTTAAAGTGATGTGGTTTTATGCACCAAACTTTATTGAAGATGGACATTATAATGTGGAGACTTTTTAACCGGTGATCTATGATGAGTTTTGTGTTTGGTGCTTTGGATAGCTTTGTTCGGTAGATTCGCTGAGAGAAGGTCATATTCTGAGAGGTATCGTTCTGATAGGAATTCCATCAGGATCTTGAGATCGTCTACATCTAAGTCTCGTGGTTATTGCGAAAACTTGATAATTGCTCTACTTACCTACCTTGACATTGGCAATAATAATCATTTTAGCTTATGGCCGTCCACTGCTGGACTTTGTAAAATCATCGCTTGTAAACCATTTTTTAAAGAAGAAGAAGAACGCACCGTTGTAAGTTACTCTTTTCGAGTTGTGGTTGTGAATCAGGTTTCTGAACTTGGAATAGTGTGTGGTGACTTCCAGAGATTAATAAAAGTGTTACGTGGCGTCGTGTATGCCAAATGTGCTTCTTTCCTTCCCCACTAATAACAAACCAGTAGTCAAAGGGTGCCGCGTATATCCATTAGGCTTTAATGTGCAAATAATTAACGCTTTCATAACTTCCTACATGCGAGACGATCTTTAATTAAAAATAAAGTAGATCGCATCGTTTCGATTCGAATTTGATGTCAACATTATTTATGCTAGAGCCTTATCATCCTCATAATAGACTTGCAGCGCTATGACTAATCTAGAGTTAAACCTAAATTCGATTTATCCTCTCTTATCTTATCCTTCGACTCTTATCTTTATGTCAAGATTTGGGGATAGAGATTTAAGTGGTCCTTAAAATATGTTAAAACATATAGATACATGCATAATCTCACGCATGTATCACGAAGCGGTAAGCACAAGTGAACTAGCGAAATAGAACACCCACATTTCGCCGAGCTCATCTACGTCCCAGATGTGACGGGAGGCGAGCCTATAGTCATATCGGGCACAAATTCCAGATTCCCGGCGGATAGAATAAAAAACCCAATAACACTTTGCCCGACCCGGGGATCGAAACCGAGGCCTCAGGACGGTAGTCGTACCGCAATACAACTACGCCACCGAGGCAGTCACCAGTTGAAACACGTCATGGCCTAAAAATCCTAAAATGTGCTTTTAATTAACCAATAAATAATCCAATTTATACATATAAAGTGTTTCATTGTATTCATAAATTACAATTAAAAACAACAAAGCAAATCTATTCCTGGAACTGATATTTTCTTAAACACAAACTAAAACCCATTTCACATGACTCCATAAATAGCTCCATTAAAAATTAGCTCCAATAAAGTCGAACACGCGACAAAGACGAACGCTTGCGACATAAATAACGACATTTTGTCGAGACAGCGCCGCCGTGCGCGCGCGCATCTCTGGCGTGGATTAATCACTGACAATCACTGCGATTGAGACGAAGCATTGCATTGGCGTAAATAATGTTCAAATATTTATTATTGTATTATTATAGAGTTTACAGTGCTGGTACAGCATTTTAATAGAGTCCAGGGAGGCAAACTCTAACAACGCCTTTTCTAATTGGTAAAGGAGAAGACGGTCACCTTCTTTTCTACTGGGCACGGCAAAATGGGACACAAGGATAGGAGAGAGGATGAAAGATGGTGTAAGACAATTGTCAACTGGTGGCCTTGAGATGGCAAGAGATGTAAGTAAACCAGCAGCCCGTTGGTCAGACGACATTGTAAGACAAGCTGGATACTGGTGGTTGAGAACTGCACAGGACCGTTAGTTACGTTACGTTATTGGCATGCCAGAGACTCTTCTCTGGCATGACACATGTAACGGTAAGAGGCCTATACCCAGCATGAGTGAATAAAGACTGATTATGATGATAACGGCAAAAAGACTACACTGCAACTGATGGTAAGCGTGCAGTCCAATCCGGTTGTCAGAATCATGCCGGTCTATTTATGCTTCTTTACACTCCGAATCCGAAGAGGGAAGAAGCAAATCGAGGGGCTTACGACAAGACAAGCGGATGATCGATGCAGACACAGGGATACCTCCGTACCCGTCCCAACCAACCATCAAATCATGCCGTAAGGCCCTCGAGAGAACCGGAAGTAATTGATGGTATGTGGTTACTGTCGATTATAGTCGGTTACTGTCACTATCATATGAACGACATTGAATGACAATGCTAGAGGCTTTCAACCCACCGTGGGTAAGTAGTAAGCCCTCTCTTTTTTTATCCGGGCACGGCAAAGTGACTACACTGCACCTGATGGTAAGCGTAGTGCAGTCCAAAAAAACTAGTATAGGGCTTCCTAAAATCTGGCTCACCGTACGCAATACAACCAACAAACATTACCCCCTTTCCAGAGCAGTCGGGTAAAAATGTATAACTTTTCGATAAAGTCGAACGCGACATAAAGACGAATAAAGTGTAGTAAATTACCACAATCTGTCAGGATAGCGCCGCATCGTCGCACCGCACCGTACTGCGCTGCGCACGCGCATCTCTGGCATAGATTAATTACCAAGAGATGGAGAAGGGTGAGTTTAATTTATACCTTCAATTTATTCGTATACGGTTCATCGGCGTTAAGTTATGTCCACATTTATTATTGGATTATTGATTTATTTGAGCGCACTAACATACAAAATACATCAGCTTTGTATTTTCGCAACTAATTTTTTTGGTATAATTTCGAGGCTACGAATTTTCACAACCTACTGCAGGATTTCCACAGCTATCTACTTCATACTTGAAATGAGTTCATTGTATGATACTATGTTTTAAAGCGGCTATCAGTTCTACGAGCTATGTGCCCTGCCCACTGCCACTTCAACTTGCTTATCCGCTGGATGTAGGCCGCTTCCGACAGGACAATCTGGAAATCGTTGGTGGAGGCCTATGTTCAGCAGTCGACGTCTCGACGTCCTATGGTTGATGATGATGGTTTAAAATATCGTACAAATGTAATGAACGCGCATAAAGCTCGATAGTCGACATTATCCAGGCCTGAGGCATTAAAGTAAACCTCTCATTAGAAAAAATCCTTGCTTAGTTATTGAACAATAGGCATAATAAAAGCTTAAACGTGAGTAAGACCATGCAAAAAACAATATATAACTAAAGCATAACATAACATAAGCTCACGACTGTATCCCCGAAGGTGTAGGCATAGGCGCACTAACCAACTAGTACACCCACATTTCGCCGAGCTTAGTTCCGTCCTAGATGTGATAGGGGGCGAGCCTATCGCCATATCGGGCACAAATTCTAGACTCCGGTCTGATATGGAAAAAATCCAATATCACTTCGCCCGACCCGGGGATTGAACCCGAGACCTCAGGACGGTAGTCGTACCGAAATATAACCACGCCACCGAGGCAGTCGATTTAACTAAAACTATGACAAAAACATGTTCTCTATCGTATCGGAACAATGGAACAAAAACAATGTATAAATATTATAACATTTTTATACATTGAAACAAATACTGAGAGCACAATTCGCAAAATATACACCGTGCCTTTAAAATTTCATCCCCGTATCACAATCAAATAGCCAATTACGGAAATCTGGTGTAAAATTTAATTAACTACATGTTTTTATATTCGCTTGAATCACGAAACGAAGAGATTGTTTGATACTAAACGTCATACCACCAACACTTCAGTGGCGAAGGGTGCAAAATTGTAAAAGGGAAGCCTATGCATGTTTCACACTTTTTCAAGCATGTTGCACATTAGATTTTACAACTGGCTGCCTGCCTGACGTCAACCCCCTCTGAGGGATCCAGTCCCTAGCAAATCAAATTAGATAAATTGCTTCGCTTGACCTGGGAATCGAACCCAGGACCTGCCAGTCCACAGCCCATATAAGCTGCCACTAGGCCAAGGAGGCGACTGGTCAAAAAAACTTAATACAATGCGTAAGTAATTCTATGTGGACCGTAACTGTTCCGTAAACCCTTTCACGAGATTTGACACTGATTGATGGATCATGCAAAAACTGAACGCACACCGCACCTTGTTCTATACTTCACTCCCTCGTGGCATATTCATTCATTTCAGTCAGGATGGTTTCAGGAAAGAGACAGAAGAAGTACCAGTAACACCTATTTCCACATAGCTAACTTTTGAAATATAGAAACTTTATTTAGCCAATATGAACAATGACAGGGAAGAATTAGAAATTATTAAATTCAAAACAAAATATGTAATAAATAAATAATAAATAACGCCCAACAGTCACACTAAGATTTTAATCTTGTGTCGTGGGTATCAGGAACTACGAGAGACGCACGGTCTCACAACATCCAGACCCGAAACAAATATCTGTAGACCAAACATTTGTCTCGGTGCGGGGATCGAACCCGCGGCCTCTCCCTTCACAGCCGGCTACTCGCCCGCTGCACCACGGAGGCTGTCGCTACTCGACCGCTGTGCCACGGAGGTTGTTAAGCCTCAATAGAAACCAAGAGGTAACAAATTGTGTTAATTACTAAGTACGATATTATAAATAATACTTTTTTGACTCCTACCCTCCTCGTGAGTCGCCTCCTTGGTCTAGTGGCAGCATATATGGGCTGTGAACCGGAAGGGTTCGATTCCCAGGTTGGGGAAAGCGAATTTCCTAATTTAATTCGCCCGAGACTGGATCCCTCATAGGGGGTTGACGTCAGGCAGGCGGCCGGTCGTAAAAACGTAGCCATATCTGCAACATATTTGAAAAAGTGTGTTGCGCCGACCCCATATTAAGGTGGGATAAGGGCAGGAAGAAAAAAAAGCTAGCATGAAATGTCAAAAAAAACCTCATAGTCAAGTTACAGGAAAATTTTTGACAATCGAATGGGTGTCGTATCGATGCGTGTATGTTGTATGACACTTGTATGAAATATTAACCAAACGTCATTAGTGCGCAGCGGCCTAGATACGATTTTTAAAATATATTCCAGCCACTAAATGAAGTCGTAGTCGTAAAAGTGGCAGAGCCACGCTGTAGACAGCAACGTCTATAGCACGGAAGGGCCGGTTCGATCAGTTAGATACCACTGTCTCACAGAAAACCGACGTAAAGTGGCAACTTGCTGTCGCGTTTCGTTCGGTGAGTGAGATTTCCGGTGGCCACCACTCCCTTTCCCAATCCCCTTCCCTCCCTTTCCATTCCCTCCTTTTAGGTTGGCAACGCACCCATGATTCTTTTTGTGTCTTGGGTGTCTATGGGCGGTGGAGATCACTCACCATCAGGTGACCCATCTGCTCGTTTGCCAATCTCTGCTATAAAAAAAAAGAAAAAGTCGAATTGAATTCGTATCGAGTGTCAAATCAGCCCCCTGCTCAGGCTGCTGATCAAATGTGCAGTTCGATTTAAGCCCAAAATAAGTGGTCCATATTACCAGACATCTGAAAACGGTAAATCAACTTCATCTGTCCACCCCATTGATAAAGTGGTTTAAGATACGGTCGCTTGTTTTAACATCGAAATTTCGGAGATTTGGAAATTATATCTTTATAACTCTGTTCGGCTGCTTCGGTGGCGTGGTGGTATTTCGGTACGACTACGGTTCTGAGGTCTCGGGTTCGATCCCCGGGTCGGGCAAAGTGATATTGGATTTTTCCATGTCAGCCCGGAGTCTGGAATTTATGCCCAATATGGCGATAGGCTCGCCCCCTATCACATCTAGGACGGAACTAAGCCCGGCGAAATGTGGATGTTCTAATTCGCTAGTGCGCCTCTGCCTACCCCTTTCGGGGACACAGGCGTGAGCTTATGTCATCATCATCATCATTATCAGCCATAGGACGTCCACTGCTGAACATAGGCCTCCCCCAAAGATTTCCAGATCGACCTGTTGGAAGCGGCCTGCATCCAGCGACTTCCTGCAACCTTTATCAGGTCGTCGGTCCACCTTGTAGCTTATATATGATTATTTAAATTGACTTAAAACATTGTCGGGATTAACCACGGACGTAGAAAAAAGGACGTAGCCTTAGGAACATTAAAGTAAAGCAGGGTTTTCTGTCGATCCGATCTATCAATACGTATCGCCATCGATAATCTAATGCGCCTCTGCCTACTCCTTCGGGGATACAGGCGTGAGCTTATGTTATGTTAACTCTGAATATTTTATAATATTATTAGACAGCCTCGGTGGCGTAGTTGTATCGTGACTACAGTCCTGAGGTCTCGGGTTCGATCCGTGAACCAAGTAACAAGATTTGAGTCTTTCTACTCTATCAGCTCAGAGTCTGGAATTTGTGCCCGATATGGAATATGAGCATGGAAATATTTGGAGGAGGCCTATGTTTAGCAGTGGACGTCCTATAGCAGATGATATGATGCCATAAACTCGTCCCCTATGGCGACAAACGCCATTAAAATAATATATGTTGCTAGTTATGGAACTGTTACTAAAGATTGAAATAAAACTATTTTTACGGATTCTATCACGATTAGGTTTTAATTATCATTCCCGACGTTTCGAAGGATTTGCAGTCTTCGTTGTCACGGGTCAGACAATGTATAATATGTTATTTCAATGTATAATATTCGCGTAAACTTAAGAAATCAGTATGTTACTAAGGAGCCTGAAAGTAGATAAGTACTTTATTTTTCTTTATAAAACGAAAACACCAAATTCTGCTTGAAGAATCACAATAGCTCTCAAGCCTAATGTTGTTTAAATCTATCTTAAACTCATACAAAAGATGTTTCTGAAGATAATAGCATTAAACTAAAGGTATAAAGTGGAGCGAAGTAATAGTCGTAAAAGAATCGAATTAGATTGACGTTGATATAAAGAAGTCTGGACTTACTGTTGCCATAGACATAGATTAACACAGAGGGAGTTATCAGGTAGTCAGTCGTACAACTACGTCACTTTTTCATGTTAATTATTATGTTTCAAAAAATGGCGTCGGCATTTCGAGGCTATCCCTGAGAATAAATGCCGAAACAAACTCAAGGGTTATCGCTTTTTTACAGTCCAGACAATTGTTAACGTGATGAAATTATGCAAGTGCAATAAATGGCATTTAGGAATGCATTTGTGAGAACATAGTATTGTCTGTCTGTATCTGACACTAGAGTGGGTTCAGAGCAAGTCATAGAAGAAGACTGAGACTGCCCTTACACCACTTATGGGTATTGGTCCAACACACTATGCAATAATCACAAGTTTAAAAACTTAACGGACCGACTTCAAATCCGATCGTGACCAAATCTATATTGGACCACCCTTGAAATAAGCTCTATCGAACACAAAAATAATTTTGAAAATCGGTCCACATTCGGCGGAGATATCGCGTAACATACATAAAAAATACAGACGAATTGGAGACCTCCTCCTTTTTGGAAGTCGGTTGAAAATAATTCTAGTTAGATTTTTCGTTCAGGTCCCTGCCTAACAATAACCCGCCCTGGGCGATCTAGCCCGGGGCAAACGAAATTTAAAAAATCGCGTTGCCAGATCTAGGTATCGAATCCAAGACCTCCCTGTTCACATCCTATATTACCCCGTCACTAAACCAAACGGGTCTTAACAACTCATCAAGCTCTTGTGATGTCATAGCAAAACCAAAAATGCAGTATGTTTGGTTTACATACAAATTAAAGTACGTCCTCTATTTTAGAACTATATCTGTGACTCAGGCATCAGACTTATATAAACTAATAAACCATTATCTTGATGGCGAATCTTATTAACTTAGATAAAAATAGTAAGTACGTCATAAAATTAATTAATGTTAAAGCAGCGAATTATCGAAATAATGATAAGAATCTATACGAGTAAATTTTCTTCAAAAACACTGTAACCGATGATAGGACTGATGTGAATGGGAGAGTCAGGCTATAGTTAGTAATGTGGGAAACGGAACGTAAGTGAGAGTGAAAGGGATGAAAGTATAGGAGATAGAGGGACAGAGGAGAGAAAGCAAGATGGCGTAAGATTACTGTGAAAAGACGTGTTCGCGCTAGGCTAAGGGAAAATTAAAATAAATTCAGTTCACTTTAAAAGCTTTAGTTTTTTAATTTGAGCGATATCCCACAGCAATGTCTACAGCAATGGGCCGGCTCAACTGTTTTGATACCACTCACTGACGGAAAACCGAAGTAAAGTGGCATGACTTTGTTTTGTTCGGTGAGTGATATTTCCAATAGCCCAAATCGTATTAATCGGTATTTTATGCGGCAAATATGTAATTTTCATGATTCTTATCGAGTTTGATAGAGCCTGTGACTGTTGGCCTCCGAAGGTGATCCCATAGTTATGCATTTGGTTAAGATCGGAAGTCGTTTTTTTTAATTTTGAACTTGTATTATTATTCCAATAAAATATTGTCATAAATTCGCAATATTTCACGGTAGCAGCAACTCGGCTGTGCCCCTAGCGGCAGTTACATTTTTCGGCATTTAAAAAATAATTAAATGCCCCAGATATTTTATAAAAGTCGGGACATGTTTTAAGTAAAAAACCCCAATTTTCACACTCATATTACCGATACTCGTGGACGTAAAAAAGAAGTTGGACGGAGCGCTTGGGACATTGAAAGTGAAGCAAGATTTTCGGTCCATTCGAACGACACGTAATGGCGTGACTGATCGAATTATCCGAAAACCCCGCTTGACTTTCAAAGTTCATAGCGCTCGGTCCATCTTTTTATTGCGTCCGTGATCGATACTATTCCGAAACATCGCGTGCACCCTTAAACAGAATCACATAAACTCAAAAATAACTTGTTTACTCAGCACTCGTAAATCTGGCGTGCACTAATAAAGTGGACAGACAGACAAATGCACCATATCTATATATGTTTGGGCGAACAATTTAAATTCCGTGCGTTCCCGCGGGACGACGCCATGCTGTTTATTACCCGTTATTTTAGAAATTGATTTTACTTAGCGCCTGTTTCACAATATAGCTATATTTAGCTTCTTTTGTGTAGTGTAATGTTACATAGAGATGTTACATTGAAAGGACTGTCGCTCCTCTCAGTTGGGAATGGAACGGACTGCCCAAACGAGTGTAGGAGGTTCGGGACCAACCCCAAAAAGAGCATACTCCTCTGACTTTTCTATGTTAAGTGTATTTTTCTTGTGAATTATCGCCTGCATTAACGGCGAAGCAAAAAATCGTGAGGAAACCTTCATACGTGAGAAAATTATTCACAAGAATTTTGAAGGTATGTGAAGTCTACCAACCCGCAATAGGCCAGCGTGGTAGACTATGACCAAACCTCTCTCATTGCTATAGGAGGCATGTGCCCAACAGTGAGACAGTAATATTACAGGGCTAATTTTATTATTATTTTTTATATAATAACGTTACATAGTATAAAGCAAAATAAAAAAAATACAGTCGAATACAAGACCTCCTCCTTTTTTGAAGTCGGTCAAAAGTTTAAAAAGTTTTCCCTGAACAAATTGTATCGAAATATCGTTTGTGCTTTTAGCTTTCCGAAGTCAAATGGCAAAAAAGGAAGCCTTATAGTTTCGTCATGTCCGTCTGTGTGGTCTGACCGCGGTTTATCTCAGAGTCTAGACAGCCTCCGTGATGGGAAAGTAGCCGGCTGTGAAGCGAGAGACCGCGGGTTCGGTCCTCGCACCGAGAAAATTGTTTGTATGGCATTGAGATATTTGTTTCGGGTCTGGGTGTTGTGAGACCGTGCGTCTCTCGTAGTTCCTGATACCCACGACACAAGACTCGATCTTAGTGTAGGGTCAAGACTATGTATCTGACTGTTAGGTGTTATTTATTGTTATTTATTTATTTACTATTAGTAGGTACTGGAGAGCTGTAATTTATCATATCAACCACGCTGAGAAATTGACAAAAATATTTCCGGTTTGAATTTTAAGGCAAACTATTGCGGTTAACTAGACTTTACAAGTTAACGAGTAGTAGGACCAAAATAAAAAGAAAAAATCGTAAAAATACTTTTGACTATCACTTAGATGAAGTTGTTAGTTATGTAAAACAGGTAGTAAATATGAGTTTATGGACAATATACTTAAAATTATGTTTAAGTAACAGTTACCCTTACATCAGAACCCTGTACTGTGTGTGATCATATAAGCGGTATGCACTTGTCCGGTTTTTATTATTTTAGATATCCTGACAAGTACACACGTGAATAGATACTATCCTTTTTAAAGTAGGTTAATATAGGAAATGACGTCAATCGACCAACAGTTAGGCTGTAACAAAGAGGTAAGTTATTCAATACAAGCATCCGGTGTATAACTAGTTTCAATGGAAATGCAACCGCTCCATAAGTACGACGGATGGCTGACGGAGGCACGTGTCCATTAGACGCAGTAATACGGGACTTTCAAACAATTCATGAGGTTCTTCATTTGTCTGTACGTTTCTATGTATGTTACTAAAGATTTTCGAAATGCGGATCGTTTCTTACACGACATGACATATAACATACATAAGTTCACGACTGTATCCCCGAAAGGGTAGGCAGAAGCGCACTAGCCAACTAGTGCACCCACATTTCGCCGAGCTTAGTTCCCAGATGTGATAGGGGGCGAGCCTATCGCCATATCGGGCACAAATTCCACGATTACTTACACGACGCACGTATAAATTTGGTTAATATCAGCGGGCCCGAGCAGGAAAATTTCTGACAATCGTAAATGTATTCGAACTCTATGCGCGTCTGTGAAATTTGTATGAAATATTAACTAAATGTCATCAGTGCGCAACGAGCTCGAATACAATTAAGATTATCAGAAATTTTCCTGCTCGGGCCGCTGATGAGTATGGAGTAAACTTCTAAAAAACTAATAGCATGGACATTGAAATAAAACTATTTTTACGGATTCTATCACGATTTGGTTTTAATTTTTATATCCGACGTTTCGAGGCTTTGCAGTCTTCGTGGCCACGGGTTGATCAGCCCAACAAATTAAAACCAAATCGTGATAGAATCCGTCAAAATAGTTTTATTTCAATGAATACCATTCGCGTAAACTTAAGAAATCAGTAATAGCATGGACGTCGAAATTTTTTATAGTAGAAACTGACTAACAAGCAGATGGGTCACCTGATGGTAAGTGATCTCCACCGCCCATAGACACCCAGGATACCAAAGTAATCGTGGGTGCGTCGCTAACCTTAAAGAAAGGTATAGGGATTGAGAATGGGAGGGTGGAATTGGGCTACCAGATCACACACAAAACAAAAGAATTCACTGCCACTTTACGTCGTTTTTCTGTGAGACAGTGGTATCAAAGCGGTCGAAACGGCTTATTCGTACCGTAGAAGTATTGTAGAAATTTCCTCCTCGGTGGCTCCACATAACATGTCCTCCAAACGAGGCTTAAAAAAGTATTTTCATGGTAAATAGCGACTTGGCTCTCTAATGATGTCCTTGGGCGGTGGTAATGAATTACCATCAAGTGGGTCGTCTGCTACTCTATCTTTTTTGTCTAAGAAGTCACGGGTGGAGTCGGGAGTAATAGCTAGCCGTAAATAACCAATATCATCGTAACACAATGGAGCCACGCCGTTATAGAATTTCCTCCGGTCCAGCGTTGTATTGAAGTTTGAAACAACACGCCGATGTACCGGACGCGATAGTTTCAACTGCCAAGTTTGGTCGGGCTTCACTGGATTATCTCGCCAAGTCTTATCATGACCACTACAACATTCAAGTATTTTAACTTTCTTGATTAATCTCTCTCTCTTTAATTTTTTTACGGCCGGTCTCAATAAACGATCCCAGTTTGAGAGTGCAGATAGATCGCGATTATGGACCAATCAAATCAAGTCATTAGACGAAGTCATGTTCAAACTGTATTCTTATTGGCTATTTTTTGTAATCTATCTGCACATTTGAACTGAGATTGTTTATTGGAACCGGGCGTATGTCTCCATTAGTCTCGCCTAAAGTTAAACCAGCGCCACAGATAAGCTATGCACACTAATGCGCCTCTACAAAAGTACCCTACACACACACTGACACTCCGTCGCCGCCATTACGTAGCGATAGATCGGATCGACAGAAAACCCTGCTCCATTTTCAATGTTCCTAGCGCTATGTCCTCTTTTTTCTACATCCGTGGTTAATCCCAACAATGTTTTAAGTCAATTTAAATAATCATACATAAGCTACAAGGTGGATCGATGACCTGATAAAGGTCGCAGGAAGTCGCTGAATGCAGGCCGCTTCCAACAGGTCTATCTGGAAATCTTTGGGGAGGCCTATGTTCAGCAGTGGGACAGTAATACAACAGAGCTAATATTATTATTATAAGCACCAAGAGTGTGACAATATATATTTTTATAAGGATACGAATTTAGAAACCAGACGGCTCTACCACTCAAAATAAAATGGATATTTCACCTGACAATAATGGAAGATAAATGTGCACAAGACCAAAAACAAAAGCAGCCATAGACTGTAGTTCAGCTCGATGTACCGTTCACAGCACAATACATCTGTCTGTCTGTCCATCTGTCCATCGATGAGGATAAATTTATGTACGGTATATAGATGGATAGGGCATCGAACAAGCTCGATGTATTTTAGAGTAATATCACAAAAGCTCCAACGAAACACCACGAAAGTATGTATATGGATTGTCATTTGACACCTTTAATTTCATCTACCCTTTTCACTCCTTTTTTTCCACTCCTCCTCCTTTTCACTCCTGGAGTTGGCGGAAGGATGTTGAAGAAAGGATTTGGCTTAATCAAATCAAATCAAATCATTTATTGAATCCATGAAATGTTCAAACATTATTTAGATTCCGTCAAATTTTAACTCTACCGCCTGTTCGGAAGGCTGTTTCGCCAGAGAAGAACGGGCAAGAAACTCTGACGTTGCTCTTTTTTAACACCAATTTACAGTCAGCTACTAATACAGCACAGCACCAGATACAGAAAGACCTTGAATTAGAGCAGCTATACCATGATAACAATATATATCTAATAATATTAGACATAATAATATAATTTTAGTACTCTGCTCAAAAATAAGTAAAAGTTTAAAAAGCTACTTCAAATCGCCTGTTTTGTTAAAGAGTTTGTTCCATACTCGGATCTTGATTTATAAGGGACCATCGTTGGGGTAAGCCTCGGAAATCCATATATATTTTCCTGAGGTATCGGGTACCATACATAAATATACAGACAAATTAAGGATCTTATATTCACCTTTTGAAAAAAAAATAATCTTAGATTAAATAGTATTAAATTTTCTGTTTATAAATCAAACATAATCTGGGATTGAAAAGTAATACCAGTCTTAACTAAACACGTAAGCTGAGCCATTCGGCGCAGAGGAAAATATTTATCTAAGTGGTAGTTGGATACTTCATTATAGCCTAAGTAATCTGGCAGGATATTTTTAGTTCATACAATGTTATTGGAGCCGACTGAGGTGATCAGTGATGGCGCCAATTCTATTGTTTTTTTAAACAAAAATACTGTGCTTGAATATTAATAATTAGACTGCCTCGGTGGCGTAGTTGTATTGCGTCCGGATACTCCTGTCTTGCCCCCTTACTCTCGACACTCGATTCGATTGTGATTTCGATTTGGTTCCATTTATTGACTTAAAATTCCACCGAAATCGTCTTTTAAAGTGCGCCAATGTTGCATAATATTCGAGAACTTGTCATTTGGTAATTTTTAACGTGACGTTAATGCACTTTTTAACACGAATGGAATGGAATTTTAAGTCAATAAATGAAACCGAATCTAATTCAAGTTCGAATCGAGCGTCAGGAGTCACCCCCCTGGGGTCTAGGGTTCGATCACCTGGTCGAGCAAAGTGAAATTGAATTTTTCAGTATCAGCCCGAAGTCTGGAATTTGAGCCCGATGTGGCGATAGGCTCGCTCTGCGAAATGTGGGTGTTCTAGTTCGCTAGTGCGCCTCCGCCTACCCCTTCGGGGATACAGGCGTGAGCTTATGTTAGAAATTAACAAGTAAAGGTACGGTTCTATTGTTGCTATAAAAGTGCATCTCCTGCACATATTTTTCTCAAAACAAAACACAAAAACACATACGCAGAACAATGATTTTCACTGTCTCTTGCTCATAGAACAATGGACCCTAAAAAAATTTAAAGCAAAACCTTGTTTTGTGTAGGTGTTTTGTGTAATGTTTTAGTGCAGGAGACGCGGCTTTCCAACAACATATTTTGCGTTGTAGTTATGTAATGGTGTTGACTACTCTTCCTAACAGTGTGTATTCCGCAGTGTTTGTTCCATTGCTCGTTTATAATGACTGTTGGATAAAACTGACATAGATAAACAGCAACAGTTATTGATACCAAATTAATCCCGTTATAATTTTTACTACGTATCCCCGCCTGAATCCCTGGAAGGATGAACAAGCGAACTAGAACACCCACGTTTCGCCGTACTGATTTAGTAGCAAACGAGCAAATGGGTCACCTGATGTCGCCGTCCTATCTTTATATGACTTCTAAATCTTATTTTCAAAGTCATTTTATTTTATTTTAACACACGAGCTGATGCTTTACCTGGTAAGTGATCTTCACCGCCCATAGACAGCCAAGACACAAAAATAATCATGGGTGTGTTGCCATCCTTAAATGAGCGAAATAGGAATGGGGAAAGGGAGGGGGGAATTGGGCATCGCAAATTTCATTTACCGCACGAAATGCGACTGCGAACTGTCACTTTACGTCGGTTTTCTGTGAGACAGTGGTATAAAACCGGTCGCGTCGGCCCATTCGTGCTGTAGACGTAACTTTCTACAGCAGAGGTTCCCAAACTTATTATGTCTACTGCCCATTTTGAAAATAAATTATTTTTTAGCGCCCCCCATTTCTATACCTACTTAAAAACCACTATAACTTCAAATTAAAAAGCTATATCAGCGGAGATCCCCTTTTTTCTGGGTCTCTTACCGCCCCCCTTTAAGCATGCAGCGCCCACAAGGAGGCGTTATCGCCCACTTTGGGAAAGACTGGTCTACAGCATGGATCTACCATTAAAAAAATCCTCTGAGGATCTAGTGCCAAGTAAACTGTATACAGCATTACCTGGTCAATGATTCAAATACAGGACCTATTGGTTGATATCATCATCATTGGTTAATATACGCTGCTATCATTTTCATCAAAACATCTATTTTTTTTTTAGGGAATCGCATAGCAAACGAGCAGATGGGCCACCTGTAGCCTGAGCACGAAAAACTAATGTAAATGTAAATGTATTCGAGTTCGCTGCGCACTGATGACGTTTGGTTAATATTTCATACAAATTCCATAGACGCGCATCGAGTCCGAATACATTTACGGTTGTCAGAAATTTTCCTGCTCAGGCCGCTGATGGTAAGCGATCACCATCGCCCATGAACATCTACGATTTAAAAGATTAAACATTAAACATTTTAAAAGATTAAATTCGATTCGGTGCATATGCTTCATAAAGGCAGTCGTATACCATAAAACACTATTAGCATATCTCCGTTGTATCCGAAAATACGGGCAGTAACTAACATTTAACAAAGCGAGCGAGAACACCATGCAAAGTAAGCTCAGAAACTAGCTCAATAGTTTAGCATCAGTTAAGCAAAATAGACTAGTTTCATGTGCCCGAATTATCATGTAATTCCCAATAACCTGTATCATTATAACAGTATTTATAAAACAATTTAATTTTGAGTGGTAGAGCCACGCTGTAGACTGTAACGTCTACAGCATGAATGGGCCGGCTCGACCGGTTGGATACCACTCTCACAAAAAGCCGGCGTAAAGTGGCAGCTTGCTGTTGTGTTTCGTTCGGTTAGTGAGATTTCTGGTGGCCCATTTCCCTCCTGCTTTCCCAATCCCTTTTCCCATCCCTTCCAATCACTCATTTTAGGTTGGCAACGCACCCATGATTTTTTGTGTCTTGGGTGTCTTTGGGCGGTGGAGATCATTTAACATCAGGTGACCCATCTGCTCGTTTGCCAGTCTCTAGAGGTACTATAAAAAAAAAAATTAAGTCTGATTTGACTGCTTCGGTGGCGTGATGGTATTGCGAACGCGATACTACCGATATACTATCATTCTGAGGTCTCGGGTCACCGTGGACAGTCTTAATGGATTTTTCCATATCAGCCCGGAGTCTGGAATTTGTGCCCGATATGGCGATAGGCTCGCCCCCTATCACATCTCGGACGGAACTAAGCTTGGCGAAATGTGGGTGTTCTAGTTCGCTAGTGCGCCGCTGCCTACACCTTCGGGGATACAGGCGTGAGCTTATGTAATGTGATGTTGAATTTAAGTCATAGAATTTCTCGTAGTCGTAGGTAATTTAAGCAGAACATAAGCTCATGCCAATATTCTCGAAAAGATAGGTAGGTCGGCCTAGATAACTAAAACACCCACATTTCGCCAAGCTTATTTCCCTCCCAGATGTGATAGGGGGCCTGCTTATCGCCATATCGCACTCAAATTACAGACTTCGGGCTGATACTGAGAAAAAACTTGAAAAAAACAATATCACTTTGCCAGATCTGGGGATCGAACCCGAGGCCTCAGGACGATATTCGTACCGCGCACGAAATACCACCACGCTACCGAAGCAGTGTTTAAGAGATAATTACTGGTCTATTCAGCTACCGACTTAAAATCCGATCGTGACCAAATTTATATTGGACCACCCTTGAAATAAGCTTTATCAAACACAAAAAGAAACAGAAAATCGGTCCACATTTGGCGGAGATATCGGGTAACATACATAAAAAAAATACAGACGAATTGAGGACCTTCTCCTTTTTTGAAGTCGGTCCAAAAAGATGTCTATCGTACAGAATGACTTACCCAAAATGGTATTCGCGCTAACCGGACGTGGCTATTACCCCGGCGATTTTCATCCGCGGTTGCGCCAATTAATCAACCGATATTGATTAATTACAGCCGGTGGGTGTGCGGCTGGCCTACGCTCCGGCGATCCGGCGAACCGGCGGGTACCGGTCCACCGGACTATCGGCTGCACGCTCAGTGCGCGCCCGCCTAATGACACGGATTATTCCAACTAATTATGTGCTAGGCGTTGGTTTACACACGATTTAGGCCGTCAGGTAGGGATGACTGGTTTTATATTATAATCAGTTTTACTACGGACTGCTTTGGGGGTGTATTACTACCGCGCTGAGGTCTCGGGTTTGATAAATAAATAAATAAATACACCCAACAGTCACACACCTAGTCCTGACCCCACACTAGGTATAACCTGTATCGTAGTGTCAGAAACTATGAGAGACTTTCGGTCTCACAACACCCAGACTTGGAACAAATATCTGTGGGCCACACAAATATTTGTCTCAATGCGGGAATCGAACCCGCGGCCTCTCGCTTCACAGCCGGCTACTCGCCCACTGCGCCACGGAGGCTGTCCGTGGTGCAGTTGATCTCCCAGGTCTGGCAAAATGATATTAAAGGAAGGAAAGAAAGAAGAAAGAATTGTTTTTTCTATACAGAATATGAAAGCTACATCGATGTATCAAATATCCAATATAATTTAATTTTTATAAACATTCATACAAGGCATCATATTACCATATATTTAAGGGCATATTTTTAATAGCTATATAATAATTTTGACCTTTTGACAGTAATTGTACAAAAGCTTCAGTATCTTTCTAAGCTTCGATATTATTTTCAGACAAAATTTATCAGCATATTGAAAGTTCGGACCTTAAAGAAACCTTCATAATGGGTATTATAAGGTTTAAAATAGACGAAGAGAAAAAATCACGCAAGACAAGCTGCGGGCAAAAGCTAGTTACAGAATATTCAAATAGGTTGCAATTAATAAATAGCAATACGCGTTTACCTGTGGCGGTGTTTTAATTGGGTAAATATTAATTAATTTTACTTGCGCTTTGCTTATGCCAATTTATTTTAATGACTTTGTTTGAGAGCGAAACGTTGGGTACGCTACTCTTTGGAAATTAAGTATTTGAGATAAATAACAAAATAATAATACTCAACGTTCACACCCACAGTCCTGCCCCATGTCTTTTGAAACTCAATTCAATTCCGACTACGACACGGTTTCATTTAGTGACTTAAAATTCCACTGAAATCGAGTTCAAAAAGTGCGCTAATGATAAATAAATACACCCAACAGACACACCTAGTCCTGACCCCACACTAGGTATAACCTGTATCGTGGGTGTCAGAGACTATGAGAGACTTGCGGTCTCACAACACCCAAACCTGAACCAAATATTTACGTGTCACATAAACAGTCTCGTTGGCGTATTTGTATTGCGATACAACTAGCGTCCTGCGGTCTCGGGTTCGATCCCCGGGTCGTACGAATTGATAATGGGTTTTTATATTCAGTATGATTCGGAGCCTATAATTTGTTCCGGGTACAACGATATCGCCCCCTATCACACGTGGCACGGAAATAAACGGAGTGAAATGTCCACGTTTTAGTTTTAGTTCGCCTTGTCTACCAAATCAGGGATACAAACGTGAGTCTATGTATATAAACAACTTATTATCCCACGAAAAGACTCATCACAGGAGCGTCAGGAGCCAATCACAAGCAACATCTAGTACCTAAAACAAACTTTATCTGTATAAAATGTTATCGAGAAAAGCCTTTGTTCCAGTCCAACCAACCGATCGCCTTTGAAGCTACTTACAAAACAATTATTCATTATTACCATCTTTTGTTTCTTTAATCACAAATTGATGTCAGAATTTATTTTTACAACAATTTCCTGCTCGGTTATATTTTCCGATTTCTTTAACCTAATTACTAGGGATTCCCATCCGGTATTTACTAATTGGCCGGATCTAACCGTATTTCAATCACTTAGTTCTATACTAGACAAGGTCACTCTGATAGACACTATTTTACGTTTTTTTATAAAATCAAGTTTCAAACAAGCAGAGGAATATGTATAGGTTAATAATATAGGTTATGTCGGACTCCTCGGTCTTCCGCCCTAACTTCATATCAAAGAGTATCTATACTAAACAGGATCATGTTCTTAACTAAAATTTAGAGCTGATCAGCCGTAGTGGCTTCCAGAACATATGAGACGATCCTGGTGGATCCGCAGTAAACTAAGGTCATATCATAAATGTCAATTGGGCAATGATAGTATTTTTAAAGTAAGTATCGGATCCGACAAATTGGTGCCGGATCCGCCGGATTACCGGACTCGATAATCCGGGTTGCAATCCTTAATTATTACGTACTAGCTTTTGCCCGCGGCTACGCCCGCGTGAGAGTCTTGAAAAATTCATCCCCCATTACATCCCTTTTGGGGTTGAATTTATGCATGTATTATACATATAAACCTCTTGATTCATTCTACCCATTAAAAAACCGCATCAACATCCGTTACGTTTTAAAGATCTACGCATACAGACAGACAACGGGAAGAGAGTTTGTTTTATACTATGTAGTGATGATGAACTGAAGTGATGATGAAGTTCTCGAGTGGAGACCACGTACCGGCAAGCGCAGCGTAGGACGTCCACCTACAAGGTGGACCCACGACCTGATAAAGGTCGCAGGAAGTCGCTGGATGCAACAGGTCGATCTGGAAATCTTTGGGGGAGGCCTATGTTCAGCAGTGGACGTCCTATGGCTGATGATGATGATGATGATGCTGAACTGCTCAGCCAATGTCCTCATTATCATTACTCAAGTACCATTTGGCGACACACCTGCTCGTAGTTATAATAAAATACTAAGCTGGTATTGCCTACTGGTATTGACTACGGTTCTGAGGTCTCGGGTTCGATCCCCGGGTCGGGCAAAGTGATATTGGATTTTTCCATATCAGCCCGGAGTCTGGAATTTGTGCCCGATATGGCGATAGGCTCGCCCCCTATCACATCTGGGACGGAACTAAGCTCGGCGAAATGTGGGTGTTCTAGTTCGGTAGTGCGCCTCTGCCTACCCCTTCGGGGATACAGGCGTGAGCTTATGTTATGTTATGTTACTAAGCTGGTATTTTTAAACTGTAACCAAAACTCCCGTAGAAAAGATTAACTACCAAGTTTACCCCAGAAACGAAAGTAACATTGCGTACTATGCACAAAACTTGGGGACTTATTAAACAGAGTTTAGACGAAGTTTCTCCCGTAATTGTATTATCAGGATTTCGGTGGTTTTTTGACAGTAATCTCTTTGTGCCGCGTGTTGTAAATCATTTTCGTTACACGTCCTTTTTACCGCAAGTTCGTTCGCATATAGCAAAT
The DNA here is from genome assembly GCA_036417725.1 of Clanis bilineata. NCBI lineage: Eukaryota > Metazoa > Arthropoda > Insecta > Lepidoptera > Sphingidae > Clanis > Clanis bilineata. The sequence continues at coordinate 1,024,039 of CM071155.1, read as the reverse complement.
ACGTAAATTTTAGGATTTGTATAGATATTACTGATTTCTTAAGTTTACGCCAATATTATACATTGAAATAAAACTATTTTTACGGATTCTATCACGATTAGGTTTTAATTATCATTCCCGACGTTTCGAAGGCTTTGCAGTCTTCGTTGTCACGGGTCAGTCTGACCCATTTCATTGTATAGATATTCTTTATGGTTCAGTGAGTGGAGTGACGTAATCTTAATTTTATCATTATAGTTACTTGACTATTTTTTAAAATATATGTAATTTACGTCGTCTAAAATGTAGAGCAGAAAGAAAAATTGAAATATTCTCAGAAATAAAAAAGTATAAGGCTAAGAATTTTGGTGTAACCTTCAAACTGTGGGAAAAAGAAGTACCAGTATATTCACGTCACGCCATAACGATACGTGCGTTGGAAAGGGATAGCAAGATATCTCCAATATGCTCCTACTCCATAATTTAAAATATTAATTTCTGGCACATTTTTTGACCAATTTCAATGCAGTTTTCAGAGTAGGGTTTTTTTTCGTTTTATATGCTATTACATAGTCAGGTACCCAATTGTATGTATCTTTGTTTATATGGTCTGCACGTCACTGGGCTATAAGCGTAAAAAACACATTTTTACATAGAAATAGTTTATGCGCTGGAAAGTGACTTCAACTACTTAACATACGTACCTAAAATAAAAATACGTAATATGTTTTTCATTCGTTTAATACAAAGTGATTTAAAAGTTTTCGAGTTGTAACTGTTCTACAAAGCAATAACATGTGGATTACAATCAAACAAAGATGAATACAAAAATCCATGTTTGGGACTAAAATAACGCTCACAAAAACCTAGTACAAATAAATAACTAACCCACTTGTATAGGATCGTCTGAAACGATGACGTAATATAAAAGCAGATTACCGTCGTGTATACAAGAATAACGTTTTGTAGATTGGAGATATCACCTGATATACAACATAAGCATTTCAATAGTTCGTCAAACGTAATCAAACCTAAATAAAACCACTCAAGTTCGTGTCTAACCACGCACAGTAAAGGGTTCTGTGTTTGGGATAAATGAGACTAAAATGCTATTTTCACAAAATCAGCGTCATATTTTTAAAAAAAATTAAATACAACGATACAGTCACACACCTAGTCCTGACCCCACACTAGGTAGAACCTGTATCGTGGGTATCAGAGACTATGAGAGACTTTCGGTCTCACAACACCCAGACTTGAAACAAATACCTGTGGGCCACACAAACATTTGTTTCACTGCGGGAATCGAACCCGCGGCCTCTCGCTTCACAGCTGGCTCTCGCCCGCCTCTCCCGTTACGCCACGGAGGCTGTTATATTCAAATTAACTTAACTTTAATTATAAGCGTATATTTTTTTTACTACTTCAGGAATGAATATATCGCCAATAACTGAATTTAATAAATAAGCAACAATCAAATATTGTTTTAAATTTAAGGCTTACTCATTAAAGTACTATTCATTTTTATACTTTGAATTTTTTTTTACTTTTTTAACCTTCAAAGAGAGGTTAACAATTCGTCGGAATATTTTTTTATGTATGTTCCCCGATTACTCAAAGACGCCTGGGCCGATTCGAGATTTTCTTTTTTTGTTTAAAAGGGTATACTTACCAGGTGGTCCCATTGGCACCAAGTCAGGATCTGATGACGGAATCCTATAAAAATTGAAGGCAACCCTCAAATTTTATAGGGACCTATAGTGTGTTTTATATATTTTCTTAAACTATTTGCATCATTTTAATCATCACCTACCATCCAAACTTAATCTATGTAATGCTAATAACTTACTAGTAAAATTAGTATGACATACAGACTAACAAACGGACATGACGAAAACCGATCGACCCCTAACAAAAAACAAAACATTACTCAGTCAAATGATACAATCAATCAAAAATATGTCACACAAAGGCAATCCTTTCCGAAACTATAGGAATAACTTGAACCCGAATGGCCATTGTTCGACACAATGCCAACTTGGACAAATAAGACGGGTATTTATTATAAGGACATAATTCACTAAAATGTATTATTATTGTCCCCAAAACTGGGGTAGAAGTGATGCAATTCAACCGCTCGGCCGTGTGCCAGATCATATAAATACACGAGATAAGATCTAGCTTGCTATGTATAGTTGAGGCCCTTGAAACAGCGGGCATTATGTTCAATTTCATTGATTATGTTCATATCATGGATTGTGTAGTATAAAACGTCATACACGTTTACTTTTATACTAATAACTGGGAGATTTACACAATATACGGGACAACAGCACAAAACTCATAATCCAAAAGTTATGACTTAGTGGTCATAAGTCGCTCAGTTTATTTGAAATATACGCGCGCCAGGGCGGCCAGCGTACTATTATTGAGAGAATAAGTTTATCTTACGTGATTTTTAATCATTTACAAAACATTCTAGCGATTGTTACATCGCTCTCGCATTGTAATAAATGGTTGATGGGGTACTGAAGTTCGAGATCATTTTTTTTGTATGGACACTTGCTTGATATCCCCTCTAAAACAGGGGTTAATCTCAGGCAGGTCTTAGAAAATAAGTTGAATTCTTTCAGCGACATGCTTGAAAAAGTATATTGCGCCGATCCTACATTGGAGTAAGATAATGTCAGATGAAAAAACGATTTTCTGTATTGCAATTTTTGTGTTATTTATATTTAATCCATACTACTTCTAATATTACAAATGCGAAATGTATGTACATGTATGTACATGCGAAATGTATGTGTAAATGTATTACAAATGTAACTCTGTTTATCCGTTATTTTTTATCGATTAAACAACTGACAGGATTTTGATAAAATTTGGTATAAAGAAAGCTGCGACCTACGAGAAAAATAGCTGTGCCAGACATGACGAAATGATAAGGATTACGTTTTTGCCATTTGGCTATTAAACCCTAAAAACGTGTGTTATATCGATTTCGCGGGTGCGTCCACACCGGTCCGAACGAAGGCGAACAAATCATACCTGTTTCACTCACACAACAGCGAATGTTTGTTTGTGTGAACGCAGCAGGTATAGATTCTTTCGCCTTCGTTCGGCCGGTGTGTACCCGCCATTAGAATGGCATAAAGATGAAAAAACCTTTTATTCTTACACGAGCATAGCAAAGTGACTACGCAACACCTTGTGCTAAGCGCAGTACACTCCAAAAATACAAATTACTACCGACAGACCTTGTGTCCATCCGAGGCCACCAGTTCATGCCGGATACACACCAACTGAATAAAGATGAAAGAATGTTCGCGAAGGGGTCGGTGTGGACGTAACTCCGAAGACGAACGAACGAAAGCGTTATGTCCCGTTCGGTCGTGTGGAGATAACTGTTGTGTGAACGCAATAGTGAAGATTCGCGATTGTTCGGAAACGTTCAATCCCATCGCCAATGGCCCTTCTCGAACATTCTTTCGCCATCGTTCGGTTGGTATGTATATATATGTTGGTATCATCATGCCGGCATGTTTAAATGGTTCTACACACTTTTTAAAAGACGCGATTTTATAAGAGGAAGGGAGCACGTTTCACTGGTTTAGTGGCCGCACCGCGAGTTACTTTTCTGCTTTGTAATCTCGAGCGGGAATTCCTTTTAAAGTTCCATTTTATTAACCGTGTCGGTTAAATTTGAATTGGAGATAAAATAAACACAGTTGCTAAGCACCCGATTAATTCCCGCAAGAATAGTATAGCTTTATATTCAGTTGTTTCAAACCATTTTTAACAGTTATTGTTAGATAAATATTTTATTTTTATTTTTTTTCATATTCATATCCTTCTATATAATATGCATTGCCTCGGTGGCGTGGTTTTATTTCGGTACGACTACCGTCCGTCTCGGGTTCGAACTCCGGGTCGGGCAAAGTGATATTGGATTTTTACATATCAGCCCGGAGTCTGGAATTTGTGCCTGATATGGCAATTGGCTCGCCCCTTATCACATCTGGGACGGAACTAAGCTCGGCGAAATGTGGGTGTACTAGTTCGCTAGTGCGCCTCTGCCTACCTCTTCAGGGATACAGGCGTAAGCTTATGTTATGTTATCCATCTACATGTCTTATTCCTCAAACCTTTATCCTGTGGAGTTGGTGGTTTTTCAAGTATATTGTAGAAAGGAATCGACTTAATTTAACGATCGGTTGCTTGTCTGGCGTCAACCTTTGCTGCTCTCTCCCTTTTTGAGTGGTAGAGCCACGCTGTAGACAGTAACGTCCACAGCACGAACGGGCCGGCTCGAGCGGTTTGACAGTGACAGTGACGGTGAGACAGTGGTAGTCTCACAGAAAACCGACGTAAAGTGGCAGCTTGCGGTCGCGTTTCGTTTGGTGAGTGAAATATCCGGTGCCCATTTCCCCCCTCCCTTTCCCCCGTTCTTTCATACCCTCCTTTTAGGTTGGCGACGCACCCATGATTCTTTTTGTGTCTTCGGTGTCTATGGGCGGTGGAGATCACTTACCATCAGGTGACCCATCTGCTCGTTTGCCAGTCTGCTATAAATAATCATAAGTTTAAAAACTTAACGGACCGACTTCAAATCCGATCGAGACCAAATTTATATGGGACCACCCTTGAAATAAGCTCTATCGAATACAAAAAGAAAATCGTTTCACATTTGGCGGAGATATCGAGTAACATACATAAAAATAAAGACGAATTGAGGACCTTTTCCTTTTTGGAAGTCGGTCGAAAATATATGTATGGCGAACCCCTAAACGCCTCTAGTGGTTATATTATATGGACTTTATAATAATTAAAGTTTAACAAAAACTGAAAACCGACTTCAAAAAAGAACTCTTAAAAGTAAATAATAACAAGAATTTCTTACTCTCTTTGGAGACAGTGCCTTTTCGTTTAATCTGCTTCTACCTTAGCACCTTTTTTCAGCTTTTGTTAATTTAATTATTATTTATCTATTTTTAGTGTTCAGTAGCCTGTAATAATTTAAGAATAATTATTCACCAACTCCTAATAGTTAAGGAGTTATATTTCCCATCATCAGCTCAGCAACATGAGATCATGAGTACTAGATGCAAATACCTGAATATTTTTAGAAAATATAAAAAACACACCATGGGTCCTTATAAAATTTGAGGGTTGCCCTGGATTTTTCTAGGATCCCACCATCAGATCCTGATTGGGACCACCTGGGAAGTATACCCTTTAAAAAAAAAAAGAATTTCTCGAATCGGCCTAGGCGTTTTCGAGTAATCGGAGAACATACATAAAAAAAAGATTCCGACGAATTATTAACCTCCTTTTTTTGCAGTCAGTTAAAAAGAGGCGATAACCCTACAGTTGAAATGGAACTGATTATTCTACTTAGTCGGTAGAAAAACTTAAAGTTGAGGCAAATGTGTAACTTTTACTGCACAAGACTTAAGTCGTGCTCAGCCACAGCAGCCATCGTTAAATCATCGGTCCGTGAGTGTTTTATGAACGAACGACTGACGGCTGAACGTTCAACAATATTTATGACTGGCAACTCGTAAAAAATATTTGACATTACACGGCAATCGAAAATTCACGAGCGAGTATAAATCGAAGCGTTCCAAAATAGCTGATTGTAATTTGAATTTATTGAGGTGGAGCAGCCTTTCAGTTTATCCATAAAGAGCGAAGGTAATAACTAAACTAAAGTAATATCATATTATCGGCTTCAAAAAAAGAAGGTCCTCAATTCGTCTGTATTTTTTCATGTATGTTACGCGATATCTCCGCCAAATGTGGACCGATTTTCGAAATTCTTTTTGTGTTCGATAGAGCTTATTTCAAGGGTGGTCCCATATAAATTTAATCACGATCGGATAACTTTTCCGACCTACTTGTCTGTTAAGTTTTTTTATTGAATATTACTGATCATTGGTACATTGATATTTATCAATGACAGCTTCACTTTTAGCGCCGGGTAATAGGCAGTAACTGCTAAAATAATAAAGTGTCAAATTTAACTGTTACATAATCTGTGTCACCCAACTTTAACGGTTGTTTTCAATGAAAAAACAAAAGAATAATAATGTATTGATCATAATAACCATTATGATCTTTGCAAGTAATAACCGAAAAAAGTTCCGAATCCATGATTCTCTTTGTGTCTTAGGTGTCTATGGGCGGTGGAGATCACTTACCATTAGGTGAGCCTGCTCTGCTATAAAAAAAATCCTACCTTCTTTCTTTCTTTTTACCTGCCCTTATACCACCTTAATGTGGGGTGTTGGGGCAGAAATGATTTGGCTTAGTTTTTACGACCGGCTGTCTTCCTGACGTCAACCCACTGTGCGGGATCCAGTCCCGGGCAAATTAAATTAGAAAATTCGCTTTGCCCGACGTGGGAATCGAACACACGACCTCCCGGTCCACAGCCCATATATGTTGCCACTAAAGCAAGCAGGCGAAGAGGAGAAAAGAAATCCTACCTTCTACTGTTTCATTTTCTATGTCCCCGAAGGGATAGACAGAGACGAATACTAATTACTACTACCTTAATTACTACTTTAGTCGTTTAGAATAAAGGCCTTATTATTTACATTCAAATTGGGCATCATTAAAGTACCTTAAAATCAATAACAGAGACAATGAGTCCGACATTTCCAATAATTTTCCTTAAATAGAAAATATTGCTATTATTATGGATTATCGTGTCCTCGCCATCAGATAAACTCAGACTCCGTATTCAGCCTTGCGCTAATAAATAACTGTGTTGCAATTTAAGTATTTTGAGCAATGACATTGGAATCGCCTATTTTGAGTTATCCTTGTATTAAAATCTATATTCATATTTACTTGTCATTGAAGTCAAAAATATCTTACGTTTATAGTTTTATGTAACTAATCATAAAGATAGCCAGGTAGCTAAGGTATTTTTGTATTTAAAGCAATGACGTTAGGACTGACTGTTATTCTTGTGTTAAAATCGATAATATTTATATTTTTATTTTCATTGACATCAAAAATATCTTATGTTTATAATTTTGTGTAGCTAATCATAGAGGTAGCTAAGGGTATTTTTGAGGGGAAACGTTCTGTTTCGTATACAATTTTGGTAGGATTGAAATAAAACTATTTTTACGGATTCTATCACGATTTATATAAATTTGGCCATGATTGGATAACTTTTGATGTAGGTCCGTTAAGTTTTTTTTCTTGAATATTACTGATCATTGCTCATTGACAGCTTCTCTTTTAGAGTCGAATAATGAGCAGTAACTGCTAAAATAGTAAAGTGTCAAATTTAACTGTTACATAATCTGTATCACCCTGCTTTAACGGTTGTTTTCAATGAAGAAACAAAAGCATAATATTGTATTGATCATAATAACCATTATGACCTTCGCTAGTAATAACCGAAAATCCTTCCATATCCATAAGCTCACGCCCGTATCCCCGAAGGGGTAGGCAGAGGTGCACTAGCGAACTAGAATACCCACATTTCGTCGTGCTTAGTTCCGTCCCAGATGTGATAGAGGGCGAGCTTATCGCCATATCGGGCTCAAATTTCAGACTCCGGGCTGATATGGAAAAATCCAATATCACTTTGCCCGACCCGGGGATCGAACCCGAGACCACAGGACGTTAGTCATACCGAAATACAACTACGCCACCAAGGCAGTCCCTTCCATATCCATGATTCTCTTTGTGTCTTAGATGCCTATGGGCGGTGGAGATCACTTACTATTAGGTTAATCACCTGGTAGCACCACCAGCCAGCCTCTGCTATAGAAAAAATCCTACCTTGGATGTATCATTTCCTGTATCCCAGAAACTTTCTTTCTACCTGCCCTTATCTCATCTTAATGTGGGGTCAGCGCAACATATTATTTCAAGCATGTTGCAGAACGGATTTGGCTATGTCTTTACGACCGGTGGTATGCCTCACGTCAACCCCCTCTGAGGAATTAGAAAAATTACTCTATTATTTATCTATTTTTAGTGTAATATTGCAAGAATTATCCACCAACTCCTAATAGTTAAGGAGTTATATTTTCCATTATCAGCTCAGCAACATGAGATGATGTGTAAAAGACGCAAATACCTGAATAGTTATACATACGTACATAATATCATGCCTGTATTCCATAAGGGTAGGCAGAGACTATGGATTTCCACTTCGCCCGATTCTGACACTACTTTCGCTTCATCTACTTTCATCAATCTCTTCATACATTCGCGTCGGTTAAGAGTTCTTTTTTATAGTTATATATTTATATGAAACACACCATGAATCCCTATAAAATTTAAGGGTTACCCTCGATTTTTCTAGGATCCCATCATCAGATCCTGACATGGTGCCAATGGGACCAACTGGGAAGTATACGCTTTTAACAAAAAAAGAATTTCTCGAATCGGCCCAGCCGTCTTCCAGTAATCGGGGAACATACATAAAAAAAAAGATTCCGACGAATTGGTAACCTTCTCCTCTTTTTTAAGTCGGTTAAAAACTCAATATCGCTTTGCTCGACCCGAGGATCGAACCCGAAACCCCAGGACAGTAGTTATACCATTATACAACTGCACCACCGAGCTTCTAAAATTAAAATCTATATTGATTTTCCAATAACGGACGTAAAGAAAAAGAAGGACACCACCTCGCCTGTAGTTAAACAGACGTCACAGAGAAGCTACGCACACAAACGCGACTGTACAAAAGTGCCCTACGCACACACACGCCATTACGTGTCGATAGAATTATTGAGCCGAAAACTCTTCTTCACTTTCAATGTTCCTAGGGCTCCGTCCATCTTTTTATTTACGTCGGTATTACCAATCAACATTATGAACTATCGAATGAAATGAAATAATATGCCCATACTTTCATTAAGTTAAGCGTGGTTTCAGAGAACGTGAACGGTTCCGTACAATGTTTTGAGAGCATGGAAGTTACTTCACAATATGCCGAAACCTATATACGTTTTGATTAGGTACTTAAAGCACAGGGGATGTGGCATCTCGCTGTTACTTCCTTTAAGTTTGGTCACGTACCCATGCTTGTTTTGGCAACGTGGATGATAGAAATAACTTTGCCAGGTAATCCTGCTCGTCTAACAGTTACCGCTATAATACATACATACATACATAAGCTCACGCCTGTATCCCCGAAGGGGTAGGCAGAGGCGCACTAGCGAACTAGAACACCCACATTTCGCCGAGCTTAATTCCGTCCCAGATGTGATAGGGGGCGAGCCTATCGCCATACCGCTATAAGTATTGTACCTCTATAATGGCAAGGTCAGAGATCATAATTTACAAGAGATTATGAAAAGGTATGTGAAAGTAGATGAAAAGATATAACTAAAATCGGACGAAGTGGAAATCCAATAATTGCCTACTTCTATACGATACAGGAGTAATGTCTTTCACCTACTCCTGTCCCTTTTGCGCAACATACTTTTCAATCATACCACAGAAAGGATTCGATTTTAGTTTTTACGATCAGCTGCTTCTCTGACGTAATAATAATATAAGCCCTGTAATATTACTGCCCCACTGCTCAGCATGGGCCTCCTCTACTAATGAGAAGGGTTAGGCCTTAGTCTACCACGCTGGCATAATGCGGGTTGGTAGACTTCACATACCTTTGAAATTCTTGTGAAGCAATTCTCGGGTATGCAGGTTTCCTTCATGTTCATGTTTTCCTTCACCGTTATAGCAAGCGATAATTCACTATGAAAATACATTTAACAGAGAAAAGTCAGAGGTGTATGCTCTTTTTTTTGGATTGGTGTCGAACCTCCGACACTCGTCTCGCAGTTCATACCACTCCCATCTTAGCTATCGCTGTTTCTTTGCTGCTTAGTTCAGAATAAAGGACTTATTATTACATTCAAATTGGTTATCATAAAAGTACCTTAAAATTAATAACAGAGATATATTAGTCCGATATTTCCATTAATTTTCCATAAATAGTAAATATTGCTATTATTATGGATATTCATGGCCTCGCCATCAGATAACCTTAGACTCCGTATTCAGCCTTGCGCTAATAAATAACTGTGTTGTAACTTGTAATTTAAGTATTTTGAGCAATGACGTTGGAACAGTCTAGAAACATTTTGAATTATCCTTGTATAAAAATCTATATTTATATTTACTTGTCTATGACGTCAAAAATATATCATGTTCATAGTTTTATATAACTTATCATAGAGATAGCTAAGGATATTGTAGGGGAAACGTTCCGTATACAATTTTGGTAGGATTGAAATAAAACTATTTTTACGGATTCTATCACAATTTGGTTTTAATTTTTATTCCGGACGTTTCAAAGGCTTTGCAGTTTTCGTGGTCGCGGGTTGGACTGAGATGTCATTTATCCAAGAATGTTAGTGTTACAATATATACCCTCATTTTAAAATTACACAAAATTTAAAAAAATAAAAGTTAACCGGTGGCCTATACGTTTATGTAACATATATATGTGCCGCCTCCGACGGGTTAAGGTCTGGCATAATAGTTTCATTTCAATGTATAACTTTCGCGTAAACTTAAGAAATCATTTTGGCAGGATGATAATCATCATCATCATCAGCCATAACACAATGATAATGATGATAATACTTGATGTTAACCCAAAGGAGATGTACTACGTTTTATGAAGGCCTATTCGGAGATTGTATTATGTGAGGTAAGCGCAACACACTTTTTCAAGCATGTTTTACAAAAGATTCGGTTTAGTTTTGTCTGCCTGGGATCAAGCCCTTTGAAAGTGCAGTCGGGGCCAAATCTAGAAGACAATCTGCTTTGTCAGACCTAGAATTCAGACCCAAGATCTGGTGACGAAGATGTCTGCCTACAGCGGCGCGAGAAGGAATATTTTTATCAATCAAATACGAATCCAGCTCGATGCGCGTATATGATCATTGTATGACATATTCACCAAACTTCATCGGTGCGCAGCGAGCTTGGTCAAATTTAACTGCCAAAAATATTCATGCTGAGCCCGCTGGACTAAGGAGGTGATGTCTATCAAATTATACATTTGGGGATGTTAAAGTTGTCGCCAACCATATATGACGTAAATAAATTTTGAGCCAAAGGAACCCTAAACCCATTGCATCGCGTCCATTGTAGAAAATTTCATTAGCCACTAGTGCATCACAACCGTACTCAGTGAACGCACGTGTTATTGCATTACCCCTTCAACCTAATTCCCCCAACATAAGTTCCATATCACCAGTTTATTCCACCACCATGTCAGACTTTTTGTGCAACATCAACTTCTTTTTGTACCCTAGATTAGTTTTCGGCTACTACCACGAATTCCAAACCACCAAGCGAATAAGATGGCTAGTGAGGTTTTACTGCTGCCTCGTTGCTGCCTATTTATTCATCAGCTCATTTCAATTTTTGGATAAGAAAATACTCATATCTAACGCATTCATTTTAACTATGACTGAATACGTATTATATGTGATAATTTCTTTGGTGAAGAACAATCAGTACCTGCTGCAGTACTACAAGAAGATCCCACTTATTGATTCCATGACAATCCAAGAATATAAACCAATGCGGCGCGGTCTGATGGGATATCTAATGATGCTGTTTATTATAAAGTTGTTGTTTTTAGTGAAATTTTTCGTGTTCCATACGCATGTACCAATTTTGAGATTCCTTCTTGCTGGACTCGAGATGCTTATGTGGTACGCGATTGTACTTGGGAGGCTGCCTGTGGTATTCGTGTTTGCTTTGCTGTACACTCGGGTGAAGTTGATGCGGAAGACGTTGGAGAAGAATGACTTCGATTGCAGAAACCAGGGAAGGCACCATCCGCGACAGTACATACTGATGTATGAGGCGATACATGATCGTTTGGAGGAGAGTAACGCTACTCTCAATCTGCAGGTAATTCACATCCTAACGCATGCTATGAATAAGGCCCAAAACTTCACATCATATAAAACACCATACCAAGCCTAGCGTAATAACTAATATTGTTTTCTCCTGTCTATATTACACAGAACAGAATACAAAAAATAATTATTTTAATTTGTCCTCTGAGTCATGTCGTGTTCTAACAGCTACTTTAACCAAACAGGGATTTGAACTTAAGATAAGTCGATTCACACATGATAAGTGTCACTACTAGACGAAGAAGACCTTTCCTAATCAATATCATCATCATCAGCCATAGGACGTCCACTGCTGAACATAGGCCTCCCCCAAAGATTTCCAGATCGACCTGTTGGAAGCGGCCTGCATCCAGCGACTTCCTGCGACCTTTATCAATAATAATATAATAGTACTAAAATCCCAAGTTATTTTCAGCTACTGGTGTCCGTCGTGTTGTCAACAATAATTAGTCTTATTTACATCATGTACTGCCTGCATATTATGAGGGATACCGATGGCACTGGTGTAAGTATTTTTTTAAATTACAACTGGACAGTCCATTTGTATTCTAGTCAGGGTAGACAAAAACTTAAACGATTTTCTTCAACTGTTACATTAACACCATCATCACCGTCGTCCCCGTGTCGATTTAAAATATAATTTGGCGCTGCTATTTTGGAAAATGGTTTTTGCTCATAATTTTTATTCTTTATTTGGGTGAATAACAGTCGCCTCCTTGGTTTAGTGGCATCATGTATGTGCTGCAGACCGGGAGGTCCTGGGTTCGATTCCCAGGTCGAGCAAAGCAAATTTTCTAATTTAATTTACCCGGGACTGGCTCCCTCATCGGGCGTCGTCGTCAGGCAGGCGGCCGGTCGTAAAAACTTAGCTAAATCCTCTCTCCAACATGCTTGAAGCAGTGTGTTAGGCCGACCCCACATTAAGGTGGGATAAGGGTAGGAATAAAGAAAAATTTGGATGAATAGCTTGTCAGGGTACACAGTGTCTTTGCCTATATGAACTGCACGCCACTGCAACTGGATGACGAGACGAGCAAGCCGCTGGCCTGGTAAGCGTCACGACTACCCATGAACAAAGCATTCCTACAAGAATTTTTGTGGATTTTTACAAAGCATTGTGTGGCACTGCACTATGCTTGTCAGTCGCAATGCCCATCTGAAGACTACACCTGATGGTAAGCGCAGTGCAGTCCATATAATCACAAGTTTAAAAACTTAACTGACCGACTTCCAATTTACCGATCGTGACTAAATTTATATGGGACCACCCTTGAAATTAGCTCTATGAACACAAAAAGAATTTTGAAAATCCATGGGACCCAGTACCACGCAGGCCTATTTATGGTTCTTCACATTTCGAAGTGGGACCAATCAAATCAAAGGACTTGCGACATGATATGCAGATTGATGACTGACGCAGACAGGGACGTTCCCCCATACCACCCCAACTAACCATCAAGTCATGTCGCAATCCCCTCACGAGAACCTTATTATTCACTGGCTGATCCTGGAACGTGATCCACACAAGGAGACCATGTGTAATATAGTCGCTATCTGGGCAGATTCGAATATCCTAATAATATCCTAATCATCTTGTAAGCTATAACGGTGAAGGAAAACATCGTGAGGAAACCTGCATACCTGAGAATTTCTTCACAGGAATTTCGAAGGTATGTGAAGTCTACCAACCCGCATTAGGCCAGCGTAGTAGACTAAGGCCTAAGCTCTCTCATTAGTAGACGAGGCCCGTGGCAATCAGTGGTTCAGTAATATTACAGGGCTAATATTATTATTTTTATAATCCTGCAAGCAAAATTACACACTCAGTATCATCATTATCATCATCATCATCAACATCAGCCATAGGACGTCCACTGCTGAACATAGGCCTCCCCCAAAGATTTCCAGATACATCATTATGCTCATACTTAAATAATGTTTTTGGCATAAGAAGAGCATATCGGTTACCCGATGACAACTCTGAATTGTCTCAATCAGCAATATTTGAACAAATCCCAATTTTGTCTTTTTTGTTGCAGAATTTAGATTTAAATGCTTTCTTATATTTCCTGTTCGAGACTTCGGTGGGATTATCGCCATTGTTTGTGTCAGCTGTCTTAGCTGACATGGTCACCATGGAGGTAGAAGAGATCATGTCCATCACCTTGGAGAGACGCATCACATGTAACAGTAAGTTTTTGTTTTACTCTTTTATGGTAAGAAAATATGCTAGGACGTAATAAGGCGGTATTCGCAGCTGTTTTACCCGTTTTTCTGTATTATTTATAAGGATACCCATTATTTATAGATAGGTGAGCACTTGTTATTTTCGACTGACTTCCAAAAAGGAGAATGTTCTCAATTCGTCTGTATTTTTTTATGTATGTTACGCGATATCTCTGTCAAATGTGGACCGATTTTCAAAATTCTTTTTGTGTTCGATAGAGCTTATTCCAAGGATGGTCCCATATTTTTGTCGCGATCGGATTTCAAGTCGGTCTGTTAAGTTTTTAAACTTGTTCTCTTATGGTATCTTTGGCAAATCTGGACCGATTTTTAAGATCCTTTTCTGTACGATAAAGCTTACTCCAAGAACGGTCCCATTTGGATCTGATATATTTCAAACTTCGTTTGGATCTTAGGAAATGGAGGGAGAGAGGGAGACCTTTGCCCAGCAGTGGGATAATACAGGTTAGGAAAAAATATATTTAAAATTTGTGCGAAGCTTGTGATTATGCGGACTGCACTGTTTTTACTAGCAGTAACAAAATGTTTCTTAAGTTTACGCAAATGCTATACATTGAAATAAAACTATTTGTACGGATTCTATCAGTGACTCTGTCCAGTCCAACCCGTAACCACGAAGGCTGCAAAGCGTTCGAAACGTCGGGAATAAAAATTAAAACCAAATAGTGATAGAATCCGTAAAAATAGTTTTATTTCAGAAGTAACAACTCATGTTATATCTTCAGACGAGCGCCACCGTGCTGAGATCGACATGCTGTTCCAGCTGGTAAAGGGTCGCCCGATCGAGTACAGTCTGGGGCACGCGGTGCCCCTCAACGTGCGCGCTCTCCTCACCTTCATGTCTTTTGCCGTCACCACCATCATCGCTATATTGCAGATTCGTACTATAAGCTCGAACACATAAACCTACTCTAAGAATCCTACCCTCAGAGACAGTCGGATAAAAAGGCGGTAATAATTTCGTATTTTTAAGTGGTAGAGCCACGCTGTAGATAGTTACGTCTAAAACACGAATGGGCCGGCACGACCGGTTTCATAACACTGTCTTACAGAAAATGGACGTAATCAGCAGCTCGTTGTCGTGGTTCGTTCGGTGAGTTCGTTCCAGTGGCCCAATTCCCCCTTTCCTCTCCCAAGTCCTACTTTCCTCCTTTTAGTTTGGAAACGCACCCATGATTCTTTTTGTGTCTTGGGTGTCTATGGCGGTGGAGGTCAATTACCATCAGGTGATCATCATCATCAGCCATAGGAAGTCCACTGCTGAACATAGACCTCCAAAGATTTCCAGATCGACCTGTTGGAAGCAGCCTGCATCCAGCGACTTCCTGCGACCTTTATCAGGTCGTGGGTCCACTAAATATAATCAAAATAATAATAAAATAGTACTAAAAGCCCGAGTTATTTTATGCAACTTATGTCCGTCGTGTTTCAATAGTCTTGCAATATACTTGCAATAGACTTGCAAACGAGCAGATACTCGTTTGCAAGTCTCTGCTTAAAAAAAGTATGTCTAAGGGTGACTTGCAGCTTTGCGATAAACGACGTTTAATCGTAAAATAAACTCCATTTTGGCATCATTTCAGTTCAATGTCTTGCACGTCGTGGTTTTACCCTTCATCTCGATTTAAATAAACGTTTAACTTAAATGGGCATGGCCGCCGGTTTAAAGTCGCTAATCTTGATTATAATGACAAACAACATAACGTTTTCACATTATTTATTGTTGTTTAATGAAAATCTATGATGAAAATGGCTTTGTTTTTTACACTGAACACTATTTGGTATCAAACAAGGATGATGAATTCGTAAAATATATAAAAACTCAAGTTTTTTTACGAAGAGTACTTTATTATCAATAACCCATACATATACCTTACAAACTAACATTGTATGTACATAATCTCTTGAAAAACCACATAATTACAACACTTCACTATTATGCACGATATTTGTGTGGCACTAGTCCTTGGAAGCGGTGGTATACCACCCACGCCCGACCCGAAACTGGCGCAGATCCACACTTAGTTCACCACCATCAGCGAGTACCTTGTTTTCTTGTGCACGCTCGCACTCCGAAATGTTCTTCTATTACAAAGTACATTAGTTATTCTATTTTCTAGGAGAGCGTTGTTTTCGAGATGATAAATTTCACTTAAGTTAACGAATTGCAAAGTTACTTCTTGATAAAATTTTATTATACCTCTATTATAGAAATTACCATTGTGGACAATAGACTTGTATAGTTCGCGAACGAACTAGTGCGAGGACAGCTCCGACAGAAGAAATGAACGAACCAGTTCCCAGAACTCCCGTTCTTTAGTTCATTAGTTCGTTTGATAAGTTAGATAGATTCTAAGTCTTGAGTATCATCCAAAGTAAGACCATTGGTCCTCATATCATTCTCTAAAAAGTCCAGCCAGCGCTTTTGGGTTCGTCTGGATTTTCTTAAAATAATGCTGATAGACCACGTATCGTACATGTACACAGAAGTACTGGCCAAATGATGGTCTTGTTTTCGTAACGTAGTCAATAACCACTAGGGAAATATGGTGCTTTTTCAAGCTATATTCAAATATGGTGCGCAGCACTTTTAGTCTCACAGATGTCAACATATCATAATATTTTCTTTTACTTTCTTCGATAAAAAATATTTGAAAACATTTATAAAATACTACGTGTACGCAACGCATGTACTTGATCTTTAGCACATTTCCTTTCAGTCGGCCATTTTCAAGCGGCCCCTAGACGCTGTTTATCTTAGACATCAGCGTACATGAACACCCACGGTGGTTGCTGAACCTCCATAGTGAACGGGAAGGGTTTGGTGACGCCAAAAGCAGTCCGAATCAAAGACTTTGATCGGAAGAATATGTCTTCGATATGTCAACATAAGCTTCTGGCACCCCTTTGAACCTTAGGGCCCACCAGACCACCCGTCGGGACACAAAGTTAAAAGCCTTCTGCAGATCCAGGAAAGCGATATGCAGAAGCTTCTTTTTCAACATGCATGCCTCGCAAAACGATCTAATAGCAAACATTTGGTCCATGGTCTGTCCCCCATACCCTGCAAGGCAAGAACCCAGGTTTCGCCAGCACCTAGTCTGTTACTCAGAAAAGTGTACCACATGCAGATAAGGTTGGCTTAAACCTAAAGGTGTTGGTGGCCTACTGTGTAAGTAGGCCACCGTCATCGTTGGGTTCGTTTGGTACGGGTTGTCCCTTAGACGACGTCACTACTCCCCAAGTATGTACAAGTAAAAAAAAATGCAGCATATTATGAAATAATAAAAAATATCGAATCGACCCAGGCGTCTTCGAGTAATCCGGGAACATACATAAAAAAAGATTCCAACGAATTGTTAACCTCCTCTTTTTTAAGTCGGTTAATTCACCATCTCCTTTTTTGAAGTCGGTTAAAATTCGTGCAAATAATATTTTTTTAGCCTTTCTTTGGTTCGAGACGAAAACTAAAAGAACGAACTAGTTCGTTGAGGAGCCGCGAACTAAAGTGATCATTCCTTATCGTGACATATTATACGTATGTCTAGTTGACAAAGACGTAATTCAGACAACTGACACTGATTTATTTTTTTCAATTTTGCCTTTCATCAGTTAGGCAAAGGAAGCAAGCACATACAGTCTCGTCGTATGTGTGTTTATATTACATGTATTCAAACTGAATTAAAACTAAATATTTGACAACTATTGACACAAGAGAATCTATTGAAATATCATATAAAATAAAATACAATTCTTTCTACGCGAAATTGTGATGAAAGATGTTGCGAGACGGCACTATAGATAATAATATGAAATTTACGGAACGTAAATAATGAGTAATTATTGGGATTTATTTTATTTTAAAATGCAAAAAATATTTTTTTATGCGGAATTTTGATTGTGGTTATATATATTTTGTGAAACGGAACTTATGAACTTGGAGTAGTGGAGACTTACAGGCATCTTGCCCGCGTTGCAAAAGTTCCCGATTTATCGGGATATCTACTGATTTTGGTCATTGTCTCACGATGTCCCGATGTAGCAGTCCTATCTGCCGAATTTTTGAATTTTCAACTAATGTAAAATAATATTCTTATAAAAAAATGGAAAATAATATTATTAATACGGCAAAACTAAAAGAAACCTGTAATACAATACAATACGGCCTACATACAATACGGCCTATACGATAATACTACATACAATAAAATACGGCCATTCAACTTCGCGGTATATTAAAGCAAATTGTACTGAAATACCTTATAATAGAGTTTATTATTGTCTGGTGAGTAAGGGAAAATAAATAAATAACACCCAACTGTCACATACATAGTCCTAACCCCACACTAAGATCAAGTCTTGTGTCGTGGGTATCAGAAACTACTAGATATTTTCGGTCTCACAACACCCAGACCCGGAACAAATATCTGTGAGTCAATATTGTCTCGGTGCGGGGATCGAACCCGCGGCCTCTCGTTTGACAGCCGGCTGCTCGCCCTCTGCGCTGCAGAGGCTGTCAAATGTCTCTGAAGATAACTTCGTTCGGGTTGTTTCCCAAATTGGATAACTTATACTTGCTTTAGTCGTTCATTATAATCCATTCATAGAATCGCATGCACATGTCATAGAAATATAACACATAGAACGACAGTACACGGCCGCGGCGTGAAGGCTTTCCAAGGGAGACATTATTGTCTCACTACGTTGCACGGCGTCAGTATCCAAGGTTAAAAATTAGTTACGAAGAGCTCGCACAAAAATAACGGAATAAACTTTCCACTAATTCAATGGTAGGTCTTCTACACACAAAAAGATGTATAGAATACAACAATCAATGTTGTTACATTTTTAATAAAGATGAGAAAATGTTCACGAAAATAGGTGGTAAGAAGACGAAAATGATTAATCAATGTACAATATATCAAACTATAAATGATTATATGTAACTTACTGATTTTAATTAAACAAATTAACGCATTATTAACATAAAATACCTACTTGTATTTCATTCCGAATAAAAATCTCCCGATTTTCAGTTGCCAAATCTAACGATTTTTAATTTTACACTTTTGCAACACTGCATCTTACTCTATTCGCCGTTTTATTAATACACGAGTCAGTCCTAAATGTCATTTAAATCAAATGTCCCATTAGTTGTCTTGCACATACACATTTCTGGTTCGATTTAAGAAATCCGAGTGTAGATTCTTGATCCGCGATTTCATTACTACTACTCATTCTTTACGTTCCGTTAGATTCATATTCATCATAACAATTTCGCATAAAACGAATTCTAGTTTGTTTTATATGATTTTTCAATAGATTATCTTAAGTCAATAGTCGTCAAATGTTTACATGTAAAACGAACACACATATGATGAGGCTATTTATTTATTTTTATTATTTTTATTAAGGAGTAACCAGTAGTAACTTTGCACTTTGTTAGCAAAAGCGGAATTTATTATCTCGTAAACAACTGCAGGGTTAACACCACCTCTTATAGCAGTATTATTATAATCGTTCTTCGTTTGTTTTGTATGGGAATCGGTACAAGTAAAATTATAATAATACTGCTATAAGAGGTGGTGGTAACCCCCCTGTCTCCTAAAAATAGGAGAACATCGCGGAGTACATGCGTGAATCAGAAAACGAGGTACCTACTTGTTGAAATTGATGAGCTATGTGTCATGGTAGAAAACATAATATAAGCTCAGGCCTGTATCCCCGAAGGGGTAGGCAGAGGCGCACTAGCGAACGAGAACACCCACATTTCGCCGAGCTTAGTTCCGTCCCAGATGTGATAGGGGGCGAGCCTATCGCCATATCGGGCACAAATTCCAGACTCCGGGCTGAAAAATCTGTGCTGGCTGTGCTGTGCTGGCTGTGGAAAAATCCAATATCACTTTGCCCGACCCGGGGATCGAACCCGAGACCTCAGAACCGTAGTCGTACCGAAATACCACCACGCCACCGAGGCTTAGGTAGACTTACACCAATTTTGAGACGTTTGTGTGCGTGTGCCGAATTCTGATCGCCGCGCAGGACAAGTGGCTTATGTGGTAGTCGAATAGAATAAATGTATGGAAATGACATAAGGTTACGCCGCATATAGCATACTCCTCCGTGCCGTGGCGACGCGACGACCACACAGCCGATAGCCTCCGTGGCACAGCGGGCGAGTAGCCGGCTGTGAAGCGAGAGGCCGCGGGTTCGATCCCCGCACCGAGACAAATGTTTGTATGACCTACAGATATTTGTTTCGGGTCTGGGTGTTGTGAGACCGAAAGTATCTCGTAGTTCCTGATACCCACGACACAACTGTGGGGTCAGGACTATGTTTGTGACTGTTGAGTGTTATTATTATTATTATTTTCATAAAACAACAAGAAATAATATGAAAATGTTATGTTGTTGGACATTCAATAATCGCGATTAGCCATTTAAACCGACGGCCTCGATGATTTAACTTTGTCGTTTATTTTAATCCAGATAAGGGGTAAATCGACGACGTGCAAGACGTAAAACTGAAATGATTCCAAAATGGGGTTTATTACAAGATTCATCGTGGTTTACTGCGGAGCTGCGAGTGAATTCGGAACAACTAATATGACATTTGATTTTAATCAAGTTTAGGACAAAGTCGGGGACTAATAAAATGGCGATTATAGTAAAATCCCTGCAAGTCGCCCTAAACGTTCATATAATATGACATTTTACTTGGAAACTATTAGGGGTACATAGATTTAAGAATGATAGGTATCTATCTGACGCTATCTAAAAGGAGGAGCGAAATGGTAGAAATAATTTATTTTTGAGTGGGGTTTGAACATGTGTCGAATAGTTTTCGAGAGAATGGTAAATAATCTAGCAATATATATTATTCGACTTTTTTTATAGCAGAGACTGGCAAACGAACAGATGGGTCACCTGATGGTAAGTGATCTCCACCGCCCATAGACACCCAAAACACAATAAGAATCATGGGTGCGTTGCCAACCAAAAAGGGGGAAATGGATGGGGAGGGAAAAGGAGTTGGGGAAGAGAAGGGGGGAAATGTCCGCCCGGAAATCTCACTCACCGAACGAAACGCGACAGCAAGCTGCCACTTTACGTCGGTTTTCTGTGAGACAGTGGAATCCAACCGGTCGAGCTGATCCATTTTTGCTGTAGACATTACTGTCTACAGCGTGGCTCTACCACTCAAAAACTGGCGACTTACCACCGACTGGCGCAGAAGGAGGGTAATATTTTTAATAAATGTTTGTCGAAAGTTTAACCTTATTACGGAACCTTTCACTACGCGAGGTTTGATATGCACTTTGAAGATGTTCTCTTTTTAGGGTTCCGTAAATAAATGGTAATTCTTATGCTTCATAATTTAGTCTTGTGTGATGAAATTGACAATTTAGTAAATTAAATACGTATAATAAGTGGTAATCGTGTTATTGCACCATGATTGTAATTTTTCTGCACATATAAAATACAATAAAGTACAATAAAACAGTTTTTTCCTTATTATAAGGCCTAAAAATGAATTATCTACCGTCATGATAAAAAATGCCAGCGATAGCTCAGTTGGGTGTGGTACGGACTGCCGAGTCGAGTGTCGGAGGTTCGAGATCAACCCAAACCCAAAAAGGAACATACACCTCTGACTTCTCTATGTTAAGTGTATTTTCATTGTGAAATATCGCTTGCTATAACGGTGAAGGAAAACATCGTGAGGAAACTTGCATACCCGACAATTTCTTCACAAAAAATGAAAAAAAATAAGATAAAGTCCACCAACCCGCATTAGGCCAGCGTGGTAGACTAAGGCCTAACCCCTCTCATTAGTAGAGGAGGCCCGTGCTTAGCAGTGGGACTTTTTTTTTATTATTATGATAAAAATACCCTATGTATTAATCCAGGGTGTCAGCTATCTCCATATCAAATTTCATCAAAATTAGCCCCGCTGTTTGAGCGTGACGAGGTAACAAACATACACACTCACGAACTTTCGCATTTATAATGTTAGTGTGATAAGAGAATGGTATAAAAAATACTTTTCCTTAGACATTTCATTTGACAGCTCCGTGGCGCAGCGGGCGAGTAGCTGGCTGTGAAACGAGAGGCTGCGGGTTCAATTCCTGCACCGAGACAAATACTTGTGTGGCCCACAGATATTTGTTTCGGGTTTGGGTGTTGTGAGACCGTGCATCTCCCGTAGTTCCTGATACCCACGACACAAGAGTCGATCTTATTGTGGGGTCAGGACTGTGTGTGTGACTGTTGGGTGTTATTTATTATTTATTTATTTTATTTATTGTGTAAACGTGACGCGTCACGTTACTATATTTTCGTTTGTGTAGTCATAATAAGGGTCCTGGGGGGTTACCACAACCTCTTATAGCAATATTATTATAGTCTTACTTCGCTTTTTTGTACGGGAATCGGTACAAGTAAGATTATAGTAATATTGCTATAAGAGGTGGTGGTAACAACCCTGGTAGGATTAACAAATATAATATTGGACGTGAAGAAAAAGAAGAACACCATCTCGCTTATAGTTAAACGGACGCCACAGAGAAGCCACGCACACAAACGCGCCTGTACAAAAGTGCACGCAGAAACACGCCATTACCTGTCGATAGATCGAATGAGCGGAAAACCCTGCTTCACTTTCAATGTACCTAGCGCTCCGTCCATCTTTTTTTACGTCCGAGATTGTATATATTTTTTCACCCACAGTTACTTAACCACTCAAAGTGAAATTAAAAATTTAATACTTACACCCAAAACACTCAGGATTTAATACCTCGAAATGAGAAATGTTTCCATAAGAAAGTTTTATAAGGCGAGAGCTATTTGAGAAGACATTAATGTATAATGCCATGGTAACCATCGACTTCACCTCCTTATAGTAGCAGTGTAGGGGCTGCGGACCAGTAGGTGCTGGGTTCAATTCCCAGATCGGGCAAACCGGTTTTTCTAACACTATTTGCTAGGAACTATGTAGATCACCAAGAAGAGGTTGACCAAATATTGGTGTATTTCCTATTTTAAAGAAAGAAAAAAAAGGAAAAGCTTATTATTAAAGGCAGTAGGGGTTGAAAATGAGAAGGGTGATTTTTTCACGATTTTCCCGGGACTGAAACCTCCAGACGGATATTGATCAGGGAAGGGGCCAGTCGTAAAAACTTAGCCAAACCCTTTCTGCAACATTCTTGAAATATTGTGTTGCGTCGACCTCATGTTGAAATACTATAAGAACGAGTAGAAAGACAGACATAACGTAACATAAGCTGACGCCTATATCCCCGAAGGGAAGGCAGAGGCGCACTAGCGAACTAATACACCCACATTTCAACGAGCTTAGTTCCGTCCCATGTGATAGGGGGCGAGCCTATCGCCATATCGGGCACAAATTAGAACGACAGGCGTTTGATATATCATTTACCAAATGAAACATAGACAGCCTCCGTGGCGCAGCGGGCAAGCAGCCGGCTGTGAAGCGAGAGGCCGCGGGATCGATTCCTGCACCGGGACAAATGTTTTTTTGACCCACAGATATTTGTTTGTGTCTGGGTGTTGTGAGACCGAGGACTGTCGTAGTTTCTGATATCCACGATACCGAAAGTCTCTCGTAGTTTCTGATACCCACGATACAGGTTAAAACTAGTGTAGGGTCAGGACGATATGTGCGTGAAATTATAAGCAGTATATTACGGATTCTATCACGATTAGGTTTTAATTTTTATTCCCGACGTTTCGAAGGCTTTGCAGTCTTCGTTGTCACGGGTCAGACAGAAATTAAAACCTAATCGTGATAGAATCCGTAAAAATAGTTTTATTTCAATGTATAACATTCGCGTAAACTTAAGAAATCAGTATATTACGGTTCACAAACTTTCGACAGTTTACAGTATAGATGGATTTGGATCTAACGATATTTACAATTTTACCGTGACATCATCATCATCATCATCATTATCAGCCATAGGACGTCCACTGCTGAACATAGGCCTCCCCCAAAGATTTCCAGATCGACCTGTTGGAAGCGGCCCGCATCCAGCGACTTCCTGCGACCTTTATCAAGTCGTCGGTCCACCTTGTAGGTGGACGTCCTACGCTGCGCTTGCCGGTACGTAGTCTCCACTCGAGAACTTTTCTGCCCCATCGGCTATCAGTTCTACCGTGACATATACCTCTATATAAATGTACCACTCAATCCTAAACACCTGAGATTATGTAACTAAAACTCAACGAAAATAGAATGCGGGCAAACCGACCCTTAACTCCAAGCAAATAAATCTCGGAAACTTTGTATGGAGTAAATAGGCACCGAAATTATCAGTATTCTTGAGGCTCGCCTCGTTTTCATCGCGGGATTAATAAACTTTGTTTTACGTTCAATATTATTTAAAACATTATGGATGTTGTGGTTTTGTGGGGTTTCGTGTTTCATTCGTACGCTAACGAGGAAGCGGTAAACTTGATTCGAACCGACTGTGAAAAGGAGGTTGCATTAGCAATGAAATACGCCTGTATACTTCTTAATCCACATCTCATAAAGCTTTTAACATAATATAACATAAGATTACGCCTGTATCCGCGAAGGGGTAGGCAGAGGCGCTTTGAAAAGGAGGTTGCTAATACATCTGTTTACTTTTTAATCCACATTTCGTAAAGCTTTTAACAAAACATAATATAAGCTCACGCCTATATCCTGTATCATACGTATCGTAGGCAGAGGCGCACTAGCCAACTAGTACACCCACATTTCGCCGAGCTTAGTTCCGTCCCAGATTTGGTAGGGGGCGAGCCTATCGCCATATCTTGCACAAATTCCAGACTCCGGGCTGATATGGAAAAATCCAATATCACTTTGCCCGACCGGGGATAGAACCCGAGACCTCAGGACAGTAGTCGTACCGAAATACAACCACGCCACCGAGGCAGTCGCCACCGTAAAGCTTTTGAGTGGTAGAATCACGCTGTGACGTGTACATTACGAATGGGCCAGCTCGACCGGTTTTATACCAATGTCTCACAGAAAACCTACCTAAAGTGCCAGCACGCAGGAGCGTTTCACTCGGTGCGTGAGATTTCTGAGTGGTAGTGAGTGAACTCCCTATTCCAATACCTATTCCCCTCCTTTTAAGTTGGCAACACACCTTTGACTTTTTTGTGTCAGGTGTCTATGGGCGGTGGAGATCACTCACCATCAGGTGACCCATGTGCACGTTTGCCAGCCTTTGCTATAAAAAAAAATCCGTCCCAAATGTGACAGGAGCCTACTGCATCATCATCATCATCATATCGGTTATCCCAAATGTTACAGGAGCCTACTGCCATCATATCGGTTATCAATTCCAAATTCCTGCCTTATACTGAGTAGGTAGAAAACCCCCAATATCACTGGCCATCCCAGTCGAACCCGAGCCCCTAGGATGATAGTACCATGCATACAACAACTACGCCACGGAAACAGTTTGTAGTTTCAACCATTCTCGAAAAAGTGTGTTACGCCTACCTCATATTGGAGTGGGATTAGGGGTGGTCGAAATACAGATTTTTATGATCTCTCAAAAGGGAGTTGACGTCAGGCAGGCAACCAAAAAAAGCCAAATTCTTTCTGCGATATACTTGTTATGTTACTCTGAACCCACATTGAAATGAGATAAGACTTGGTAGAAGTAGACTCTGTATTGTAATCCTCAATTTGTATCCACATTGAATACTAATGGTTGATGAATCAACATCAAAAGTTTGAAATTCTCGAATTACATCAATTTCCGAAAGGCTTAAAACATTGTTAATAACACAGCTTTGAATAGGCTTTGAATTATTGAAAAGCCTCGTCTCAGTTATTAAACAAGAAATAAGGACTGTAACTGAGCTGTCTATTTCGGGTATTTGTTACATAACATAACATAAGCTCACGCCTGTATCCCCGAAGGGGTAGGCAGAGGCGCACTAGCGAACTAGAACACCCACATTTCGCCGAGCTTAGTTCCGTCCCAGATGTGATAGGGGGCGAGCCTATCGCCATATTGGGCACAAATTCCAGACTCCGGGCTGATATGGAAAAATCCAATATCACTTGGCCTGACCCGGGGATCGAACCCGAGACCTCAGAACCGTAGTTGTACCGAAATATCACCACGCCACCGAGGCAGTCCGAGGGTATTTGTTACTGAGAAGAAAAACCCAGTATCACTTTACCCGACCCGGAGATTGAACCCGAGACCTCATGATGATCACACGCAATACAAACACGCCACCGAGGCAATCTTAGGTACGTTATTTACTAGGTTTAGAGTCTCTAAAATTTTTTGCCACCTCGCCTTATCCCATTCCAATGTGGGGTTGACCATCAGTCGGCCTGTACTTCTGTATTCTGGGTGTAAGACATGGCCTATCCTTAAGCATCATGTTGAGCAAATCCACATAGCGGAAATGAAGATGTTGCGGTGGATGTGCAATGTTAAACGACTGGATCGTATACGTAACGTGCACATCCGTGGTAGTCCTGGCGTCCGTGACGTGGCACATAAACTGCAGGAATGTCGCTTGAGATGGTTTGGCCTCGATTTGGGGAAACCACAGGTGTAACGTTGGTCGCATGTGTCTGGCCCAGATCGTACCAGGGCTGCATTCCTGTGGACGACCCAATAAGCGCTGGCTGGACGTCCTGGAGGAAGATATGAGAGCTAATGTCCTCACTAGGGAAGATGCTGACGACTAGGAGAAGTGGAAGCGTTTAATAAGTACCAAAGCGAAAAAGAAAAAGTTGCTGAAATTATTAATTTGTTTGGTCGATTCGCTAAGGGAAGGTCATCTAAAGGGCATCACACTGGAAGGTATTGTCGCCCTAATCCTAACAGGACCTTGCGGTCGTCCACATCTGGGTCTCATGGTCATTGCGAAATCTTGATAATTGCTCTATTTACCTTGAAATAGGTAAATTATCGCAAATGCGTGGAACCCATTAAAAAAAAGGAAAACTCCTTCATTCGAACCTGGGATTTTTATCCCAATCCTCCCAATTTACTATATACGCTGCTAGAACGAGGCTACAAACACTTCAAAATTAATATCCAAACAAAATACTTAGCGCCGAAGAATCCCAGCAAAGTACCTTCAACTATAAACACGTCGGACCGAAAACTGCAATCCGATTAAAAGTATCCAGCGTGAACAACGTAAACAAATTTCAACTGTACCTAACAAAAAATAAAGTGCAAATTGAATTCAACATCATACATCGTTTCCACAGTTTAGTTTCAATTCAAAGAACAATGGATGTACGCGGAGCGGTGAAAATTCAATTTGAGGAGGAAAGTTTGTGACCAAATCTCATTTTGATATTTTAAATGTGCATTCAGTATGTCATTTGGTAGTAAGATTTAATCCGAGCTTACTATCTGCAGCTGGTACCGGAACAGGCTATCTATAAGCTTTTGAAATCGCTTGTGTTTTATTACTTAGGCAAATATCAAGGCGTCAGTCAGATTTCAAAGGACTGTGTGTAGGTTTTTAATTTTTTCATATAACATAAGCTCACGCCTGTATCCCCGAAGGGGTAGGCAGAGGCGCACTAGCGAACTAGAACACCCACATTTCGCCGAGCTTAGTTCAGTCCCAGATGTGAGAGGGGGCGAGCCTATCGCCATATCGGGCACAAATTCCAGACTCCGGGCTGATATGGAAAATTCCAATATCACTTTGCCCGACCCGGGGATCGAACCCGAGACCTCAGAACCGTAGTCGTACCGAAATACCACCACGCCACCGAGGCAGTTTAATTTTTTCCTGCTATCCATATCTTACTCCAAGATGGCGGTGCAACACACTTTTTACCTATGTTGCAGAAAGTAATTGTTTAACCGATTTGAGTTCAGCAGCCTGAGCAGGAAAATTTCTGACAACCGTAAATGTATTTCAACTCGATGCGCATCTATGAAATTTGTATGAAATATTAACCAAACGTCATCAGTGCGCAGCGAACTCGAATACATTTACATTTACATTAGTTTTTCGTGCTCGGGCTAAAGATCCGGTATCACCAACTCTATATTTTATAATTATTCTCTTGTTTCCCAATTCCGCCAAAGCATGCGCTTCGATCGCTGTGCCAGCGCCAGTGATCCTTTCCATTTAGCTAAAATGGACTGTCGACCGAGATCGAGTAACGCGATTGTCTAATAGAGTCCCGACAAGACGTGGAACAGTCAGGGTTGATATCAGGCAGGCAGACGGTCACAAAAACCAAGCTTGATCGTTTCCGCAACATTGCCGAAAAAGTGTATTGCGCCGACCCAACATTCTAGAATCTACCTCTAGAGGGATAAGGGCAGATGGAAGAAAACTAAGACCACGTATGCACGTATATACAAAGTTTTCTCACAAAGCTTTTATTGAATATTCATTTAAATACGTAAGTTATGAATATTCATACAATACCTACTTAGAGGGTGGTGCAAAGTGAAAGAGGTGCGCGATATAATTTTATAATTGTTATTGCGATAGGCTCGCCCCCTATCAAATTTGGGATGAAAATGAGCGCGACGAAATATTCTAGTTCTTTAGTTTGCCTCTGCCTAGCCTTTCGGGGATGCAGGCTTGTTATGTATGTTATGGTTTTGGCCTAATTAGATACATAAGCTCTCGCGTGTCGACCGACTTCCAAAAAGGAGAAGGTTCTCAATTCATCTGTATTTTTTTATGTTTGTATGTTACGCGATATCTCCGCCAAATGTGGACAGATTTTCGAGATTTTTTTTGTATTCGATAGAGCTTATTTCAAGGGTCGTCCCATATAAATTTGGTCATGATCGGAGTTGAAGTCGGTATGTTAAGTTTTTAAACTTGTTATTATATCCTGGAAAGATTAGGTTGAACTAGAACACCCACGTCTCGTCGAGCTTACACCATCACAGATATGATATGGGGCGAGGTCTTTGCCATATCAAGCATAAATTCCAGACTATTCATATACTTAGCAAAAAAACTCTATATAATACCGATTTCTTAAGTTTACATTGAAATAAAACTATTTTTACGGATTCCATCACGATTTAGTTTTTAATTTTGCAAAGCCTTCGAAACGTAGGGAATAAAAATTAAAACCAAATCATGATAGAATCCGTAAAAATAGTTTTATTCCAACCCTATATTACTTTCACCTGAGATCAATTCCTCATCATTTCTTTAAGCTCAATTTCACAAAATAAGCTTTGGCAATTGGTAACCACTAATAAACTAATTGTTTAACTAATTATTATTTATCTGTCACTAGTTTCATTTAATCAGCCTCCCTGGTCTAGTGGCAGCATGTATGGGCTGTGGACCGGAAGGTCCTGGGTTCGATTCCCAGGTCGGGCAAAGCAAATTTTCTTATTTAATTTGCCCGGGACTGGATCCGTCAGAGGGGGTTGACGTCAGGCAGGCAGCCGGTCGTAAAACTAAGCCAAATCTATTCTACAACATGCTAGAAAAAAGTGTGTTGCGCCGACCCCACATTAAGGTGGGATAAGAGTAGGTAGAAAAAAACATAACATAACACATAACATAAGCTCACGCCTGTATCCCCGAAGGGGTAGGTAGAGGTGCACTAGCGAACTAGAACACCCACATTTCGCCGAGCTTAGTTCCGTCCCAGATGTGATAGGGGGCGAGCCTATCGCCATAGCGGGCACAAATTCCAGACTCCGGGCTGATATGGAAAAATCCAATATCACTTTGCCCGACCCGGGATCGAACCCGAGACCTCAGAACCGTAGTCGTACCGAAATACCACCACGCCACCGAGGCAGTCCGAACCGCAGGTAGAAAGAAAGTTTCGTTTAATCAGCACTGTGCTTACCATCGGTTTTTCGTACTCGGATAGACAAAATTACAGCTTCATGAACACTCGTAACTTACCCCACATACAAGGATTCCTAGAAATATCCGGAAATAGGAGTTCAATATGGAATTCTGTGCTGTATTCAAAAATGTGGAGAATTGTACGCATATAAAACGGGTTTAAGGATATTAAATTGGTAAGGATATGTGCAGACGCGTACGAATGTCGCTACGGAGATTGTAATTGAAATATCTTTTGAATATTGTCAAAGTAATGTAGCAGAACGACGGCAAATGTGTTACATAAGTTCATGCATAAGCTCACACCTGTATCCCCGAAGAGATAGATGGTAGAGCACTAGCTAACCACAACCTATATTTTGCCGTGCATAGTTCCGTTCCAGATGTTTTTTTTTTTTGTATATATCAGAGGCTGGCAAACGAGCAAATGGGTCAGCTGGTGGTTAGTGATCTCTACCGCCCATAGACACCCAAGACAAAAATAATCATTGCTGCGTTGCCAACCTAAACGGATGAAATGGAAGTGGAAGGAAAAAGGGTCTGGGAAAGGAAGGGCGGAAATGGGCCACCGAAAATCTCACTAACCGAACGAAACGCAACAGCAAGCTGCCACTTTACGTCGGTTTTCACTGAGACAGTGGTATCAAACCGGTCGAGCCGGGCCATTCATGCTGTAGACGTTACTGTCTACAGCGTGGCTCTACCACTCATGCCACTTTAATTGTGGTCGGCGCAACACGTTTTTAAGGGTGTTGCAGAAAGGGTATAGAGGTCGAGCCTATCGCCACATCAGGCACAAACTCCAGACACCAGGGTGACACTGAATTGAAAAAACCCAATATCACTTTTCCCGACCCGAGGATCGAACCCTGAGACCTCAGCGGTGGTCGTACCGAAATACAAGTACGTCAACAAGGTAGTCAAATGATTTATTCTTAAATATGATTAAAATTACAATAATTAAATAATTATTTTGTATTAAGTGTAATGTAATGCAAAGAAAAAAGTTACGCGTTACAAAATGAAATGTTACAAACTAAGGGCCATATAATACTGAGCGTGCGGAGTCGCGGGCAAAAGCTATTTCCAAATACATCTGAAGTCCATTAAACCGCTATCTGTGATAAATCCTTTCGGCGATTAAAACACGCTCCGTCGACCAAGTGTAACGCATCTTATCAGAAAGAAGCCCCGCAACCACTTTTCGGCTCATAAATTACATATCAGTACATCCACTCGGGTACCCTTCTATTCTAATAAATCTATCGCGTTCAACCCCGTGGGACGGATTTGGGAGTTAATGCGGGGTCGAGTGGGCTAAAAGGTTTAATTAAAAGCCTTTACTTTTAATATTTGAGGGTCTTTGGGTATTATTTGGTTGGCACATCATCCGTATGATGACCTTTCTTTTAAACCCATCCTAATTAAAAGTTTCGGCTACCGAGTACTTGATATTTTTGTGCCCGCCGGATAGATATTATCATTAAAAATTAAAATATGATGCTGTGGCGACATCTCTGCAATGCGCGCCGAACTAACTTACACGCATCGAGCGTCAGCGCACAGCGGTACTGGCTTTAGCTACAGAACAACAGATCGAGCCACCGAATCCTAAATCACGGTGGCAAAGTTTACCGCAGACGTAGCATATATACGACCTCCGAAGATGAACCATCGGAGGGGCCGCGGCGGTCAGGCACTACACCCGCCTGACGAGGAGATCTCCCCTCTGGTGGAGGAACACCGACACCCGTTCCTCTACAATGCAATATCCATCATAATGGCTCTTTCTGCCTATTTGCGTTCCATAGTCAGCCATTTCAGTAACTTTCGACAGCCTCCGTGGCGCAGTGGGCGAGTAGCCGGCTGTGAAGGGAGAGGCCGCGGGTTCGATTCCCGCGCCGAGACAAATATTTGTACGGTCTACAGATATTTGTTCCGGGTCTGGGTGTTGTGAGTCCGAAAGTCTCTCGTAGTTCCTGATACCCACGACACAAGCCTCGATCTTAGTGTGGGGTCAGGACTATGTATGTGACTGTTGGGTGTTATTTATTTATTTAGAAAATAATATAACTCAAAGCTTGTCATCCCCATGGAATTGATGTCAGGTAGGCATTCGGTCTTAAACTAAGCCAAACCCTTTCTGCAACACCCTTAAAAACGTGTTGCGCCGACCACAATTAAAGTGGCATATGAGTAGGGGACAGATATTACTTGTTCAGAGAAAAGGCAATTAAAGCATACTGTTGTGGACTGTATATGTATAGTTTTGTTATTAATTAAAATAACTTCTTCTTCGACGTAATTTTTTATTGATTTTCTTGATTCGTACTGTACACTTGTTCTTACTTCTTACTGATTTTCATACTGTTCTTACTTTTTACTACAATTCTTACTGTTCTTCATACATACTATTTACAAATTTGGGGCGCTTAAGTACTAATTTCACGCTCGCAACCGGGACCGAGTGCGCGCCTTGGTTTTAGTGCGCGCGCGAACCGGGCGCGGGCGTGTGTCGTGGCGAAAGCGTGGCGAGAGGGAGACCTTTCCGCAATAGCGGCGTCCCGTTCCCACCCTACTGTTTACATATTTACAATACATTATTATATACTAATTCTTAAAATTAATTCGGGCTTGGCGTCCTCAACATCCTCCCCCCGGCGCAGCTCGCGTAGCCTCTTCTTGTCGCAGGACGACGAGCTTGCTGGTGGGTCGCTTGAATGTTCCTGTCCTAGTCCTCACGTCCGCCACGCGTACGCCGCCGTCGGGTCCCTCGTACACTCGCTCGACGATTCCTCTGGGCCAGACGTTACGTGGCAGCGTGCTGTCTGCCACGATGACGATGTCCCCGGTGCGTAGCTGTCGTCTCTCGTTCAGAGACTCGCCTCGAGGTATTAATGTAGGCAGGTACTCTCGTAACCAACGTCGCCAAAACTGGTCAGCGAGCGCCTGACTTGCTCGCCAAACTCGCCGATCTGCGTCGGCGCAAGGCCCAGTTATTGGCAGGCCGTTCGACGTACCCAATAAAAAATGATTCGGCGTCAATGCTTCCGGATCGTCGGGACTCACGCTCACGTGAGTTAGTGGTCGTGCGTTGACGGAGAATTCGGCCTCTGTCAATAATGTGGTCAAAACTTCTTCCGCCGGCGCCTTCTCACGAAGCGTAGCGTCGAGCGCGTTCTTGACGGAGCGTACAAGCCTTTCCCACGCTCCACCTTGATTTGGAGCGCCGGGAGGTATGTAACGCCATTCCATCCGGTGCTTCCATCCTTCGTCTTTAAGTGCCGACGACCACTCGTTGTACGCGGCCCGCAGCTCTTGATCGGCTCCTCGGAAGTTCGTCGCGTTGTCGGAATACATCAGCCGCGGCCATCCTCTTCTAGCTGCCATCCGTCGGAGCGCCATGATCGCGGAGTCCGTTGTCAGTGACGTCACAACCTCTATATGGACCGCGCGAGTGGTGAGGCACGTAAACCACGCGCCCCACCGCTTCTCTCGGCGGCGTCCCACCTTGACCGTCATGGGCCCGAAGTAATCGACCCCGCAATTAGTGAACGGGCGATGAAAGGCGTCGAGGCGGGCGCGTGGTAGGTCACCCATGATTGGTGCCCTTGGTCTTGCTCTTCTTATTCGGCAGATCGCGCACTCCTTTTCTATGGCGCGTACAGTTGGCCTTAAGTGTATGACCCAGTACCTTTGCCGTAGATCGTTGGTGACACGCTCTCTATTGGCATGTCCGGCGGCACAGTGTTCGCGTAGCACAAGGAGACGCGTGAGTCGATGTCGCCCATCCAAAATGATCGGCCTCTTCGCGTCTTGGTGTGTTGTCGCGGCCTGAATGCGACCGCGCACTCGTAACACGTCCTCCTCGAGCACAGGGTCTAGTCTGAATAGACGGCTACCACTCTTAATCGGGCGCGCGGCCTGGAGATTGCTTATTTCTTTCCCGAAGCTGTCTTGCTGTGCTTGTTTTATAAGCTCCTTTTCCGCGCGTTCAATATGTCTATACTCCATCTCGGTAGCTCGGCGTCGGCATATATCTATAAACGCCAATGCCCTTGCCGTAGCTCGTACTAGCGTTTCGTATTTAGAGAAACGCTCTGGTTGCGGAAGCCATGATTCCCCTGCGTCCGTGATGTGCAGGACTTCCGCTTCATTCTCCACCTCTTCCTGTGACTTGTCTTCAGTGGGCCACTCGTCCTCGTGTTTATACAGGAAATGAGGCCCTTGAAACCAGCGGTCGTTGTCGCTTATCACGTGGCTGTCTAATCTTGTCGCGTCGTCTGCCACGTTTTCTTTTGTAGGCAACCATCGCCACTCATCTCGGTGAGTAAGTTCCGCCAACTCGCCGAGCCGATGCGCGACGAACGGCGTATATCGGCGTGCATCGTGCCGAATCCAATGCACTACCGTAGATGAATCCGACCAATACATTGTCCTCCGTATCGCGATTCCGTGCTCCTTTGTTATTTGAGTGGCAAGCCTTGCCCCGATGATCGCTGCTTGCAGTTCCAGACGCGGAATAGTCTGTGTACGTCGTGGCGCTACCTTAGCTTTAGCGGCCACTAATGCGACTTGAACGCGACCATCGTGGCTTGTCACCCTCCAGTACGCCACAGCGGCATACGCTTGCTCGCTGGCGTCGCAGAACACATGCAAATCCGTGTGGAAGTATCCTCCCAACGCGTAGCACCTTGGAAGACGTAGTTTGGTTATCTCTTCCAATTGCGATAACCACATGTAAAAGAGCTCCTTCTCTTGGTCTGGTATTGATTCATCCCAGGATATCTTTAGGCGCCATAAACTTTGTAATATTATTTTCGCCCTGATGGTGTAACTACTGAGTAATCCCAGCGGGTCATATATGGACATGACCGCGCTGAGTGCTTCCCGCTTCGTCGGTGCCCTTTTCTGCGCTCGCACTGGCTCTGGGACTCGGTTCATAGATGTGTTGAACCCCAATTCGTCCTTATCGGCGTTCCATATGAGCCCGAGTATTTTGTTCTCTTGTTCGTCTCCCCCCAGTGGCGTAAACGAGTTTGCGCGTAATTCAGTGGGCACGTCGCGTAGAGCGTCTTCATGACTGGCGCTCCATTGTCGAAGCGTGAAACTCGCTTCTGCGTGCACTTTCCTTGTTTCGTGTATGGCTCGTTGTGCTTCTCGTATGTTGTCATAACTTGCCACGAAATCATCCATATAGTGACTCTTAGTTATCGCTTCCAGTGCTTTTGGATATTCCTCGCCGTGTTGTTCCGCATTGTAGTTCCGCACAAAGTGTGCCATAAAAGGAGAACTCGCTGCGCCGAAAATCATGCTTGACATCTTGAAATGTCTCGGTGGATCGCTTCGCTCCATACCCCGCCACAAGAATCCTTGTGCAGGTTGATCCTCCTTGCGTATCTTCACTCGTAGGAACATTTCTTGGATATCGGCTGTCACGGCGATCGCTTTCTCCCGAAAGCGAAATAATATACCCGGTAGCGATAACAATAAGTCGGGCCCCTCTAACAACTGACTGTTGAGACTCACGCCATTGCTTTTTGCCGCAGCGTCAAATACCAATCGTTGCTTGCCCGGTTTGTTGATATTCTGCACGGCGAAATGCGGTAGAAACCAACCAACACGACTACTCATCTCTGAACCATCGCATGGTTCCGCGTATCCTTTTTTGAGCAAGTTTTCAATTTGCGTGGTATACTCTGCAGCGAATGTCGGGTCCGAGTCCATCTTCCTTTCCATGGATTTAAGTCGTCGAAAGGCTTGATCATAACTTGGTGGCATCTTAATTTTATCTTGACGCCACGGTAGGCCAACTTCATAACCATCCTTAGTTTTCTTAATTGTTTCTTGGACCAACTTCATGGCTCGTTGGTCCGCTTCACTGACGCGCCGTTGTTGCGCGACCCCTAAGGCGTCTATTGTGAAGTGAAATTCGACTAAGTTATGAAGTCGCTCATCTTCATGTTTTCCCGTGCATTTTTCTGTTACGTGTAGAACGCTGTCTTGAGACTTGATTATTCTACGCGGTACCATGCCGTGCACCACCCATCCGAGCTGAGTTCTTGAAGCCGCTGGTTCGCTGGGCTTGCCGACACGCAGCTCTTGTGATACGATTATTTCCCAGTGGTCAGTACCCACTAGTATGCCCGGTCGTGTTGTAGCGTAGCATATCACGTCTTGTTCTAAGTCGCGGAGATGTGCATACTTCGCTATATTTTCAGGCACTGTTTGACGGTGCAACTTCATGTCTTTGATAGTTCGCGCCTTTATGCTGTGTGACGTGTTTTCACTCTTTCCGCGAACTTGCACCGTGACTAACTTACTTGTTTCTTGTTTTTGTGACATATTCACGCCGTGGAGGTATAACGGGTGCCTCGGACCCTCCGCACCGACTTTTCTGGCTAGATCTTCGTCGATGAGGGTGATTGTGGCTCCTTCATCCAGTAAGGCGTAGGTATTCACCTCCCCCCGTGGTCCGGCAACCACCACGGGGCACATTTTTAACAGCACTGTTTGTGCGCCGGTGGCTTGGTTTGCGGCTACCGACAAAACAGCTTCGTCACTCTGTGGCTCTGATTCTGTTGCAGGCTTGTCTTCCTTGTCATAGTGCAACGACGCATGATGTGGGCGATCGCATTGTCTTACGCCGCATGATTTGGCTTGACAACTCCCGCGCCGATGTCTGTAGTGTGCGCACTTGAAGCATATTTTCTTTGCCTTCAAGAAGTCCCAACGTCGTTCCACTGTTAGGGCTTGATATTTCGGACATTGGTGCATTTTGTGAGCTTGTCCGCATTCGGGGCATCTGTCTTGTTCCTCCATTGTGTTGTATACCGCGTTCAATTTCCTTTTCGGGATTACCGCCGGGTTTCTTGTTTCCTTTCTCGCAGCCGCGCTTGTAGATGGGGCATAACTGTAACGCAGCGCGCGGTCCGCTTCACGCATAAGAAATCTTGATAACGTAACTATTTCTGGATCTGCGGTTTCTTCGTATTCGCTTGCGTAATCGCACCATCTTGAACGCACATGTGGGCTTAGTTTGTCTAGCACTTCTCTTGCTAACAGTGGATTGTAAAGGTAACCTCGGCGGTCGATAGTCTTGAGTATACATACAATATTTTGGAGTTTTATCGCGAAATGATTGAGCTCGGTGGCGGACGATCCCGGTTTTTGCAGCCTTTTTAAATCTTCGAGAGCCTTGTCTATTATTACTTCAGGCCTCCCAAAGCATTGTTCTAATGTTCGCATAATAACATCTGGGTCGGTGGCAGTGTGTAAAAGCGCGGCCACGGCGTCACGGGCCTCTCCTTTCAAACAACTTCTGAGCCGTTGTATGTTCTCCGCGGCGGACACGTGGTATATTTTTGGACTGTCCTGCATCGCCGCTTTAAAAGGCAACCATTCATTTATGGCCCCCGAAAAGGTCGGCAAGTCCGTTTGTTTTAATCTCGGCCGTGCCATTTTTTCTAAAGTCGCCGCCAGATGTTCGATGTCGCCTTTTGTTCTCGTTGGCGTCGGTGAGCTTTCTCTTACTACGTCGAACCGTAATTGTTTATGATCCGTTCTCGGATTGGTCTGCAACCATTCGTCGACTCGCCGATGTCCCTCTTGTGGACCCACCGGCTCTTCATGTGTGCTTTCTTGATCGTCTTGGATTACAGATACCTCGGCCGCTAGGCGTTTCTTTATAAGCTCTGCTTCTAATTCCAACTCTTTTCTTCTGATAACAGCCAACTTTTCCGCAGCCTCTAATTCAGCCATACGCAGTCTTGTATTGACGCTTGTTGTCGACCGGTGCGAGCGTACTGAACGTGCCGGTGATTTCGACCTTTCTTCTCGCTGCGTTTGGCACGATGTACCTGCGGTGGCTGTGAGTAGCGTGGTGATTTCGCGTCGCTCCGTACTTGTAGGCTTAGAGATTGGCGAGGCCGGCGGTTCCATTGTCAAGCGCCTGACTCGCTCGATTTCGATCCGACGTCTCTCCTCCTCTTCGTGGCTCGTAGTGGGTTGTTCGCGGCGTTGTCGCTCTTCTAATTCCGCAATGTCACCTTGACTTCTTGTGACAACCATCGCGTTCGGTAGATGGTGCGGAATTCTTTAGCTAGAACGTTCGCGTAAATCTTCCCGTCTTGAGCGCCTTGAGCGTAGCTTATCGCTTCGGTTTCCTTTATTCGGCCTCTTGATTCGGCCTACCGATGAACCGCTAAATGTTCTTTCTTGATCCGGCTTACTCGAAGGACCAGCAAATGTTGTGGACTGTATATGTATAGTTTTGTTATTAATTAAAATAACTTCTTCTTCGACGTAATTGTTTATTGATTTTCTTGATTCGTACTGTACACTTGTTCTTACTTCTTACTGATTTTCATACTGTTCTTACTTTTTACTACAATTCTTACTGTTCTTCATACATACTATTTACAAATTTGGGGCGCTTAAGTACTAATTTCACGCTCGCAACCGGGACCGAGTGCGCGCCTTGGTTTTAGTGCGCGCGCGAACCGGGCGCGGGCGTGTGTCGTGGCGAAAGCGTGGCGAGAGGGAGACCTTTCCGCAATAGCGGCGTCCCGTTCCCACCCTACTGTTTACATATTTACAATACATTATTATATACTAATTCTTAAAATTAATTCGGGCTTGGCGTCCTCAACACATACACAATGCGAAAATGCGTCGAGTTTACTTAAATCTCATGACTTATGCGGCTACATACTAATGGCATAATCATCATCAGCCACAGGACATTTCCAGATCAACCTGTCGGAAGCGGCCTCCATCCAAAAATATAAGGTAATCAGTAGAAGAATGAAAGTCACTGAAATAGCCAAGCGAATTAGCCCAATGGCATAGTCAAAAATTACATTTTAAGCACACCACGTGTTATTTTTAAACCCAAAATGTATATAATAATCATGGATAATTGGCCTCAGGCCTAGTATTTGAACCATTAAAGTAACCTCAAAAATAATATTTTTCTGTAAGATTCACTTCCATACAAATCCATTTACATTGATGGTTATTTCCCCCAAATAGGATCTTAACTCCACCCCGCGTCAGTATTTCGGGGTTTTTTCGCGAATGTAGTGTGCCGATAATCCCGCCTATGAGGGATTGTGCATGGGACCCGTAATGGAACCGTTGTTGTGGGATTAGAAGATAATATTGTATTTGGAATATTCCCTTTTATTGGTTCGTTGAGTGTTTCATGTAAATTTCGATACATTTATATAACATCTGTGACGATAGAAGCAGAACAGCGGCCTGAGCAGGAAAATTTCTGACAACCGTAAATGTATTCGAACTCGATGCGCGTCTATGAAATTTGTATCAAATATTAACCAAACGTCATCAGTGCGCAGCGAACTCGAATACGTTTACATTTACATTAGTTTTTCGTGCTCGGGCTACTGTAAAGAGCCCCTACCACTAACCATTTTCGTTTACATTCCAAAGAGATTTAATATTGCCAACTATAGACCGGCTGTCAAGCAAGTTTCCCTACTATTTTTTTTTTACATCAAACCTCGTAAGCATCATAATCATCATCATCATCAGCCATAGGACGTCCACTGCTCAACATAGGTCTCCCCCAAAGATTTCCAGATCAGACCTCAGTGAGCAATCTGACATTTTTTTATAGCACAGACTGGCAAACGAGCCGATGGGTTGGATCACCTGATGGTAAGTTATCTCCAACGCCCAAGATACAAAAAGAATCTTGGATGTGTTGCCAACCTAAAAGGAGATAATGGAAGGGGAGGGAAAAGGGATTGGGAAAGGAAGGGGAGAAATGGGCCTTCGGAAATCTCACTCACCGAACGAAACGCGACAGCAAGATGCCACTTTACGTCGGTTTTCTGTGAGACAGTGGTATCAAACCGGTCGAGCCGGCCTATTCGTGCTGTACGTTATTGTCTACAGCGTAGCTCTACGACTCAGAAATGGGTGAATGGAATACTAGTGGGATACCAGTGGAAGACGGACTCTAAGAATATGCTGGGATGAAGCTAGTCAGAAAGATAAACTTGCATTAAATTTACGAGACTGCATCGGTGGCGTCGTTTTCTCTTTTTGTGTCAAAAGACGGTGGAGATCACTTACCATCTGCTCGTTTGCCAGTTTCTGCTATAAAAAAATAATTTTAAGCATCCTCCATATAAATATAAATAAATAACGCCCAACACTCACGCATAGTTCTGACCCCACACTAAGGTACGCAGTAAGGTAAGCAGCGATAGCTCAGTTGGGAATGGTACGGACTGCCGAGTAAGTGTGTGTAAGTGTCGGAGGTTCGAGACCAACCCCAAAATGGAGCATACACCTCTGACTTTTCTAAGTCAAGTGTATTTACATTGTGAAATATCGCTTTCTATAACGGTGAAGGAAAACATCGTGAGGAAACCTGCATACCCGAGAATTTCTTCACAAGAATTTCTAAGGTATGTGAAGTCTAGTAACCCGCATTAGGCCAGCGTGGTAGACTAAGGCCTAACCCCTCTCATGAGTAGAGGAGGCCCGTGCCCAGCAGTGGGACAATAATATTACAGGGCTAATATTATACTAAGGTACGTCTTGTGTGGTGGGTATCAGAAACTACGAAAAACGCATGGTCTCACAACACCCACACCCGAAACAAATATTTGGCCACACAAACATTTATCTCGGTGTGGAAATCGAACCCGCGGCCCCTCGCTTCACAGCCGACAAATCGCCCACTTGCGCCACAGACGCTGTCAAATATGTATATGTTCATCCAAACGTTTAGCGCTACAAAATCACCTGAAAATCTAATACTAATTTATTTTACATATTGAACCCACGACCTCGTTTTTTTCGATAACTATCAACTCATTGATCATTCCGTCACGTGGGATTAAATATAATACCTCCCACACTTTCACTCACATCAAGGACCCCGTCAAGATCGTCTAGTGCACACACAACGATAACACACCTTAATAGACGCCCCATTACAAACAACCGAGATCTGACAACACATCTGACTATAAAATCTAATATAGCGGACTGCTCAATAGATTCAAATCAGACTTGACCTTATCTTCAAGCAGTAAACACTTCAGTGTTATATGTTATAGACGCCTCCTTGGTCTAGTGGCAGCATATATGTGCTGTGGATTGAGAGGTCGTGGGTTCGATTCCAAAGTCGAGCAAAACTAATTTTCTAATTTAATTTGCCCGAGACTAGATCCTCCAGAGGGGGTTGACATCAGGCAGGCAGCAGCTCGTTAAAACGAAACCAAATCCTTTCTGCAACATGCTTAAAAATTGTGTTGCGCCGAGCCCACATTAAGGGCAGGTAGAAAGAAAGAAAGGAAGAAAAGTTATAATTCATTCTTGCATAACACGGCGGTGTGGTTAACACAAACTTTTAACAGTTTGGGTTAAAATTACCAGATTTTAAGTTACCAAAAATATGGTGTCATCAACATCAGCTATAAGCCGTCCTGCTAAACATAGGCAAGATAGTATTATATTTAATAATGCAGGACCCCGTTTCATACTAAGGCTAGTTATCAGACTTGGTTTTGCGGATAAATGTCCAACATTAGGAGTCTATTAAGGTTCATCGTCGCTGGCACACACCCACGCACTTGACACTGTAAAACTTAAGTCAAGATTTATGTTCACAATAGGTTTTTAATACTAGGTGCTGAAGAAAGGTGCTATTTTTAAAACTTTACCTTCAAGATTAAAGCATAATAGTAAAGTTAAAAATAAAATTTATAAGAGCAGAGTTAGGTATAAGCTCACGCCTTTATTTTATTTTAAGTACCTACATTGTCATATTTTTAACCCAATTTCCAAAAACCAGGAGATCGTCAATTCGTCTAATTTTTATGTTAACTCTACTCTTGCTGCCTGCTGCTCGACTGCCTCGGTGGCGTGGTTGTATTTCGGTACGACTACTGTCCTGAGGTATCGGGTTCGATCCCCGGGTCAGGCAAAGTGTTATTGGATTTTTCCATATCAGCCCGAAGTCTAGAATTTGTGCCCGATACGGCGATAGGTTCCCCCCTATCACATCTGGGACGGAAAGAAGCTCGGTGAAATATTGGTTTCTATTTCTCTAGGTAGCCTTTGCCTACACCTTCCGGGCTCTGTCTACCTCTTCGGGGATATAGGCGTGAGCGTATGTTATGTTATGCATGCATGACCTGCATAATTCTGGTGCCCACTAATAATCTCAGTGTTTGTTGGTGATCGCTGGTATTTTAGACTGCATAGCGCTAACCATTAGGGTCTTTATTTGATGCCCCAGCCCGGCTAGCATGCGTGTCACGATATATCTCGATAATCGAGTGTATATAATGACAATAATAATAATATACTCGATAATCTACAATATTGTATGAAAATAGACGAGGACGCATGTTAGTGTCCATAGACAAATAGAAAAAACCGATTATAATACGACAAAAAGCGTAGACAAAATGTTATCGTGGCGCGCATGCTAGGCGGGCAGGTGTAGAATGTACGTGCTCGTATGAAATTGAAAAGAAGAAATGCAGGTTCTTATAGAATAAATTTCCCTCAGTGTAAAAAGTATAAACATCTTATTTCTAAAAGGAAGTGTACCCGATAATTTAACGACGAAGCCATCCAAGCTGCCTTTGTAACGTGCATTCGAACACTCGAAATGGTGCATTTCCGAAACTCTCCTCAGAATCAATTCTCTATTGACCTACTTTCGAATGCCTTTGTGCCCCTTTGTACGATCTTCGAGGGGATCTGGCTAATTATACTAATTTAAAGCGAAAATAGTGGGCTGGCTTTTGCTTGGAGCATCATGGCAGAATACCAGTGTCAGGTAGATACCTACTTCTACTTGGCGAATACCGAGCCTGTGGCTTTTTTAGTCATGTCTCGGGCACGGATGGTTGACGATATGAGCACGTTCATGGTGTTTTGTGTGCTCATTTTATCTTACTAATAATATTCACCACGTAATTAGTAATAAACAAATTTGTTACCTCTTAGAGCTACATA
This sequence comes from Clanis bilineata, assembly GCA_036417725.1. NCBI lineage: Eukaryota > Metazoa > Arthropoda > Insecta > Lepidoptera > Sphingidae > Clanis > Clanis bilineata. The sequence continues at coordinate 981,035 of CM071155.1, read as the reverse complement.
TTGTCTTATTTTTTTGTTTTCCCACTTATTGTTGCCTGAGACATTGGCTGAATAAAGTTATTTCTTTCTTTCTTTCTTTTTATCTGTATGTAACTTGTGTTCAGGTTTTATCAAAAAACATTAATAATAATAATATCAGCCCTGTAATATTACTGTCCGATTGCTGGGCACGGGCCTTCTTTTATTAATGAGAGGAGATAGGGCTTAGCCTACCACGCTGGCCTAATTCGGAATTGTAGACGTCACATACCTTCGAAATTCTTGTAAAAAAAATCTTGGGTATGCAGGTTTCACGATGTTTTCCTTCACCGTTATAGCAAGCGACAATTCACAATGAAAACACACTTAACTTTAGAAAGTCAGAGAGTGTGCTCCATTTTGGGGTTGGTCTCGAACCTCGGACACTTGTCTCGGCAGTCCATACCACATCCAACTGATCTATCGCTGCTTCTAAAAACATTATTCTCCTAATTTTAAAACATTTGATAATTACTTCATAATATGAGGAACTACCCTTGAAATAAGTTCCATCGAACACAAAAAAAATAAAACTATTTTTACGGATTCTATCACGATTTGGTTTTAATTTTTATGCCCGACGTTTCGAAAGCTTTGCAGCCTTCGTGGTCACGGGTCAGACCGACCCGAAAAATTAAAACCAAATCGTGATAGAATCCGTAAAAATTGTTTTATTTCAATAAATAACATTCGCGTAAACCTAAGCAATCTTGGGTATGCAGGTTTCACGATGTTTTCCTTCACCGTTATAGCAAGCGATAATGCACAATGAAAACGCACTTAACATAGGAAAGTCAGAGAGTGTGCTCCATTGAAATGATATTACAGGGCTGATTTTTTCCTCATTTATTTCAACTAATTTTTTTTTTACATTTTTAAATATAAATAATATAAAAATAAATACATTTAAAAATATAAAAATAAATAAATATCACCCTCCCGATGACGAGGCTTGAGACCCAAGCCACCGGTGGTTAGGGGCTCAGAGTGAGGAACCGCCTCACAATGCGGGCCGTGTCCAATAACACTGCCTTCTGTATCTGGCTCTTGACCCAACGTCCGATTGAGAGCCTCTTAAGGTGTTGGTCGAGGCGCTTTGCTATCAACCCATTAGCGGTAACGACTATCGGGACAATGATTGTTGATTCCACATCCCACATGTCGGAAATCTCGTGTGCCAGATCCAAGTATTTGGACAGCTTGTCTTTTTCGGCCTTAACGAGATTTTCATCATGCGGAATGGTGACGTCAACAAGTATTGCCCGGCGCGCCAATCGATCTACTACCACAATATCAGGCTTATTGGCAACAATAGTCCTGTCCGTAATAATAGATCGATCCCAATACAGTGTTGCATGTCCATTTTCAAGAACTGGCTGGGGCACATATTGGTAATATGGCACTTCAGAAGTCACAAGGTAGTATCGAAGAGCAAGTTGCTGGTGTATGATCTTGGCTACTAAGTTATGTCTATGCAAATTGACAGCCTCCGTGGCGCAGCGGGCGAGTAGCCGGCTGTGAAGGGAGAGGCCGCGGGTTCGATTCCCGCATTGAGACAAATGTTTGTGTGGCCCACAGATATTTGTTTCAAGTCTGGGTGTTGTGAGACCGAAAGTCTCTCATAGTCTCTGATACCCATGTTACAGGTTATACCTAGTGTGGGGTCAGGACTAGGTGTGTGACTGTTGGGTGTATTTATTATTTATTATTATTTATTATTTAAATACTCGCCGTTAGCAAGATACGAACAACCGGAAATAACATGCCTAATGGACTCTCCCGGTCGGTGACATGCTCGACAGATGTCGACCGTCCCGTCCTTTATGATGTATTTCCTATAGTTGTTCGTCTTGATAACTTCGTCCATAATTGCAAAGACAAAACCCTCGGTTTCCCCAAAGAGGTTACCGAAACGTAGCCAAGATACGGAAGCAAGTAGGTCGATATCGGGCCCATTGAGAGCTCGATAAAACCGTCCGTGAAGCTCTTTGCTCTTCCATACCTCCCTGCGATCCCCGGTGCTCAGCGCCACAAGTGCCCGCCAATTCTCATTTGCCAGTGAGAGTGGGGTGAACCCTTTGTCTACCAAGCCCATATCCTTATGCATCACCACTTCGCTGCGGAGGAAATAATTCCTGAGATTGCATACCTCGCGGTTATGCAGGTCCTTGGCATTAAGTATACCTCGGCCCCCGCATCTCCGCGGGATATACAATCTCATAACAGACGACCGTGGATGATGCATTCGGTGTGCAGTTAGTAGAGTCCGGACCTTTCGATCCAGGGTATCTAACTCGGTCTGAGTCCATTTGAGTATGCCAAAAGAGTACATCAGTACAGGCATAACCCAACCATTAAAGGCTCGAATCTTGTTGCCACCAGACAAAAGACTGTTAAGTACTTTTGTCAAGCGACCAAAGAAACGTTCCTTTACTGATTGTTTTACATCTGCACTCGATATACCTAACGCTTCAGACATACCCAAATATTTGTAAGTTTCCGTTTCGGAGAGAGATCTAAGCTGTATAGTCTCTGAGAGATTGATGTCATCAGAGACTATATTCCCACCTCTCTCTACATGGATAACCGCGCACTTATCCACACCAAACTCCATTTTGATAGAGTTGCTGAAACTTTTAGTTATTTTCAACAACTCCACCAAATCAGTTTTCTTGGATGCAAACAGCTTGAGGTCATCCATGTAAAGTAAGTGGGATATTGGCTCTCCCCCTCTACGAAGACGGTAGCCTAGTCCGGAATCCAGCAACAAAGTGCTAAGAGGATTCAGGGCCAGACAGAACCATAAGGGACTCAGACTGTCACCCTGGAATATACCCCGCTCAATCTTAATTGGTTCATCACAACCAGGAGTACCCGCACCACCTGGATAATTTAAAACCGTTGTCCACAGCCCCATACAAGTACCCAGAAAGGCGCTTAGATTATTATTATTATTATCTTCATTACAAAAAAAACTTGAAAATCAGTCCACATTTGGCAGAAATATCGAGTAACATATATAAAACAACATACAAACGAATTGAGCACAATTTTTTAAAGTGGATCGAAAAGGTACCTAGCATATTACACCTACAATCCTACATGGAATTAGATATGACAAAGATGAAAATAATCATAAGATTGTAATATGCAGAATAAACTTTAAAAAAATGTAATACAAATACTGCACGTCAATGGAGTCACAGAACAGAGATGATTGACACACGAAAAACAATGTAACTTAAAATGGCATATAGGCATCGATATATTATTTACTAGATACACAGTTGATGCTCGGAAAACGAGACAGCAAAGAAGTGCTTAAGCACTCCTTTTCCCTACAGTTGGACGCCGATAGACTTCTAAATTTGAAAATTCAAATTTAAGAACGCTTCATCATTTCGTTTAAAAAGCTACTTTATAACACGTGCATAGGGTTATATTTGTGTTTGATTTAATTAGAACTTGTGATATTTTTCTTTGTTTTATTCCTGAGACCACTTTTTAGGATGATATTTGCAAAGAACTGCATCTAGGGTATAATATATTGATGCATATAGGCTCTAAATTCAAATTATACTCAACAAAATTACACACGACCTACAAATTGTTAGAAACTTTCTCTACCTCAAGGCTCAGCTCAATTTGAGTTCCTTAAATCACGTTTATGCATGCGACGGCGCAATTTGGCGCAATTTACAAATATACAGTCGGACTTTACCAAAACTGTTGGAATATAAATTGCATTGTTGTGTCGTCTATTCTCTGGGCTGTTGACGGGGAGGTTTTGGGTTCGATTCCCATTATGAAACGATTCGTACGGGATTCGATCCCACAAGGTGTTTGACGTTAGTGGGCTGCTCGCAAAACTAAAGCTAAATCCTTTCTGCACATGCTTGAATGCAAAGAAGAATGTCATATCATTATACCCACACGTGTCAGATAGATAGAAGGCAGATACAGACGTTATCGACCAACTTCCAAAAAGAAAAAGATCCTCAATTTCTCTATATTTTTTCGACCAAAGACATTCAACAGTATATAATAATATTGAGAGAATAATCTTATCTTACGTGATTCTCAACCATTCACAATATATTCTAGGGTATAAATTGTAATAATCACACTCGTATTGTAATAAGTAGTTGATGGCGGTACTGAAGTTTGATAATAATCTCTTTGATCATAACAGAATCAACCTATAAATTGAAGACATAATAACAAGCCCTACTAATATAACAGCGAAATTTTGATGGATGTTTGTAGATAAATCACGCTAGAACGGCTGAACGGATCGGGATGAAATCTGGCAAAAAATAGATTGTATTGAAATAAAACTATTTTTACGGATTCTATCACGATTTGGTTTTAATTTTTATGCCCGACGTTCGAAAGCTTTGCAGCCTTCGTGGTCACGGGTCAGACGTCAGAAACGTCGAGCATAAAAATTAAAACCAAATCGTGATAGAATCCGTAATAATAGTTTTATTTCAATGAATAACATTCACGTAAACCTAAGAAATCATTAAATAGATTGTAGTCAGGAATAGCACATGCCTTTACCTTATAATGGGACAACCAAAGACATTCAACAGTAACAGTTAGTAATATTAAATCTCTTTGGGGACAACCATGGCTGATGTATGTAGCACTAAAGCTACTTTTTATTCCCAAAACATTTATGGGTTCCGTGGGATAGATTTTTCATTTTCCACTGGAACGAATCCACGGACAACAGGAGGATTACCACCACCTCTTATAGCAGTATTATTATATTGTGAGACCGAAAGTCTCTCATAGTCACTGTCACTGATACAGGTTATACCTAATGTGGGGTCAGAACTAGGTGTGTGACTGTTGGGTGTATTGTTACTTGTACCGATTGTCGTACAAAAAAATGAAGTAAGTTTGTAACAATATTGCTATAAGAGGTGGTGGTAACCCCCCAGATAGTTACACTAATATTATAAAGGCGAAAGTTTGTGTTTGTATGTTTGTTACTTCTTCACGCTCAAACGGGTGGACCAATTTTGATGAAATATGGTATGGAGGTATGTATATATGGAGGTATCCCGAAAAAAAAAATTCCACGCGAACGGAGTCGCGGGCACAGTTAGTAGACTATAAATCGAAGATAACAACAGTGTCAAATAAATCTCAAATCGCGCTACAAGTTTGATGGAGTTTGGACGGGATTTTTGCATAAATGTCATTTCCAATTCACTGATTTGCTAGGTTGGTACATAATTTCCTTAAATTGCTAGCAAAGTTCAGCGACCTCACACTATACAGAAAATTCTAGAGAATATTAGCGATATAAAATGCGGCAGAAATCTTCTCAAACAAAAGAACTTGTCGGAGAAGTGAAATTATCTTTGCTAGGTAAGAGAGATGAATATTATAGTCACTCACCTGTTTTGGGGTTCGATGTCTGGTTTGTGGTCACTCATCACATGCTCTGGATGTCTATTCTATAAAACGTTATCGGACCGATACTTTACCGCACAGACTAATATAGATGCACGTGGATCAAATAAATGTCAAAACACCGAAGAGAGGGCTGTCAAACGGTTTACAGCATAGCATTCTCCGAAACAAAACTTGTAGCACCAATATAGGTTGAACACGTAAGCCACATAGAATAGTAAAACGTCCGAAACGAAGTCCGCAACTGAGGATTTCATTTTACACACTTTTTACACACTAGGCCCCATGGTTCATCTGAGACTGCTACGAGTATCTTCATGCTCACACACAATTCCGAGATTGTGACTACTTTTACCACCTAGGATAATACGCGCACATATAGCTCAACCATAAGTATTTTGACATTAACGCTACGACTGCGTAAATATACGCCTCTAGCGGTTTCGTGAGGAATTAATGTTTGTCATGTTAATTATTTTACGCAGTCGCAAGCGAGACTAGTAAAAATACTCATTATTGAATCTCTAGATTGGAAATAGGCGCGGCGGCGTCACAGCTTTTGTTTTACACTGCATGCGTAGAAATTAAATGAGCGATAAGTGTAGTTAAATGACGAGCTTCTTTGCAGAGATAATTTTGCAAAATAACGCTCATTTAATCGTATCACATCGCGTAATAAATCCACAACTACCTTCTTCTTTTCTTTTTTTTAAATTTTCCCTTTCGGGAAGGCAAAGGGATCTAGCCCATACAGGTAGCCCATACATGGTCGACCCATCCACCCGACAAAAAGCGTCTAAAATCACTTATTTCAAGCTTCCACATATTGTCCATCTTCGTTGATGTTTATATCATATATTTACACTACATTTAAACCACAAGCACAACTTTAGACTAGAATATGAAATTAGAATATGAAAATTAAAAAAGCAACCACTCGCACCGTCAGAATTCCCGCCATAACCCCTCTTTCTTTTTTCTTTTTCCTTTTCGAGAAGGCAATGGAATCTAGCCCATAAAGCCTCGTATCATATGCTTTTTGTCTTCATTTTCTAACAACTTCACAAGAGCAATGAAATAAGATGTGATTAATTTCAAGGCCCTACTGGGGGTGTGGTTTAGCGTCAATTCCTTCCAGCTTTATGCAGACAAATCGAACACGGTCGACCACACGCACCGTCAGAATTCCCGCTAAAATCTCACAACCCTTTACTTTGACAAGGTAAAAATAAATCGTAACCAACTTTGGAGACAAATATTCAGCAATAAAATGAGCATCATATATGCGTGGTAAACACAAAAAATAATGTTCCAACTTTTTACAATGTATTATTTGGGAGAAGCATTGTAATACTTTTTTTTGCGAAAATATATTCCAGTTTGTACTCTTTGCCTAGTTCGTTTCAGTTAGTGATGTGACGATGTAGATTATATAAGCGCCATATCGATTTTACTTTTAGAGCCCTCGCAAACTGAAGACATTTTTTAGGCTGATAGTTTCATTGGGCTGTTAATATGAACATGTATGGTACGCACATTACATAGATTTTTGTATCGGACGACAAATAAGTTGGATAGGCTTCACAACTGTCTTCAATCAATACTAACAGCAAACTATCAGCCAGTGTGCGCGCTTCACGCCCACCGCGATCAAACTATCGGTAGATTAAAAAAGTGTGTAGTTTGGGGACTCTTATAACGGTTAATTTATTCTTTTTTTCTACCTGCCTTTATCCCACCGTGACGTGGGGTCGGTGCAACACACTTCGAGCATGTTGCAGAAAGAATTTGTCTTAGTTTCATGACCTGACGTCACCTCCCTATAAACTACTCTAGAGGTTAAAGTCCCACGCAAATTCGATCAGAAAAATAGCTTTGTCTGACCTAGGAATCCAACCCAGGCGATGGAGGCGACACAATTATTTTAAATAAAATTAAAAATTACTATTCTGAATGTATCGATACCAAACAGCATCATCCCTAAACAAGCGTTGTTTTTTTGCTCGCCGTCACAAAGGTCGGCAAAGGCCTCGTCGCCGTACAGCCTAATCTGTATAATGTGACCTCATTGACCAACATTCACTTTATGAAAATTCGTGTTAAAATTACAAAACGGCATTTTAATCAGCGGCTTGGTAATATTAAATACTGTAAAACTTCATGTGTTTGTACAAATTATTTTTGGCATAATTTGACTGTAGATTTCGGCTGTAATTAAAAGATATTAGTGACGACATTAGCATTTAGTCACTTCCTTGGTCGAGTGGTAGCATATATGGGCTGTGATCGGGATGTCCTGGGTTCGATTCCAAGGTCGGGCAAAGCGATTTATTTTATTTAACTTGCCCGTACCTGGATCCCCCAGATAGGGTTGACGTTAGGTAGGCAACCGGTCGTTGAAATTAAGCCAAATCTATTCCGCAACATGCTTGAAAAAGTGTGTTGCGCCGACCCCATATTAAGGTGGGATATGGGCAGGTAGAAGAAAATGACGAAATTAGCATATTTGTGACCTATACCAGGATCATATAAAATAAGCTAGGAGCTTCTATGTCTCACTTCTTCGGGTCTGATAGTATATCTATGGTAGAGGATATTTAACAAACTATCTGCCATGTACTGCAGAATATTGCCTCTATCAGTACACAGAAGAGGAAATTGCGGGTAAATTGAGTCGACAGTCGACGCCCACCGTACTCGCGAGCGCCTCTAGCGTAAGAACCGATGAAGTATTTGTGTTTCCGAACACGTAGCGTGGTTTGTACGCTCTGGCTGCGACGCACTGCGGACCTACTACGAGCTTATTTATTTATTACTATAAGGAAAGCTTACGGACGAATTAGAAAATAAGAGTTACATATAAAACACATGTTGCCTATTACAAGCTCACATATTATAGTTGCTGTATGCAAAGGTACATAAGTTTTAAAATTTCATATTATTAGGTGGTACTGGTCACTAGATCAAATAAATACAAGAAAACAGAAACGATTAATGTAACGCTAACTTTGGGGACGAGGCGATACCTCGCATGCATACCATTACATGTAATATTTACATGTTCCCGAATGCAAGGCCCAATACATTAATTAATGGAGTGTTGGAACCTGCAGCAGAATTTCAGCCACTGCACCATCATGCATCATACATTATATACATATAATCACAAGTTTAAAAACTTCACGGACCGACTTAGAGCAACTTGAAGCGCTCTTACTAATGTAGATTTAAACCTAAACTCGATTTATCCTACAGCTTACGCATATCTTTAAATCAAGATTCTGCCCTTAAAAATTGATCCCATCGTGACCAAATTATATGGGACCACCCTTGGACTATGCTATATCGAACACGAAAATAATTTTGAAAATCGGTCCATATTTGGCGGAGATATCGCGTAATTTACATAAAAATACAGACGAATTGAGGACCTTCTTTTTTTGTAGTCAGTCGATAATATGTGGTTCCAAAAGTATTGACTAATGGCCTAGTAGCTATGAAACTCGAGGGCGCGAGTTCGATCCCCATATATACATATGTTTATATGTCTCTTCTACCTGCTATTATAACACTATGATGGGGCCGACGCAATACACTTTCAAGCATGTTGCAGAAAAGATTGAAATTAGATTTTACAACTGAATTAAAAATAAATAATAATTAAAAACACACTTTTATTTACAACGCTTTTAATAATAATTTTTTAATAATAAATAATTAAATAACTTTTCTGTATAAAGTGTTTGTTTTTTAAACTATTATTTTTTTATTATTCACGTGAAAAGGACTAAGATTTTATACAAGTTCGATTTAGTGGTAGTGCCGCAATGTACGAGTAATATGTTGACGCCAACTAGATGCATTTGACAAAAGCCAACAAATGCCGGCTTTCGGCACAGAATAATAACCAATTTGGAAAGCCGCAATATCAATTCCTAGGTACAAATAACTGAGTTTATGATTGGTTTATTGCGTGACATTGTTTTACAATGTTACATATGATTGCCTCTGTGGCGTAGTATTGCGTGCACTATACGACTATCGTCCTTAGGTCTACAGGTTCGATCCCCGGGTTGGGCAATGTAGATTTTTCAGTATCAACCCGGAGTCTGGAATTTGTGCCCGATATGCTCCCTATCACAACTGGGACGGAATCATCATCATCAGCCACTGGACGTTCACTGCTGAACATAGGCCTCCCCCAAAGATTTCCAGATCGACGTGTTGGAAGGGGCCTACATCCAGCGTCTTCCTAGGACGGAAATGATGGGGCGTAATATGAGTGCTCGATTTCTCTATTTCGCCTCTACCCACCCCTTCGGGAGTACACGCGTGAGTCAATGTATGTATGTAACTGGATTCGTATAGAGCTGTATCATAGCCACTGGTATTATCGGTTGCGTCGCTAATCCCTCGCGGGGCGAGCTCACGCGCGACTCACTCTACACAGATCACTGTCACCGACTCCTAAAATCTTCCGACTACTAATTTATGAATTTATGAATACATTAATCTGATTTAATAACAAAAAAAATCTAATCTGAAGACTATTTCAACGTATGACGTTGTCAGACAGAGATTGCTTTAAACGATAAGACCTCGTAGGTAACTCCGATTCAAAATTCATATAGTAACTAATGTTGCCAGACATACAAATGAACGTCAAGTGGGTACTTGACTAATTTTTTTTTGAAATTTACGTAATCTAAAATATGGAACAGAAAGAAATATTGAAATATTCTCAAAAATAAATAAAAAAAGTCTTTGAAGTTTGGTGTAACCTTCAAAGTGCGGGAAAGGAAGTATCAGTATAAACACGTCACCGCCATAACTGCACGTGCATAGGATAGCAAAATATCTCCACTATGCCCCCACTCCAGAATTTAGAATATGAATTACTGTCTCATTTTTCAACCAATTTCTATGCAGTTTTTACAGAAGGGTTTCTTTTTGTTTTATTTGGTATTACATATAAATATGTGCTAAAAATCAAACACCGTCAAATACCCAATTGCTATAAATTTGGAAAATATGCCTTTAATTATATTCATAAAAATATATTTATTTATTTATTTAAAATGGTTTACAATACAATTGTTACACCAATACATGCATTAAAATTTAAAACAAAAATAAACTAGGTGTACAATATAAGGATGTAAACACAACATGCAACAAACATAAATGACAAGTGGAATATATATTGCTATACTATAAAAACGTAACATAACAACATAAGCTCACGCCTGTATCCCCGAAGGGGTAGGCAGAGGCGTACTAGCGAACTAGAACACCCACATTTCGCCGAGCTTAGTTCCGTCCCAGATGTGATAGGGTGCGAGCCTATCGCCATATCGGGCACAAATTCCAGACTCCGGGCTGATATGGAAAAATCCAATATCACTTTGCCCGACCCGGGGATCGAACCCAAGACCTCAGAACCGTAGTCGTACCGAAATACCACCACGCCACGGAGGCACTATAAAAACGTTTACGTCATTTAATCTCCAATGGACAGCGGTATGGAATGTGAGAAAATAAAACGTAGAAGATGACACTAACCTGATGCCAGTATGATGGGAAATAATCCTGAATCTAGATAGAACGCAGATCCGCACATGACGCCGACACAGCCCGTCGGATTACAACCGTCCCGGCTGTACCTAGGGAATTTTAATTAAAAACACACTTCCAGCTAGAAAATATTTTACTTACGAAATGCCGGTTGTCATTTCATTACAGTGTGTTTAATTTATATTGGTCATTAAGAGGATATGTGAATAAAATATAAAAGCGTGAAGGGTTGGTTTTGACGTATTGTATGCGCACACCGGCGTGCGCATCAGCGCGGTAATGTCCGCGACATATTACTTTGTTAGTACAAAGACATTCAACAGTATAGCTTAGGAGCCAAGATAGTAAGCGCGGGTCATGACCTTTTGGATTATGATTTATTTATATATATCGATAGAGATTATATGCTTTGAAATAAAACTATTTTATGGATTCTATCACGATTTGGTTTTAATTTTTATTCCCGACGTTTCGAAGGCTTTGCAGTCTTCGTGGTCACGGGTTGATCTGTACGAAGACTGCAAAGCCTTCGAAACGTCGGGAATAAAAATTAAAACCACATCGTGATAGAATCCGTAAAAATAGTTTTATTTCAATGAATAGCATTCGCGTAAACTTAAGAAATCAGTATTATATGCTTTGTAAAAAATTCGATTGTCAAAAATATTCCTGCTAGGCCGCTGTTAAAGCATGCGGGGACTAATACAGCATTAAAACGAGTGTCCTTTGTTTCTGATCACGGCAATGACCACCCTATGGTAAGTGCAGTGCAGTTCTCCGCCTGAAAAATCCCGCGACCACTGACAAAAAATTATGACATAACATAAACTCATGCCTGTCTAGACACTGAACTAGGACACCCACATGTCGCCGAGCTTAGTTCCGTCCCAGATGTGATAGGTGGCGAGCTTATCGCCATATCGGGCACAAATTTCAGACTCCAGGCTGATACTGAATTGAATAATCACAAGTTTGAAGACTCAACAGACCGACTTCAAATCTGATCGTGACCAAATTTATATGGGACCACCCTTGAAATAAACTCTATCGAACACAAAAAGATTTCCAGATCGACCTGTTGGAAGCGGCCTGCATCTAGCGACTTCCTGCGACCTTTATCAGGTTGATCTGGAAATCTTTGGGGGCGGCCTATGTTCAGCAGTGGACGTCCTATGGCTGATGATGATGATGATGATGATGAACACAAAAAGAATTTTGACAATCGGTCCACATTTGGCGGATATATCGCGTAACATACATAAAAAAATACAGACGAATTGAGGACCTCCTCCTTTTTGGAAGTGGGTCGAAAACTCATTATTACTTTACGCGACCCGGGGATCGAACCCGAGACCTTAGGACGGTAGTCGAACCGAATTTTAACCACGCTATTTAGGCAGACGCAAACAATTATGCCTTAAAGTCTGTGCGTGTAAATCTTTATTTCTACCTGCCCTTATCCCACCTTAATGTGGGTTCGGCGTAAAACGCTTTTTCAAACATGCAGAAAGCATTTGGCTTAATTTCTACGGCCGCCTGCCTGGCAGTCCCAGTTATCGTCTTAAAAAAACAGGGTAGGAACCCCTCCTGGGAATTGAACCCAAGACATCTCAATCCACAGCCGATAAACGTTGCTATTAAAATAAGTGGCAAAAAGTATATACCCAAATATTCCTCAAATTATTTTTAATGAAAGCCGAAATTCGACCTTCAATGTTTTAAATACAAAACTCTGAAGTAATAGAGCAAGATTGATGGGCATTGTTCAAGGGAAAATGAAGATCCTAACTAGTTTCGGGATAACTTTTAACTGACAAACTTGTTAAATGAAATTAGTACATTTTCTTGAGGCGGTACTATTTTTAGATAATACTGGCAAACGAGCAGGTAGATCACCTGCAGGTCGATTCTCTAAGGTTTCATTTGTGAAAACAACGTTGCGGCATCGTTGCGGCAACGATGTTTTCATTTTTGTATTCAGCAAGGTACAAAGCGCACGCATAAGCGCTATGCGTGATGACGGCGCTTATGCGAACTAGCTCTCTCGAACGAGGCGTTTGACTTAAATGTATGGAAAATGGTATTCTCAAAAACCCAAAAACGTTAAACACTCCATCGATCGCAACGTTGTGGCGTTTCTTAGAGAATCGACCTGCTGATGGTAAGTGATCCATAACACAAAAATAATCATGGGTACATTACCAGATTTAAAGGAACGAAATGAGGATTAGAAAAAGAAGGTTTGGTCACCAGAACTCTCACCCACGGAACAATACGAAAAGCGATGTGCCACTTTACGTCGGCTTTATATAAGATAGTCGTATCCAGCCTGTAGACGTAAGTCTTCGGCGTGACTTTATCATCAAATACCGTTAATTCTCATAGAAAATAACTGCACAGTATTACCACGTAGTTCACAACCAGACTAAGGCTGAGATACATAGAGAGAACTTCGACTAAGTCTAAGTCAAAGAAACGAACTCTGAGGATTCGGAATTTTTTAATCGAATTTTAATATGGTCCGAGTATTTTTTTACAAGAAAATCCTTTGCTGCCTCGGTGGCGTGGTGGTATTTCGGTACGACTACGGTTCTGAGGTCTCGGGTTCGATCCCCGGGTCGGGCAGTGATATTGGATTTTTCCATATCAGCCCGGAGTCTGGAATTTGTGCCCGATATGGCGATAGCCTCGCCCCCTATCACATCTGGGACTGAACTAAGCTCGGCGAAATGTGGGTGTTCTAGTTCGCTAGTGCGCCTCTGCCTACCCCTTCGGGGATACAGGCGTGAGCTTATGTTAAAATCCTTTGCTTATTGTCCGTCAGTATGTTTTATTCTAAAAGAATGGTTCGGAATAAGTCAAAATTCGATTTAAAATTCCAAATCTTCACTGAGTTCGTTTTTTTGACTTAGACTTAGGCTGAAATCTATAGAGCGAACTTCGACTAAGGCTAAGTCAAAGTCACGAACTCAGGGGGGATTTGTAATTGTTAAATCGAACTTTGACTTAGTCCGGGTCATTTTTTACAAGAAAAACAAACTGACAGACAGACTAAGCAAAGATTTTCTTCTAAAAAATGACTCGGACTTAGTAAAAATCCTCACTGAGTTCGTGACCTTGACTTAGACTTAGTGAAAGTTCGCTCTATAGATCACAGCCTTAGTCGAAGTTCGCTCTATAGATCACAGCCTTAGTCGAAGTTCGCTCTATAAATCTCAGCCTAACAAAAGACCAATTAACAGTTACGTCATGTGCTACAATCCCTGTTTGACTAAACGCTTAAATTTCTACAATCGATGATGACCGTTCGAATGAATTTTAACCGAATACCAAATTCATGTTTCACATTGTATGAACACGACCGGTAATTCTACATTTTGGTGGCCTTATTACGTATACCAATTGGTAACGACTATCTAAAGTAATCATAATAATTGGGTACTTTACAGTACGAAATATTATTTAATTTCTTTAGAAAGGTTTTATCATCGGAATAACTGTGTAACTTATAAAAATAAGGATACTTTAATTTGAATAATTTCAGTAACTTTGACAGCTACCGTGGCGCAGCGGGCAAGTAGCCGGTTGTGAAGCGAGAGGCCGCGGGTTGCAAATACCCACACCACACGACAAGCTGCCTGCCTGACGTCAACCCTCTTAGAGTCTAGACTCTAGAGGATCCAGTCACGGGGAAATTAAATCAGAAAAATCGCCTTGGCCGACTTGGGAATCGAATCCAGGACCTTCTGTTCCACTGCCCATATATGCTGTACCTAGATCATGGAGACGAAAGAAAGAAAGGTTTAGTTTTGTCTTACCAAAAAGAGAGGCAACAACAGACGACAACAAACTATTTTATAAATTGACTTAAAAAGTCAATGTTTTTTTTTTATTTAATACATCCAACAGTTACACACCTAGTGGTGCCCCCATACTAGGTATAACCTGTATCGTGGGTGTCAGAGACTATGAGAGACTTTCGGTCTCGATAACACCCAGACCTGATACAAATATCTGTGGGCCACACAAACATTTGTCTCAATGTGAGAATCGAACCCGTGGCCTCTCGCTTCACAGCCAGCTACTCGCCCGCTATGCCACGAAGGCTGTCCATGATGAAAACAATTTCTTACTCTTTGTCGATGCCAACGCAGATCAAATGTAAATTTAAGCATGGTTCTTTTTCTTGACTACGGCGTCTTATTTTAAATGTTTATTAGTTTTTGCTATTGCTATGATATGTAATAAGTCTACCGGATTCCGTGAATAGTGATTACCGTATCGACTAATATAATAACGGACCACATCCATAATCGAGTTACCGACATAATTGTTCGAGTTAATATGGTGTTAATTGTATTGAACTTTAGTTCTTTGTGCGTATAGCTTATATTACAACGTATTTTTAAATATAGATTAGCGTAAAGAAATACATATCGCCCCGTTCTGAGCCAGATTGTAAACGAAAATTGTTTAAGAATTTTCAGAGATTCATAAAGGTTTTGAGTAAACCTCCTAGTGGAATATATTCCAGGATAAAACTTATAAAGAAAATTGATTTGCCTCACCACGGAAACGAACCCAGGACCTCTCACAGGACTAACCCAAAAACTATCACCGTAGTGTCAGTTATTGCTGCAATAATCGAGAAAGCTCGTTAAACTCTATAGATCTTAATCAATGGTTTCTAACAGTATTCATAACCAAGCATCTACTTCAACGACCCCCCACCGATACCATCCCACAATGATACCCCCCTCCTTCCATTTAAACAGTACAATGTAGATTTAATCCGCATGCAAAGTCTGTAATACTCGTGTCAACCATAGCCATTTTAATCTAGCGAGTGTATACTTATGTATTTTATATTTTTATGCACTAATTACGTGTTGGATTGTGTTAGATTAATGGCAATTGATAGACATTGGTGATACATGTTAATGGTTGAATTTCAATATAATGATCGCAAATACGATGCCCTTCGTCTAGTGGTAGCATAATATAAGGATTGTGAATCAGAAGGCCTCTAGTGAGTATGGGCTTTATCGCGACTATCCATAGATACTCACGATACCAACTGAAAACTACCACTACTAACCAGCGCTGTTATGGTGTGAACTATAACATCGCAATATGCTTCAATGTTCCCATTTGTCGCCAAGATATGCAACGTTTTAGTACATAAGTTATTAGGGTTCCGAAGCCAAATAGCAAAAAAGGAACCCTTATAGTTTCGCCATGTCCGTCTGTCGGTCTGTCTGTTTGACTACTGTTTATCTCAGAGACTAAAAGTACTAGAGTGCTGTAATTTGGCACGAGTATACATATCTATCAAACTAAGAAAGTCGTGAAATAAAATCTTGAATAATATTTTTTTTTTAGGGTACCTCCCCTACATGTAAAGTGGGGGTGAACATTTTTTTCTCGACTATTCTATGGTGTGGGATATCATTGGATAGGTCTTTCAAAAACAACAGGCGTTTGCGAAAACTATTTTTCGATTGGAGGGTCTGTTTTCGAAATATTAAGCTTTAAAGTGAACATTTTTGGTCGAGTAGGGCGTCCCCCCCCCCCTCTATTTCCGAAACGGTTGGTTTTGGATACGTGAAAAAATTCATTGTAGTAGCATATATCATGAATTTCAAAAGAAAATTATAGCGGCTTACTAGGCTTTACAAGTTAATGAGTAATGGACGACCAAATTAAAAAGAAAAAATTATACAATTTATTTTCAATATCACTTATATGAAGTTGTTAGTTATGTAAAACATGTACTAAATGTGAGTTTATGGAGCATACACACCCGTCGCGTTCTAAAGTAAAAATTCAGATTGCAATAGCCATTACAAAGTGATATGTAATACTTCCCCATATCCATTGTCCCACAATACTATAGCAGATAGGTATATCAACACCCTGCATGTTATTCGCTGCGCTTGACACCGCCATAATGCCACTCGCCAGACATTTTGTGTCATACGTTTCTCCATTATGGCCTTGTTAAAGTAAGAGCGAAACGAAAAGGTGGCGAAGCTAACTTCCGTTCACTTTTCGCATATCACTCAAACTCTCACATAACATAAGCTCACGCCTGTATCCCCGAAGGGGTAGGCAGAGGCGCACTAGCCAACTAGTACACCCACATTTCGCCGAGCTTAGTTCCGTCCCAGATGTGATAGGGGGCGAGCCTATCGCCATATTGGGCACAAATTCCAGACTCCGGGTTGATATGGAAAAATCCAATATCACTTTGCCCGACCCGGGGATCGAACCCGAGACCTCAGAACCGTAGTCGTACCGAAATACCACCACGCCACGGAGGCAGTCTGAAATACCACCACGCCACGGAGGCAGTCTCTCAATTCTCAATTCGTGTATATTTTTTATTATACCTCTATAATACCTTAGTAGCTGTATTCTGTGTAAAAAATTGTCTACAGATTGGCTCTACCACTCACTTCACGGTCAAGAAAATCATCATCATCATCAGCCACAGGATGTCCACTGCTGGAAATAGGCCTTCTTCAACGATTTCCAGATCGAACTGTTCGAAGCGGCCTGCATCCAGCGACCTCCTGCGACCTTTATCAGGTCGTCTGTCTACCTAGCAGATGGACGTCCAACGCTACGTTTGCCGGTACGTGGTCTCCACTCGAGAACTTTTCTGCCCCATCGGCTATCAGTTCTATGAGCTATGTGTCCTGCGCACTGCCACTTCAGGTTGCCAATCCTCTGGGTCATATCAATGACTTTTGTTCGTCTATGGATCTCCTCATTTCTGATTTGATCGCGTAGAGAAACACCGAGCATAGCCCTCTCCATAGCTCGCTGAGTAGTAAGCTTTCTAATGCGGCCCATAGTCAAAGGCCACGTTTCAGAACCGTAAGTCATCATTGGTAACACACAAAGGTCGAAGACCTTTGTCTTAAGGCATTGAAGTTTTTTGGACGAGAAGATCTTGCGTAGAAATACTATATACTAAATAAGTAAAGAAAATACTACCTTCAAAATATTTCCGTCAAATTACCTAGTCAAAATAAGAGCCTTTGAATTAGACGTTCGCCCTTGGGGCATGGTATAACGAGGTCTGTGCAAAAGGAGCTAAAGAAAACATTTTTTCCAGCTATGTAAAAATTAAAGTAGCATTCTTTTCTAAATGACACCCTTTCATTGATGAAAGCCTGGAACAACTTCTGACTACATAATAAATAATAAATAATACACCCAACAGTCACACTCATAGTCCTGACCCCACACTACTAAGATACTAGTCTTGTGTTGTGGGTATCAGAAACTACGAGAGACTTTTTTTTATCCGGACGCGGCAAAGTGACTACACCGCACCTAATGATAAGCGTAGTGGAGTCCAAAAAAAACTAGCGATCACCGACAAATAATGGGTTTATCAGTGGTCGCCAGAATTACGCCGGCCCATTTATGCTCCTTCACACTCCGAATCCGAAGTGGTCAGAAACAAATCGAGGAGCTTGCGACAAGACAGGCGGTTGACCGATTCAGATACAAGTATACGGAATACCCCCATACCCTTCTTAACCAACCATCAAGTCATGCCCCAAGCCCCTTGAGAGAACCGGAAGTACACTGGCTGATCCTGGAACGCGAACCACACACGGAGTGTGGGTCACTATGGCAGGTTTTAGCATCATGTGTACGGTGGTCGCCATCCGGTCAGATACCTACCACCAGAAAAACTTCTTTCGGTTTGACAACTGTGGGCCACACAGACACTTGTCTCGGTGCGGAAATCGAACCCGCGACCTCACGTTTCACAGTTGGCTACTCGTCCGCCGCGCCACGGAGGTTGTCGATAGATCGTCGCATTATTGGTCTAAGGCATACGAGTATATGGGCTGTGGATCCTCTGTTCTATTCCCAAGTCGGGAATTTTTCTAATTTGATTCGCCAAATCATGCCAAATTGTGAGGCTATAGGTAGATTTCAAGCAGGCATTTTAGATTAGTTAGAGGTTTCGTTAAGTAACAAACAAAAAAACGTAAGGAAATGTAGTGATGGTAAACAATATACATTGTTCATAACAGTAACATTAAGCAGTGTCTTGTTTTACATCCAAGAACAGCACTCAGGTCATGTTACTCGTAAACTAGTCTTGCTAATGTTCTTTGCAGTGCGACACAAGTTACAGAAGAAACGCGAAATATTATGTACTAACGTTTATTATGACACGTACATACATACATACGTACATTGACTGCCTCGGTGGCGTGGTGGTATTTCGGTACGACTACGGTTCTGAGGTCTCGGGTTCGATCCCCGGGTTGGGCACAGTTATATTGGATTTTTCCATATCACATCTGGGACGGAACTAAGCTCGGCGAAATGTGGGTGTTTAAGTTCGCTAGTGCGCCTCTGCCTACCCCTTCGGGGATACAGGCGTGAGCTTATGTTTATGTGTAACGTTTATTACATTTATGAGAATGCTAGCTGTTGAAAATTTGTTTTCCAGGATAAAAAGTAGCCAATGTGTTCAATCCAGGGTGTCAGCTACATCCATAACAAATTTAAACAAAATTGGTCCAGCCGTTTGAGCTTGAAGTAACAAACATACAAACCCACAAACTTTCGCCTTTCTAATATTTGTAACTCAATGAAAAAAGGACTTAAAATAAGTAAATAACCCAGTCAGTCACAAATATAGCGTTAACCTAAAATCAGTATCAGAAACTGCGAGAACCCAAAACAAATATCTGCGAGCCACACAAACATTTGTCTAGACTCGACGATCAAACCTGCGGTATCTCGTTCGCAGCCAGCTACTCGCCCGTTGAAATAAAACCAAATGGCGGCAAAATCTCGTAAAAACATGTTTTATTTACATAACATTATGCATTTTAACAACCATTTCGAGTTTATGTGACGGTAACCACTTCCCATCATGTAGGCTGTTTGTCCTTTGATCATCTGCCTTCCTATGCCAATAAAAAAAATGTCGGATATCAATAATCATTATTTATTTATTATTATTTAATCACCACTGTATTTTATATGGTACCCATATACATATTTTATTTGTTACCAGTTTTCTGAACGCAATAAATTAAAAAAGGAAAATTCTATGACTTTGCAGTATGGTCTATGATCTTTGCCAGTTCACTATGGAACAAAAAAATCATTATTCTCCAATATGGGGTAGAAATTATTTCTACTTTGTGAAAGTAATTAGAACGCGGTGTGAGACGATTGACGGGTGGTATGCCTTAAAAGTCGCGTTAATTTATCAATTAGATAATATACGTGTAAAATGTTTGACTGCAGTGAAGTTCGAATATCTAAACAGTCTATGTTGTGCCTAACTTCTATGGAGTCAAGAAGTTGTCTCCTGCGTATTATACACGGTGGTCATCGTGACGTTACTATGTTGTGAACAGTAAGTAGCCCGAGCACGAAAGACTAATGTAAATGTAAATGTATTCGAGTTCGCTGCGCACTGATGACGTTTGGTTAATATTTCATACAAATTTCATAGACGCGCATCGAGTTCGAATACATTTACGGTTGTCAGAAATTTTCCTGCTCAGGCCGCAGTTGTGAAGTAAATAGTGCAAGCGCATGAAGATAGCTGTGGATAGTGTCGAGTGGGAGCCGTACCAGGGGATGTGGTCAGGAGCTGTGAACACAGGTTAGTGCAATATTTTCGTCATGTTCATCCATTGAATTTTTTCGCGCCATGTCCGTATGTGTGTCTGGCCGCGGTAACCGCTAAATTATAAGTTTATAATGATGGGGAAGTAGCAGGTAAAAAGAAAGTCGGTAGTAGGAAGAAGTCATGGCTATGGCGGTACATCCAAGAGTGGACAGGGATTGCGAGCACTGCTGAACTATTCCACCAAAAGTGCTGTTGCTTGAACATGGACGTATGAAAAAGAAGGAAACCATCTCGTCTATAATCGCCGGACGCCACAGAGAAGCCACGCACACAAATGCGCCTGTACAAAAGTGCCCTATGCACATTGACACTCATAATGGCGGGTACACACTGGCCGAACGAATGTTCGCGAATCTATGTCTGTTTCATTCACACAACAGCGAAAGTTTGTTTGTGTGAACGCAATAGGCGACGATTCGGGAACATTCGTTGGGTTGGTGTGTAACCGCCATAACACGCTCAGTCGCCGCCATTACGTGTCGTTAGATCGAACGGGAAATCCCGGCTTCAATGTTCCTAAAGCTTCGTCCATTTAGATTCTAACGTCCGTGTGCTTGAAATAAAGTTTTTCGACGCTGTACATACGAACATGCTTCTAGAACATACGAATTGTTCTATCACTCTTATAGCATGTCCCATACGCCACCGCTGCACAGTGTAACCTCTAAATTTACGGCGAGCGGTAACTCCACGTCGATATATCAGGTGCGAGTGGCGTGACTGGCGCTTACAACCCACTCCGAGATACCCTCATTCTGCATGGTCTTGTACTGACGTCATAACCATCTCCAGGTTAAGCGGACAGTCTACTGATTTTATAACATACATAATGTTATATATACGAGTATATAGCAACGATAGCCCAGTTGGGCGTGGTACGGACTGCCGAGACAAGTGTCGGAGGTTCGAGACCAACCCCAAAAACAAGCATACACCTCTGACTTTTCTACATATGTTGAGTGTGTTTTCGTTGGGAAATATCGCTTGCTATAACGGTGAAGGAAAACATCGTGAGGAAACCTGCATACCCGGGAATTTCTCCACAAGTAATTCGAAGGTATGTCAAGTCTACCAACGCGCATTAGGTCAGCGTGGTAGACTAAGGCCTAACCCCTCTCATTAGTAGAGGAGGCCCGTGCCCAGCTGTGGGACAGTAATATTACAGGGCTAATATTATTCTACACAATGTTATGCCTGTATAACGTGGCAGAGACTATGGATTTCCATTTCACCAGGTTCTATTAGAGATGTTTCTGTGATCTCTCGGTTTTCTTTCTAGCTGTTCCTATCCTACTTCAATTTGGGGTCGACTCAACACACTCTTTTAAACATATTGTAGAACGATTAGGTTAAGATTTGCATGACCGTCAGCCGATATTAACGGGAGGGTATCCAGTCCCGGGCAAATAGTATTAGAAAAAATAAACCCATGACCCCTTGGTTCAGTCCATACACACCAGACCAAGGACTGCCTCCTTGGTCTGCTGTGTATGGACTGAAATTCCTCGCTCCTTCATACCCTCGGTTTACGTGGTTTAAATTGCAGATTTTCGTGCAGGTTATGGGCCTTACATATAAAAACAGTTTAGCTAAGCAAATGTTAAAGCGAGTAGCCGGCTGTGAAGCGAGAGGCCGCGGGTTCGATCCCGCACCGAGACAAATGTTTGTATGGCCGACAGATATTTGTTTCGGATCTGGGTGTTGTGAAACCGAAAGTCTCTCGTAGTTCCTGATACCTACGACACAAGACTCGATCTTAGTGTGGGGTCAGGAGTCAGGACTATGTATGTGACTGTTGGGTGTTATTTATTATTTATTTGTCACTTTTTTCCTTATGTCACATTGTTTGAAAATGAAAGGGACAGACTATTCTTTGCCATTTGCTCAGCTAATTTCGGTACGACTACCGTCCTGAGGTCTCGGGTTCGATCCTGGGTCGGGCAAAGTGATACTGGATTTTTCCATATCAGCCCGGAGTTTGGAATTTAAGCCCGAGATGTCGATAGGCTCGCCCCCTATCACATCTGGGACGGAACTAAGCTCGACAAAATGTGGGTGTACTAGTTGGCTAGTGCGCCTCTGCCTACCCCTTCGGGGATAGAGGCGTGAGCTTATGTATGTAACATAACATAACATAAGCTCACGCCCGTGTATGTACTATTTTTATAAGTAAGGTTGCCCTTTATTATTGGGCACTCCCGGACAACTTTCATCTTATAATACACCCCCGTTTAGAGATAAAAGGTATCCTGTATCCCCTAAAAATTTTCTTCGTACCAAATCTCATAAAAATCAGTTCAGTTAGCTCAAAATAAACAGTCACTTTCGCATTTTAAATATTACTGTAGATTCACTCTCATATATACCCCCTCACATTATTTTATCTGACTTACGGGCCCCTCCCCCGTTATATATCAGACACCTGTTCCACTTAACAAAAAAGCGCGTGAAATGTTTTCCATGTTACAAAACATTTACCTATCAAATATTAAGGAAATATCGTGGAACGCTTCTGGAAATAACTTTGGATGGATTTTTATTGTATGAAAGAAATGGTGAAGTGTGTATTTGTTCCATACGTCTGTGACCTTGGCAAGTAAGCTATTTTATTAAGTAAGGGCAATGGAAACGCTTTGTGTTTTAGTCTTTCTTTCTCTTTCTTTCTACCTGCCCTTATGTCACTTTAATCCGTCGGAGGCGTCACATAAATATGTTACATAAGCGTATGGGCCACCGGAGGCCGAGCCGCCCGTGACCATTTAATAAGGGGTCTGCGCAGCACACGTCTCCAAGCATGTTACAGAAATTATTTTTCTTAGTTTTTACGTTTTTACGACTGCCTCGGTGGCGTGGTGGTGTTTCGGTACGACTACGGTTCTGAGGTCTCGGGTTCGATCCCCAGGTCGGGCAAAGTGATATTGGATTTCTCCATATCAGCCCGGAGTCTGGAATTTGTGCCCGATATGGCGATAGGCTCGCCCCCTATCACATCTGGTAAGGAACTAAGCTCGGCGAAATGTGGGTGTTCTAGTTCGCTAGTGCGCCTCTGCCTACCCCTTCGGGGATACAGGCGTGAGCTTATGTTATGTTATGTTAGTTTTTACGACCTGCCTGACGTCAACCCCCTATGAGGGATCCAGTCCCGGGCAAATTAAATTAGAAAATTTGCTCTGCCCGACCTGGGAATTGAACCCAGGACCTCCTAGTCCACAGCCTGTACATACTGCCACTAGACCGAGGAGGCGATTTTAGTCTTTCTTTCTAGTTGCACGTATTTACCTTGTCTCTGCATACTACTTTTTACCCGACTCTCGGAAGAAGGGTAATGCTTTTAACGTCTCCCGTTGTCGCAACTAGAGGCACATTGTGGGAAGGATCTATAAAATTATGTAATTAACAGAAACTCCAAACAAAAGTATATATTGATTCGGATTTATCACTCTTTAGTTTGGAATCGGTTCCGGGGCAGAGTAAAAGATTGTGTTTTTTCGACCGACTTCAAAAAAAGATGGTCCTCAAATCGTCTGTATTTTTTGAAGTTATACTTCTTTAGGCGCGTTATGAAAAAATGATGAGAGTGAAATTTTCAGATGCGCGCGCATCTGTGACACAAAATTAACAGTATGAAGTTGTTTACAGTATGAAGTTGTCTGCTTAACCGCTCAAAGCTACCAACAAAATAGAAATTGAACCTCGATATTAGTCGCGCATGTTGGTACGCTCGTCACCTCTGATCACTGTTTTCATATTTATAATATTTATCAACATGTTTCTAGTTTATACATTCACAACACGTGTTTTAGTTTCATACAAGTGCGAATTATATATGTGCTAATAAATTATATTCAGTAGTGATTTAAATTGAATATTTTGATTGATATTACTTACTATTTGTGAATATTAGTGAAAAAAAATGTGCTTATATACTTTTTCAAGTGCTCCAATATAATTGAGGTTAACTATCCGTATGTATTATTTATTGATATAAATTAATGACAAAGAAGTATAACTTCTCACGCGCGTACATAAGTACACGCACCCATTTTTTTATTTATTCCTCAATTCGTCTGTATTAGTATGTATGTTACGCGATATCTTCACGAAATGTGAATGGATTTCAACGATTTTGTGTTTGATAAAGCTTATTTCAAGAGTGTATTTATACATTGAAATAAAACTATTCTTACGGATTCTATCACGATTATGTTTTAATTATGATTCCCGACGTTTCGAAGGCTTTGCAGTCTTCGTTGTCACGGGTCAGACTGAGGTGTCATTTGTCCAAAAAAGGTTAGTGTTACAATATCTACCACCATTAAAAAATATACAAAATCAAAAAAGGTTAATTATTTGTGTTCCGATCTATGCAGTACGAGCTCACGGTGTCTTGAGTTCTGGCAGCTGGTCTTTTGGGTTCCGATTTAATAAGATGTATAATTGGATCCCAGGTTTGTGCAAGCTTCCAACCATCTTCATCTTAGTTTTATTTCAATGTATAATATTCGCGTAAACTAAAGAAATCAGAGTGTATTTATAATTTAGTCATGGTCCGTAAAGTTTTGAATTCAGTTAGTTAAGCTTTTATAACAGACAACAATAAATATAATTTTATAATTGACAGACTCCTTGGTCGAGTGGCAGCATGTATGGGCTGTAGACCGGGAGGTCCTGGGTTCGATTCCCAGGTCGGGCGAAGTAAATTTTCTAATTTAATTTGCCTGGATCCCTCATAGGGGTTGACGTCAGGCAGGCGGCCGGTTGTAAAAACTAAGCCAAATTCTCTTTGCAACATGCTTGAAAAAGTGTGTTGCGCCGACCCCACATTAAACTGGGATAAGGGCAGATAGAAAGAAATAGCCTCCGTGACGCAGTGGGCGAGTAGCCGGCTGTGAAGCGAGAGGCCACGGGTTCGATCCCCGTACCGAACCAAATGTTTGTATTGCCTACAGATATTTGTTTCAGGTCTGGGTTTTGTGAGACTGAAAGTATCTCGTAGTTCCTGGACTATGTATGTGACTGTTGGGTGCTATTTATTATTTTAATTTGGTACCTCCTTTTTGGAGTCCGTTAAAAATGAAAATTGCTTGCGTGTTTTATGTGTAGTATAAAACTGCCAGCAAAATTGCCGTGACACGGACGTGTGACCTGTTATTTAGGTCAACGTGAAAAGTATCAGTCAAAGTATGGCATAATTGAATTATTATAATCTATGTTGGGTTGGGAAATGGAATTTTTAATGATAACAAGGGCAGGTCTAGTAGCAACTTATATTGGCTTGTGAAACGGGAAGTCCTGGGATCAAATCCCAGGTCGGTTAAAGCAATTTTTCTAACACTATTTGTCTGCTAATATATTGTCTATAAAGAACCGACGTCAGGCAGGCGGACCCTAGTAAAAACTAAGCCAAATCGTTTCTGAAATACGCTTAAAAATATATTTTCTCTATTCCTAGCTGTGGAGCTATTATATGCTAGCTATGGACATAAAAACGATGGAGCTAAGTTATCGCTATACATCCATAATCGACTGCCTGGCTTCAAATGTATAGCATGATAATGTAATTAATATTATCATAATCTAGGATTTGCTTGTGATAATTTTGTTGAAGGCTTTTTACATGACCATTAAATGAGTTGACGGCCTCGTTGGCGTAGTTGTATTTCGGTATGACTACAGTCCTGAGGTCTCGGGTTCGATCCCCGAGTTGGGCAGTGATGTTGGATTTTTCCATATCAGCCCGGAGTCTGGAATTTGTGCCCGATATGGCGATAGGCTCGCCCCCTATCACATCTGGGACGGAACTAAGCTCGGCGAAATGTGGGTGTTCTAGTTCGCTAGTGCACCTCTGCCTACCCCTTCGGGGATACAGGCGTGAGCTTATGTTATGTTATGTTATTAAATGAGGTTTTTTTACTTGATATTTAAGTGGAAAAAGGGCAGTTTAGACTAAGGCCACATAAAAATAACCTTTAACCCTGCTCGTATTGTCCTTGGAAGATCTAATTCATAACTCAAAGGTTTTATCTTTAATCAATTTAACCACTTGTTAAAAATAGTCACTCTTTCACTAACACGACATGAATAAATCATTCAAAAACGTGAACACGGTCCAAATGTTTTCAATTTACAACTGTCGAAATATTTACCTAACGCATTTTAAAGTTGTTTGAATTATTAAACTATTTGAAAGTCACGAAATGTGATTTCTGTAACAATTCAAAGGGAATGTTTATGATTGTGTGTTGTTAAAACTTATATTTGATAGCTGATTGATATCTAACATTTCGGGAGACTTGCAGCTGTTAGATAAATCTAGATTTATCTCAGATTCATGGGTGCGTTGCCAACCTAAAAATAGGGGTTGGGAAAGGTAGAGGGATTTTGGCCACCGAAAATCTCACTCACTGAACGAAACTCAACAGAGAGCTGCCACTTTACAGTGGTTTTCTGTGAGAAAGTGGTATCAAACCGGTCGAGCCGGCCTATTCGTGATGTAGATATTATTGTCAGCGTGGCTCTTCCACTTATCACGTCACTCGTCTTATCTCGTCAATCCAAAAAGAGTTTTAGGAATTCATTACAATTCACCAAATACAAACAGATGCTTTCTTTTTAAGCTATTACATAGCTTCTATCGCGGGCCTGAGCGTGGAGACCGAATCCAGAAATTCCGTAACGAAAATAACCTAACACCCCCCACTCCGACCGTTACAGCGGTGATACTTTTTAGTTTTGCCATCTATCGGTAAATAGCAGAACTTTTAATGACTTTTTTGAAATATCACGCTTGTCTCTTCAGTTCAGCAACTCGCCTCTAGGTGGCATTGGTTTTATCGGCGTTACTGCGCATACGTAATCCCCCTCTTCGCCCCGCAATCTGGTGACTCATGCCTGCTTAGAGTTTCGGCGTTAGGGCACCTCCTCTTTGTATTTACTTCATGGTACGACTCTACGAAGCTCGCACGAATCGAGACGAGCTGCTCCGAAATCGGACGAATACGTAATCAGCTGTTTGTGAGAAAGTATATAGGTGTATTGATTTTAGATGCTATGCAATAGCTTTACCGCGGCAGTCCCCGAGTGCCACTGGCGTTATCCCGGCCTTTTGCCAGGGTGCGCCTTCCTACTTAAACGCTTACACTTCGCGCGGTCTTGATACAAACAGATTAACTTCCTAAAATAAATTTTCTTACGTACAGTCCCTGATTTTCAATAAGGGTATTTTTATTACAGTACCAACGGAAAGGGCTCGCTTTACATACTTGTTCAATAGACATAGATGTAAATAGACAACGCAGACATTTCAAAATGTATGAAAATCAGTGTGATTTTTATACCAGCTGTGAAATCAGAGGAACCATTTAGTGATGAGAAAATACTTTTGAGAAACTTTAAAAAAAAACATATTTGACAATATAATCAAATTAGTTAGCAGGGCGTTTCCAACAAGTCGATCTGGAAAAATTTGAGGCCTATCTCCAGCAGTTGACTTCCTTCGGCTGATGATGATGATGATGATGATGATTGATGATAATTAATCAAATCAGTCGCTGCAGTAGCATTATAATACATTTCATTGACGGCCAATTGCATACACAATTACAAGCATAAAAAATTATAACATTCATTTCAAAGATAAACGAATGGAACATTGCGATTTGTAGACGTGACACTTAAATTATATTTGTGACCACTGACTTAAATATATCTCTATATTATGAGTGACAAATTAAAAAAATCACAAGTTTACCGCACGACATCAAAATTGTATCATAACTCTATGTATATGGGACAGCCATTGGTATTCAATTCTTGATTTATTATAATACAAAAAAAAATAGTTAAATTGATACTTTTTGAAGTCGGTAAAAAAATTATATAACTATTAAAGAACTGATGAACACTCACTTTTTTATTATTAGTAGTATGAAACTGATAGGAACGATTTATTAATTAAGTTTGCTTGTTAAGAGGTATTTGCGTAAGTTTTCGACCGAGTTCCAAAAAGGAGGTCCTCAATTCGTCTGTATTTTTTATGTATGTTACGCGATATCCGCCAAATGTAGAACGATTTTCAAAATTGTTTGCTTGTTTCATTGGTGATCCCATATTAATTTGGTTACGATCGGATTTGAAATTGGTCCGTTAAATTTTGAAACTTGTGATTATTGTTTCTATTTCTGTGTTATGTAATTTCACATACGTCATCTACTAGACTTATGCCTATGCTTATGAGTCTCGAAGGCGTTCGTGACCCCAACTTATTTAGCTCCTATACCAACACAATCCTAATCCATATTAAGTGTGAAATTTATAAGTTTAATCTACAAAAGTGTTGTATACGCGTTGAGTTTATGTGACGCGATAAGGGCGAGTCGCTTGCTGCGTGTGGCGTGGGCGTTAGTAAGAAATGTATATTTATAATTTAAATTCACCATAAAATTATATTAACACTTATTATTTTGTTTCAAACCTAACCTAAAAGGAGGGAATGGAAGGAGAGGGAAGAGGGATTGGGAAAGGGAGGGGGGTATTGCGCCATCGGAAATTTCACTCACCGAACGAAACGCGACAGCGAGCTGACACTTTATGTTGGTTTTCTGTGAGACAGTGGTATCAAACCGGTCGAGCCGGCCTATAGGTGCTGTAAACGTAACTGTCTACAACGTGGCTTGTGGGATCAGAAGACATTTAAGAAAGACCCTGGTTATACGTAAATGTATGTATTTCATTAATCTTTGTTTTGGGTTTATCAACTGCGTTAACCGGACGTCTCGTGTTTGAGTGGTTTATGCTCTCCATTTGTTGGCGTGTATTTGCCACACTTAATCTTGGCAGAATAGTCCCAAATGACAGAGCCATACCCCCATAAATAATAATCATAAAATAACAAAATAAACTGGAACCTTAAAAACATCGATATATTATTTACCTAGATGCACAGTTGACGCTCGGAAAATAAGACAGCAAAGGAGTGCTTAAAGTCGGACGTTGCCTACAGTCGGACGCCGATAGAATTCTAAATTTCAAAATTCAAATTTAAGAACGCTTGCTCATGTCAATTAATAAGCTACTTTATAACACGTGCATAGAGTCATATTTGTGTTGATTTAATTAGAACTTGTGATCTTTTTCTTTGTTTTGTTCCTGAGAGCACTTTTTAGGAGGATATTTGCAAAGAACTGTGCATCTAGGGAATATTATATTGATGCTTAAAAATAATATAAATCTACATTTTTATTTAACAAACGCACAAGAATAAACCCTAGATTTTAAATTCACAGCATCCTACCTCTACAGTTTAATATGAATATTAAAAAATTCTTCGAAACGCCAGCAAGGCGACAGTAGCGCGAAACTTTTCATCCAATATACTCTTTTCTTAGCCTAGGGGAAATTGCCTAATAAAAACAGAGGCCGAGTTGAATACTTTCAGTTTATGCAGGCAACTAAGTGTTCTGAGTTTTTGTAATGGAGCTGGGGGTTTATCCGACGATAAAAAGGAGGTACTTATTCTTGTTGTTCGTTTTTCTTTTTAAGTTTATTCATGCATTTTGTTGTAGAAGTATAAATATGTACCTACTGTTATACAAACAAACATTTTTGTGCAATAAGTTCTTTTCATTTAAATTTACAAAATTCAAATTATGGCTATTTTTTATTAATTATGGCTATATGGCTAGGTACTTGACTAGTTTTTTTAATTAATTTTATATGAAACTTACGTCGTCTAAAATATAAAACAGAAAGAAATACTGAAATATTCTCAAAAATAAAAAAGTTATAAGCCTTTGAAGTTTGGTGTAACCGTCAAACTGTGGGAAAAAGAAGTACCAGTACCACCACGTCACGCCATAACGGTATGTGTGTTGGAAAGGGATAGCAAGATATCTCCAATATGCCCCCACTCCAGAATTTAAAATATGAATTACTGCCTCATTTTTCAACTTATTTCGATGCAGTTTTTACAGAAGGGTTCGATTCCCAGGTCATCATCATCATCGGCCATAGGACGTCCACTGCAGAACTTAGGCCTCCCCCAAAGATTCCCAGGTCGGGTGACGCAAATTTTTTAATTTAATTTGCCCGGGTCTGTGTCCCTCGTAGGGGGTTAACGTCAGACAGGCGGCCGGTCGTAAAAACTATGCCAAATCCTCTCTGCAACGTGCCTGAAAAAGTGTGTTGCGCCGACCTCACATTAGGGTGGGATAAGGGCAGGTAGAAAAAAAAATTGGAAATATTTGATTGTTGCAAAAATATACAACGCGAGCAAAACTAAAACTGGCGAAAAGTACTAATACAATCTTAGTTCAAAACCAAGAATTTAGGACCAACAAAACGTCTAAAGCCCGTAGTCAACAAACTGGAACACGTATGCATGGCTTTTCACGTCAAGTTACAATTTTTCTTTCAACATCTGGCAACTCCCCGATGGAAAGTTCGAGGATTCTTTGTTCAGAAACCCAAAAGTTGAATCGCCAGTTTTGTTTGGAAACTCCGATGTGGGATGTTTTCATTACAATTCATACATAAGCTTACGTGTATATCCCCAAAAGGGTAGGCAGAGATGAATAATAATTAGGACTACAGAACCTACATTTCGCGGATCAATAAATTGAAAACCTCAACAAATATTGTGACAATCGCCGTATTCGTCGCCTCTAGGTCTAGGACTCTAGTAGCATCATATATGAAGATATGAGCTGTGGACAGTGTGGGAGGCCCTGGGTTCAAATCCCAGTTCGGGACAAACAGTTTACGCAAGACTAGATACACCAAAAGAGGTTGACGGTTGTAAAGTAAAATGTAAGATCTAATATTTTCTGCGACATGGTTGAGAAAATGTGTTGTGAACCTTGCATTGAAGTAGGATGAGGACAGGTTGAAAGAATACAATAAAATAAATAAATACCCCCAACAGTCACACACCTAGTCCTGACCCCACACTAGGTATAACCTGTATTGTGGGTCTGGTCTCACAACACCCAGACTTGAAACAATTATCTGTGGGCCACACAAACATTTGTCCCAATGCGGGAGTCGAACTTGCGGCCTATCGCTTCACAGCCGGCTACTCGCCCACTGCACCACGGAAGCTGATGTGATTATCACAATATAATGTGATTTCCCAACCCAGCCCGTCTAGCATGCGCGTCACGAGATATCGCGATAATCGACAGTCTAGATGTTGTCTACATGCTGTCTACAATATTGAATGAAAATAAACGAGGGCGCATGTTAGTGTCTGTCGACAAATAGGGAAAACCGGTTATAACAGGACAAAAAGCGTAGACAAAATGTTCTCGTGGCGCGCATGCTAGGCGGGCTGGATTTAAACCTACGAATCGACAGTTCTCAGTCTAACCCTGCCTCTAGACCAAGGAAACATAAACTAGAGGTATAATACATTTAATACTTGATTCATATCAACCGTCTGACGTATAAACTTAATTATCAGATAAACTAAAATTATATAATTAATTAACAAGGAGTTATTATAACAGAATGAAAAAAATAAAAATATATTGTGACAATAAAACACCCAAGGAATTAGCTACGAGTTATCGGGCCATAGTTATCACATAGAACAAAATCAAATAGACGACGCCTACTTTCTTTGCCGAATTTCTATAAAAATATTGACACTCTAGCCCTTTGCAATAATTAAGCACAATAATTTCTACAACATACTGAGAAGTTATGCTAACCCCAAATTGGAGAGGTATATATGTATACAGCACATACATACAAGATACAAAATTAATGTTGACATATTCAGCGATTCTGTCAAAGTATTTAAAAGTAAAATGCTGGAATATCTAAATTAATATATTTTTACATGTCAAGCATAGTAAGAGTAACTGTTGTACTAATTCTTTGTCTATATACCTATTATATTATTATTGTTAATATTATGATGTAAATTGACAGGTTTCTGTTTGTGACCTAAATATTGTACACTTGCCGGAATAGTTAAGTATTTTGTTATTTTATTTTATACTCTTGATATTAAGATTTAATTGTAATATGTTGTCTTTTGGTGAATGCTGTGTATGCCCCTGTTTAGCGCACATATCAGAAATGTACTTACTTATATATAGAATTGATAATGTTTATAATATGTAGTGCTGTGGGTGTACCTTGAAAATAAATAAATAAAGATACAAACTCCAAAATATAAGTGTGTTTTAGCATTAACAAGCCTTTGAAACACCGATAGTAAGGCTAAGATCGATACAGCGAACTTCGATTAAGTCTAAGTCAAAGATACGAACTCACTGAGGATTTGGAATTTTTAAATCAAACTTTGACTTAGTCCGAGTAATTTATACAAGAAAACAGACAGGCAGACAGACTAAGCAAAGATGTTCTTCTAAAAATGACTCGGACTTACTCAAAGTTCGATTTAAAAACTCCAAATCCTCGCAGAGTTCCTTTCTTTGACTCAGACTTAGTCGAAGTTCGCTCTATAGATCTCAGCCTAAGTTTTGCTTAAGGTTTAGAGCACTTGCGTCGTCTATTTACATTTATATCTTTGGCAATCCCCCATTATGGTGCCCATAGGCTTGTCATGGTGAAATAAAGTCACTAATCCAACAACGTTATGTGACTGGAACACGCTATGTTTGTTTTAAATTATGGAAAACTGTGGCTTTTTTAAATGACGCTATTTACGGAACAAAAGATATTTTAATGGTTATTTTTATCAATGTTTTGTTTTTATTTTTATATCATGAGGGTTTTAACTGACTTTCAAAATATGATCTGAAATCGGCTTTATATTTCAGTGAGCTGACCTAAAAAATGTGAGATTAATGCGGTCAAGTATCAGATAAAGTAAACTGCTGGAGGTATTTAAGCCAACCATGAGTTTTTTTGACATTATTCGCCAGCGACTCCGTAAAATATTATTTTGTATGACAAACACCGGTTACGTTTTCCATACAAATATTTTACGTCCTGGCTCGCGTAAATACGTGCAAATAACTTATAGTTGGGCTACTGACGTAGAAATACGAAGTAAACAGTTTAACAAACAACATAGACGTCGTGATTGTGTTGAAATCTATTTTTAAGCCCTTAAACTTTTGACTGCCTTGTTGGCGTAGTTGTATTGCGGCACGACTACCATCTTGAGGTCTCCGTTTATTTATTATTAAAGAACCATCAACGTAGATTACAATATTATCCTTAAAGCTAATCATTTTCGGTACATTATTCTGATTGCATCCTTAATAAGAGATGGTTACAGCATGACCAAAATTAGACACAAAACAATAAAATTATACTGATCAAAGCAAAAAAAAGAAAAGTGTCACAAATCGCAAATCGTTTCGATTCAGGGTCGGGCAAAGCGATATTGTGTTTTTCAGCATGAACCCCGAACTATGGAATTTGTGTTCGAAATGGCAATAGGCTCACCCCCTATCACATCTGGGACGCAAATGTGCACGACGAAATGTAGGTGTTTTAGTTCGCTAGTTCACCTCTGCCTACCCCTACGAATACAAGCGTCATCGTGAATGTTTGTATGTAAACTTTTTTATTATAACATAACATAACATAACATAAGCTCACGCCTGTATCCCCGAAGGGGTAGGCAGAGGCGCACTAGCCGACTAGTACACCCACATTTCGCCGAGCTTAATTCCGTTCCAGATGTGATAGGAGGCGAGCCTATCGCCATATCGGGCACAAATTCCAGACTCCGGGCTGATATGGAAAAATCCAATATCATTTGCCCGATCCGGGGATCGAACCCGAGACCTCAGAACCGTAGTCGTACCGAAATACCGCCACGCCACCGAGGCAGTCTTTTTATTATATGAGAAAATAATCATTATACTCTCATATTTTAATATTAGTGTAGAATATATACATACATAATAATGTACGAGACGAGGAGTCTCGCATTGAAGCTTAAATCTATATTATAAGAGTTATATATACTCTCAGAATATTTCTATCATCATTCCTAAAAGGAATGTGCGCGTGGCATGTGCTTAGATCGTGTTTGTACTGGATGGGTCCAGTATGGTTGGTGTAGGGACTTAAAGAAAAAGGACACCATCTCGCCTATAGTTAAACGGACGCCACAGAGAAGTCGCGTACACAAACTCACCTCTACAAAAGTGCCCTACATACACACACACGATTACTGGTCAAATAGATCGAATGGGCCGAAAACTCATCTT
Source organism: Clanis bilineata (assembly GCA_036417725.1). NCBI lineage: Eukaryota > Metazoa > Arthropoda > Insecta > Lepidoptera > Sphingidae > Clanis > Clanis bilineata. The sequence continues at coordinate 946,136 of CM071155.1, read as the reverse complement.
TACTAAAGACTTCTATGTATTTACTAGACAAGCTGTTTGGTAGTAAAATTGTGGCACATGACGGCGAGTGTTTGACGTTTCACGGCTAAGGAAAAGAGCAGATTTCTATAGTGAGTTGAGATCGATTAACAGAGACTTAGTGCGCACATTTTATGTACCGAACAGCCAGTTTAGTAGTATATATAGAATAAATAAATAAATAAATAACACACAATAGTCACATACATAGTCCTGACCCCACACTAAGATCGACTCTTGTGTCGTGGGTATCAGGAACTATGAGAGACTTTCGGTCTTACAACACCCAGACCCAAAACAAATATCTGTAGGCCATACAAACATTTGTATCGGTGCGGGGATCGAACAGCGGCCACTCGCTTCACAGCCGGCTTCTCGCCCGCTGCGCCACGGAGGCTGTCATTAGAAGTCTTTGATCTTCACTTTCAATGTTCCTAGCGCTCCGTCCATCTTTTTTTACGTCCGTGGGTCGGTGACGGATGAACGGAGGTGTAAGTTTTATAAGCAATATTACGTAACTTTAATTTGACACTTTACAATATTTGAAATTGCAACCTTACTTTTGCCTTGTATCTTTCAACTGTCATCCGCCAACGAATCTATAAAGTCAATTACATACATACATACATAGACTCACGCCTTTTTCCCATAGGGATAGGCAGAGACAACGGATTTCCACTTGCTACGATCCTTACACACCTCTTTCGCCTCATTCAGTCTCATTACATTCTTAATGCATGCACGTCGGTTTAGGGTACTTTTAACTCGACCTTTCTCGAGTAAATCTCTGACTTGGTTAGAGAATGTTCGATGAGGTCTTCCCCTTCCAACTCTACCATTCACACTTGCCATTTATATTCGCTTCGTCAACGTCCTTTCATCCATCCTTTCTACATGCCCAAACCACCGCAACATTCCTTTCTCAATCCTCGTTATTATTTCCTCTTTCAAACAACACCGCTCTCTCACCACACCATTTCTTACCCTATCTCTCAAAGTCACACCACACATACTCCTTAAACTCTTCATTTTTACTGCATTTATTCTACTTTCATTCTTATAACTAAATTACATATAATTAATTAAGCTTAGGTTATTATTTTGCTGTACACGATGAAACTAAGGGTTATACTAAATGTAATATTTCAATTTACGCCGCCCAGTTGTGAGGTAGCCAGATATTTTTAATCCCATAAAATACTTCAAAGTTGGCTTTGGTTTGACCAACTTGGATGCTGGCATTTAACCTCACTTTGTTCATCAAAAAAGTTTTTTGGCATCGCCTGGTACGGTGGTTTGTAATTTCTAATCCAAATTTATCGAATCCGTGGCACGTACCCGATTTTAGTTGGAAAATTTTACCCAAATATTTTCTATTTTTATACGAAATATCTTTATATTTGACATTTTTCTTACCAATTACTCACTGTAATATATGTCTGGTGGCAACGTACTTAGGCTGAAAACCTTGAGGTTCTAACTTCAAATGCCACTTCAGCAGGGTTACCACCACCTCTTATAGCAGTATTATTATGATCGTTCTTCGTTTGTTTTGTATGGGAATCGGTGCAAGTAAAATTATAATAATATTGCTATAAGAGGTGGTAGTAACCCTCCTGACAATCACAAATTATGTGAGTTATTTGATTTTATTATTATTTGACAGTCGCCGTGGCGCAGTGGGCGAGTAACCGGCTGTGAAGCGAGAGGCCGCGGGTTCGATTCCCGCATTGAGACGAATGTTTGTGTGGCCCACATATATTTGTTTCAAGTCTGGGTGTTGTGAGACCGAAAGTCTCTCATAGTTTCTGATACGATACACGTTACCTAGTGTGGGGTCAGGATTAAAGCGTGTGAGTGTTGGGTGTATTTATAGGGTTTATTTAGGTCTCTAGCAACATCAAAACTTCTTAATATTCCAATATTTAATTAACACCACACAAAGAGATTAATTATAACAATTTTAAGACATCATTAGAAGTTTTAACAAGATTATGATCGAAATAAATCCGGAGGTAATTACGGCTAATCCCCATCTTACTGGTAAATAGATAAAGTAACTGATTAGGCATCAATTACTTTCTACAACGGTGTAATTTGTAATCAAATTGGTATAGAGAAGAGATGGTAAATAATAAACAAGCAGCTCGAGCAGGAAAATTTCTGACAACCGTAAATGTATTCGTGCTCGATGCGCGTCTATGTTTGTATGAAATATTAATCAAATGTCATCAGTGTGCAGCGAGTTTACATTTACATTAGTTTTTCGTGCTCGGGCTACAGGTTATATACAATTTTGAGTAAATTAGTAACCTCATGGGTAGTTCATGTATTACGTTGGCAAATTTTATTTATTGACAGCCTCCGTGGTGCGGCGCAGCGGGCGCGTGGCCCGCTGTGTAACGTGAGGTCGCGGGTTCGATTCACGCACCGAGACAAATGTCTGTGTGGCCCACAGATATTTGTCTCTCGTAGTTTCCGATACCCACGATACAGGTTACACCTAGTGGGGTCAGGACTATGTGTGTGAATGTTGGGTGTATTTATTATTTTTCCTCATTTATTTCAATAACCTTTTTTTACATTTTTAATTATATAAAAATAAATACATTTTAAAATATAAAAATTAATAAATATCACCCTCCCGATGACGAGGCTTGAGACCCAAGCCACCGGTGGTTAGGGGCTCAGAGTGAGGAACCGCCTCACAATGCGTACCGTGTCCAATAACACTGCCTTTTGTATCTGGCTCTTATCCCAACGCCCGATTAAGAGCCTCTTAAGGTGTTGGTGTTGTTGTTATTTATTATTATTATGTATATTACATGCATAATCAGTATTGCACCCCGTGCGAAGCCAGGTCAGCTATAATGCAATATTTCATCCCTGCCTACCATTAGTCAAGATTTTTTCATGATATAAAATAAGCCGATATATGAATGAGCTTTCATTGTGATATAATGCATGGACACCAGAATTTATGGCCAATGCTCCCGGATTATTGAAATTTAATATCCACCGGCGGTAGTAAAGGTATGAGTCGAAATACCTCCATAGCGATACTCCATCAACGCTTGGCGTTGGAATTTTCACCGAACTATGATTTAACATGACTTTGAGTTAACGTCACAGAAATAGTTAAAAATAGTTACCTAGTTAATATCTGGGTTGTAATATCTGTGTGTCTGACAGCCTCCGTGGCGCAGCGGGCTGTGAAGCGAGAGGCCGCGAGTTCGATCCCCGCACCGACACAAATGTTTGTATGGCCTACAGATATTTGTTTCGAGTCTGGGTGTTGTGAGACCGTGCGTCTCTCGTAGTTCCTGATACCCACGACACAAGACTCGATCTTAGTGTGGGGTCGAGACTATGTGTGACTGTTGTGTGACTATATATGGACTGCCTCGGTGGCGTGGTTGTATTTCGGTACGACTACGGTCTGAAGTCTCGGATTCGATACCCGGGTCGGGCAGTCATATAGGATTTTTCCATATCAGCTTGGAGTCTGGAATTTGTGCCCGATATGACGATAGGCTCGCCCCCTATCACATCTGTGACGGAACTAAGCTCGGCGAACTATGGGTGTTCTAGTTGGCTAGTGCGCCTCTGCGTACCCCTTCGGGGATACAGGTGTGAGCTTATGTTATGTTATAATATATGGAAGTCTCTTACCATCATATGACCCAATTTCTTTCTCGCCAGTCAGCTCTAAAAAGAATAAGTTCGGTAACTTTCCGAATTTGTGGATAAATCTCTCCAAAAAGAAATTGCAATAATCCGGTTAAAATCAAGAAAAATCATTGTCCTATATAACACAATAAAACCCTAACACGGAACACATAAAACACCCTCGGAACATCACAATAAAATACCATGAAACCTTTTACTATATTAACTTTATCTTTGCCGTTAGCGAGGACAATGCCCTCCGCTTTAACCTCAAGCAAAATTCCACCATAAACCTGTGGTGTTAGAGTTCTATTCGATTGTGGTGGTATTTCCGTGTCTGAAGCCTATATAGCGATAAGATTTGAAGGAAGTTACACTGACACCTTACACGAAGGCTGTAGTGCCGGTGCTACTATCGATCAAGATTTGCCGCACAAGATTATGTTTGCAGATCCAAATGATAATTAAATACTTAAACCTGTTAAGATTTCTTCCCACCAAAAGCCAAGACATAAATGGTGCTACGATACATTCGTACATATAAATATAAATGTATGGACATTAGAAGAAACATAAGCCCTGACTTTGTTTCTCTTCTTCGTGGTCGCATACTTTATTACTAAAGGTCGTGTCCCTGAAAGGCCTTCGTGGCATTATGTATTATGCATATTCATTTCATCCAGTTGTCTCCTTCTCTTAGGGCAGTTGTAACAGAGGATCCAGTGAGTGTGGTCACTTGATCCAACCAACGGCTGGGTGTCCGGCCGCGAGGTCTTTTTCCTTCGACTTCTATCACAAGCAACTTGTTAAGGTTGTCGGATTGACGATGGGCCATGTGACCAAAATAACTGAGGATCCTTTGGTAACAGATCGCTGACAGTGACTGAACAGGAAACCTACGTAACGTAGCAGTTCGCTATTACATTTCGTTCGGTGAGTGAGAATGCCAGTGACCCAATTCCCCCGTCCCTTTCCTAATTAATTTTCCCTCCTCTTCCATTCCCTTTTTAAGTTGGCAGCACACCCATGATTCTTTTTGTATTGAGTGTCTATGGGTGGCGGATATTACTTACCATCGGGTGACCCACCTGCTCGTTTGCAATATGCTATAAAAATTACACACATAAAAGAACTCGGTTAAAAATATGGACTAATTGAAAGTCTCCTCTTATTGAAATCGCTTTAAAACTCATCCATTTGATATTTGTATGAATAATGTTTAAGCATCCAAGATGCTATGAATGATGGGTGCGTCACCAACCTTAAATGATTTGAAAGAACGGAAATAATTGGTAGTTGAAAGGAGAGTAGAGATTTCGCTCACCAGAAATCAATCACTCACCGAAATCACCAAACGAAATGCTACAGCAAACTGCTACTTTCACTTAATTGCGTTCATACAAATAACTAATAAGCATATAAATGACCACGCAACAAGCTCGATTTTCGGTTGTCAAAATTCATGACGGCGTCAGTTCCCCACAAAACAGCCAAAAACATATTTCACCATGATAATCTTATTCTACCTCTACATTCTTGAAGTGCGACGCATACAGATGCGGCAGCGCTTTAAATGCAAATCCGTCATAAACCAGACCTGATGGATGCCCACATTGAACGAGGCAATGTCAATCTACCCCGATATTATACCCCTCGTGGCGTAGGGTATAAACTTATTTCTTCCGTGCGTTTTAACCGATTTGAAAGGAGGATATTCCAAAATCGAATTCCAAAATCGTTTTGAGTGATAGAGTCACGTTGTAGACAATTATTTCTACAGCCTGCTCGTCCGGTTTAATACCACTTTGCCTGGGCGTTTGCTTGAATTGGTATTGGTATGATAATTAATTGACACCGAATATTTGAAAATATTGTATATTGTAATTTAGCGATACATTTGATACATAGCGAGTACAAAGAGCGACTGACTTTATATTACATAAAATATTAGTCATAGAATAATCTAGAGTAGGTACATACCAAATAAGGAATAAGTGCGAATGATGCAATTGAGATACAATTATATAAACATAAGTAGGCACACCACTGTCTCACAGAATACTAACGTAAAGTCGTAACACAGCTTGCCGTCGCATTTCGATCGGCGAGTGAGATTTCCGGTGGCTCAATCCCCCCCGCTCCCTACCTTTTCCAATCCCTATATTCCTCCTTTTGGGTTGGCAACGCCCCCTTGATTCTTTTTGTGTCTTGGGTGTCTATAGGCGGTGGAGATCACTTACCATCACGTGACCCATCTGCTCGTTTGCCAATCTCTGCTATAAAAAAGTCAGACAGCCAATCCATTCTGCACAACCGAAAAATGTGTTTTGCCGACCCCACATTGTAGCTAAGGTCAGATGGAAGATTAAAATATAGTCTTAAAAATCAAACATCTTGGTACGCGCCTCTTCGCTGTCTTAAACCATCAGTAAACTTTTGAAAAGTTCGAATAGAATAGCGTTGCAAAACTTGTTGCTTTGAGAGTTTCCAGCCAAGCGTCCACTGCTCTATAGGGCTCTGTTTCATCCCTCATCAACTTTACCAGTGTAACAACACTGTGGCTTTAATATTTATTACCAAAAACAAAGACTGGTTTAGACTGGTTTTATAGTCCCGATACACTTTATTTTTCCACCAGCCTTAATCCCACTCAATGTGGGGTTGGCGCAACACACTTTTTAAAATATGTTGTAGAAATGATTGGACTTGATATTTACGTATACCTAATGGTGTACGATAAAGATATCGCAATCTTAAGATTTGAAGGACCGTTTGTCCCAGTTATGATTTTGGGGAAAACTCTATTGAATACAAAAATAATGTCGTGAAACGGTCCCATTATTTGGAAATATCGCGTAACATACATTAATACACAATTGACACTCCCATTTTTTGTGAAGTTGGTTGAAAATTATGAATAACTCATTACAAATCATGATTTCGGCCTTCCTTTAAAAGCGCGGTTTCTGTAATGCTCATGTCCGAATTTAAAGTACTTCCAAAACTCCTTTACAGAGTTCCCCCGAACATTTTACGGAAACCGGAATTTAAGGCTTCGCACTAACGATAATACATATAGGAATCAAACTTAGTAATTTCTTTTATAAGAGTTTCATAGGCAAATGCAAAATCGGATTATACTTGTCAGTCCCGGGCACATCGTGTTAGAAAATCTGTCCGACCTGTGAATCGAACCCAGGACCTCCCTCCATAGTACATATACGCTGCTACATAACCAAGGAGGCGACTTTAACAAAATACCGATGAATTAATCATTTCTCGAAGATTTATGTCGGAAAAGAGAACAAATGTTTACCATTATAACCCAGAAATGTTTCATCTATACTAATATTATAAAGTTGAAGAGTTTGTTTGTTTGTTTGTTTGTTTGATGGAACACGCTAATCTCAGGAACTACTGCTTCGATTTAAAAAAAAATAATTGTGTTGGATAGCCGAATTATCGAGGGTGGCTACAGGCTATATAACATCACGTTATGACCAATATGAGCGGAGCAGAAATGAAAAATGTTAAGCCTCTCGGCTTAACGTTGTTCATTTCTGCTCCGCTCGTAGTGTCTGACACACGATCCGACACCGAGACCGAGTGTCTGACACTCGGTCTCGGTGTCGTGTCGAGTGTCTGACACTCGGTCGCGGTGTCGTGTCGAGTGTCTGACACTCGGTCGCGGTGTCGGGTCGAGTGTCTGACACTCGGTCTCGGTGTCGGGTCGAGTGTCTGACACTCGGTCTCGGTATCGGGTCAAGTGTATGACACTCGGTGTCGGGTCGAGTGTCTGACACTCGGTCTCGGTGTCGGGTCGAGTGTCTGACACTCGGACTCGGCGTCGGGTTGAGTGTCTGACACTCGGTCTCGGTGTCGGGTCGAGTGTCTGACACTCGGTCTCGGTGTCGGGTCGAGTGTCTGACACTCGGACTCGGCGTCGGGTCGAGTGTCTGACACTCGGTCTCGGTGTCGGGTCGAGTGTCTGACACTCGATCTTGGTGTCGGGTCAGGTGTCTGATACTTGGTCTCGGTGTCAGGTCGAGTGTCTGACACTCGGTCTCGGTGTCGGGTCGAGTGTCTGACACTCGGTCTCGGTGTCGGGTCGAGTGTCTGACACTCGGTCTCGGTGTCGGGTCGAGTGTCTGACACTCGGTCTCGGTGTCGGGTCGAGTGTCTGACACTCGAGTGACCGACGGGGTGACCATCGCGATGACGATGGGGTGAACGACGAAGTGACCAACGGGGTTACCAGCGGGGTGACCAGCAGGATGACCAGCGGGGTGATCGTCGGAGTGACCAAGGGGGTGACTGACGGGGTAACAGACGAAGTGACCACGGGGTGACCGACGGGGTGACCAACGGAATGACCGACGGGGTGACCAACGGAATGACTGACGGGGTGACCAACGCGGCGATTGACGGGGTGACTGACGGGGTGACCAACGGGGTGACTGACGGAACCGCACCGAAGTCACGTACTGTCTCTCATAGTTTAGTAGTTGAAATTGTCACTCTGTCACTTTTGAAAAGTTCCACTGGAATAGCGTTGCAAAACTTGTTGGCTGAGTTTCCAGCTAAGCGTCCACTGTTCTATGGGGCTCTGTTTCATGCCTCATCATCTTTACCAGTATAACAACACTGTGACTTATAAGTTATGTTGAACAAATGTTTACTACTAAAAAAAACATAATAAAAAAAAATATAATTTGTAGTGTATGGTATCACTGAAATAATTTCTGACAATCGTAAAAGTAATCCAGCTCGATGCGCATCTATGAAATATGTTTGAAATATTAACTAAGTGTCATAAGTGCGCAGCGAGCTCGAATACATGTACGAATTGTATAAATATTCCTGCTCGGGCCGCTGTTTGTTTTGCTCTGCATCTGATTCTTCACATTTTATTTTCACTCTTATAAAAGTTACTACATATTTATATCCCGTTTCAATTCGCTCTCACTCATCCTTGATTTAAGGTTTGCGATCGGCCTTAACGGTAAGCCATTATTGTAGGCCTGATTTTAATAATTATTAATGAATTTTTAACCACCACGTGGGATTTATGCTTCAAGTACTCCGATTAAGCTTTTGATGGAGCGCGCGATGAGTGCCTTTGGAAATAGGAATTTACTTCAGTGTTTTATATACAAATTATTTTATAGAAATATGAATGGATGTTTAATAGATTTCGTTATATTATTTGAAATAATAAGGGTTCTTAACTTTGTACATGATAGATATTTTAGGTTTTATAGCGATTTTACCAAAAAAGTAGGTAAAAAAATTATTTGTTAAAAAAGTATGTTAATATCCGCGCGTATAACAACCACATGACTTTAACATTACCTTTCTTTTGGGGCAGTCGGGTAAAAACCTATCAGAATTTCGTCGGGAAATCTAACAGGGCGGGCGTCGCTTGTTAATTTTATTTCATATTATTGTCTGGAGTTGTGTTTGTTGTTTTAATGCGATTTGGTTTTATGTACCAAAATTCAGCGAAGATTGACAGTATCATGTGGAAACTTTTTAATCGGTGATCTTTGATGAGTTTTGCTTAGTGCGTTGGCTGACTTTGTCCGATTTACTGAGTGAAGGTCATCTGAGGGGCACCGCGCTTGAAGGAATTGCCGGCATAATCCCAGCAAACCTTTGAGATCATCCACACCAAAAATTTAATCTCATTGTTTGGCAGTGCTGATAGTTTTACTCACCCAAAATTGATTACAAGTTTTACTGGACTTTAGTCTGCTTACCATCAGGTGCAGTGTAGTCACTTTGCCATGCTCGGATTAAAACAAAAACCTATAGGTTGAAATAGCAGAACACCAGTGCCACATCTGTATGTATTTATCTAATATCTACAGGGTGTCCCATAAATCAACGTCAAGCCGAAATCGGGTGATAGAGCAGCGGCCTGAGCAGGAAAATTTCTGACAACCATAAATGTATTCGAACTCGATGCGCGTCTACTATAAAATTTGTATGAAATATTAACCAAATGTCATCAGTGTGCAGCGAACTCGAATACATTTACATTTACATTAGTTTTTCGTGCTCGGGCTACAGGTAGTAACGGAGTAGCTAACTCCAGAAAATTGTCACGTATTTTTTAAATTATTGCCATTCAAAAGAGTAAATGAATATTACACCATGAGTATTTTTTTTCACTTTCATATAACCAAGAGTAAGTAAATAAAATACCACGTATCGGCAAGCGCAGCGTTGGATATACACCTGCTAGGTGGACAAACGACCTAGTAAAGGTCGCAGGAAGTCGCTGGATGCAGGCCGCTTACAACAGGTCGATCTGGAAATCTTTGAGGGAGGCCTATGTCCAGCAGTGGACGTCCAGTGGCTGATGATGATGAAGTAAGTAAAAAGAAATTGAAATGTAAAGATTTGTAGTCAGAGTAATATAAAGAACATCACAGGTGGCATAATAATCATTTAGTTTTTTAATTTTCAAAAATACGGGACAGATTTTTTTATTATTTTCTGGGGTTAGCCACTACCTGCTCTATAACCCGATTTCGGCTTGACTTTGATTTATGGGACACCCTGTATGTATATATTTGTATGTATCTAGTATCTATGTATCTACATATAAAGATTTTGTACTCTACAAATATAAGTCGCCACCTTAGTCTAGTGACAACATGTATGGGCGGTGGACCCGGAAGTCCTGGGTTCGATTCCCAGGTCGGGCAAAGCAAATTTTCCAATTTAATTCATCCGGGACTGGAACCCTCATAGTGGGTTGATGTCAGGCAGGCCGGTCGTAAAAACTAAACCAAATCCTCTCTGCAACATGCTTGAAGAAGTATGTAGCGCCGACCCCACAATAAGGTGAGATAAGGGAGAAAAAAAAGACTACAAATATAAGTCAGTGCCTTCACAAACTGCAGTTATTCTACAAACGCACGACCTCATTGCGTCTTTAACAACTCTACATTGAAAAATAAAGTGGATTTCTATTGTTAAAGTATAAAAGAGTCAGAGGTGGCACCGTTTTCATACAGTTTGCTATGTGGGTACAGATTTTTAGCTATTATTAGTATATAAAAAAATGAAGTACCCTATTTGTGTCCTTAGGATCAAAAGTATCCTCATACCAAATTTCATCAAAATCCATTAAGCGGTTCCAAACTTCCCATACAAACTTTCATCCCCTATTTCATCCCGTTAGGGGTTGATTTAAAAAAAATAAAGTACCCTATGTCCGTCCTTGGGGTTAAAGGTACCCACATACCAAATTTCATCAAAATCGGTTCAGCGGTTTAGACGTGAAAACGCCACAGACAGACAGACAGACAGACAGACAGAGTTACTTTCGCTTTTATTATTTCAAGTAAGGATTGTTTTGGTCGCCTCCTTGGTCTAGTGGCAGCAAATATGGACTGTGGACTGGGAGTTCGTGGGTTCTATTGTCAAGTCGAGCAAAGCAAATTTTCTAATTTAATTTGCCCGAGACTGCATCGCCAGAGGGGTTGACGTCAGAAACGCAGCAGGTCGTAAACTTAGCCAAATCTTTCTGCAACATGTTTGAAAAAGTATGTTGCGCCGACCCCACAATAAAGTGGGAAGGGCAGGTAGGAAAAAGAAAGTTATTTAAGAATTAAAGAAAATAATTTTGCAAATTTTTTGTCTACCTTGATCAAAATGACAGTACACGTCACTCGTTGGGGCGGGTATAGTGATGTGAATAGTCGATTATTTATTATATCATGTAATATATTATTAATCGACCGGGGTGGTTGGCGCTTACTTGGGGAGGCCTACGTCTAGCAATGGACGGTGATAGGTTTAGACAATAATTGACCACCCGATTAATTGATCACGTCTTTAAAAATAACTGAATAATTGATTATGAAAATTAATTGAAATAATAATATGTGCCCGATATGGCGAAAGGCTCGCCCCCTATCACATCTGGGATGGAACTAAGCTTGGCGAAATGTGGGTGTTTTAGTTCGCTAGTGCGCCTCTGCCTACCCTTCGGGGACACCGGCGTGAGCTTATGTTATGTTATGTTATGAAATAATCGATTGCCCACATCACTAGGTATAAAGTACATCCTTGAGTCGCTGTGCATGCATCGTACCATGTGCTTGTACCTTACCTTAAAATACCAATGTCATGAGAATACAATGAGCTATTTTCGAATAGGTAGTCGAAAATTCATGTTACGAACAGTGTTCAGAATAACGCATTTATTTAAAATTTTGTAACAATTCCAGTGCCAACAGTTTGTCGACGTCGCGACATATTTAAAGGGTTTTCATGTACCCTTAATTACCCCCTTTAACCATCTATTTGTTCCTGAGCTGTTGTTGAAAAGGGTTGCATATAATTAATCACTCGGCCACACAATTTTTGGGTACACCGTATTCATTTGTTATTTTCTATTTTGCTTTTTGCACGGTTGCGATTTTCGTGCGTCTCGGGCATAAATTAGAAAATTCGCTGTGCCGGCCTGGGAACCGAACCCAGGACCTCCCGGTAAAACAGCCCATATATACTACCACTAGACCAACGAGATGACCTACGAGGAGTCTATGTATTGATAATAAAAACAAAAAATATGAATGTATACTTTAATAATAAAAAAATACGTAAAAAAGAATTCAAACTTTTTACTACCTTTACAGTCTTTCATTTATCTTTTCTGATTTCACTTCCACCTTTTCTTCCGTACTGTGGGATTCATTCTTCATAAACATCATCTTAACTATTTGACCCAAAGGCCCTTCCACCAATAACCAGAATGGGTAGGCAGCTACGAATGACAGAAATACAACACCTAAAAATGAATTCATCTGGGGACAAACAAAAATCAAGTTAAAATAATACTGCCTCGGTGGGTCAAAACAAATAAATTAAATATTACTAAACACATAAGCTCACGCATGTATCCCCGAAGGGGTAGGCAGAGGTGTATTAGCAAACTAGAACACCCACATTTCGCCGAGCTTAGTTCCGTCCCAGATGTGATAGGGGGCGAGCCCATCGCCATATCGGGCACAAATTCCAGACTCCGGGCTGATATGGAAAAATCCAATATCACTTTGCCCGATCCGGGGATCGAACCCGAGACCTCAGGACGGTAGTCGTACCGAAAGACAACCACGCCACCGAGGCAGTCATTACTAACTATAGGACATATAATAGGTATATAACAGGTCAATCTGGAAATGTCCTATGGCTGATTATGATGATGATGAACTATAGGAACTATTAAGCAAGTTTTCATACAAATTGATCTCAAACGTCAGTAACGCCATCATCTATTGAAATGCGAAGGAGCCTATTAAAATTTTCAGCAAAAAGCTAAGCTCCTTTTAGATTAGAAACACACCTATGATTCTCTTTGTGTCTTGGTTGTCTATGGGCGGTGGAAATCACTTACCATCAGGTGAACCATATGTTCATTTGCCAGTCTCTGCTATAAAAAATATATAAGTTAAATATAGAGAAAGAGACGTCGAGAGGTTGAGGAGGTTGCCTCCTTGGTCTAGTGGCAGCATGTAAGGGCTATAGACCAGGAGGTCCCAGCTTCGATGCTGAGGTCGGGCAAAGCAAATTTTCTTATTCAATTTGCCTGAGGCTGGATCCCTCAGAGGGGGTTTACCTCAGGCAGGCGGCCGGTCGTAAACACTAAGCAAAATCCTCTCTGCAACATGCTTGTAGAAGTGTGTTGCGCCGACCCCATATTAGGGTGGGTTAAGAGAAGGTAGAAAAGCAAACGTGTGGCACTCGGGGACTGCCGCGGTAAAGCTATTGCATAGCATCTAAAATCAATACACCTATATACTTTCTCACAAACAGCTGATTACGTATTCGTCCGATTTCGGTCTCGATTCGTGCGAGCTTCGTAGAGTCGTACCATGAAGTAAATACAAAGAGGAGGTGCCCTAACGCCGAAACTCTAAGCAGGCATGAGTCACCAGATTGCGGGGCGAAGAGGGGAATTACGCATGCGCAGTAACGCCGATACAACCAATGCCACCGAGAGGCGAGTTGCTGAACTAAAGAGACAAGCGTGATATTTCAAAAAAGTCATTAAAAATTCTGCTATTCATCGATAGATGGCAAAACTAAAATGTATCACCGCTGTGCCGGTTGGAGTGGGGGGTGTTAGGTTATTTTCGTTACGGAATTTCTGGATTCGGTCTCCACGCTCAGGCCCGCGATAGAAGCTATGCAATAGCTTAAAAAGAAAAGACAGAGAAAGAGACGGCAAACGAAGAAGAGCAAAGCATAGAGAACTTACTTGATATACTACAGTTGCTTTTCCGATACTGGTCTGGATGCCAACTAAATATCTGACGATACCGACATGCAGTAGGTATATGCTGTAACACAGTTTACTCGGAACTGTCCAACCGTCCCACTCTAGTATGCTTCTGTATAAATCTGAAATTAAAATCTTTATCTATACACACATATGTACATACATACAAATAAATAAAATGGGAGTGTCTGCTTGTAATTTAAATTTACATACATACATAGACTCACGCCTTTTTCCCATGGGGGTAGGCAGAGACAACGGATCAAATTTAATTTTCTCTAAATGCATATAGATACTGTTCCATATAGTTACAGTATATAGATACTGTTCCATTTTTTTTAATTATGCTGGTAATCTCTGAAACGGCTGGACCGATTTTGACAGGACTTTCACTGGCAGATAGCTGATGTTATAAGGAGTTACTTAGCCAATTTTGTTTTAGAAAATAATACAGAAAATAAATTTTCACGCAAATGGAGTCGCGAGTAGCTACTGATGAATAAATACATACAACAGTCATACAGTCCTGACCCCATATTAGTTTGAACCTATATCGTGGGTTCAGGAACAACGAGGGACTTCGATCTCAACACCCAAACCCGAAATTTTGTGCGAGAATTTTTGGGCACACAAATATTTGTGCGGGAATCGAAACGCAACGCACTGTAATGATGACGCTCCGTGGGATCTTTTCAGATGAAACAACACTATTTTACACACTGCTCTAATTTTGAACCAATTATGGGTTGGCGGTAACGGGTTGGGCAATGTGATGTTGGATTTTTCAATATCAGCCCCGAGTCTGGAATTTGTGCCTGATATGGCGATAGTCTCGCTCACTATCACATCTGGGATGGAACTACGCTCGACAAAATGTGGGTTTTCTAGTTCGCTAGTGCGCATTTGTCTATCCCTCTGGGAATACAGGCGTAAACTTATGTTAATAAACAAAATATGTTTTGTAATTTTTATTTATCTGACCCAAGTACTTACTTTCGAATTTAAGAATCACACCCATTATTATAACGGCCAAGATGGAACAAAACACAAGCTTCACAAGGGCCGCATAGAATGTTCTGAAGAGGAGCGAATACCTCGGCCCATCAGCGTAGAATATGCTGCCGGAGTATACCACACCCAGCAGCAAAGGAAACAGGCACCAGTAGAGTAGACGATATTTCTAAAAAAAACATGAAAAATAAAAAACACCTAATAGTCACATACACAGTCCTGACTCCACAGTAAGATACGAGTATGTCGTGGATATCAGGAACTAAGAGAAACTTATGGACTCACAACACCCACACCCGAAACAACTATCTTGGGTTACACAAACATTGGTCTCGGCGCGGGAATCGATCTGTCTCCCTATAATATGTGTGCCTTTCTTCTTCTTCTTTTAAAAATAATGGCTTCCACGCATATGCGATGATTTAGTCAATGTCAAGTTAAATAGAGCAATTATGTTTTCACAAAGACTATGAGACCCAGATGTGGATGATCTCAAGGCTATGCTGGGATTATGGCGGTAATTCTTTACAGTGCGGTGCTCCTCTGATGACCTGCACTCGACGAATCGACTGAACAAAACCAACACACCAAGCAAAACTCATCGAAGATCATCGGTTAAAAGTTTCCATATTGTACTTTCCATCTACACTGAAGTTTGATGCATTAAACCACATCACTCAAAACCAACAAACACAGCTCTACAGAATAATATGAAATAATTTCAACAATCGACGCCCACCCTGTCAGACTTCCCGTCAAAAATTCCTGTGGGCCTTTCATCCAGATCTATTCAGCTGGTCTGGCGTTATTGATTATGAAATATCCTTCCAAACTTTCGCTTTTATAATAGTAGTAAGATGGATTTGCAAAACATGAAACTTACCCTGTATTTTTCGACATCGATTCCGATATCATTCCAGTAGTACAGTAAGTAACCTAGAACCAAGCCGGTGGTGTACCCAAGCAGGTTGGTGTGGCCTCGTTTGTACACGTGGTTAAATGTGTCGTCGACGACGAAGAAGCCACGGGCGGTCCTGATGGAGATAAATAATCCTTGTATTATCTGTTGCTATTATGCGTAGATATAATAAAATTCCCAAGGATATTTCATGTCTACCGTTCGATACATTTAAGTTATCAATTAAAAACTACCTCCTACGCAGGGGATATTATTCGGTAAATGAATAGATGAATGATAACAAACGGTGGACTTAAATGCTTGCTCCACCGATGAGATGACTCATTGTACGGTGTACCTATGTATGAACCAAGCTATGTTGATTTCTTAAGTTTACGCGAATATTATACATTGAAATAAAACTATTTTTACGGATTCTATCACGATTAGGTTTTAATTTTTATTCCCGACGTTTCGAAGGCTTTGCAGTCTTCGTTGTCACGGGTCAGACCAACTTTAGGTCAGACTGAGGTGTCACTTGTCCAAAAAAGGTTAGTGTTACAATATCTACCTTCATTTTTAAATTATACAAAATTAAAAGAGGTTAATTATTTCTGTTCCGATCTACGCAGTACGAGCTCACGGGGTCTTGAGTTCTGGCAGCTGGTCTTTTTGGTTCCGATTTAATAAGATGTATAATTGGATCCCAGGTTTGTGCAAGCTTCCAACCATCTTCTCTATTGAAATTAGGATGTTTTTTAATTTAAGATATTTTTGTAACAAGTGTACCATTGTTTGGTGTTCTACCTCTATAAAGCATCATCCATTTGCCATGTTTTTATTTGCTAGTCTCTGCTATAAAATACTTACTCAGGAGTAAATAGCAATATTCCATTCAGATCTTGATAATAAGTGTGCAGGGCTGGTATGATGGTGCCTATCACGAACAGAACTAATAGGACGACGATCCTACTAATCTTACTCCGACAGAATACGAAGACCATGATACCAATACAGAATAGCTGCATGTCAGCTGCTAGATACCTGTTGACAAATTGAATATTATCATGAATTTGTACTATGGCGATAGCTCTCATCACATGATTTATTTATTCAGCATACCAACATTGCAAACACAAATATTCACTTAAAAACTAATAATGATACAATTTGGAATACATATCTAGCGTTTACAATACTTATAGATACGGATAACATTAACTGGAAAAATCACTTCAAATACATGTCGGCTACTATCATAGAAATATCGCTGGCGAAAGTGGATGCTAGATGCATCTCTGCCTACCTCTTCGAGGATGACATCTATCGCTAGCTATAACGGTGAAAGAACATCATGAAGAATCCTGCATACCTAAGAATTTTTTCACAAGAATTTCGAAGATATGTGAAATCTACGAACCCGCATTAGGCCAGCATGGTGTGTGTACATGGTGGCTGGACGTTTTGGATGATATTTCTTTTTTATAGAAGGGGGCAAACGAGCATGTAGGTCACCTGATGTTAAGTGATCACCGCCGCCCATAAACATCCACAATACCGAAGAAATTATAGATGCGTTGCTGGCTTGACAAAATGTGAGTGTTCTAGTTCGTCTCTGCCTACATCATCGGGATACAAGCGTCAGTCTTATGTAAAATAGAAAACACTAACCAAGACTGTATCAAACAGGTGGACGTATCCAGATAATTGTTAAGATAAATCAGATGCCACCACCAGTATTGACGACAGGAGGATACCTCGTCGTTGACCATTGTCTGAAATAAAGATACCATTAGTCTTCCGGATCGACTTCCAAATTTAGCAGACACAAGATTTTAAAAATTGGTCCACATTTGGCAAAGATATCGCATAACATGCATAAAAAATACAGGCGAATCGAGGACCTCCTCCTTTTTTGAAGTCGGTAAGATTTCCTCCAATTTTACTCTTTCAGATATAATTTACTCTCATACTTACAGTCCATAGAGGTCCGGAACCCAAATGCCTCATCCATGTTGCAGTGAATGCCAAAACGACTGCGTACGACGGTGTTAGTCTAAAATTAATTCAGTTCTTATTGAATATTGGTCTTACCTCGCCGGTAGTTAGAAATAGCACTAATTACGTGGTGAATATTACCAGCACAATGAGCACACAAAACACCATGAACGTGCTCATATCTTAAACCATCCGTGCCCGAGATATGACTAAAAAGGCCACAGGCTCAATATTCGCCAAGTAGAAGTAGGTATCTACCTGACACCGGTATTCTGCCGGGGCCAAATCAGCTTGTCTAGTATACATAGAAGTCTTTAATTATTACTAAGTATTACCTCAACCATCTCATCAGGGTTCCTTTTGCAAGTACTTTCCAATTGCATTCATGATTCTCTACATACATACTGAAATTAAATACCAGCAGAATTCCAGATATCATAAAGAACGTCTGCATTACAAGGGTTCCATTTACAAGTATCTGACAAAACGGAGAGAAGTACAGCTGTAACAGAAATCAAGATTCATTTAAAAAGTTATTTCAAAGTAGCCAGAAAGCTGTCAGTGCTCTTCGAGTGCAGTATAACAATGCATTCAGGATGTTGTTGGGCCTGCCTCGCTTCTGCAGTGCTTCAGGGATGTTTGCAGATTTGAATACAGATGGCTTTGCGGCAATCAGGCGCAAGCGTGCGGCATCCCTATTACATAGACTATGGGGCAGTCGTAACAGCCTCCTGAGTGTAATTGGACAAAAACTGGATTGTCCTATAGTGCATGCTATGAGTAAACTGCATTACAAAATAACATAGTATGTAAGGACCATTGTTTAATACTAACACTACAATTTATGGACACTTGTCTGAAATAAATGGATTATTATTATTATTATTATTATTAAAATGAATCCGATCGTAACCAAGCCATAACCATGTATTGGAGCACCCTTGGAATAAGCTCTATCGGACACAAAAATTATTTTGAAAATCGGTCTATATTTGGCAGAGATCTCGCGTATCATCATCATCATCATCATCAGCCACAGGACATAGGCCTCCCCCAAAGATTTCCAGATCGCGTATCATACATAACAAAAATACAGACGAATTTAGGACCACCTCCTTTTTTTGAGTTTGGTTGATAAAAGCATTATCAAAAGCAAAGTAACAGTCACACACATAGTACTGATCCCACACTAGGTATAACCTGTATTGTGGGTATCAGAAACTACGAGAGACTTTCGGTCTCACAACACCCAGACCAAAAGAATTATCTATACGAGACACAAATTATTGTCTCATACAGGAATCGGAGTCTTAAATTTCTTCTTCGATATAACGTGCAATACATAAATTAATATTAACAAAGGGCGAGGTTCTTGATTCATTGCTTTTTGCTATTTTTGTTATTACCTTTTCAAGAAACAATGGATTTTCCACAAAAACTGAAGTGCCCATAGAATGCGCCAGAAGAACTCCAAACATGCTCAGTGTTCTGGAAAATTAATTTAATAAATATAATCGCAAGTTTAGTATTTAAAAACGACTTCAAAATTTGACAAGTTTGAATTCCCACTTCAAAATCATATCACACCATGACCAAATTTATATGGGACTGCCGCAAATCAGTCAACATTTGGCGGAGATATCGCGTAATATACATAAAACTCATTATATTGAAGACGGTTGAAATCAAAATCAAATCAAATCAAAATCATTTATTGAATCCATGAAATGTTCAAACATTATTTAGATTCCGTCAAATTTTAACTCTACCGCCTGTTCGGAAGGCTGTTTCGCCAGAGAAGAACGGGCAAGAAACTCTGACGTTGCTCTTTTTAACACCAATTTACAGTCAGCTACTAATAAAGTACAGCTCCAGATACAGAAAGAGCTTGAATTAGAGCAGCTAAACCATGATAACAATAGTATAGGACATCTAATAATATAGGACAAAGTAACATACAAGATACACTGAGCGACCCCCGCAGCCACGGCAAGTTGAATTGACACAAGGGAAATAAAACAGTCCAGGCAGACCAGTCTCCACAAGCAGCACCCGTTCACGAGTATGACGCATGTGCCAGCCATCGACCTCCTCAACCACGTTGCAGGGAAGTGATCGACCCGGCACACGACGCCGCCACAAGCATAGACCTTAAGTGAGCATGACTACCTAGACTGATGCAATGGGCAAATAAAGTACGCCACAATACAACACCGCCGCCGCGAAAGCCACACAGCATCACTATAAATAAAACATATGAATAAACTAATAAGGCTCCCTGAAACAGCAACTGGTTATGCTCCTAAAATAGTTTCATCCTACTCCCAAGCCTCTTTATCATCTAGATGTTCAGAAAGCTTGTAGTAGGCTTTATTACACAACTTACGTTTAATTGTAATTTTAAATTCATTCAATTCTAGCTGTTTGATATGAGTGGGAACTTTATTATAAAGACGTGTACAAAGACCTTTAAAAGAATTGCCGATTTTATGGAGCCTGGTTTTGTGTTGAGCCAAATTATTTTTATTTCTGGTATTCAAATTATGTATATCAGAAACTTTGGGAAATATATCTATATTCTTCTTGACATACATTAAATTAGCGAATATGAATTGAGATGCTACTGTCATTATATTTATTTCTTTAAACTTTTCTTTCAAAGAACACCTGGAACTAAGCGAGTATATAGATCTTATGGCTCGCTTTTGGAGTACAAAAATAGTGTTAATGTCAGCAGCACCACCCCACAACAAAATTCCATATCATATCAAACTATGAAAGTACGCAAAATAAACTAATCTAGCCGTATTGACGTCTGTTAATTGACGTATCTTGCTCACTGCGTAGGATGCGGTACTTAATTTTTTGGCTAGCGTAGATAAATGGGGTCCCCATTGAAGTTTGGGGTCTAATGTAATACCTAAAAACTCGGTTGTCTCCACAAGGCTCAGCTGAACGCCATTCATAAAAATATTTGCGTCAGTCTTTTTAACATTAGGTGTCAAGAATCGAATGCATTTAGTTTTTTGACTATTTAGTAGTAAATTATTGACACTAAACCATTGTAATATTTTTGAGAGAGTGCTATTTACATCGTCAAGAAGAGTTTGATGTCGATTTAATTTAAATATTAAGGAAGTATCATCTGCAAACAACACTACCTCGCAATTATCCCTTATGAAATAAGGTAAGGTAACCATTTGGGTGTCAGAAAAAGGTTTAAAATACATCGGACAGCAGATCAACCTAACTTTGCTTTAACCGACACGAGAATCGAAAACGAGACCTCGGTGATCACTTGTATACAACTGCGCCACTGAGTCAGTCACTAACCTATCATCATCATCAGCCATAGAACGTCCATTGCTGAACATAGGCCTCCCCAAAAAATTCCAGATCCAGCTGTTGGAAGCATAACATACTAACCTATAAACATTAATAAATATAGAATTGTACAAGTTCTTATAAACAAGAAGGGAATCCGAAATAGAAAGGCTTACCTCAATCCATTAAAACCTTTTAGTTGATGTAGCCGAGGTTCGAATTCCTTTAAGGGATCGCGTATCAGCCTTCTAAAGTTTCTTCGGATTGAGAAACTTATAAGCAACTTCATACCTGATCATATTAAAACAAAACAAGTTATAATTCGGGTCTGTGGTTACATGATATTTGCAATATTTAATTAAACATGAAACAATTAAAGCAACATAATTGCAGTTATTCTGAAAATGAGAGTCAAATAATACTATATTTTTTGCTAAAAAGGAAACATTTACTATCTCCCTCGCACGGCTGCACCCACCATAAGGACCCGTCTTAAAAAAAGAGGATGTTAACAATGCGTCGTTTTTAGAGTTGAATGTCTTAACTTCTATGTTATTCATCATGTGATGATCGAACATGTGTTTGATGATGCAAGTGGGTAAACTTCACATAGGTGAATTCCCGTAGATTCTTAGTTATGCAGGATTCCTAATGATGTTTTCTTTCAAATTTAAGCAAATTATACACTTAAAGTTAGATGTGATTGTTTTTGGGGTTGTATCAGAACCTACGCTTTCTAGCTTAGTAGTTTGTTCTGCTTCTTATTCAGTTAATATTGCTAACACAAAACAACAGCTTCGCGGTTTCTACCATCTCGGTCCGAACTAAGAAGTTCGGTAACTCCTACCTTTGCCGTACCGTGAAGCTGTGGAATAGTTTACCGGCATACGTATTCCCTCCCTCCTACAACATTGGGTCTTTCGAACGGAGTGTGAAGAACCATTTATGCAGGCCGGCATGATACTGATGGCCACCGAATGGACACGAGGTCTATAGGTGGTGACTGGTATTTTTGGACCGCACATCGCTTACCATCAGGTGTTGTGTGGTCACTTTGCTGTGCTCGGATAAAAAAAAAACACAATAAGGAACATGAAATTACCATCACAATTCTTCCCTGTAGTAAAAACAACATCGTAAAATGTCCCAACAACATTCATCGTAACTATGACCAAAATTATCACAACAACC
This sequence comes from Clanis bilineata, assembly GCA_036417725.1. Classification (NCBI taxonomy): domain Eukaryota; kingdom Metazoa; phylum Arthropoda; class Insecta; order Lepidoptera; family Sphingidae; genus Clanis; species Clanis bilineata. The sequence continues at coordinate 923,730 of CM071155.1, read as the reverse complement.
ACCAGATCTCCCGTGTCTATTATTCTTTCTTCATCACTACAAGACACTTCTCCAATTATTTTGGTCTTCAACTGGTATTCTTTCCATAGAGTGTGGTTCAAGCAAGCTTCAATCTGGTCTTGTTGGCCCCCTGATGTATTTACTCCATGGCATCGCTTCTTCATGCACAGACCATGGAATATTCGAGAGTGGTTGAAGTGTGTGATCGTGTGTTCTGAATATTCCTGAAATAAATTCCTTGAGTAGTAGAGCCACGCTGTAGACAGTAACGTCTACAGCACGAATGGGTCGGCTCGACCGGTTAGATACCACTATCTCACAGAAAAACGACGTAAACTGGCAGCTTGCTGTCGCGTTTCGTTCGGTGAGTGAGATTTCCGGTGGCCCATTTGCCCCCCTCCCTTTCCCAATGCCTTTTCTCTCTCCTTCCGTTCCCTCCTTTTAGGGTGGCATCGCACCCATGATTCTTTTTGTGTCTTGGGTGTCTATGGGCGGTGGAGATCACTTACCAATAGGTGACCCATCTGCTCGTTTGCCAGTCTCTGCTATAAAAAAAGTTACTATTTGAGGTCAATTAGCAAAATGTTTGATATTAAATGCTAATAGTATATTTATTTATACATATAATATATACTTATAGATATGTGTATCTCTGAAAAAAAAATCAAGAATTACATCACTGCGACTGTTTTGGATCTCTGATGAATAACTATTTAATTAGAGTTGCAATTATAAAAACAAGTTACGACTGAATTATAGGTAATTGCTATTAGATGCACAGTTGATGTTCGGATAATGGGACAGCAAAGAAGTGCTTAAGCACTCCTTTTGCCTACAGTCTGACGCCGATAGAATTCTAAATTTCAAAATTCAATTTTAAGAACCCTTGCTCATTTCGTTTAAAAGGCTACTTTATAACATAGGGTTATATATGTGTTGATTTCATAAGAACTTGTGATCTTTTTCTTTGTTTTATTCCTGAGACCACTTTTTAGAACGATATTTGCAAATGGCTGTGCATCTAGGGTATATTATATTGATGATAATTGCACGCCACAAAAAACGTAATTAATTGTGATTTAAGAAACTAATTTAATGTAGGTATACTAATATACATTAAAATACACGTGGGAAAGTAATTAAGAAAAGACAGGCCCCGTGGCGCAGCAGGCGAGCAGCCGGCTGTGAAGCGAGAGGCCGCGGGGTCGATGCCCACACAGAGACAAATGTTTGTATGGCCTAAAGATATTTGTTTCGGGTCTGGGTGTTGTGAGACCGAAAGTCTCTTGTAGTTCCTGATACCCACGACACAAGACTCGATCGTAGTGTGGGGTCAGGACTATGTATGTGACTGTTGAGTGTTATTCATTATTATTATTTATTAAAGATGAAAAAAATCCAATAAAAAAATGAAAAAATAATTATGATATTTTTTTTTTTTTTCAAAATCAATCGATATAATATTTTGAAGGAGATATCGCGTACATATAAATGTAGGAGGCACGGGCAGCCGCGGCCAGCAGCTAGTAAGTATATAAATACTTACTAGCTGCTGCCCGCGGCTTTGTCCGCGTGGAAATATCTCCCGGAACCATCCATTTTTCCGGGAAAAAGTAGTCTATGTGTTTTATGATGTATAATCTATTGAACTGTAAAGTTTCATCCAAATTCATTCAGTAGTTTTCGCGTGAAAGAGTAAAAAACGCACACACATACACACTTTCGCGTTTATAATATTAGATTAGATGCTGAAACTGTTGTCTCGGTGCGTACTATGCACACACTACGACCACCGTCCTGAGGTCCCGGGTTCGCTTTCTGGCCGGGTAATATTGGATTTGTAATAGAAATAGTAATTTTGACAAATAATGGGTGCCTTGATTGCGCTACTGCCTACCCCATCAGGAATCACATCCGTGAGTGTATATATAAACAATATTAATTTCTTTGAAAGGTGGAGGGATAGTTCCAAAAAAAAAGCAGCGATAGCTCAGTTGGGAATGGTACGGACTGCCGAGACGATTGTCGGAGGTTCGAGACCAACCCCAAAAAGAGCACACACCTCTGACTTTTCTATGCTAAGTGTGTTTTCACTGTGAAATATTGCTTGCTATGGTGAAGGAAAACATCGTGAGGAAACTTGCATACCCGAGAATTTCTCCACAAGAATTTCGATGGTATGTGTAGTCTACCAACCCGCATTAGGCCAGCGTGGTAGACTAAGGTCTAACTCCTCTCATTAGTAGAGGAGGCCCGTGCCCAGCAGTGGGACAGTAGAGGTAATATTACAGGGCCAATATTATTATTTTATTATTTATTAATTTCTTCCTCTGCCTCGACTGCCTCGGTGGCGTAATATTTCGGTACGACTACCGTCCTGAGGTATCGGGTTCGATCACTTCGATCCCCGGATCGGGTAAAGTGATAATGGATTTTGTAAATACAGCCCGGTGTCCGGAATTTGTGCCCGATATGGCGATAGGCTCATCCCCCATCACATCTGGGACGGACTAAGCTCGGCGAAAATGGTGTTCTAGTTCGCTAGTGCGCCTCTGCTTACCCCTACGGGGATACAGGCCTGAGCTTATGTTATGTTTTATTTAATTTCTTCCGTATAAAATATGCGAGTTCCCATGCTAGAATTAATGCATTGTTACAAGATACCGTATCAAAGAGTGACGTCAGTGCCTTCAATGTTTACTGGGTTTTATTTATACAATCCAAGTGCACGTCTCTCCTCATTGTGAAGGGTTCCGTAAAAAGGATGAATGTTATTTAAATCTTTTTCTTTCTACCTGTCCTTATTCTACCTTGATGTGGGGTCGGAGTAACAGACTTTTTCAAGCATGCTGCAGAAAGGATTTGGCTTAGTTTTTACGACCGGCCACCTGCTTGACGTCAACCCCTCTGGAAGATCCAGTCCATGCAATTAAATTAGAAAATTCACTTTGCCCAACCTGGGAATCGAACCCACGACCTCCCGGTCCACAGCTCATATATGCTGCCACTAGACGAAGGAGGCGACGAATATAACATAGTACATAAAAATACAGACGAATTGAGTACCTTCTTTTTTGAGTCGGTCGATTAGCTATTTACCAGGAACTAGGATCAAATAGATTATACCTCTACATTACGACCTTTAACATTAATTACTATTGTGACGGTCATTATCACGTATTAAGACTTAATTTCATATAATATTTATATTGTGTCTAGTGTCATTTTATTATGGTTTCAATTGAGCACTTTGACCTGCCTATAATAAAAAGCAATTAAAACTACCTCGTACTTCGCGCGATTAAATTAATTCCAGTGATTAGTTACATATTTAATAAGCTACATAAAGGGACTACTGCAATGTCTATTTGTATGTCTAACAATATAGTGATCTAGTTTGAATGACAGCAGCGCGAAACTTGTGATCCAATAGTTGTGACCTCGTGGTCATAAGTCACTCAGTCGTATTTGATACATACTCGCGCAAAGTCGTGCACGCATAATGTTTAGACAATAATATATGCATGTAATCATAAGTTTCTTAACTGAACGTACTGACTTCAAAACTTGTCTATTATCGCCGATGCACTAATTACGGCAATAAAATGATACGGGGGTGAGTGAAAGCCAAAAAAGAAACCACTACGTAAATGTAATAGTCTTTTACTCTACACACTAGGTACATCTATTGTACAGGCAAAAACAGATAGTGGTAGGAACTAGGTTCGGAACAGAAACAAACATAGGCTCCGGCGAGCGAGAGACGTCCTCGCGCACACCCACCCCGTAAGACGGTAACTAGGTCACTGAAGGAGAAAGCGCACGGGGTGTAGGGCGGGGGCGCGGGCGCAGCTCGTAGGCTTGGGACTTGGGAGCGAGGCCTCCAGGGTGGTACTACGTGACGCAGGCGCGTACTTAGGCGACGCGCTATACTATATCGTAACCAAATTTATATGGGACCACCCTTGGAATAAGCTCTATCGAACACAAAAAGAGTCTCCTTTTTTTGAAGTCGGTCAAAAATTGTCGTACGTGATTCTACAACATTCACAGAACATTGTAAGGTGTAAATTGTAATAAGCGCCCTCGCATTGTAATAAGTGGTAGATGGCGTTACTGATGTTTGACATAATTTTTTTTGTATGGAAACTTGCTTGCCCCTCTATAATTAGTAATATTAAATATCTTTGTGAAAGTGTAATTACTGGGCGTTATAAGACTTACGCCCGAATGTTCAAACGCTACTCAACTTCAACGGCTTCTTACATTGATTTTCGCATACAATTTTTGACAGATAAGGCGGCCTTAAATGACATAAGGCGACCTTAACTGTATGAGAATGCGGCGGTATGTATCACAGAAGCCGACGTAGTGTGGTATCTTTCATCATTTAATTTTTATTTTTTTTTTACAGCAGAGAAATCAATCAGATGGGTCACCTGATGGTAAGTGATCTCCAACGCCCATAGACATCCAAGACACAAAAAGAATCATGGGTGCGTTACCAACCTAAAAATAGGGAATGGAAGGGGAGGGGAAGGGGATTGGGAAAGGGAGGGGGAAATGGGCCACCGGAAATCTCACTCACCGAACGAAACGCGACAGCGAGCTGCCACTTTACGTCGGTTTTCTGTGAGACAGTGGTATCAAACCGGTCGAGCCGACCCATTGGTGCTATAGTCGTAACTGTCTACAGCGTGGGTCTACCACTCAAAATCTACAGTATCTACTAATTAAGTTAAGCTAGTTTACCTCAATCATGTTTAGTAATGGACTAGGTGTGTCAGAGACCAGAGCGAACCTGGCGGAGCAGTACCGCGCATCTGGCTCCCGCAGACACTCCTCGTAAGGATCCAATCGGGTTAACGCAGGCATGCGCCCATATTCATCATCTGTAATACAAATCCAAATTGTTTATTCCTTTTTTTTCTACCTTCCCTTATCCCACCTCAATGTGGGGTCGGCGCAACACACTTTTTCAAGCATGTAAAGAGGATTTGGCTTAGTTTTGTACGATCGGCCGCCTGCCTGACGTGAACCCGAATCCGGGGCAAATTAAACTCGAAAATTTGCTATGTCCGACCTGGGAATCGAACCCAGGGCCTCCCGGTCCAGCCCATACATGCTGCCACTAGACCAAGGAGGCGACCTATATTCTGCAAATAGAAATTTTATATCACTTTTACATGCCTAACTAATATTGTAAACGCAAAAGTTTTTAGTATGCATGTTTGGAGTTTGGACTATTCTCATTTTTGGAAAAAAAAACGGAAATTGTCAATGGATCTAATTATCCAGTCTTTAAAATGAAAATCAGTTTTGATATTAAAATAAATAAATAACACCCAACAGTCACATACATAGTCCTGACCCCACACTAAAATACGAGTCTTGTGTCGTCGGTATCAGGAACAACGAGAGACTTTCGGTCTCACAACACCCAGACGCGAAACAAATATCTGTAGGCCATACAAACATTTGTCACGGTACGGGGATCGAACCCGCGGCCTCTCACTTCACAGCAGGCTCCTCACCCACTGTGCCACGGGGGCTATCGAGTTTGTACACCTTTATTTACTTTATCCCAGCAAATTTTCCACGCGTATGTGAAGGCTACCAAACCGTTTTAGGTGGTATACTACGCCACAGATTAATCATATAGCCATTAAGAATTTTGAGTGGTAGAGCCATGCCACAAATGGGCCGGCTCGACCGGGTTGATACCACCCTCTCACAGAAAACCGACGTAAATTGGCAGATCGCTGTCGCGTTTCGTTCGGTGAATGAGATTTCCGTTGGCCCAATTCCCCCCTCTCTTTCCCAATCCCTATTTCCCTTCTTTTAGGTTGGCAACACACCCATGATTTTCTTTTTGTGGGTGTCTATGGACGATATCACTTACCATCAGGTGACCCATTTGCTCGTTTGCCAGTCTCTGCTATAAAAAAACACAACATAACAAACTAGCGCCTGTATCCCCGAAGGGGTAGGCAGAGGTGAACTAGCGAACTAGAATACACCCACATTTCGCTGAGCTTAGTTCGGTCCCAGTTTTGAGCCTATCGCCATATCGGGCACAAATTCCAGACTCCGGGCTGATATGGAAAAATTCAATATCACTTTGCCCGACTCGTGGATCGAACCCGAGACTTCAGGACGGTAGTCGTACCAAAATACAACCACACTACCGAGGCAGCCAGTAAAAAAAATACTTACCACTTAAATTATATATAACACCAGAACTGCATCGGACACACAAAACAATAAATATAAGCACCTTCATCTCGTATGTTTAACTTGACCAGCGACTCTACACAAACTGAATGCAATCAACTTGTTTTATTATAATTATGCATTAGTTGATTCAACTTTAACTACGTATTCTCATTGTTAAGGCTATAGTGTTATAAACGTCGATAAATTAGGATAGTTCGATGATTTTAGTGTTGTTAGAAACATGCGATGATATATACTCTATTATTTGAAGGCGTACGCTCAATTGTAATCGATATGAATGATCGACACAATAGTAACACCTTTCGATTGGTAATTAATCGATTTGAGACTGTAGACTTTGTCATTATCCCAATATAGAATTGACGTAAAACAGTTTTAAAGGTGTTGTAGAAAAGATTTTGCTTATTCCAGCTTCAAAAAAGGAGAAGGTCCTCAATTCATCTGTATTTTCGACTGACTTCAAAGAGAAGGTCCTCAATTCGTCTATATTCTTATTTATTTTATTTTTTATGTATATTACGCGATATCTCCCCCAAATGGTGACCGATTTTCAAAATTCTTTTTGTGTTCGATAGAGCTTATTTCACGGGTGGTCCCATATAAATTTGGTCACGATCGGATAAGTTTTGAAGTCGGTTTGTTTAGTTTTTAAACTTGTGATTATTGCTATAATCGAGATGTCACGAAACATTTTCACAATCGAATGATAACACTGTTCATCTCATATTCGGACACCATTACTGTTTTATTATGATTTTGTTTTTCTTATAAACCTTAAAGATTTTAAGGTTTTTTGCTTATTGTGTCACACACAAATATTTTACACAAATAACATTATGTTTTGTTTTTACGTTCTTGTGCTTATATTATTATTTTTTTGCATTTTAAAGTTGTAAATCCATATTTATAGATTTTTACACATATCCTCACGCCTGTAGAGAGGAGAAGAGGTAGGCAGAGGCGCTTTAGCGAACTAGAACACCCACATTTCGCCAAGCTTAGTTCCGTCCCAGATGTGATAGGTGACAAGCCTATCGCCATATCGCGACTTGTAGCGCTATTACTAATTTAGAGTTTAACTAAACTCGATTTATCCTACAGCTCACTCGTATCTTTAAATCGAGATTTGGGATTAACAGACCGACTTCAAATCCGGTCGTGACCAAATTTATATGGGACCACCCTTGAAAGAAGCTCTATCGAACACAAAAAGAATTTTGAAGATCGGTCCACATTCGGCGGAGATATCGCGTAACATACATAAAAAAAAAACAGATGAATTGAGGACCTTCTGAATGAATAAATGAAACAGGCATAGATTCTTTCGCCTTCTTTCGGCCGGTGTGTACGCGCCATCAACTATAAAAGACGTATGTACAACAATTTATAAGCAAGACTAAATAATCTTTACATAAACAAATATTTTGTGAGTGGTAGAGCCACGCTGTAGACAATAACGTCTACAGCACGAATGAGCCGGCTCGACCGGTTTGATACCACAATCTCACAGAAAACCGACGTAAAGTGGCAGTTTGTTGTTGCGTTTCGTTAGGTGCCCCATTTACCCCCCCCATCCCTTTCCCTATCCCCTTTCCATCCTCTTCCATTCCCTTCTTTTAGGTTGGCAACGCACCCATAATTCTTTGTGACTTGGGTGTCTATGGGCGGTGGAGATCACTTACCATTAGGTGACCCATCTGCTCGTTTGCCAGTCTCTGCGATAACGAAAAAAAAAAACAGTGTCAAAATCCGGATTAATACACCATATTTTAGAACAATAAAATCCCTCAGTCAAATATAACGGGGCTATTAAAAAGAAGCCATTAGAATAATTGCAGATTTTTTTTGGAAGTCTATAATTACTCGTATAATAACGCGGTTGCGTCAACACACAGACAATAATACGTATTATAAACATAAATATAAACATATAAGATTTGTTTTTAATGTATTTTTTTTTTGTAATGAATATACTCAAAAATTATCATAATTCATTATCAGCGCGGAGTCTGGAATTTGTGCATGATATGGCGATAGGCTCACCCCCTATCACAATCTGGAACGGAACTAATCTCGCAGAAATCTGGATATTCTTCTCTAGTGTGCCTCTGCCTACCCCTTTGAGGATACAGGCGTGAGCTTAACTTACGTTACTGAACTGGTTTTAAACATTCTTTTATTGAAAAGCTACACTGTTAGCAAGTAACAGGCTACTTTTTATGTCTGAAAAATGAACGGTTTCCATAGGACAGGTTTGTTAATAAACTACGCGAAAGAAGTCGCTAGCAACAGCTAGGTAGTTTATAATCAAAGACATTCAACAGTATGTAGACGGGACATCTGCACAAAACTTGTGATCCAAAAGTTATGACCTAGTGGTCATAAGTCGCGCAGTTTATTTGAAATATACGCGCGCCAGGCCAGCCAGCGTAATAATATGGAGAGATTATACTTATCTTACGTGATTCTTAACCATTCACAAAACATTCTACGGTGTAAATTGTAATAATCGCCCTCGAATTGTAATAAGTGGCTGATTGCGGTACTGAAGTTTGAGATCAATTTTTTTGTATGGAAACTTGCTTGATAACACCGTTATAGTTAGATAGTAATATTAAATCTCTTTGTTTATAATAATACTTTTATCTTATTTAATTAACACTTAACCAATGCTTTAAATAAATTAATCGGTAATTAATAAATAATAAATAAATACACCCAACAGTCACACACCTAGTCCTGATCCCACATTAGGTATAACCTGTATCGTGGGTGTCAGAGACTATGAGAAACTTTCGGTCTCACATCACCCAGACCCGAAACACATATCTGTAGGTCATACAAACATTTGTCTCAATGCGGGAATCGAATCCGCGGCTTCTCGCTTCACAGCCGGCTACTCGCCCGCTGCGCCACGGAGGCTGTCAAAATTTCAAACGGCTACTGCATGATTTATACACAGCATATATAGAACAGTCTCCGTGGCGCAGCGGGCGAGTAGCTGGCTGTGAAGCGAGAAGCTGCGGGCTCGATCCCCGCACCAAGACAAATGTTTGTATGGCCTACAGATATGTGTTTCGGGTCTGGGTGTTGTGAGACCGAAAGTCTCTCGTAGTTCCTGATACCCACGACACAAGACTCGATCTTAGTGTGGGGTCAGGACTATGTATGTGACTATTGGGTGTTATTTATTTATTTATTTTATATATGCAAAATACGTCATTTGATAGATAGGCCATGACACTAGCCTGTACTTCCTAAAGGTCAGCAGTATGTCAATTCGTACCGGTTCAGTGGGATTTCCTTCTCACGATAATTGGAGTCTATTATCCTGTTCTATCTATCCTTATCCTACACTTAGGCTAAGATCTATAGAGCGATCTTCGGCTAAGTCTAAGTCAAAGAAACGAACTCAGTGAGGATTTAGAATCCCTAAATCGAACTTTGACTAAGTCCGAGTCATTCCGAGTCATCAGTTTTTGACTTACTTACTTAGTCGAAGTCTGCTCTATAGATCTCAACACGTGTTGCAGAAAGGATTCTGCTTAGTTGTTACAACAGGCCAACCTGATGTCAATGTCCTGATGTGTGTTTGTTAACTGCTGAATGGATTTTGATGAAACTTTACATTTTTATAGATTCTACCTCAGGATAACACATAGGCTATTTTATTTCGGAAAATATTGCGAACGAAGCCCCGGGTAACAACTAGTAATATTATAAAGGTGAAAGTTTGTGAGTGTGTTTGTTTGTTTATTAGAGGTACTTTTTCACGTTTAAAAGGGATTGATGATGAAATTCTGTATGGATAATGTGAATTAACACATATGTTACCTTTTATCCCGCAAAATAAATTTCCACGCGAACGGAGTCGCAGGTGACAGCTAGCACAAAGGTTCTTACAGAATAGCATTTTAATGAATAATTGAATAATTAATTTTAATAAATTTATTGAATAATTGCATTGTCATTTTTCAGGGATAAAAGTAGCCTATGTGCTATTCCAGTAATGCTATTCCGTAAGAACCTTTTTGTAACTTAACAGTTGAATCCACAACATAACACATGTGTTACACTTTTTAGTGTTTATCCCTACAAACAAATTCAGTTCCCGCGAAATAGATGTGTAATGAACCATACGAACAAAGTAGGGCCCAAGAGCTAGTAAAGATTACATACAAATTAAATAACAATGTACTTCTTAGGGCGACTTGCACCACTATTACTAACCTACGGTTAGTCCTAACATCAAGTTAAATTGAAATAGAAATATATGAAGGACATGTAATTCGTTACATGTAATTAATTTAATGTCACCATATATTATCTGTAATTAGATGTAGTACATTATATGTAATGAATTACATGTCCTTCACATATTTCTATTTCAATTTAACTTGAGGTTAGGACTAACCGTTTGTTAGTAGTAGTGGTGCAAGTCGCCCTTAGATTATAAGATGTTTAAATCTCTATTTTATTACATCCGTGTACGAAGCAGATGCTAATCTGTATTTCGGATATAAAATATAAACGCCTTTATAGCCTTTTGTTCATTTAGTCGCCTCCTTAGTCTAGTAGCAGCATATATTGGCTGTAAACCGGGAGGTCCTGGGTTCGATTCCCAGGGGAGGTGTTTTTCTAACACTATTTTCTTGGTACTGAATCGCCTAGAGGGTTGACGAGACAAGCAGGAAACCGGTCGTAAAAATTATGCCAAATCCTTTCTGCAACATGCTAGAGAAAGTGTGTTTTGTTAATCTCACATTAAGACGGGATGCATGGGAGCGTATATGGGCTATGAACCGGTCCTGGAATCGGGTCCCAGATGGGAAAAAACCGACTAAAACCAATATATATAGGGGCAGTATATATGGGCTATGAATCGGAAAGTCTTGAGTTCGATACCGGCTGCCTGCCCGACGTCAACGCTCGCTAAGGGCAAATTAAATTAGAAAATTCCCTCCACCCAACCTGGGAATCGAATCTGGGGCCTCCCGGTCACAGCCCATGCTGCCAGTAGAGCAAGGAGGCGTCTAAACCCGACCAAGGAGGAATTAACGATAGGTTGACATAACAAAATTACCAAAGTTCCGTTTTTGTTATTACGCTACGGAACCCTAAATATGCAATGACGTTTTTCCTTGTGTCAAAGAGCATCAGTACAAAGTTCCTAGTTTTAAAAAAATTTATTAACAATACAAAATATGACCTTTCCAATTCTGCTCAAGGTTATAACAGCCTCCGAAGCTTATCAGGCGAGTAGTTGACTCAAAGCCCAAGGCCGCAGGTTCGATTCCCAAACAAATGTAGTTTAAATCTTGAAATTTGTGCCCGATATTGCGATAGGCTTCCTGTGACATCTGGGACGGAAATAAGCTCGGCGAAATGTGTGCGTTCAGGTTCGCAACCTATGCCTACCCCTTCGGGGATACAGGGAACTTGTATATTATGGTTTGAAGTCTTTCAAAGTCATGAAAAATATAAGAATTAAGAACTCCTTTTTGAAGTCGGTTGAAATTAACTACCGACTCTTTCTTTCTACCTGCCCTTATCCCACCTTAATGTGGGGTCGTTGCAACACACTTTTTCAAGCATGTTACAGAAAGGAGTTGGATTAGTTTTTACGACTGGCTGCTTGCCTGATGTCAACCCCCTCTGAGGGATCCAATCCCGGACAAATAAAATTAGAAAATTCGCTTTGACCGACCTGGGAATAAAACCCGGGACCTCCTGGTCCGCAGCCCATATATGCTGCCACAACCAAGGAGGCGACCAGATATATACAGACGAAATGATCAATTGACACCCTCCTCTTCTTAAGTTGGTTAAAAACAAGTTTAAAGTGTCGATGCCGGAATCAAACCCCAAACAATAAACTAAACCATCCCGTTCATTATAATCCTTTGATATTAAATTTCAAATGTTCCAGCACTCCGCGACGGTGTTCGTTACAAAACCGGATGTAAGGGAATCGGGTCTTTACCGGTTCATTAAAACTTACCCGGTTATACTGTCAGCGGCTTGTTTATACGGATATTTATTCATTAAACAGTTTTATCAACCGTATAACGTTTTGAGAATTTTGAGCTTGGTTCTGTTTTTTTATAGCAGAGTCTGGCAGGCGAGCGGATGTGTCACCTGGGTGGTTACCACCACCTCTTATAGCAGTATTATTATGATCTTACTTGTGCCGATTCCCATACATAACAAACGAAGAACGATTATAATAATGCTGCTATAAGAGATAGTGGTAACCCTGCCGATGGTAAGTGATCGCCACCGCCCATAGACACCTAAGACACAAAAATAATCATCGGTGCGTTGCCAACTTAAAAGGAGGGAATGGAAGGGGGAATGGGCCACCGGAAATCTCACTCACCGAATGAAACGCGACAGCAATCTGCCACTACGTCGGTTTTCCGTGAGACAGTGGGAACAATGATCAAAAAATCTCATGTTGCTGAGCTGATGATGGAAAATATAACTCCTTAACTATTAGGAGTTCGTGGATAATTCTTTCAATATTACACTAAAAATAGATAAATAATAATTATTACTTTTAAGTTTCGTTTTTGAAGTCGGTTTTCAGTATTTGTTAATAGGTCTACATTGGGCTAACATAATACAAATAATCGGGTACTTAACAAATTTTTTTTTATTAATTTTTGAATTTTACGTCCTCTAAAATATAGAACAAAATTATTGAAATATTCTCAAAAATAAAAAGTTATAAGCATTTGAAATTTGGTGTAACCTTCAAACTGCGGAAAAGAGAAGTAAAGTAAAATGGCGTCAGGTCCATAACGGCACGTGTGTTAGAAAGGGATAGCAAGATATCCCCACTACGTCCCCACTCTTGCTCATTGCAGAATTTAAAACATGAATTACTGAGTCATTTTTAAACCAATTTCGATGCAGATTTCACAGAAGGGTTTCTTTTTTGTTTTATTTGCTAGTACCTATAAAAATGTGTGATTTGACAGCCTCCGTGGCGCAGTGGGCGAGTAGTCGGCTGTGAAGCGAGAGGCTGCGGGTTCCATTCCCGCATTGAGACAAATGTTTGTGTGGCCCACATATATTTGTTTCAAGTCTGGGTGTTGTGAGACCGAAAGTCTCTCATAGTCTCTGACACCCACGATACAGGTTATACCTACTGTGGGGTCAGGAGGTGTGTGACTGTTGGGTGTATTTATTTATTTGTGTACAAAATCAAACATAGTCAAGTACCTAATTATAAATGTCCAAACTAAGAGCATAAATCTTGGTTATTGTCGAAAACTCGTTGTAATCTCTGTTTATTGTGGATAAAGACGATTATCTTATCTAAACTTATTAAAGCTTTACACCTGGCGCTTAAATCTTTAACCTTTGTGTAGCAATTCGTAGAATACACACCTTCCAAGTGTAATTTTTTCTTATAGCTGAGACTGGCAAACGAGCAGATGAGTCACCTGATGGTAAGTGTTCTCCACCGCCCATAGACACCCAAGACACAAAAAGGATCATGGGTGCGTTGCCAACCTAAAAGGAGGGAAATAGGTATTGGGAAAGGGAGGGAGGGGGCGGGAATTGGTCGACCTGAAATTACTCATCGATCGAAACGCGACAGCGAGCTGCCACTTTACGTCGGTTTTCTGTGAGACAGTGGTATCAAACCGGTCGAGCCGGGAATAAGTCAGCCGGGATCACTTTGCCCGACCCGGGAAACGAACCCGATACCTCAGGACAGTAGTCGTACCGAAATACAACCACGCCACCGAGGCAGTCGTATAATTATTTTCACTAAATTAAACTTAAGATGATCACAGCATCCATGCGACTAATTCTGAAACCTCTCAGGAATGCCTTATAAGTGAAACTTTAATAATATCGACTTAGCCGAACCTTGTGCTCGGAAACTATTGTAACTGTTATAGCTTCATTAAAACTTTCGCCGCTAGCTGGAATGCTACCGAATCCTACGTATTGTACACATTTGAATGACGGAACGGTGGCGTGGTTGTATTTCGGTACGACTATCGTCCCGAGGTCTCGGGTTCTATACCTGGGTCGGGCTAAGTTATATAGGATTTTCCATATCAGCTCGAAGTCTGGAATTTGTGCCCGATATCGCGATAAAGATATTTGTGACCGACGACCTGGTAACGGTCGCAGGAAGTCGCTGGATTCGGGCCGCTTCCAACAGGTCGATCTGGAAATCTTTGGGGGAGGCCTATGTTCAGCAGTGGACGTGAAATAAAAACAGTTGAGTACAAGCGTGTATCAAACATTAGCTAAACCCTTTTAATACAATTTACGGTTCTATAAAGCTTAGTGGTCACAATCGAGAGATGGAATCTGCGGACACGCCCATAATCGCGGATTTAGCGTTAACCATTCCCTGTAATATAAACGTTTTATTTAGTTAATCCGATTAATTGATTATACTGGGTTTAAAACTATCAGTGATTGGAATTTACCCAGTGTTATAGGCCATTACGCAAAACAGTTTGCTTGTCAATTCTGCCAATTGAAGTGATCGGTGGATCTAAAGGGTAGAGTTATGCTGTAGAAAATTTTGCATACATAATTTAAATGGTTTTGTAGTGTTGAAAAAAGCTGTATTGGGAGTTTTGTATTACGTTTCATACTTAAGGTGCGTGTGTTTCCTGAACACCCAAAAGCCACTCTCCCCTCTTCGCATTGATTCACTGTAATACACACACTACACTACTCGCGAAGTTGATCGAAGTTAATCGAGGACGAGGGTGAAAAAGCACTTCGATTCACTTCATGTTTTTATTTATTACAGTTTAACACATTTTGTTTTGACTGCCTCGGTGACGCGGTGGTATTTCGGTACGACTTAGTACTTCTGAGGTCTCGGGTTGGATCCCCGGGTCGGTCAAAGTGATATTGGATTTTTCCATATCAGCCCGGAGTCTGAAATTTGTGCCCGATATGGCGAGAGGCTCGCCCCCTATCACATCTGGGGCGGAACTAAGCTCGGCGAAATGTGGATGTTCTAGTTCACTAGTGCGCCTCTGCTTACCCCTTCGGGGATACAGGCGTGAGCTTATGTTATGTTATGTTGTTTTTAAAAACACTTTAGTTAGCGCCAGGTATGCTAGGTGGACAGACGACGTGATAAAGGTCGCAGGAAGTCGTCGGATGCAGGCCGGTCCCAACAGGTCGATCTGGAAATCTTTGGGGGAGGCCTATGTCCAGCAATGGACGTCCTGTGGCTGATGATGATAATGACTTGGGATTCAAATGAGAGAGAGAGAGAGATCATGTTGCTTAGCACACGGGCGCTGGACGACTAAGGTCTTCGTGAGGTTGCATGAGTGTGTAGTCATGTTCTTCGGACTTCGGTCATCTTCGACGATACCTTGTCGAAACAACTTCGCGATTAGTGTAGTGGAAGTTTAAAACAGCACTTCTTTTACTTAGAAAGAAGAAAACAGAATGTTTTAAATTCTTCATACATTTTGCACATTATTTTATATCCCACATTCCGAACACACTTTTCCAAACTATTTTTTATAGAGGGTGTAGGATCCAATCTTGAGGAAATTGTTGTAGAACAATTTTCAGCCCATATACGCTACCACTAGGCCAATAACACTTCTAACCAGTGGCGTAACTTTAATGTTGGGGGCCCGTGGCAAATTCATTGGATGGAGATCTTTTCAGCCCGCGACTCCATATATAATCACGGCTTTTTGGGTCCGCGGCCTCCTTCCGATCATCACTGAGGCCCCCTATAGTCGGGGACCCGTGGCCTTTTGCCGATATGCCACCCTGTAGTTATGCCACTGCTTCTAACCCGGTAACTAATTCCGTTCCTTTATTAAGTAAACTTGACAAACCTGGTCCAATAGCCTTTCAGAAGAGGTCTTTTTTACACGTACTTACCTCTACAGACGAGTAACAGAAGTTTTAATGAAGCTATGACACCGGCCGCCATTTTGGTCCTTTTTGCGTTCGGGAATTCGAAAGTTCAGGAAACTTGCGAAGTATTTTCGCACTTTGAGAAGCTTTTGGTGCATCTTGAACTCCACAGGGTTTTATTGGTTAAGAGTTTATCGTAAAGCATTGTTTATAATTATATATATGAAAGGTTGCCTCGAACTATCATCCTGAGGATGGAATTTGTACCCAATATGGCGATAGGCTCGCCCTCTATCACATCTGGGATGGAACTAAGCTCGGCGAAATGTGGGTGTTTTAGTTCAGCGCCATTGCCTACCCCTTTGGTAATACAGGCGTGACTTATGGTAACCGTGTATTTTTCCGGGAGTATCCTATGCATTATTCTGATATTTAATCGAATAATTGTAAAGTTTCATCAAAATCTATTTAGTAGTTTATACGTGAAAGAGTACGTACAAATTACATACTCACAAACGTGTGCTTTTATAATGTTAGTTAAATAAGGATCGAGGTCCTTACTGTAGTAGAAGTATTACAAGTAATGTTTTATTGGTATTCTGATTATGTCACTGTTAGCATACTGTCAGTGTGTATTATTACGAATATTATTACGAAAATAATATTATTACGAATATGATTAGGTCTACTATTCCTAACTGTCTGTCTTTCTTTAACATACATATACACTTTCATAAAATATATAAACTCTACACCAACACTTTTTAATAAGTTAGATATAAATTAGATAATGTAAGTATTTTTAAAAGTTTAATAGCAATTTATTTTTTATAATAACATTTAGACTATAAGATTTTCTAATTGCTTTGTAGTTTTATTAAATATAGCGGTAATAATATTTATAAACTACTGACCATTGTAAACCCGGAGTATTTATATATATGTATGTGTATATATAAATATATAAATGTTCGTATATAAATTTCCTCGATACAGGCTTGCCTAGTGAGGAAATTAATAGAAATCATTGTCATGATACGGTTGCCAGCAAAATATGCAGTTCTAATTGTATTATTTTAATTTGTTTTACCATACTTTGTAATTTTGCTGAAATAAATTATTTTTCATTCATTTTTCATTTAGTGTAATCTACAGGCAAAAAGTGTAGAGCATGAAAACACAGACCAAAATGCTTAAACAAATGTTAAGAGTGCGCAGCGACCTAATTCGAATACGTTCTCGAAGTTGTTCGCGCTAGGGGCTCTGTTAATGAAATAAAAACGTCCATCACCAGTGACAAACGAGTTAATTATTTCGACTGCAGTGCAGAACCACAAATGAAGACAAATCACTGCGACCAAGACATTCAACAGTAAAAAGACGGGACAACAGCACGAAACAGTAATCCAAAAGTTGTGACCTCGTGGTCATAAGTCACTTAGTCGTATTTGAAATTTACGCGCGCAAGGTCGTGCCAGCGTAATAATGTTTAGACAATAAAATTGTCTTACGTGATTCTTGAACATTAGAACATTCTAGGGTGTAAATTGTAATAAGCGCCTTCGCTTTGCAATAAGTGGTAAATAGCGTTACTGACATATGATATCATTTTTTTTGTATGCAAACGTGCTTCATAGCCCCTCTACCGCTAGTCTTTGACTGCGAAGAACATCGCTTCGCTCCACCACTCCCAGGGGACTGACTCCAAACGCGACATTATACGAGTTAACGTCTCGGATTGGCGGCAATTATCAGCTTCAAAATTATTAGTTCCGCTAATCCTCCTTGATTATTATGACTGTGGACGGAGGTCCTGCGTTCAAATTCAAAATCATTTATTCTGCAAATAGGATATTTTATACTACTTTCACATGTCAATTACGAGTATATATTGATTTTAGGATATTGATAAAGTAATAATGGCGTCGGCGTTTCGTGGCTATCCCTCAGAAGAAATGCCGAAACAAACTCAAGGGTTCAACTCCCAGGTTGAACAAATTGGTTTCTCAAATAGTTCTTCAGATGGGCGATAACGTTACGGAGTCGCTCGTAAAAACCAAGCCGAATTCTTTAAATGTGTTGCGTCGATCCCACGAGTGGGATAAAGTCAGATAAAGAATATTTATTTACATAACTGGTATTCTTCATTGACTACCTCGGTGGCGTAGTGGCAAGGAGATATTGGATTTTTCCATATCAGCCCGGAGTCTGGAATTGGTGCCCGATATGGCGATAGGCTCGCCCCCTATCACATCTGGGACGGAACTAAGCTCGGCGAATTTTTTTTTTCTAACGGTTTGTTGCCAACATAAAAGGGGAGACTGGAAGGGGACGGAAAAGCTATTGGGAATGGGAGGGAGGGAAATGGGCCAGCGGAAATCTCACTTACCGAACGAAACGCGACAGCAAGCTTACTTTACGTCGGTTTTCTGTGAGACAGTGGTATGAAACCGGTCGAGCCGGCCCATTCGTGCTGTAGACGTTACTGTCTACAGCGTGGCTCTACCACAAAAAATGTGGGTGTTCTAGTTCGCTATTGCGCCTCTACCTACAGAATACAGGTGTGAGCTTATGTTTATACTGACAAAAACCTAGAATAAAATAAAAAGAACAAAAGCAATCTAAATAAACAAGACGACGTATTAAGAAGTTATCAATAAAACATACGCAATTGAAAAACTATTGTGCCGTTTCGTCCCTCGGGGTGTAAGAAGTAGACAAAAACTTATGACAGCCATGCGACATTATGTCGTTTGGAACGCGGGACGAGTGAGCCCGGAGCCAACAGCTGGACTAGGAAAGGAAATTCCCACACGCATTTACCGAGAGACGTCGCTAAACATGTGAGGACACGGTGATGAGCGGAGAGAGCGGTTGATAGCGGGTGCACACTAATCGAACAAAGGCGAACGAATTTTCGTGAAGGGTCATTCGCGAATCTTTGCTGTTCCGTTCATACAACAGTCCATGATCATGTGTCATCTTATCGCATGCAACTGAAATGGTTACCCATTCGTCAGCGCCGCTCTTTACGCGCGCTGACCACTCTCCACTCGTTTCTTACTTCTTCTTCTCCACCTTCTTACTTATCTTCCCACTTTCAATACCTTAGTAGTAACCAAGTAAGAAATCTCCGTTCTTCAAGTAATCTTCTTCTCAAGTGTCCCTCTCATACTTCAGACTTTATCCATTCTTCTTTTGCCATCTAATCGATCCTTCTCTGGAACTCTATCCCACTCGAAATTAGGTGGTGTACTAATCGCCTGGCTTTTAAAAACAGAGTTCGTCAACTGCTTCGTGGCGGAGATGCAGAGTAATTTCACTAGTTATGTTTTGTTATGTTTTCGTACTGTTATGTGTATATTATAACATAATGATTTATGTGTGTAATATTTATTATCTATCATATGTATGTATATATATTTATATATATGTATTATATGTGTGTATATGTATGTATGCTTGTATGTATAAATATGTATAGTTTTATATTTATAATGTCTTTCACCTATCCTCTCCTATATCAATTTATACACCTGCCTTGTATATTCTCTGCACCACCCAAAGGTTGACTGGTAGAGAATGCCTCAGGCATTAAGTCCGCTTGTACATATCATATTATGTATAAAGTGTTTTAAATAAATAAAAATAAATAAACAGTCCAACCGCGCACAACCGAACGGGACAGAACGCTTTCGTTCGTGCATTTGGCTTCGGTATTGCGTCCAAACTGCCTTCGCGAACATTCTTTCGTCTTCGTTCGGTTGGCGCGTACCCGCCATCATACGTCCCATTTATCGACTTAGAAAAGGAGGTTCTTACTTTGACTAGTTTGTCTTCTTTGTTTATCTACCGACTTCCACAAAAGGAGGAGGTCCTCAATTCGTCTGTATTTTTATGTATGTATGACACTCGATATTTCCACCAAATGTGGACCGATTTTCAAAATTGTTTGTGTTCGATAGAGCTTTTTTCAAGGGCGGCCCCATATAAATCTGGTCACGATCGGATTTGAAGTCGGTCCGTTAAGTTTTTGAACTTGTGATTATTTCAATAAGACTCACCATGGCGGTGGAATCGTTCAGTAAGCCATTCGCATGTTTTTACATCCTAGTGACATATGATAGTATTCTTATCGTGATTAACGTTCTCTAATTTAAGTATTTTTTCTGTACTGATTTCTTAAGTTTGCGCGAATGTTATACATTGAAATAAAACTAATAATCATGATAGAATCCGTAAAAATAGTTTTATTTCAATATTTTTTTCTGTATTTGGTACTTTAGTAGTAATTGTAAACTGACATTTAAAAGGGCAACGCCAAATGCTTTTTCCCGCTCTTCTCTGGCAAAACGGCCTTCCGAACTGGGGGTAGAGTAAAAACGGAATCAAAATGATGTAGAAACATTTTATGGATTTAATAGCTATTTCGATTTTATTAATTATACGACACTGAATAATAAAGCTCGGCGAGTCGCAGAGAAAGCAAAACTGTCTTCATCCCGTAACGAAATTAATCAAAGAGAAAAATAGGCAGATGTTAGAACTATAAGGTTCCCACTTCCCTCCCTAAAAAGCGGGAGACAATGAAATGAATTAAAGAAGCATTCTGGATATAGTATAGTCACTTAGCCGCGCTCGAATATAGAGCCTTCAAAAAGCGTATTTCTTCGCCTGCCTCAGTGGCGTGGTTGTATTTCGGTACGACTATCGTCCTGAAGTTTAGGGTTCGATCCCCAGGTCGGGCAATGTGATATTGGATTTTTCCATATCAGCCCGGAGTCTGGAATTTGTGCCCGATATGGCGATAGGCTCGCCCCCTATTAAAACTGGGACGGAACTAAGCTCGGCGAAATGTGGGTGCACTAGTTGGCTAGTGCGCCTCTGCCTTTGGAAATACAGGTGTGAGCTTATGTTATGTAAAAGCGTATTTAAATAATCCGCTGCCGCTTCACCACAATAACCCTACCGAATATGGCGGCCGATAGCATGAATACATATTCGTTTCTATTCTACATAGGAAATCGACTTCTGTGACCTCCCTTAAGGGGATATTTCGTCGGAATATCGTGGAAAATGTACGAATATCAACTGATTCGTAGCGCGTAAACAGCTGTTATGTACCCCGTTACACTGGATTACAGAATTTACGCGAACGGAGCTTTTTTTAATATACTTTTTCGGGTTCGTTTGAATGTCGAACGAATATACTGGGTGCTGTATTGTGGATCTGTATTATGGGCCTTACTTATAAAAACCGTTTAGACTGCGTCGGTGGCGTGGTGGTATTTCGGTACGACTACGGTTGTGAGGTCTCGGGTTCGATTCCCGGGTCGGGCAAAGTGATATTGGATTTTTCCATATCAGCCCGGAGTCTGGAATTTGTGCCCGATATGGCGATAGGCTCGTCCCCTATCACATCTGGGACGGAACTAAGCTTGGCGAAATGTGGGTGTTCTAGTTCGCTAGTGCGCCTCTGCCTACGCCTACGGGGATACAGGCGTGAGCTTATTATGTGTTTAGCTGAGCAAATGGCTAAAAATAGTCTGTCACTTTTTCCTTGTGTCACGTTGTTTGAAAATAAAAGGGACAGGCTATTCTTTACCATTTGCTCAGTTAAACTATTTTTATAAGAAAGCCCCTATGTTTTAAATTTGAGGTTACCAGTAATTTTGGTATTTTATGCGATATGTATAAATAATTGAAATATCGTCGCAAAATAAATAAATAGGTCGCCTCCTTGGTCTATTGGCAGTGTACATGGGCTGTGAACCGGGAGGTCCTGGGTTCAATTCCAAGGGCGTGGTGTTTTTCTAACACTATTTTCCCGGGACTGGATCTCCACATGGGGGTTGACGTCAGACAGGCAACCGGTTGAAAAACTGAGCCAAAACCCTTTCCCGTCATGCTTGAAGTTTGTTGCGCCAACCCCATTTTTTGCCTATGGTCCATTGTTATGTAAGCAGGAGAAAATGAAAAACTTTGTTTTGTGTGGCTGTTTTTCGTTTTTTGTTTCAAAAAACAGAGGGGGAATAGGGACTGGGAAAGGGAGGCGAGAATTGGGCCACCGGAAATCTCACTCTCCGAACGAAACGCAACAGCGAGCACCCACTTTACGTCGGTTTTCTATGAGACAATGGTATCAAACCGGTCGAACCGGCCCATTCGTGCTAGACGTTACTGTCTAGCGTGGTTCTACCACTAAATCAATCACTAAATCAATCAATCAAAAATCACTCAAAATTTAAATGAATTGATGAAGATTTTTCACGAATTCTATTCCAATCAAAATGATTACAATTACGTAAAAATAAATTCATTTTGTCTCCCTATCTGCCAATGTAACAAAGGAAACAATCATGAAACACTATCGCACTTTGTAAAGCTTTGAGTTACACGAAACGAGGAAGCATATTAATTAAGTGCAGCGCGACAGTCGTTTGTGATTTTAATTAAATTGAATTCGACGTCACAGTGCTACGACGCGACGCTGAGGGAGTATAGTGAATTAGTGACTGTACTAGCGATAACTTAGCGAAGTTACAGATTGTTGAGTCAACATTAGGTTTAACCCGCGACCTGTCATTTCACAGCTGGCTACTCGCCCACTACGCCACAGAGGCTGTTAAATAATATAATGTATTAAGATATTTTCGACCAACTTCCAAAAAGGAGGAGGTCCTCAATTCGTCTGTACTTTTTTTTAAATATACTACGCGATATCTCCGACAAATGTGGACCGATTTTAAAAATTATTTTTGTGTTCGATAGAACTTATTTCAACACATAACATAACATAAGCGCCTGTATCCCCGAAGGGGTAGGCAGAGGCGCACTAGCCAACTAGTACACCCACGTTTCGCCGAGCTTAGTTCCGTCCCAGATGTGATAGGGAGCGAACCTATCGCCATATCGGGCACAAATTCCAGACTCCGAACTGATATGGAAAAATCCAATATCACTTTGCCCGACCCGGGTATCGAACCCGAGACCTCAGGACGGCAGTCGTACCGAAATACAACCACGCCACCAAGGCAGTCTTATTTCAAGGGTGGTCTCATATAAATTTGGTGATTTGAAGTAGGTCCGCTAAGTTTTTAAACTCGTGATTATATAAATACAGACACTAAAGTTCAATTTTGCTCTGCAAATAACACGAGGAGTGTTCAAAGCACTACATTTACCAACAACGGTATAATTTATACGTAAGCAGTTGACGAATGGCATCGATCTGTCGCCCCTCAGCTCCGAGTCTAGACTCCAGAGAGCTAGAGTGACAGAATAGTAAAATACTGTAGATATACTAGAACATTCTTTATCCTCTACTACCATTTAGTGTTGTAAACTTGATGTTTATGAGTTTGTTTTAACGTTTATTTTGTTTATGATGTCTATTAATCAGAAGACAATACAGATGATTTGAGTATCTTGTTGTGATATCAATAAAAAGACATATCAGATAAATAACGGATCGTAAATATTAACTTAATTTCTTCCAAAAATATGTGTGCATACAATTGAAAGCAAGCCCAGGGTGCCCCAGGGATAGAAAAGCCATGGTCAATGACATTCATGTCACATTATTGATGATCTATAGTCCATGATTGCCTGACATGCAGGACGCATTCAGATCTTATTATATAGGTGTATATTCCTTAAGTCATCCGCCTGTCTTGTCGCAAGCCCCTCGATTTGCTTTTTCCCTCTTCGGATTTGGAGTGTGAAGAAGCATAAATAGGCCGGCATGATTCTAACGATCACTGATAAACACAGTGTTTGTCAGTGGTCGCTAGTGTTTTGGACTGTGCAGTGTAGTCACTTTGCCGTTCCCGGATAAAAAACAAATCAAATCATTTATGCATATATAGCATTTAGGATATAGAGCATGTAGCACTTACTCCACATTGTGGTGGGATAAGGGAAAGTAGAAAGATGTAGATAAGGTACAGCATACAATATATTTCATATCACTTCTTATCGTCAATTATTTGTTGTAAAATACTCGGCACTATAAACTCGGCATGTCATTGTGAAGAAATGCCGAATCTCAGTAGCCCGAGCACGAAAAACTAATGTAAATGTAAATGTATTCGAGTTCGCTGCGCACTGATGACGTTTGGTTAATATTTCATACAAATTTCATAGATGCGCATCGAGTTCGAATACATTTACGGTTGTCAGAAATTTTCTTGCTCAGGCCGCTGGTGTTAATAAAAACATAGGTGAATTGAATGTCTCATAGTGATTAAAACCGGTATATCGCCCAATACGACGCTAATAGCATCGCGTGTGTACGGCGCTTAAAATACTTTGACATACGACTCTGTAATGGACGGTCGTCGATTTATTTGATGTTTGTTCAAGTTTTTCGATAGATCCAACGCTATTTCTCGTGAAATATCGAATACTAGTTATTGCTCCGTTTTATTACATCTATTTAGAGGCCCTTCGTTGTGCCCGCCAAAAGTCGCAAATGTCAGCATTTTGTCAGTAAGTGACAAAGTTTGTCATCATCATTCATCTATAGGGCGTCAGTTGTCATTAATCTAAAGGTTCGTGCTCACGTAACAAAATGCTGGAGCAGTTTTCATTGATGATTTGATAATGAGCTTAGTTGCAACTAAAACTGTATTAATAAACTGACTTTAATAATCGCCAAGTTTAAGGGCGACTTGCAGCACTTAGATAAATCTCGATTTATCTCAAATCTTGATAGATATAAGAATGAGCTAAAGGACAAATCGGGTTTAGGTCTAACTCTAGATTAGTAGTAACAGAGCTGCAAGTCGTCCTTAAACTTCAAAACCTAAATCGCGAAGGTATTTTCATCAAACTTTGACCTTATTAATATGGGATCACACTTGGAACAAATACAATCGCCATACATACATACATAGGTTCACGCCTGTATCCCCGAAAGGGTAGACAGAGGCGAACTAGAACACCCATTTTTCGCTGAGCTCATTCACGTCCCAGATGTTATAGGAGACGAGCCTCTCCCCATTTTGAGCACAATTTCCAGACTCCGGGCTAATATTTAGTAGAAAAACCCAATATCGCTTTGCCCGACGTGAGGAGCGAACCCAAGACCTCAGGAGGACAGTCGTACCACTTACGCAATACATCTAAGTCTCCGTGGTATGCGCCGAAGAGGGTCACCGCGGCGTTTTTAGTCGGTATTACAGGTGTAGGGTGTACATAGTCAGGGAGCCGCAGTAGCATGTATGTTCTGTGGACCAGCAGCCCGAGCAGGAAAATTTCTGACAACCGTAAATGTCGAATACATTTACGATGCTCGATAATACATGCTCGATGCGCGTCTATGAAATTTGTATGAAATATTAATCAAATGTCATCAGTGCGCAGCGAGTTTACATTTACATTAGTTTTTCGTGCTCGGGCTACAGGAGGTCCTGAGTTCGATTCCCAGGTCGGTCAAAGCAAATTTTCTAATTTAATTTGCCCGGGACTGGCTCCCTCATAGGGGGTTGACGTCAGGCATAACCGTCTCAGGCGCGACGGTAGCGGTAAAACGCTTTTCCCCGCGAAAATAAAAAAAGTTGTATTCGATTGGGTAAAACTAAATCGCATAAATATAATGTTTAAGATCCATCCACATTAGAGAGTAATTTAAGCCTTCAAGCATGTCGAAGGGTGTCTCTCAGAGCAGAATAAATCCACCCTTGTTTATAAGCATCGTTAGATGTTTATAAGCATAGGATATTTTTAACAATGGCCTACATAGTTGATACTCACTTTTATTATCCCAAAATATATACATAGTTAAACCTTTGAATAACATTAAATTATGGTGCCTAATAAATAAATAAATATAAATAAATAAATATAAATAACACCCAACAGTCACATACATAGTCCTGACCTCACACTAAGATCGAGTCTTGTGTCGTGGGTATCAGGAACTACGAGAGACTTTCGGTCTCACAACACCCAGACCCGAAACAAATATTTGTAGGCCATACAAACATTTGTCTCGGTGCGGGGATCGAACCCGCGGCCTCTCGCTTCACAGCCGGCTACTCGCCCGCCGCGCCACGGAGGCTGTCAATACTTTTCTTCTTTGAAATAAAACTATTTTTACGGATTCTATCACGATTTAATTTTTATTCCCGACGTTTCGAAGGCTTTGCAGTCTTCGTGGTCATGAGTTGGACAAATTAAAACCAAATCGTTATAGAATCCGTAAAAATTGTTTTATTTCAATTTATAACATTCGCGTAAACTTAAGAAATCACTTCTTCTTTTAAAAATAATGGCTTCCACGCATATGCGATGATTTAGCCAATGTCAAGGTAAACAGAGCAATTACGATTTCACAATGACCATGAGACCCAGATGTGGATAATCTCAATGTCCTGCTGGGATTATGGCGGTAATTCCTTCCAGTGCGGTGCCCCTCAGATGACCTTCACTTGGCGAATCAACTGAACAAGCCAGCCAGCGCACCAAGCAAAAGTCATCAAAATTACCGGTAAAAAAGTTTCCACATTATACTGTCCATCTTCACTGAAGTTTGATGCATTAAACCACACCACTTAAGACAACAAACATAACTCTAGAGAATAATATGAAATAATTTTAACAAGCGACGCCCACCCTGTCAGACTTCCCGTAAAAAATCCCATGAAATTATTTACTAATCACGTAGGCTAATAAATGATATATAATAATAGCTCTTATGATAAGTCAATACAGACAATAAATATATACCACAAAAATTATATAAATCAACTTATGTGTACTGTATATTACTATTACTTTATATTTTTAGGGTAACATAGTGATTAGTCAATAATTTGGTTACAGCAAATTAAAATTTTAATATAATTAGATCATTATATTAAAATTGTAATTCTATTGTATATAAATAAATATAAATAACACCCAACAGTCACACACATAGTCCTGACCCCACACTAAGATCGAGTCTTGTGTCGTGGGTATCAGGAACTACGAGAGACGCACGGTCTCACAACACCCAGACCCGAAACAAACATCTGTAAGCTATACAAACATTTTTCTCGGTGCGGGGATCGAACCCGCGGCCTCTCGCTTCACAGCCGGCTACTCCCCCGCTGCGCCACGGAGGCTGTCAAAAATTATTTATTATACTCAAGTATAAGGCGCTAGTACGGACCAAGGAAGATTCCGATACGTCACTTTTTTTTAAACTACCACCGGATCCAAACGCGGCCCTGCCTGAGAAGACCCGGCGAAACAAACTCAGCGGACATCAACTCATGTCATGGGGCCTAATAGATAGTAATATTAGTGATATCTAAGAGAAAATATTCGTATCGGTTTCTTGTTAACGGATCATTAACAGAAAGATAATATATTACTTAATGTTTATTAAAAACCTTTACGTCAGATTACTTTTAGGGTTCCGTAGCCACATGACAAAAACGGAATCCATTTCATATTCACCCGTCCGTCTCGACATGGCATTTTATTCGGCAATTATTAGCACTATGTATACCTATGTTTGGATTGTACGTATTTGTAAAACAAACCGCTCTCCAAAAGGAGAGTAAAAGTGGAAAATGGTAGGGCAATTATTTTGATGACTGAAATAAGATTTTTTTTAAATTTCTCTTTACATGTAACAGAGCAATGATTTTTGACTGACTTTTATGCCTTTCGAAGACCAATAAAAAACGTTCATCACTAATAAATGCAATTTCATATAATAAAGTACCTCTTCAATTAGTGAAGATAGAGCGCCATGCCAGACATACCAAGACGCCGCCGGGCCGCGTTGACAGCTGACCAATGGCAGGCCGCCGCACGCTATTAAATGTCATTTTGATGGACGCCATCTTGCGACGCACATTTCTCACGACCACGTGATTATTCATGGCAACTATTAATACTGCACTAAACGATTACATTAGCGGTAAGCGATTACTGTGTCTGGGTATTAATGATATTGGTAGGATAAAGTCAAAGTCGCCTCCTTGGTCTACTGGCAGCACTTATGGGCTGTGGACCGGGAGTTCGTGGATTCAATTCCCAGGTCGGGCAAAGCGAATTTTCTAGTTTAATTTGCCCGGGGCTGGATCCCTCAGAGGGGTTGACGTCAGGCAGGCAGCCGGTCGTTAAAACTTAGCCAAATCCTTTCTGCAATATACTTGAAAAAGAGTGTTGCGCCGACCCCACATTAAGGTGGGATAAGGGCAGGGAAAGTAGTATAAAGTCAAATTCGATAGACTTAAGATTTAACAGAACTTTATATAATTACATAACATAACATAACATAAGCTCACGCCTGTATCCCCGAAGGGGTAGGCAGAGGTGAACTAGTGAACTAGAACACCCACATTTCGCCGAGCTTAGTTCCGTCCCAGATGTGATAGGGGGCGAGCCTATCGCCATATCGGGCACAAATTCCAGACTCCGGGCTGATATGGAAAAATCCAATATCACTTTGCCCGACCCGGGGATCGAACCCGAGACCTCAGAACCGTAGTCGTACCGAAATACCACCACGCCACCGAGGCAGTCAGCAGTTATATAATTATGTATATTTTTATTTCAGAGATTGGGATACGCACGTCAGTCTTTTTGTTCTAGTGGCAGCATATTTGGGCTGTGGACCGAGGCGTTTTTTTTTATTTGCCAACAAAAGCAGACGAGCAGACAGCAGCTGGTGGTAAGTGGTTACCGTCGCCCATAGACATCGGCAATGCCAGAAGCACAGCCAACCCGCTGCCTACCGTGTTGATGCTTTTTTAAGCCTCGTTTGAAGAAGGACATGTCATAGCGCGCTGCGGGAACACCGAGGAGGGGAGTTCATTCCAGAGTTTGTAGGTTCGTGGGAGAAATGATCTCTGGAAACGCACTGTACTGGAAGTAGGTGGACTTTCCTCCGATGACGGGTGGTGCGGTGGTAAAAAGGAGATGATTGGATCATCTTAAAAGATTCCTCAGAGCACTCCCCATGGAACAATCGGTAGAACACACAGAGAGACCCTATATCGCTCCGCATGCCTAACGGTTCCAGATCATCCGAGAGACTAAGACTGTCAATGATTTGAGCGGCGCGCGCGCCTCTGTAGGGAGTCAAATGGAAGTAGCTGATATGACGTCCTGGGTAATGACGTGCACAGGAATTTGGTTGAAGGTAGTCAAAAGACTTGTAAAATTATTTGCTTCCATTCTTTCGTCACCAAATTATTATCATCATCCCCTGTTCGATATAAAATATAAGACGAGCGCTGCTATTTTGAATGTTTGTGATGATTTTTTCTTTATTTATTCGTCTCGTCAGGGTACACTGACTCTTTATCTATGTGGACTTCACGCCAATCCTGGGTTAGAATCCCAGATCGGGCACCGCACTTTTGTTCTGGGAGGTAGTTGACAGGCATCTGGACGTAAATCATTTCTGCAACATGCCTAAAAACTTTGTCGTCAAATGTACATAAATAAAAATAAATACACCCAACAGTCACACACATAACCTGACCCCACACTAGGTGTAACCTGTATCGTGGATATCAGAAACTACGAGAGACTTTCGGTCTCACAACACCCAGACCCGAAACAAATATATATGGGCCACATAGACATTTGTCTCGGTGCGGGAATCGAACCCGCGACCTCACGTATCGCAGCCGGCTACTCGCCCGCTGCGCCACAGGCAGGTAGAACAGATAATGTAACCAAATCGATACCACTTTGGAATAAGATAGGCAGGAAGTAAAATTTAACCAATTTAGGCCACGGGTTAGTCACATAAGACGTAAGGAATCACCATCGGTCGAACGCCCAAAACACCCACCATTCTTCCCCCTATCAGCCATAACAGCAAATGGACTGGACTTTTTGACAATTTGTCACTTAACTCGATCGTCTGCGCCGCAATAAAACCTATTGTGGTGGAAAATTAAATATTTCGACAAAAGTTTACTACATACATAAACTCACGCCTGTATCCCCGATGTGGTAGGCAGAGACAACTTGAGAACTAGAATCCATATTTCGCCGAGCTCATTTCCGGCCCAGATGTGATAGGGGGCGAGCCTATCGCCATATCGGTCCCAAATTCTGTACTCAGGGCTGATATTGAATACCTGACCCGAAAATCGAACTCGAGACTTCAGGACGGTAGTCTTAACGCGCAAGGAATACCACTACGCCACCGAGACAGTCAACTGAGACAAAAAACTGACATTCATAAGCCCACGTCTATGTTCCCTAAGGAGTAAGCAGACGCGAAACAGCACCCTATAGTATACTGGACACTAACTGCAACATTA
This sequence comes from Clanis bilineata, assembly GCA_036417725.1. Taxonomy (NCBI): domain Eukaryota; kingdom Metazoa; phylum Arthropoda; class Insecta; order Lepidoptera; family Sphingidae; genus Clanis; species Clanis bilineata. Next base: position 893,338 of record CM071155.1, on the reverse strand, counting down.
TGAGAGGTTTAAGGCCTTTTGCAACTCCACAATCAAATTAACAGTTGACCATTACGAGCCGGGTCACATATGGACACTATAAACTATTGCGGTAATATACTGAGACCTTAGCATGTATAACTTTCGAAAGCGTATTCGATTTGAACTCGCTGCCCATACATCACATTTTAAACTATAAAACTGCCTACATTGGTACTCGCTCAGCAGTATAGAACGTCTTAGTATTATTATGCAACGTTTTAGTATATTAGTTATATTTTTAATTATGTTCAATTTGTGTAAGTTAATTGTTGCCTGTCCTTTTTTGGTTTATCAAATAAATTATTCTTTCTTTTTTCTTCCTCCAAGCGAGATTTGTAGCATTTTGTAGGCGAGTAAATTAACTGCTGCAACCTTTCTTTCTACCTGCCCTTATCCCAACCTTAATGTGGGATCGGCGCAACACACTTTTTCAAGCATGTTGCAGAAAGGACTTGGCTTAGTTTTTACGACCAGCCACTTGCCTGGCGCCAACCCCCTATGAGGGATCTAGTCCCAGGCAAATTAAATTAGAAAATTTGCTTTGCCCAACCTGGGAATCGATCCCAGGACCGCCCGGTCCACAGAACATACATGCTGCCACTAGACAAGACAAGACTACCAAGGAGGCGACAATTAACTGCTGCAACTGACCAATAGATTTTGTTACACACACAGTCATCAATTACAGGGCGAAAACCTTATGGCGGCACCAGCCTCACGCACTGAACTCCAGTGAAGGGCTGTGAATGTGGATGATTTTCACCTTTATTTACGATTTTCGTGCCTATTCACATCTTGTTTTTTTAGCAGAGACTGGCAAGCGAGCAGATGGGTCACTTGTGGTAAGTGATCTCCATCGCCCATAGACACCCAAGACATGAAGGAATCATGAATGCGTTGCCAACCTAAAACGGAAATAGAGATTGGGAAAGGGAGGGGGGGAATTGATCCATCGGAAATCTTGCTCACCGAACGAAACGCGACAGCAAGCTGCCTTTTTACGTCAGTTTTCTGTGAAACAGTGATATCAAATCAGTTGAGCCTGTCCATATTCCCCATTACAAGTCGGATTTTGAGTCCGCTTCAAAGAGTTCACACATAACATAACATAAGCTCACGCCTGTATCCCCGATGGGGTAGGCAGAGGCGCACTAGCGAACTAGAACACCCACATTTCGCCGAGCTTAGTTCCGTTCCAGATGTGATAGGGGGCGAGCCTATCGCCATATCGGGCACAAATTCCAGACTCCGGGCTGAAATGGAAAAATCCAATATCACTTTGCCCGACCCGGGGATCGAACCCGAGACCTCAGAACCGTAGTCGTACCGAAATACCACCACGCCACCGAGGCAGTTCACGTCACGAAAAAGTTCACGACCGTGAAAAACGGTTGATGTGTCCCCGGTATCACTAATATCCATGGTTGATGGTAAAGACTTATCATCGGGCCTTTAACTTGTTATACAAAAATGAGCGTGCGGCAATCTCCATTCGAAAACGTACTTAAAATTGATTCGTGCTAGGGACTCTATCGAGGAGCTGTATAAACGTTTCGGCAAGTACTTCGAAGAATTAACGAGGTAACAAACCCAGAACTACCTAATTAAGCTGCGACAATTTAATAACTTTATATTGCAGAAGCCATTAAATTCAATTATTAGTTAATTAATTGTTTATAAGCACATAAGTAGTAAAAGCTAATCATTTTAGTTACTTTTATTTCAGTCGTTTTAGTCCTGCGTCAATTTTATTTCACAAAAACATATTAAATTTAAGCACCGCTTAAAAATATAAGTAAAGCTCAGAGAATAGACTGAAAAATAAACTCTTTGTGGCGATTGCGTCGGAAATTCACTACAAAAGCTGTATCTAAAACTAAAAATTGCAAGACCAACTTAATATTTTAAAATTACTTTAAAAATTAACAATAGAAAAGTTTAAACGCAGCATTTGCTAGCAGTAAAATTGAATGGGTCGCCATGCAAACATTTACACTCTCCGAAAATTGCAATATTACGAAAATTTCTTCCCACCTGTGACATAAGCTCCCGAGTTCCAAGTGCCCGATTCTGTATACCCACAGTTCAAAACGAGAGTGTAACACCACGTTAAATTACACTTAACGAGTATGGCATGAAGAATATTTTTCTATTTATACATCTATATCTATCAATATATACAAATAAATAAAGTTGGAGTGTCTGTTTGTAATTTCGAATCAACAGCTTTTCACTAAATGCATATGAAACCTTTTTATATTCTTGTCCTGTCTATTTCAGCTAATCTCTGAAACAGCTACACTGATTTTAACGAGACTTTCCTGACAAATTAATCTGACACAAAATTAATTGCACTTCATTTTTTATCCGAACTCGGCAAAGTGAATCACAACACCTGATGGTAAGCGCAGTGCAGTCAAAAAAATCAGCGACCACAGACAACCAATGGGTTTATCGGTGGACACCAGAATCATGCCGCCCGCTGTAGGATAAATCGAGTTTAGGTATAACTGTTAATTAGTAACACCGCTAGAAGTCGCCCTAAGGCTAAAATCTATAGAACGACCTTCTACTAAGTCGGAGTCGAAGAAACAAACTCAGTGAGTTTGGAATTTTTAAGTCGAACTTCGACATAGTCTGAACCAGTTTTTACAAGAAAAACAGACTGACAGACAGACTAAGCAAAGATTTTCTTGTAAAAAATTACTCGTATTAAGTCAAAATTCGATTTAAAAAATCCAAATCCTGACTGAGTTCGTACGAAGCTCACTCTTTTGATCTCAGCCTAATTTATTTATTTATTTATTTATTTGTTTTATCAATTAGTACGGTCAGGACCAATTACACTAATTGAAGACATAATTAAGAACATGATACATAAAAACAAAATAAGAATATAAACAAAACAATTTACACTATAATTAACAGTAATTTCAGGAATAGAAATACTCAAACATCAGGCATTCAATTCACAGTAGTTCAAACATTCCGACAAGATCACCTTCCAATCATCGGCAAATATATCGCAGTCTGGTGTACTGTCTAAAAGAGCATTGAATGTGGTGAGGGTTCGCGGTATCGGGGACCTAGCCCGGGCCACGGTACGACACGGTGGAACAGAAAATAACCTATGCTTCCTACCACGACAATAGTTGCTCGGTGCAAAGAGTCTACACAACTTGGCATTTAAATCGGGAGCGTCCACTATACCTCTGAGGATCCTGCACATGATTACCAATTGGTCTCTCCATCTTCTGACCTCTAACGAATTGTAACCAAGGGATCCCAACAAATATTTAGTGGGATACATGTATGGGTAATATGAATAAATCCGCTTGTAGAGGTATCTCAGAAATGTTTTCTGGACTTTTTCGAGCATAAGTGCGTACGTACTTTCATACGGATGCCACACGCATGCACTAGCTTCAAGTTTACTGCGGACCAGAGCAGCAAAAACTAATTTGATGACGTTAGCATTGCGAAAATCATTTGAGTTACGGAGGACAAAACCTAATCGTCGAAAAGATTCCTTGGCTAATAATACAACGTGATCATGAAAAGTAAGTTTTTGGTCAAATGTTACACCCAAATCCTTGACTGTGGATAGTTTTGCTACTACGTAAGAATCAAGCTTGTAGTCATACAAAATTGGGTATCGCTTTCGACAGTAAGTCATCTGGAAGCATTTAGCCATATTAAACTCCAGCTTGTTTTTAATACTCCAGCGAAATACTGCATCTATATCATGCTGCAGCAATTGGCAATCCTCTTTTGTCTTAACTTCTATAAAAAGTTTGATGTCATCCGCATATAGAAGGCATTTGGAATGTTTAACAACTGTGGAAAGGTCATTGATCATTAATATGAACAAAAGAGGGCCAAGTACAGACCCCTGACTGACTCCAGATCGCGTATGATAGCATTTAGATTCATATAGTCCAAACCGGACAAATTGCTGACGATCACGCAAGTAGGCGGCGACAAACTTAAGGAGCCTCGGAGACAGACCGACGGCTGAGAGCTTCTCCAATAGTGTATCATTGTTCACCCTATCAAATGCCTTCCTGAAGTCGAGATAAACGACATCCACTTGCGCACCACGGTCTAGACTAGTTGAAATAGAGTCAACAATTGTGAGAAGGTTTGTGTTGACCGACCTTTTACTTCGAAACCCATGTTGTTCATTACATAAGAATGGCTCTACTTGTTTGTATATTTTAGTGTGAAGAATATGTTCAAATATTTTAGCCACAGTAGATAGTATAGCGATTGGGCGATATTCATCGACACATTCCTTTTTCGACCCCTTTGGAATAGGGGTGACTCTTGATAATTTCCAGTCGGAGGGGTAGGAGCAAGTTCGCAGCGCTGTATTGAACAGATGAGCCAAAGGATCTATAAAAAGCGCTTTTTCATATTTAAGGAGCCACGAGGGAATGCTGTCAGGTCCCATGGAACTACTTAGTTTTAATTTCCGAAGACCCTGTTCAACGTCGTTTAGAGTAATTTCGCTTATAGTAATATAATTACTTGAAGTGAGCTGTTTTGAATTACTTATATTCATAGGCTCCAATTTGGGTACATCTGGTAAAAATACATCAGAGAAAAAAGCAGCAAATGCCTCAGCAGCCTTCATTCCACTGACAGTGTTGCCTTGGTATTCCACTCTCGGCTCAAAACCACCCTTCGACCGCAGAGATGATATATGACGCCAAAAAGCTCTGGGATGGATTTTAATATCTTGCTCGATATTCGCCAGATAGGACTCATAAGCGAGATTGATTCGTTCTTTTATGTCTGACCTCAAAATGGAAAAGAGCTTATATGCATCTCGGGACTTAGTACGCTTCCAATCACGATGAAGTTTCATTTTGACCTTTATGTCGCCAATAATATCATGTGTAAACCAAACTGGATAGCGATTACCTGTTGCTGCCTTGCGTCGTTTTTTAGGAATGCAGGCGTCAAAGATATTGTACAGTACATTATAAAAGTAATTGACACTCTGTTGGGTATCCTGAATGCTATATAGTTCATCCCATGAAATCCTAGTAATCATTCCACGCAGAGCTCTGTAGTCCGCTTTCATGAAATTCCAGTCCCTACTCGGATTTATAGAGCTTGGTTCGAGGCGATCTGAGTGTCGAGTTGAGATTATTTTAATATCAACGTCAATAGGAGGATGATAGGCATCCGGGGACACTATGCCGTCAGTTATTGTAACAGTTGTCTTTTTTATGTCCCTATTGTCTCGGACCAACACCACATCCAGGATTCCACCGTATAAATTACTCACAAAATTACTAAGTCTTCAGTAACTTATAATATAGAGCTGAGTCCAAATAAAGTATCTTAGAGGATAAAGCGGTGCATTGTATTAGCTTCCATGAAGAGTATCAGCGACTTAATAACATTCCTCGGTCGACGGCGATGGATGATCTTAAAACACGCTCCGCTAAGACGCTTTACAAGTTACTTTAGAGGGATGAAAAATGAATTAAGATGTGGAAGGAAATAAGGTCCTTGGTAGCGTAACAACGCGGTATATCACTATATGTGGGTTGTACCTTTTACGGGTCGTAAAAACTATGCCAAATCCTTTCTGCAACATGCTGCAAAAGTATGCTACGTCAACAATAGTCGACTGCAACAATATAGGTAAAAGAAGAATAATATTAGGCTTATAATATCATTATTACTGTCCCGCTGTTGGGCACGGACCTCCTCTACCAATAAGGTCATAATCTAACGCTTGCCTATTATGAGCTGGTAGACTTTTTTGGTAGACTTCAAAGTTGACTTTGAATTTCTTATTCCGAATTAGCAAGCATGCAGATTAAGGAAGAAAGAAACTTTATTCTGTTCTCTAACTTCATGATGTTTCCCTTCACCGTTAAAGAGTCATAATTCACAATGAATTCTCCTGGTACATACATACATAAGGTCACGCCTGTATCCCCGAAGGGATAGGCAGAAGCGCACTAGCCAACTAGTACAACCACATTTCGCCGAGCTTAGTTCTGTCCCAGGTGTGATAGGGGTCGAGCCTATCGCCATATCGGGCATAAATTCCAGACTCCGGGCTGATACGGAAAAATCCAATATCACTTTACCCGATCCGGGGATCTAACCCGAGACCTCAGGACGGTAGTCGTACCGAAATACAACCACGCCACCGAGACAGTCAAGGCAGTTCTCCTGGGACTAGTTTCGAATAACGATCCTGCTACTGTCATCGCTGCAGTCCGTACCACTGAGCTATCGCCCGTTTAATAGTTTGTGTCATATTGCGCTGAATGACCGCGCGGGGTGGTATATTGAAGTGAGGGGGTAGATATGGGCCGTATTGGGCCATTATAGCCCGTTCCCGGCCATTTCTGGACGATCCACAACGTTACATGCTCCGATATTGTTTTTGTGCCGCCATCGAGGTTCTTTTATTGTTTTTATCACTACCGCATGATGGTCGCCGGCTTTCGGATTATGATTTTGATATTTTTTACGGTTTGAATATTACTATATTGCAGTATTGTGTGCAGGACCGTTGTCATCGGAATTTGCTAGTACTTTTTTCGTCGCATGATTTTCATGAAAGCTAGAACTAGATCGACTAGATATTTCTTTCTGCCTGCCTGCTCATCCCATCTTAATGTGAGGTCGGTGCAACACACTTTTTCCAGCATGTTGCAAAAAGGATTTGGCTAAGTTTTTACGACCGGATGCCTGACGCCAACGTTAGCCCCAGGCAAATTTAATTAGGAAATTCACTCTACCCCGCCTGGGAATCGAACCCATGACCTCCCGGTCTTCTGGCCACATATTCTGCCACTGTATCAAGGAGGCGACAGGATCTGATTTTTTTAAGTATCATATACTTCATTGATTTTTTTTAAATCCTTAAAATTTCAATGAGGAACATTCGTATTAATCCCTTTAAAAGATAAGATAACAAGGTGTTGAGAGGAATGTTGATAAAACTTCTAAACAGATAACAGAAAACGCGAAACGGGTTTGAAATTGCTTGTTTCAACTTTTAGTTTGGGTACACATCGACGACGTCGTTATCAAGTTTTAACTCCATTTGAAGAATATTATACATCTAGAATGCTGATAAAAAAACGCCTTGTCACCTCTTTGGTCTAATTGCAGTCTACAGAGTGTTTCATAAAGTTGGTATTAATAATAATCACATTTTAAAAACTGAACTAACCGACTTCCAATTTACCGATCATGACCAAAGTTATATGGGACCACCCTTGAAATAAGCTCTATTGAACACAAAAAGAATTTTGAAAATCGGTCCACATTTGACGGAGATATCGAGTAACATACATAAAAAAATATATAGAAAAAATACAGACGAATTGAGGACCTCCTCCTTTTGTGGAAGTCGGTCGAAAACTATACTTAAAGAGAGGATGGCTAGCAACCTAGCGGTAAAGGTTAGAATTTCGTAAAGCTCATAATTTTTGAGTAATGGCAACTTGAATTTGTGACGAAAAATTGATTTCTGGCTAATGAGCCAGCTGACTTCAGCTGCAGTACATTTGCGAACCACCTATGGGGCAATTAATTATTTTTAACATACACAAAGCCATTTCTGTGCTAATCACGACAATATAAAGGTTGCGTTACGATTTTAAAATCCCCATGCTCAATAATTGTTTAAAAAATTAAGTTGTATTTTTATCTTTTAGCTTTACCTTTGCGCTTTAAATCGTTCTCCCTGTATGTGGAATTGTTATTGGTGCCAACTTAATGAAACACCCGGTATATGGTCTGTGGACCGGGAGGTCCTTAGTTCGATTCCCAGGTCTAGCAAAGATATTGGTCTAATTCAATTTGCCCGGGACTAGAAACTCCGGAAGGGTTGACGTCAGGCTGGCTGCTGGCCGTTAAAACTTAGCCGAATATTTCCTGCAACATGCTTGAAAAAGTGTGTTGCGTGTCCGGCTTGATACCTTTATCAACTCTGCCGAAAGGATCCCGCTTAGTTTTAACGACCTGCATGCGAACCCTCTGAGTTGACATTACACTATTAATGAAGAAATTATCCCAAGTAATTCCATTCAAGTCCGGAAAACATTTGCAAATAACTGTATTTGGTAAAGAGCGGCTCATGGCTCGATTTAGATGGGAACTACTGAAATATCCACTGCGATGAGCCCGCCAGGACCGCACAAAGGCAACACTTACCGGATTACACTCTTGGTACGATAGGCTCAAGTTAATAGCTTATCGCTGCATAACCGACTACGAAAAAGTGGTCCTCAACTAGTTAAGACATCCGACTCATATCTATACTTACTTTAAAATAATAACAAGTTTAAAAACTTAACAGACTGACTTCAAATCTAGTCGTGACCAAATTTATATGGGACCACCCTTGAAAGAAGCTCTATCGAACACAAAAATAATTTTGAAAATCGGTCCACATTTGGCGGAGATATCGCGTAAATACATAAAAAAAAATAGACGAAATACAGACGAATTGAGTACCTTCTTTTTGGAAGGCGGTCGAAAATACTAAATATTAGCCTTGTCAGCGTTACTCCCATATCTTCCCCAGTTTCTAAATATCCTATTTTAACAGATGCTTACGTTATAAAATAAATAACATCCAGCAGATACAAAGACCCAAACTCCACAATAAGATACGAGTCTTGTGTCTTGGGTATTAGGAACTACTAGAAACTTTCGGTCTCTCAACACCCAAATCCGAAATAAATATTTGTGGACCACACAACCTTTTCATCGGTGCGGGAATCGAACCCGCGGCCTCTCGCTTCACAGCCCATTGTACCGCGGAAGATGTCTACGAGGCAAAAGGCTCGCCTTCTATCACATCTGGAACAAAAATAGCACAGAAAAATCAACGCCCGAATGGTTAAACGCTACTCAGCTTTAACGGCTTCTTACATTGATTTTTGCCATACATTTTTGACAAGTAGGCGGCCTTAAACGACACAAGACAACTTAAACCTTAAGTGTATGAGCATTCGGCGATAAGTGTTCTAGTTCGCCTATGCCTACACCTTCGGGGATACATGCGTTAGCCTATATATGTGTTAACAAAATTATTCTTGTCAAGACTATCGTTGAGCTTATGTTGCATATTTGAATAATGTAAAGAGGATAATGTATTACAGGTACTTTTGAACTGCATAGGAAAGAAGATAATTATCTTTTCATGAGAGATTGGATTGAGAATTGGTCTCTCAAATATATTTAGTAAAATCTACAAACAATCTTTCAATTATATTATTTAGGAAACATGGAAATAAGGATATTATGGATGGAGTTTGCATATGTATGTCGATAAATATGAAAGTAACGCTGTCTAGAAACTATTCAGCCTCTACTCTGTAGTACTTTGTACCACACAAGGCAAGACGGTCATGGTCAAAATTAAATCTGGAAACAATCAATTACACCGAACTTGGACGGGATGCGAAAACTTTTCTTTGTTCAATTATGTACGCCCGGCGATGTTCTCTAATAGAATATTCTGAGGAAAATAATTAATACGCGAAGCAAATTACGATACTTCAATCTTTCTTTCTTTCTTTCTATCTGGTGTTATCACGGCTTTATGCCAGGGTAGGCCTTTCTACTGTAACGCTTCCACTTCGCCCGGTCTTAAGCTCCTCCACAGGCCATTGCCTCTCATATCTTCTTCCAAAACTTCTTTTAGAGCTTTCTGGGCCGTTTTCGCCGACGGGCTTCTGGTAGGATCTGGTCCATGTTCCTGCACTTGACGTATTCCTATGGTTTACTCAAAATGTGAGCAATCCATCTCAACCTCACAACCTTTTATCTAAGCCCCATCCTTGTTATTGTGTCCATACCTGTCTGCTTGTTTTCTAAATTGATAGTGTTATAACATGATTATTATATAAATGTATGTTCCTTGTTGTGACATATCATAAGCGCATTTGATAAGCCTACGTGACCAATAAACACTTTTATTTTATTTTATTTTAAGCGACATTCCTGTAGTTTATCTGCCACGTCGTGAACACCAAGACTGCCGCGGATGTACACGTTACATATTCTGATTCATGTTATACTCGTACGCTACTTTATGAATTGATGAACTGAAAAATTACTTTAAAAGTCTAAAGCAAGATATTTTATAAAATAACATTATTAGCCATGTAATACTACTGTCTCGCTACTGGGCACGGACCTCCTCTACTAATAAGAATAAGCCTTAGTCTACAAGAATATTTTACTTTTTTCGAATCGGTGATGACGGGGAAAAGAAAATGTAATGTACCGACTCCTTTTTAAAGCCAGTTAAAAATAAACTCTACATAAACAGATACTATCAAGCAGTGTGTTTATGCCTACACTCCATCTAACACAAGCGTGGTTCAATGGAGACCACTCACGCAACGCTATGCTAGCAAATTGTTGTTTTACAGGACATCATTTATTATTTAAAACTCCTACGTCGATGTTTGGCGTATAATTTTGAAATGAATTATCTTTATGCGTGCTGAGCACTGTATTTTACATACATACATATGTACATTCATACATACATAAGCTCACGCCTGTATCCCCGAAGGGGTAGGAAGGAGCCAACTAGTACGCCCACATTTCGCCGAGCTTAGTTCCGTCCCAGATGTGATAGGGGGCGAGCCTATTGCCCTATCGGACACAAATTTCAGACTCCGGGCTGATATGGAATAATCTAATACCACTTTGCCCGACCCGGGGATCGAACCCGAGACCTCAGGACGATAGTCTTACCGAAATACAACCACGCCACCGAGGCACTTTATTTTGTGGGTATTGATTGACATTGGGCCGTCACGCTCGGCTATGTAACGCTCGTTCGAGTGAAGTTGACTCGAGTAAACCATATGCGTTCTCTGTATTCTGAAAAACTTTCGACAGCCTGACTGCCTCGGTTGCGTAGTTGGATTGCGGTACGAGCGCCGTCCTGAGTTCTCGGGTTCGATACCGGGAAGTGATGTTGAGTTTTTCTATTCAGCATCAACCCGGAGTCTGGAATTTGTACCCGATATAGAGATATGCTCGTGCCCTCTACCATCTGGGACGAATATGAGCGCGGTTATATTTGGGTGTTCTAGTTCTCTAATTCGCCTCTTTCTACCCTTCGGATATATATGCGTAAATCTATGCATGGACTTTCGGCCATTTTTCATCAATTCCCATCCGAATTGTTTTCATCAAATATAAAATCCTCAAACAAAACAGAAATGAGAGACATAAAGGCAGTGAGTACATCCAACGTTCGTTGAAATAATGGTCGCCCGAACAGCCGGGCTACCCTCGGCTATCGTGTGGTGCCATCAACGTACGTAGATAAAACCCGTGATATCACGGAAACACACGGTGATTTATAACGTACCGGCACGCTGCGGTATTCCTGTATTCACCCAGTTATTTAATGTACATTTTTTTTTTATTTTAACAGATTTGGGAAATGTGTTATGAAAAAGGAAAATCTAAGCTAATATAAAGATATAAAGTTTGTGAGTTTGTTTGTAGGAAAACTCAAAATACTGAAGCGATTTTGAAAATTCTTTTATCAGTAGAAAGCTACATTATTCCTGAGTGACATAGGTTCTTTATCACGCAAAAATGTACGATCCCGTGGGATATCCACGCGAATGAATTCGTGAGCAACAGCTACTGTTAAAATGAATGTTAAATCACCGCCCGATGAGTGTATATCTACTCAAATGCATCTACTTCACCCGGTGAGCGTTTATATCAGTAGAATCTGAAACATTAGTAGTAGTTAATAGTTACATCTATGGTTAAATCAGTCCCAATTTACGGGATTTCTGGTAACCTTAAGAACGGCGAGAGATACAATATTCTTGACAGTCCACTTTACATTTGAACTATACCTACTGCACCTACTTACCGTTCTTTCTACCTGCCTTTATCCCATCTTAATGTGGGGTCGGCGCAATACACTTTTTCAAGCCTGTTTCAGAGAGGATTTGGCTTGGTAATTACGACCGGCTGTGTGTCTGAAGTCAACCCCTTCTGGGAGATCCACTCCCGGGCCATTTATTCTCAGAGATAGCAAAACGCTAAAAATGCTTGAAGGTCCGAATGTAAGTCCGTATGTACACATATCTAACTCATTTGACCTACTATTGCTAAGTATGTGTTTAGCAGATTGTTTCATTGTAGACGTTGCATTTGATGCTAAGTAAAAAAAAAATATTATAACATGATGATTTCTTAGGTTTACGCGAATGTTATTCATTGAAATAAAACTAGTTTTTACGGATTTTGTCGCGATCTGTTTTATATTTATTTAATTTTTAGTCCCGACGTTTCGAAAGCTTTACATCCTTCGTGGTCACGGGTCGGACTTAGGTGAACGTCGGGACGTTTTATATCAATGGATTATAATATTAATAACATAAGCTCACGCCTATACCCCTGAAGGGGTAGGCAGAGGTGCACTAGCCAACTAGAACACCCACATTTCGCCGAGCTTAGTTCCGTCCCAGATGTGATAGGGGGCGAGCTTATCACCATATCGGGCACAAATTATAATATGAATATAATGAATATAGACAGTTTTGCATAGAGATTAGCAGAGCTTCATTACTCAGTTTCGATAAATGCCTGCCATTGTTGATCCTGGCTTACAGGAGTTACTGCGGCGGGTGTGTGGACAGGATAGTCTTATGACTGAATTCAAATAGAGGAGTTTCTCAATTAATTGGTATTATTTTTAATGTATATTACTCAATATCTTCGGCAAATATGGACAGATTTTCGAACGACTCAAAAAACTTTTCAATAAACGGAGGTCCTCAATTCGTCTGCCTGTTTTTAATGTATGTTACGTGAATATCTCCGCTAAATGTGGACCGATGTACAAGATTTTGTATTCGAGCTTATTCCAAGGATAGTTCCATATAAATTTAGTCACGATCGGATAAGTTTTGAAGTCGGTCGGTTTTTTTATTAAACTTGTGTCAAGTTTCTTATTGTGTTCCATGGAGCTTAGCCCAAGGGTGGTTCCATTTACATTAGATTAAAATGAGACTGGGTTTCTTCTTTCTTTTTCTTCTTCTATTATATAATATATTTGTTTTTGCTTATTAAGTTATTATTTATCTATAGGTTCAATTTAGTAACTGATGTTGCATGCGTTCAGTGACAATAAACATTTCTTTCTTTCTTTCTTTCTTCACTGTAAGTTTAAAATGGATCTAACACAACGTCCTCACCGCGACTACTCACCATTGCCGTATTAATTCAACTCTATCAAGACCGTTGATTTATGTGTTTCCTAAGAAATTGAATTGGAAACTTTCGTACGGGCCTTAAATCAAGAGCTTACCGTATCCGAGTCTCCGGTAATGATTTTAACAAGTTAAATACTTGAATTGAATGAAACTGTCCTTTGTACAAGTACATTTACTGTATAGTTATATAGATAGATTTGTCTATACCTCTATATTTAGCATATGCGGTACGTATGTAAAGTAAGACAGCCCACAGACGTTGGCACGCCCAGAATATATATACTATGCATATATATATGTGTGTGTGTACTTCTAATTTTAAGTGCCTTTAAGGTCAACGAAATAAAGTAAATTTTGATATTGATTTTACAGCATATATTTTAATGGGAAACGAGTAGGTAGTATACCTGATGGTAAGTTATCTTATTTATCCGAGTACTGCAAAGTAACTACACTACACGTGATGGTTATTGTAGTGTAGTAAAAAAAAATAGCGACCACAACAAATGGGTTTATCTGTGGTCACCAGAATTGCGCCGGCCTATTTATTTATGCTTCTTTACACTCTGGAGAGGAAAGAAGTAAATCACCTATAAACAATCACAAGTTTAAAAACTTAACACACCGACTTCAAATCATTTATTTGGGTACCTTGAAATAAGCTCTATCAAATACAAAAATAATTTTGAAAATCGGACCAGATTTGGCGGAGATATCACGTAACAAAAAAAATACAGACGAATTGAGGACCTTCTCCTTCTCGGAATTCGGTCGCAAATACTAAAAGAATGATAAATATTAAACCAAAGTAATGAATATTGCTAATAGTTCCGAGCAAAAAGGCTGTGACATAAGAACGGACAGTAGACGGACATAACGAAATTATAAGGTTGTGTAATTTCAAAAGTGGTAGAGCCACGCTGTAGACAGTAACGTCTATAGCACGAATGGGCCGGCTCGACCGGTTAGATACCACTGTCTCTCAGAAAACCGACGTAAAGTGGCAGCTTGCTGTCGCGTTTCGTTCGGTGAGTGAGATTTCCGGTGGCCCGTTTCCCCACTCCCTTTCCCAATCCCCTTCCCTCCCCTTCCATTCCCTCCTTTTAGGTTGGCAACGCACTCATGATTCTTTTTGTGTCTTGGGTGTCTATGGGTGTTGGTGATCACTTACCATCAGGTGACCCATCTGCTCGTTTGCCATATCTGCTATAAAAAAAAAAAAAAAAAAAAAAAATAAGGGTTCTGGTCATCAGTACCAGAATGGGAATCCATTCAGTTATAATAATAATATTAGCCCTGTAATATTACTGTCCCACTGCTGGGCACGGGCCTCCTCTACTAATAGAGGGGTTAGGCCTTAGTCTACCACGCTGGCCTAATGCGGGTTGGTAGACTTCACATACCTTCGAATTTCTTGTGGAGAAATTCTTGGGTATGCAGGTTTCCTCACGATGTTTTCCTTCACCGTTATAGCAAGCGATATTTCACAATGAAAATACACTTAACATAGAAAAGTCAGAGGTGTATGCTCGATTTTGGGATTGGTCTCGAACCTCCGACACTTGTCTCGGCAGTCCACACCATTCCCAACTGAGCTAGCGTTGCTTTTATCCATTCAGTTACGAAACCCTAATACTCTCAAATCCTTTTTGTATAGCAGAGGCTGACAATGGAGCAGGTGGGTCCCCTGATGGTAAGTGATTTCCACCGCCCATAGAAACCCTAAACATATAAAGAATCATTAGTGCGTTGCCGTTGGGAATGGGGATTTAGAAAGTGAGGGAGGAATTAGGCTACCAGAAATCTCACTCACCGAACAAAACGCAACAGCGAGCTGCCATTTTTCTCCATCGCCCATAGACATTCAAGACAAGGAGGGGAATAGGAATTGGGAAGGTTTCGGGGATTTGAACCACCGGGAATCTCACGCATCGAACGAAATGCAAAAACGAGCTGCCATTTTACGCGGTTTTTCTGTGAAACAGTGATATCAAACCGGTCGAGCGGTCTCATTCGTGCTGTAGACGTTACTGTCTACAGCGTGGCTATACCACTTAAAGTTTTGTACTCAGTAAAAACTTAGGCTGAGATCTATAGAGCTAACTTCAAGTAAATCTGAGTCAAAGAAACAAAATCAGTAAGGATTTAGATTTTTAAATCAAACTTTGACTTAATCCAAGTAATTTTGTACAAGAAAATCGCTGCTTAGTCTGTCTGTCAGTCTGTTTTTCTTGTAAAAAATGCCTCGGTTAGTCCGAAGTTTAAAGAAAGTCGTAAGTCTTGTACATTACTAGAGCGACGGATATAAGGATATGCAAAGCAACGGTGCTTTGTATCTGATATCATGAATCATGACTGTTGCTTTGTAGATTTAGAGCGAGATTACATCGCCCACCTTGTTTTGGGTAACAACACTGTCCAACTAGTCAGCCAACTGAGTTTAAAAAAAAAAACCTCTCAATTAATTTTTTTTTAGCAGAGACTGTCAAACGAGCAGATAGGTCACCTGATGGTAAGTGATCTCCACCGCCCATAGACACCCAAGACACAAAAATCATGGGTGCGTTGCCAACTTAAAGGAAGAAAGGGAAACGTATAGAAAAGGGATTGAGAAAGTGAGGGAGGAATTAGACTACCAGAAATCTCACTCACCGAACAAAACGCAACAGCGAGCTACCATTTTTCTCCATCGCCCATAGACATTCAAGACAAGGAGGGTAATAGGAATTGGGAAGGTGTCGGGGATTTGAACCACCGGGAATCTCACATCGAACGAAATGCAATAACGAGCTGCCACTTTACGTCGTTTTTCTGTGAGACAATGGTATCATACCGGTCAAGCCGGCCCATTCGTGCTGTAGACGTAACTGTCTACAGCGTGGCTCTACCACTCACACGTAACTGTCTACAGCGTAGCTCTACCACTCAACCGTAGCGTGGCTCTACCACTCAAATCCATATGTTTTTGTATTTTATACGATATATCCGGCAATCGTAAGATGGGATAAGGACAGAAGCTTTCCTTCTCGTGTAAAATGTGTCTAAATCTTAAAGCCAGATACGTAAATAAAGAAATATCATATTAGACGATTAAAAACATAATATTAGACGGAGTTGTTAAGTGGTTAGACATTTATTTTTGAAGGTACAACATGATATAATTCTATGATATTTCTGTAATTTGGTATAATTCCATGGCAAATGTAACGTACAGAATGTAGAGGTATACCATGCAGAAGATGCGCTTGTCTTATTTATGAGGTCAGATTTAACAGGTTCTAAAAATAATGATTTAAAAGAGGGTAGATATTTGTTTACATCACTGGCATAAGGACTGAACACACTATAGTTGGAATTTTAACGGGAAGTCTGACAGGATGGGCGTCGCTTGTTAAAATTATTTCATATTATTCTCTAGAGCTGTGTTTGTTGGTTTTAAGTGTTGTGGTTTAATGCATCAAACTTCAGTGAAGATGGACAGTATAATGTGGAAAATTTTTAACCGGTGATCTTCGATGAGATTTGCTTGGTGCGTTGGTTGGCCTTGTTCGGTCAATTCGCCGAGTGAAGGTCATCTGAGGGGCACTGGACTGGAAGGAATTACCACCATAATCCCAGCAAGGCCTTGAGATCATCCACATCTGGGTCTCATGGTTATTGTGAAAACATTGTGAAAACGTAATTGCTCTATTTACCTTGACATTGACTAAATCACCGCATATGCGTGGAAGCCATTATTTTTAAAAGAAGAAGAAGAAGAAGAACACACTATAGTTGTTATTTGAAACGCAAACAAACTCAAATTTTAACTCACATTGACCTTAAACATTAACTGAAAGTTAAATAATGCACGAGTATAACCGTACAGTGAAACAGCAATCAGATTAAGCGCCGGTTACTGCCGAGTGCCGGGTAAGTAACAGGCGATATTACCCGAAACTGTACAATAGTTAGTGAAGTTCGGAAATACCGTATCAGCGGGTTCCATACCTAATATAATTTTAGGATTAGTGTGGGCGTAAACTTTAATATCCTAGATTAAGCCTTACCTCGCAGTTTAAGGTTTGTAGGTTTGATTTCTATTATTGTTACGATTATATCGTAGATCATATTTTTATAGCGGAGACTGGGAAACGAGCAAGTAGTTCACCTGCGGCCTGAGCATGAAAATTTCTGATAACCGTAAATGTATTTGAACTCGATGCGCGTCTATGAAATTTGTATGAAATATTAACCAAACGTCATCAGTGCGCAGCGAACTCGAATACATTTACATTTACATTGGTTTTTCGTGCTCGGGCTACTAATGGTTAGTGATCTCCACCGCCCATAGAGATAGGTACCAAAAGATACATGTACGTTCCAACCTTAACGGGAAGGAATAGAACCTCCGACACTTGTCTCGGCAGTTCGTACCATTCCAAACTGAGCTATCGCTGCTACAGTATAGTATACTATTTTTATTTATTAGGTATAATATTTATTTGGTATATCAAATACAATAAACGCGCTCGATGTTTTGATCATATATCTCGGCATAGAGGAAAGATCAGGTGAGGACGGGTCCTTGGATTGAATCGTCAAGAGGCCAGTGAGTCCGACATACCTCTGAATCACATCTCAGAGTAATCTGTAAATGAACCCTCGTGTTAAAAAAGGGAGAAAACAATTAGGTTTAAGGAACTCTAAAAAAGCACTATTAGAACATGCATATTGAGGCCGGTATCGTTTCGACTCGCCTTTGTAAGCGCAGCAGCTATTCGCTTTTTAATTAACGGCTAAAAATGCTGCTAATACTCGCACTTTATTGGAACGGTTCTTGTTAATATGCTTTTAGTTTCAGTTCCAAGTTTTGCTTCTTTCCGAAATACAATACATAACATAAGCTCACGCCTGTATCCCCGAAGGGGTAGGCAGAGGCGCACTAGCGAACTAGAACACCCACATTTCGCCGAGCTTAGTTCCGTCCCAGATGTGATAGGGGGCGAGCCTATCGCCATATCAGGCACAAATTCCAGACTCCGGGCTGATATGGAAAAATCCAATATCACTTTTCCCGACCCGGGGATCGAACCCTGGACCTAAGGACGACAGCCGCACCACGCACGCTATTGCTATGCCACCAAGTCAATATATGAAGCGCGATAAAAACTAGTTTTATTTTGAAAACTAAGAAATGCAGACGAATTGAGAGCCTCCCTTTCGGAGTCGGTTAACTATCTCGGAACCTCCATTTTGAGATAAATGGAAAGAATAGTCGTTCTCACGCATAGTACTTAACGTCACAAAATTGTTTAGAAATATTAGGGTACCTATAAAGCAGATTGAAGATAATACAGGAAAAGGGCAGAATATATTTAAGATAAAATAATGATTCTGGAAAACATATTTTCCGAAATCGTTTTATCTGATCACTGTGAAAGCAAATTATGGTAAGATAAAAAATAATAAAAAGAAAATTAGCAGCGATAGCTCTGCGGCCTGAGCAAGAAAATTTCTGACAACCGTAAATGTATTTTAGCTCGATGCGCGTCTATGAAATGTGTATGAAATATTAACCAAACGTCATCAGTGCGCAACGAACTCGAATACATTTACAAAAGTTTTTCGTGCTCGGGCTGCAGTTAGGAATGGTGCGGACTGCCGAGACGAGTGTCGGAGGTTCGAGACCAACCCCAAAATGGAGCATAGACCTCTGACTTTTCTATGTTAAGTGTATTTTCAGTGCAAAATATCGCTTGCCATAACGGTGAAGGAAAACATCGTGAGAAAACCTGCATACTCGAGAATTTCTTCACAGGACTTTCGAGGTTATGTGAAGTCTACGAACCCGCATTAGGCTAACGTGATAGACTAAATAGATATATGACTAATAGATATCATGATGATGATGATGATAGACTAAAGCCTAACCCCCTCTTATTAGTAGAAGAGACCCGTGCCCAGCAGTGGGACAGTAATATTTCAGGGCTAATATTATTATTTATATATTGAAAAGATAATTAAGGGATAAGTTTCGTCACCTATTTCGTAAAATATACTTATTATGTCTCCTATCGCTTCTTGGTCTTGTGGTAGCGTATATGGTCTGGATGTGGAGGTCCTGGGTTCGCATCCCTGATCGGGAAAAGACTCTCTAACACTATTTTCCAGGAATACCAAGCCTGGAATAAATTTGACGTCAGACAGGCGGCCGGTCGAAAAAAGTAAGCAGAATGGTACGCAACGAAGATTTTTTTAAATTTTTTTTTTTTTATTATTTTTTTATTTTTTTTATATGGCAGAGATTGGCAAACGAGCAGATGGGTCACCTAATGGTAAGTGATCTCCACCGCCCATAGACACCTAAGACACAAAAATAATCATGGGTGAGTTGCCAACCTAAAAGAAGGGAATGGAAGGGGAGGAAAAGAGATTGGGAAAGGGAGTGGGGAAATGGGCCACCGGAAATCTCACTCACCGAACGAAACGCGACAACAAGCTGCCACTTTACGTCGGTTTTCTGTGAGACAGTGGTATCTAACCGGTCGAGCCGGTCCATTCGTGCTATAGATGTTACTGTCTACAGCGTGGCTCTACCACTTGAAAATCTAGGGTTATAGTTGTTTTCAACCGGATTAAAAAAGAAAAGGACCTCAATTCGTCGATATCTCCAGCAAATGTGGACCAATTGTTATTTTTTGGGTTCGATAGAGTTTACTCAAAGTGTGGTTTCGTATTTTGGTCAAGATTTAATATGGTTTTAAAGTAGATTTTTATGTGTTTCTGCTTATACTTGTGTGATGAGATTGAACCTATAGCCTTCCATTTCAAAGCTACTCATCCAGTGCACGCACTTTCCATTTGTATTCAGAACGCTATGGTCAATTAGTCACATGTGTGTTGAGCTTCATGCATAGATTACATTGAATGCTTAGGCGCTTTGTAAACGCCGCTCGAGTTTCGGCAACTGGCAACTCAACTACCTGTCTATGACATTTCTATTTAAAATAAAAAATAAAAATCTTTATTGATCACGTAGGCATGTAAAAAAGCACTTATGACAAGTCAACACAAGTAAATTTTTAAATTAGGACTAATATAATTTACATTATATATTTGAATTTGACAACAGGCAGGCAAGTATGGACATAATAACGATGGGATGGCTAAGATAGGGTGATAAGGGGAGATAGGAATAGAGTGTAAGGGAATGGATTGTATGGGAATGGCATATGGCAGGAATGGTGGCAGGGGATTGACTGGAAATACTGGAAGCAGTTGGGATTGGTGCGTGAGGCCCTATCCTAGCTAACCTACCAGCCTTTCTCTAGCTACCTACGGATGACGACCCGAAGAAGAAAGGCAGAAAGAAACTCCGGGCTTATTTTTTTCATCATCAATTGTCACCATTTCTTATTTTTTTCTTTTGTCTATTTTCCTTTTTTAATAATTTGATTTACAAATTGTCAATACAATTGATAATCATATTTATACGGATTCACGCATACTCAATACCACTGGAGGTGTAATTACCAAAAGAATGATAAAAAGGTGAAATGGTATTGTAGGATGCAAAAACCCATACTAACAAAAATCCTTATATCTATATATATCACAAACAATAAGCTTAGTCATTATATGATTATTTTTATACAATTAATGGCATACACTTTCCAAATTGGTCGATCGGTCGGTCTGTTTACAATAAAAATATAATAAATATACCTAATGTCCTATATTATTATCAGATAACTATATTATTGTTAATGACAAGCCAGTCCATGTACTTTAAACAAAAATGTCATTAAGGTTAAAATAATTACTATTGTAGTATAAGTTAAAAAAGTTACTATTATAGTAAAGAAAAAAGAAGAAGGCGACTCGGTACAGTTAAGGTCACCATCTTGGTGCAGTGTGCAGAACTAACGCCAGACTTCCCTATCAGCTAAGTAGTCTGCAACGCTATAATAAGCCCTAGCCATTAAGGCACGTTTAACATAGGATTTAAATTTATCACCTGGTAAGTTAGTTACTTCGGAAGGAAGTTTATTATAAAATCTAACACAATTTCCTATAAATGATTTATTTGATTTGCAGAGTCTTAACTTAGGAATTGCAAGTTTTTCTTTATTCCTCGTATTTATGCTATGTATTTCACTGTTTTTAGAAAAACTAATTAAATTTTTGCGAACATACATTATGTTTTGAAAGATGTATTCGGCCGGCAGAGTAAGTATATTAATATCTTTGAACAGTTCTCGAAGAGAGTCACGGGATCGGAGGTTGTATATAGCGCGAACCGCTCTCTTCTGTAGTACAAAGACAGTCTGCAGATCTGCGGCAGAACCCCACAACAAAATGCAATAAGACATAATGCTGTGAAAGTATGCAAAATATACCAACCTAGCCGTAGCCACATCAGTCAATTGTCTTATTTTCCTAATTGCAAATATGGCTGAGCTCAGTTTTCCAGAAATTTTTTGTATGTGAGGGCCCCATTGCAATTTGACATCTACTGTTACTCCAAGGAAGACAGTAGACGAGACTAAATCTAATGTTTTATTGTCTAATGTGATATTTGATTTATCATGATTCATATTTCGCAATGAAAATTTTATACATTTTGTTTTTGTAGCATTTAGTAGTAAATTATTTGCAGAAAACCAATCTGATGTTAAACGAAGAACTTTATTTGACTCTACAAGATTTCTATCCTTCCTGTCTACCTTAAATATAAGCGACGTATCGTCAGCAAATAAGACTACTTCTGCCATATTATTAATCATACATGGGAAGTCATTTATATATACTAAGAATAAGAAAGGGCCTAGGATAGATCCTTGTGGTACACCTATTCTAACAGGGGAACCCTTCGAAGAGATATTATTGATGAAAACTTTTTGAGTCCGATCAGTCAAATACGATGTTAATAATTTAAGAGCTGTACCACGAATTCCATAGAAATTAAGTTTTGAAATAAGAATTCTATGATTGACGCAATCAAATGCCTTAGAGAGATCGCAAAATACTCCAAAAGCATCTTGCGATCCCTCCCAAGCTTCTAGCACAGACTTTATTAAGGCTTGACCAGCATCTTGAGTAGATCGGCCTTTTGTGAAACCGTACTGCCTATTATGGAGAATGTTATTTAAATTAAAGTGAACCAGCATTTGATTTAATATAAGTTTTTCAAAAATTTTACTAAATGCTGGTAGTATTGATATCGGTCTATAGTTTGAAGCAGTATTTGAACATCCTGATTTATAAATTGGTATTACTTTACTTATTTTCATAAGATCAGGAAATATGCCGTATCTAATACAACCATTAAATATGTCAGCTAACATTGGCGCAATGTTAACAATGATGGAATCTAAGGCTTTAACAGAGAGTCCCCAAATGTCTTCAGTGCTTTTCATTTTTAGGCTCTTGAATACTTTTATAATATCATAATGTGTGACTGGGTCAAAATCAAAACTAGGCAATGTTCTATTTACATTCTTTTTTAGGAATGATTCAGCTACTACTGGTGATGATAAAAGACATTTCGTGGTCTCGAAAGGAATGTTAATAAAAAACCTATCCAGAAAATTTGCAACAGTACATTTGTCTGAAACCAGTTCGTCATCAATATTTAAAACTATTTGGCCGTCTTTAACCCTATTTTTACCAGTTTCAGTATTTATTATTTTCCACGTACTCTTAATCTTATCATCGGATTTTTTTATATTATTGCTTACATAAGCTGCTTTTGCTTGTTTACACACTCTCTTAAATATTTTTGAATATGTTCTTAAGTAATTATTGAACTTGACATCAGGTGTATAGGACCTTTTGTCATATAGTTCATAAAGAACATCTCTACTACGCTTAATACCTTTTGTTGCCCAGGCGCTGAATAATAGCTTATTTTTACATGAAGTGGTCTTAGACTTACATATTTTATTAAATTCACTTGAGATACTATCGAATAAAATTTTAAACATGTCATTTGGGTGGTCCGATGTTGTCGATAAAGAAGATAAAAGTGAATTTACTGCGCTACTAAACCTCTCCAAATTACGCTTTGACAGTGGCCTTATTTGAATTGTGGTTTTAGTATTCATAATTTTGTTACACCTTAGTTTGACTAACTGACATTTATGATCTGAACGGACACCTGAAACTAGCTCTTTGTGTGTTATATCAAAGTTACTTATGACATTATCGATACATGTAGCTGAATTATTAGTCACTCTAGTAGGCTCATAAAATTGACATTTAAGATGAAAGGACTTTAAGAGTGACAAAAAATTACATTTATCAGTTGAGTTTATTAAGACATCAATGTTAAAATCACCACAAACTAAAACATTTTTATTCATTTTAATTTTCTTAAGAATATCCTCCAACTTTGAAAGAAATAATAAAATGTTTGCTGATGGAGGCCTATATACACATAAAATAACATACTCATTTGTTTCTGCACATGCAACTTCACAGACTCTTTGGAAATAAAAGAAAGAAAGCAAATACATAAAATTGATTTGCTGCCATTTTACATTGATTTTTGGACTTTACAAATAGCACCCAAACTAGACTAAGAGCTAAGAAGGTTTCTATCTTGGGTGCTTGTTACATTGAAGCTCATATAGCTAACAAATGGTTTAAATGTTTCGGTTAGCAGCAGCATTGACAAATATGAAAGTAAATAAAAACGTGTGGCACTCGGGGACTGCCGCGGTAAAGCTATTGCATAGCATCCAAAATCAATACACCTATATACTTTCTCACAAACCGCTGATTACGTATTCTTCCAATTTCGGAGCAGCTCGTCTCGATTCGTGCGAGCTTCGTAGAGTCGTACCATGAAGTAAATACAAAGAGGAGGTGCCCTAACGCCGAAACTCTAAGCAGGCATGAGTCACCAGATTTTGGAACGAAGAGGGGGATTACGCATGCGCAGTAACGCCGATACAACCAATGCCACCTAAAGGCGAGTTGCTGAACTAAAGAGACAAGCGTGATATTTCAAAAAGGTCATTAAAACTTCTGATATTCATCGATAGATGGCAAAACTAAAAAGTATCACCGCTGTGCCGGTCGGAGTGGGGGGTGTTAGGTTATTTTCGTTACGGAATTGCTGGATTCGGCCTCCACGCTCAGGCCCGCGATAGAAGCTATGCAATAGCTTAAAAACAACTAAACTTATTTATTCGAGGGTTGTTTCGAAGGATCATGAGCAGGAGAGTCGCCTGAAAATTACTGCAACAGTAACTTTTGTTGCAGCAACTGACAACCGTCAACGTAATCAATTTAAAAGTTGCTCATGTACAGAGTGCCCTAACAACCTCTAAATTCTAGACTGCCGCTTGCTATAGGATCAATTACCAATGCTTATATAGAAATTTAACACGACAAAGTCAAAGATATCGCAGAAAGTTATAATACTAGCCCGCGACTCCGATTGCTTGGACTTTTATTTTCTGGAATAAAAAAAATAGCCTATGTATTAATCCAGCGTGTGAGCTACCTCCATACCAAATTTGATCAAAATTGGTCCAGCCGTTTGAGCGTGACTATGTAACAAATACACAAACTTTCGGATTTATAATATTGATAGGATTGTTACTAATACCGTCTTCACTGCTTCGATAGCTTTTTACTGTCCATAAAAGCTGCCATATTGAAGTCTTAGATTCAGTATCAGTATATCGTATCGGTCCGAAGCCTGGCATTTGTTTAGAGCGACGGGCTCGTCCCGTATCACTTCTGAGAGGTAAGTAATTGAGTTTGGCTAGATGTGGGCGTTCTGGTTTGCTAGTAGGCCTCTGCCTACGCTTTCGGGGATACAGGCGTGAGCTTATGTATGTATATATGTATAAAAAATTTATGATAATGATTACGCCGACTTTAACCTTTCAAAATGTAATACCGCAGTGACTAAAAGATAACCAACCCCTTCTAATAAACCATGGTATTACGTGAGAATCCTCAATTTTTCCTAATCCGGGACAAATGACCCGGAAAAGGGAATAATTTTAAAGTGATTACCGGTTTGACCGGACCGGGCGGCGGGCCGTCAAACTCTTTGGCGCTAGATATGGTATATTACAAAAAACAACTTTGTAGGCGTTTAAATTCTTTGTTTGTATTACATAATCACAAGTTTAAAAACTTAACAGCCCGACTTCAATATGAATGAAACTCCAGAATTTAAAATATGAATTATTGCCTCATTTTTCAACCAATTTCGATGCCGTTTTTACAGAAGAGTTTCTTTTTTGTTTTATTTGCTATTACATGTCAATACCCAATAGTTACAACTATTAACATGATCGCCCTTTCAGAAACTGGTTGTTCATTAAATCTACGGTCAGTCTTAGCATTTCGATCACACATCTCTACACAAAATCAATAACGGTCCGATAACCCCGGCGGTTTACGATCCCCTGGGAATGATTTAGGGAGGCCCGGTAACTTTGTCGATTAATAGAAATTTAATTTACATACGGATAGTAGAAGAGAGATGGCCGACTGTGATATTACGAGAAATATTGGGTAGAAATTACTTAAACACAGTTTCGGATTAATTTAGTTTAAGAATGATTAAATAGCGGTGGGCGATTATTATTAGATATTTTAATAATAATAAATACACCCAACAGTCACACACCTAGTCCTGACCCCACACTAGATATAACCTGTATCGTGGGTGTCACAGACTCTGGGAGACTTTCGGTCTCACAACACCCAGTCTTGAAACAAGCCTCCGTGGCGCAGCGGGCGAGCAGCCGACTGTGAAGCGAGAAGCCACGGGTACGATTCCCGCATTGAGACAAATGTTTGTGTGGCCCACAGATATTTGTTTCAAGTCTGGGTGTTGTGAGACCGAAAGTCCCTCATAGTCTCTGACACCCACGATACAGGTTATACCTAGTGTGGTCAGGACTAGGCGTGTGACTGTTGGGTGTATTTATTATGTATAATACTATACGACTTAATGACTTATTACCCCGAGGTAACAACTATTGGATCACAAGTTTCGTGCTGTTGCCCCGCCTATTGAATGTCTAGGGACGCAGAATCTTACATCAAATCACCTCACTCTCTAGAGTTGACGTCGCGACATCATTACGAGGCTGGCGGCAGTGCAAACACCGCGCCAAATGGGTGCATTGATGACTTGAGATAGGGCCCTCTGTCATCTAAAGAACCATTTCATCACAGCCCTTTCAGAACGTCAACAGCGTCTGCCACGACCTGACCCCGCAGTGTACACTGTACACCGTCTGGTGTTTATATCGTTTTCGACCAAAGAGATTTAATATTACTAGATGTAGAGGGCTATCAAGCAAGTTTCCATAAAAAAAAATGATCTCAAACGTCAGTAACGCCCTTTAACACATTATACACTGGCACGACCTTACACGCGTATGTTTCAAATACGACCGAGTGACTTATGACCACGAGGTCACAACTTTTGGATTACCTACAACTTTCGTCCTGTTGTCTCTTCTATTTTAGACCGACTTTAAAAAATGACTCAATTTTTCTAATGTTTTTTTTATGTATGCTACGTGATATCTCCGCCAAATATGGACTGATTTTGAAGATGCTTTTTGTGTTCGATAGAGCTAATTTCAAGGGTGGACGCCGTCAATATAATATACCCTAGATGCACAGTTCTTTGCAAATATCTTCCTAAAAAGTGGTCTCAGGAATAAACCAAAGAAAAAGATCACAAGTTCTAATTAAATAAACACAAATATAACCCTATGCACGTGTCATAAAGTAGCTTTTTAAACGAAATGAACAAGCGTTCTTAAATTTGAATTTTGAAATTTAGAATTCTATCGGCGTCCGACTGTAGGGAAAAGAAGTGCTTAAGCACACCTTTGCTGTCCCATTTTCCGAGCGTCAACTGTGCATCTAGGAAAGTAATAGGTACATCGATGGTGAACCCATATCAATTCACTTCAAGTTTTATAGTAGGGCCATTCAGTTTTTAAGCTTGTCATTATATTTTATCGACAGACTTCCAAATAGGAGGTCTCAATTCGTCTGTATTTTTTTTATGTATGTTACGCGATATCTTCGCCAAATGTTCGACCGATTTTCAAGATTCTTCCCTGTATTCGATAGAGCTTATTTCAAGGGTGATCTCATATAAATTGGGCCACGATCGGTTAAGTTTTGAAGTCGGTCCCTTAAGTTTTAATTTTGGGATTATTTATTTTATTCTTGATCATTTGCAAAACGTTTTCAGCTAAACATTACCCACTACATCACCAAGGTACATGAATTTTTATTACTTTAAAGTACTTTTTTATTAAACTTAATTTTTCTGATAGTGTATTAGTTTCAAAAGATAAATTTTAATTACCACATTTAGGGTTCGTTTAGACAATCCTATTTGAGCTCATAAGCTTATAACTGGCAAGTTAGACGACATTGCCTGAGGTCAAAAAATAAAGTTTAATAAACATTTTTTATTTCACCACAAAATGACTACGTAACTAAGTAATTAAGTTTTGTAGGTCCAATGCAGTCCAATTATACCTCTTATTTAAATATTTTAAGCGGTGCTTAATTTAAAACTAGTTTGTCCCTATTTTACCCACATTTAATTTTAGACCGAAAAACATAGCATTATATAAGAACTTGAGATTGTTCAAGGGCGCCTGATAAAATTTTATACGCAAAGATACAAAACCTCTAAATTTGCTGATATACTTTCACCTGCTCTTATGCCATTTTGGCAATAAAGAGAATAATTTCCGAAACACTTTCACGCAGGTACAGCTGCAAGCAAAAGCAAATAACTAGAAACCCGACTCGAAAACTTCAGTCGCGACTTCTATGTTATTGTTTTTAAGGAGTTTATTCCGCACTTCTTCATTCAACCTTAGAGTAAATTTAAAAGCGACACTTAAGCTCTATCAAACACAAAAAGAATATTGTAAATCGGCCCGCATATGCCGAAGATATCGCGTAAAATACATAAAGACAAATTGATAATCTATTTCATCATCATCATCAGCCACAGGACGTCCACTACTGGACATAGACCCCCAAAGATTTCCAATATATTTACTCTTTTAGAATTCGGTTGAAGGGTGAAGTAACATCAGACCTCCTTTTCCGTAATTGAGTAAAAACAACACAAAGCTTCAGTACAACTCAATTAACCGCTTCAACTATATGACCTCACATTGCGTCTGTCCCTCGGACAATTTGCCAGATTCGGTTACAAACATTTGCCAAACATGCATGAGTCTCATTTCCATATTAGTTTTTGTTTACTCTACTTCGGTCTGCGATAAATCTGTTGTGAAACTGGCTGAGTGGGAACCACGGACGTAAAAAAAGATGGACGGAGCGCTAGGAACATTGAAAGTGCAGCAGGGTTTTCGGCTCATTAGATCTATCGACACGTAATGGCGCGGAGGACTGATCGAATGAGTCGAAAAACCTGCTTCACTTTCAATTTTGCTAGCGCTCCGACCATCTTTTTTTTCATCCGTGGTGGTAACGTTCAATAATCTAACGCGATCAATAATATGTGGTAGCTTGCTGTTGCGTTTGGAATGATGACTTGCATATCCGCAGGTCCAAATACCAAATAAGTCGCTGTTTCGACCGACTTGAAAAAAGAGGGAGGTACTCAATTACAATAAACAGTAGGTTACTAAAATCTTCTGTGCTTTGGAAATCGGCCAATTTTGGAAAAACGAAAATGAGTATTTGATGTATTGACCTTAGATTAATTGATTGTTTTAATTAGTTTCACATTAAAGAACCAAATTATCTAAGCAAATTTTTTTCTCATTTAATTTTTTTTCTCTCAGTTAACTTTATATCAATCCTCCTTGTCGCCTCCTTGGTCTCGTGGCAGCATATATGGACAGTGGACCTGGAGTTCGTGGGTTCGATTCCAAGGACGGGCAAAGCGAATTCTAATTTAATTTGGGATTGGATCCATCAGAGGGGGTTGACGTCCATCATGCAGCAGGCCGTGAACACTAAACCAAATCCTTTCTGCAACATGCTTGAAAAGTGTTGCGCCGACCCCACATTAAAATGGGATAAGGGCAGGTAGAACGAAAACTTTCTATCTATATATATTTAAGAGAGGCCTATATTCAGTAGTGGACGTCCTATGTCCGACAACGAATGTTTTAACGAGTATTTATAATATCCCTCTTTACAATTATTTTACAAACGAAATAAAGTTACCAGATGTAAAGCTTATCTCGTGTAACATTACTTACGTGCCAACTGCCAGATGTACAGACGGACGCGTGACATGATTAATGTGAACACTAAACGGCTGTCTTGCGTCGAGCGAATTGTAAAATGCGACATGATGGCCCAGACGTATTTGGAGACGTAAGCGGCTTAGTCAAGAAATAATATTTAGTTATGAGGCCTAGTACATACATACATACATAAGCTCACGCCTGTATCCCCGAAGAGGTAGGCAGAGGCGCACTAGCGAACTAGAACACCCACATTTCGCCGAGCTTATTTCCGTCCCAGGTGTGATAGGGGGCGAGCCTATCGCCATTTCGGGCACAAATTCCAGACTCCGGGCTGATATGGAAAAATCCAATATCACTTTGCCCGACCCGGGGATCGAACCCGAGACCTCAGAACCGTAGTCGTACCGAAATACCACCACGCCACCGAGGCAGGGCCTAGTATGAATATAGAATTTTTATACTTTTCGAAAACTATGGTTTTTTTTGGCTTTGATTTTCCTTGTAAAAATAAACGTATAGAGAAAATGATCACAAGTTTAAAAACTTACCGGGCCGACTTCATATCCGATCGTGACCAAATTTATATGAGACCAACCTTGAAATAAGCTCTATCCAACACAAAAAGAATTTTGAAGATCGATCCACATTTGACGGAGATATCGTGTAACATACATAAAAAAATACAGACGAATTGAGGACCTCCTTTTTTTTGGAAGTCGGTCGAAAATGATAATTTTTTGTTTTCTGTAACAATTGACATCTGAAAGAGATATCGTAACATCCATAAACAAATGAAAAGCTTCTAATTTTGAAATCGTTTGACTTTTTTTTATCTCGTTGGACACTTCCAAGTCACCACGAATTATTCATTCAAAGGAGTTAAATTGTAGAAATTGTGTCGACGGTAAACTTTAATGAGTAAAGTTTTATTGACGACCGAATGGAAATGGCTAAAGAAAAATGCTAATAAGTACAATTTCAGTGACGATAACGTGAATTTTCAGGAGTTGGACCCGAGCACCATCGCTATATTATTTACAAAGATGCACAGTTGACGCTCGGAAAATGGGACAGCAAAGAAATGCTTAAGCACTCGTTTTGTCTACAGTCGGACGTCGATAGAATTCTAAATTTCAAAATTCAAATTAAAGAACGCTTGCTCATTTCGTTTAAAAACCTACTTTATAACACGTGCTTAGGGTTATATTTGTGTTGATTTAATTACAACTTGTGATCGTTTTCTTTGTTTTATTTCTGAGACCACTTTTTAAGAGGATATTTGCAAAGAACTGTGCATCTAGGGTATATTATATTGATGCCGAGCACAGATAATTTTGAAGATCAAATTCGTAGCTTTACACATGGATAATCAAATAAATGTGTTTTAAACATGTAGAGCCTTACTTATAAAACAGTTTAGCTGAGCAAATGGCTAAGAATAGTCCGTCACTTTTTTCCTTGTGTCACATTGTTTGAAAATAAAAGGGACAGACTAATCTTTACCATTTGCTCAGTTAAACTGTTTTTATAAATAAGGCCCACAATGTTCAATGGTCTCTTGTCAAAAAGTTGTGAAAAAAGTTCTCCTAAAAAGTAGCAGCATATGTGGGCTGTAGACCGGGGGGCCTGGGTTCGATTCCCAGATCAGGTAAAGTGATTTTTCTAATTGGATTTTACTTGGATTTTATCCTCCACAGGGGGTTGACGTCAGGTAGCCAGCCGGTCATTAATAAAACTAAAATGTGACCTATTGGTCGCATAGTCCCATAATTTAGATAGAAGAAGAAAGAAAAGCACTTTTACGATGATAAAGACAAGTCCATTATGCTCTACCTGGTGCTATTATCAATCGCCAGCATCTTCTGACAACGAACAACGGGGATTCAAATCCGGGACTACGCAGTCCTAGTCTAGATATTAGGGAAGCACGCAACCGCTATCTAATAAACACAAGTTTAAGAACTTAACGGACTGACTTCAAATCCGATCGTGACCAAATTCATATAGGAAATAAGCTCTATCGCCCACAAAAAGAATTTTGAAGATCGGTCCACATTTGGCGAAGATATAACGTAACATACATAAAAAAAGACGAATTGAGGACCTCCTCCCTTTTTGAAGTCGGCCGATAAAGTACTTCAGCAAATTGAATATTAACGCCACAAAACTAATCCCCTAATCGATGTTTCAAATCGATTAGTTTCAAATTCAATTCGATAACGACATCGAAATCCGAATGGATTATTCTTTTTTCCATAGACAATTCATCAGCGAGACGAAACGTCCGCGACGGTATCGATTACATTAGTTGAATTAAAAATGTTTTTTTGATTCCCGCCGTAAACCTATAATGGACTCGGCTCGGCGGCCCGTTATTTAATTTATGATTATTTCAATAATGCGAAATGAACGTTTCCACGCTACCGATCTGGGTGTGTTCCGCTTTTAACCGTTTTTAACCGACATCAAATGAAAGGGTTCTTTTTTTAAATAATATACGTACTGTCGAACGTAAAACCTCGTTTCGCAGACCTTTTTCGACTCTACTTGTGTTATTTGTGACTCTACTTATGGCACAGATCCCAAACCCCATGCATGATTGATTTTTTTAAATAAAAAAACTCAAATATAAATTGGATTTACCTTGGCATTTGAATTGTATACTTTCAGCCTTAGTACTCTTCTAATGTTTTAAAGAGGATTTTAATTGTTGGTCGTTTAGCTCAAACTTGCTTTGTATTCTTAGTAACCATTTTACGTTTTATATATTAGATGATGATTGTACACACTTTTCATAATCCCCAGGGACGATCCTCACAACAACCACTGGATCCTAGAATCAAGGGTGCATCGTGTTATGAGTATTAGAAAGATATAGTGTTAAAGCCTGCAGAACTCTAGTTAGTCTCAAGTGTAATAAAGTTCCTTTCATTTTCTTTTCTCTTGTAATGCCAAAACGAGATAGGTAGCTTCCATTTTTCTTTGAAATGCTGATACCTATGTCCATCGTGCATGCCATGTCATATACAAAACTGGCAACAGCGTTTTGCTTTACAGCTTCCCATATAAAAATGCTAACGAGGCAGTATAAAATCGTCCGGTACAAAGCGGAACCTGCCTCGTTTCACGGGCCATCTTAAAATTGGATTCGTTTGGGCGCCTTTTTCTCTGCGAACGAAATTTAGTATTGATAGAAGATTTACGCGTCGTTAACCAGGATTACAAGTCGGATATCTATTTAACAGTTTAGGGATAAATTCGGCTTTTACGCGACGTATTTACTGGGTAAACTTTATGTGGATAAAACTTATTAACTATTTTTTTCATCTTTTAGTGGTAAGGGCCACGCTTTTGATAATAATGTCTATTGTCTACAGCACGAATGGGGCGACTCGACCGGTTTAATACCACTGTCTCACAACAACGACGTAAAGTAGCAGCTCGCTGTTGCGTTTCGTTCACTGACTGAGATTTCTGGTAGCCCAATTACCGCCTAACACCCTCAATCGCTATACCTTTTCGGTTGGCAATGCACCCATGATACATTTGTATCTTGGCTGTCTATGGAGATCACTTACCATCAGGTGACCCACCTACTCGTTTGCCAGTCACTGCTATAAAAAACCGAGTACATTTCTTCCAACACGAATGAGCCGGCTCAACCGGTTTGATACCACTCTCTAACAGAATACCGACGTAAAGTGGCAGCTTGCTGTCGCGTATGTCAGTGATTGAGATGTCCGCTGGCCCATTTACCCTCTTCCCTTTCCCAATCCCTTTACCCTCCCCTTCCATTTCCTCCTTTTAGGTTAGAAATGCACCCATAGTATATTTGTGTCTTGGGTGTCTATGGGCGGTGGAGATACTTACCATCAGGTGACCCACCTGCTCGTTTGCCAGTCTCTGCTATAAAATAAACACAAGTTTAAAAACTTAACAGACCGACTTCAAATCCGATCGTGACCAAATTTATATGGGAATACCCTTGAAATAAGCTCTATCGAATGCAATAATTTTGAAAATCGGTCCACATTTGGCGGAGATATCGCGTGACATACGTAAAAAAATACAGCTGAATTGAGAACCTCCTCCTTTTTGGAAGTCAGTCGAAAAAACAAAGTGTTATCAATCCATTCGTGTAAAATCGGATACTACGGCTTTCTTTTGTTTCATGGGTAAAATAAATCCTTTACAATACAAAGTGCATATACAATACTGTATTATAGTTAGTGTTTGTTGTGGTGTAGTTACGTTCTTACCGATAAAGTTACCCGACTTGGCGGTGATTAAGCGTTTAAATTATCATCACAGGAAACTGAACTGTTCTGTATGGTGACCATCATCACGAGTGTTGGACGTCATTAAATAAATGACAAACCCAACAAAATACCTATCAAAAATGATGTATGTTTTTAGGGTTCTCTTAAATTGTATACAGGAGTATTCCCTAAAGGGTGAGCAGACACGAACTAGCGAACAAAATTACCCACATTCCGCCGAACTCATTTGGATCTCAGATGTGATAGCGGCGAGCACAACTCGCTAGGCCCTGGCTGAAAATCAGGGTCAGGTAGACTTTGCTACCTGACGAATGCTGAGCCCGTGGCCTTTTGTCCATTCCAGAGACACAACAAAATTAATGTTGTTTGAAGGTGTTCCGATCACTACTAGCTAATTTTAGACAAAGTATATTGATTATTTAAACGTGTTTGTATCCTTGTTGAAATGGTCAAATAATTCTTTTTTCTTTCTTTTACTTTCTTTCAAACTTTCAGACTCCGGGCTGAAACTAAGTAGAATATCCCAATATCCCTTTTCCGGCCCAGGGATCGAGGTCGAGACCTCAGGACGATAGCTGTACCGCACAATCACAACTACGCCACAGAGGTCAAGATGAAATAATTATAAGTTTCAAATTTACGGACTGGTTTAAAAACGTATCCGATCGCAACCAAATTTATCTGGGACCGCCCTTGGTATTCCAAGGGCTTGGTATTCCAAGCTCTATCGAACACAAAAATAAACTAGAAAATCGGTTCATATTTGACGGAGATTTTTTTTACAGCAGTGAATGCCAAACGAGCAGGCCCATAGACACCCAAGACACAAATGTATGGGTATATTGCCAACCAAAAAGGAGGGGAATAAGGATTGGGAAAAAATGAGGGAACGGGCCATAACATACGTATAACGTGACATACATAAAAAATTACGAATTGATTACCCCTTCTTTGGAAGTTGGTCGAAAAATGACCGAGAATATCCCAAAATAGCCCACAGCATGGTGTTCTGAGCGGATCGTGCCGCCAAACACGACCTAACAATGCAGGAACACCGGCCACAGATAATGGCTGGACTTGCCTCCGAGCTTGTACTTACTATTATATGTACGTACGAGTACAATATACAGGGTGGTACAGAAAGCCAGTACAACAACCAACAACAAGATTTTCTATATTCACCATAACTTGTTTTGATAGCAAAGGTTTTTCGACCGACTACCACAAGAGGAGGAGGTCCTCAATTCGTCTGTATTTTTTTATGTATGTTACGCGATATCTCCGCCAAATGTGGA
Source organism: Clanis bilineata (assembly GCA_036417725.1). NCBI lineage: Eukaryota > Metazoa > Arthropoda > Insecta > Lepidoptera > Sphingidae > Clanis > Clanis bilineata. The sequence goes on along the minus strand of CM071155.1, from coordinate 858,263 downwards.
CCGATTTTAAATTTTTTTGTGTTCGATAGAGCTTATTTCAATGGTGGTCCCATATAAATTTTGTCACGATCGGATTTGAAGTCGATCCGTTAAGTTTTTATTAAACTTGTGATTATGCTAGATACTCCGGTCGTGTGAAAGATTTATTTTCAATCACTCTCTTTCTATCGACTAATAGTAATTGTGATGGGGAGTGAGATTTACATGATTGTTAATACATTTTGTTAACCGTTCCCCTACATTACCGAAAATCTCACTCATTGTACAAAACACATCAGTAAGTTGCCACTTTACGTCGATTTTCTATGAGATAGTTATAGTTTTTCAATAGCCAAATAATTATTATTTTAGAGATAAAGGTTCTTAGACAAAGATTTCATACATTAACTCTGGAAAAGTCTAAATTATTGCCAAGATGAAAATGATTTTATATAAATGCGATTAAAAATTCGGCTCTCAACGGTAAATCAACTTATTAATATAGATGAAATTATCTACAGCTGTATCTCTCCATCTGACTCTATCAGTTACGAGTAGCCGGTTGTGAAACGTGAGGTCGCGGGTTCGATTCCCGCACCGAGACAAATGTCTGTGTTGCCCATAGATATTTGTTTCGGGTCTGGGTGTTGTGAGACCGAAAGTCTCTCGTAGTTCCTGATACCCACGACACAAGACTCAATCTTAGTGTGGGGTCAGGACTATGTATGTGACTGTTTGGTGTGTGTGTGTGTATCTACTACCTACTTTTTGTAACACCCTCTATATCGCCTAATGTGAAGTGCACTTTGTCTTGAAGTACAGAACTACAGACTACAGAAGTCACGTAATTATAGTAAACTTTAAGTAATAGTGCACTGTTACATCGTGTGATATATTCAGTGATTTAGTCGCAGGCGCTATGTATTTTTTCTTGTGTTTAGATTTTTTTTTGTTGTCGCGGGGAAAAGGGTTTTACCGCTACCGCCCCGCTTAGGTTATGACTTCCATATATAAATAATCACAAGTTTAAAAACCTAACTGACCGACTTCCAATTCACCGATAGTGACCAAATTATATAGGACCATCCTTGAAATAAGCTCTATTGAACACAAACCTTGTGGAACCAGCTTTCGGCGGCTGTGTTTCCTGACCGTTACGAGTTAGGGACCTTCAAGAAAAGAGCCTATATCTACCTCAAAAGGCCGGCAACGCATCCATGATTCCCCTGGTATTGTGGATCTTTATGGGCGGCGGCGATCCCTTAACATCAGGTGACCCACTTGCTCGTTTGCCCCCTCTTCTATAAAAAAAAATATTTGAAAATCGGTCCCCATTTGGCGGAGATATCGAGTAACATAAATAAAAAAATACAGACGAATTGAGGACCTCCTCCTTTTGTGAAATTCGGACGAAAATACAGACAAGTTGAATACCTCCTCATTATGAAGTCGGTTCATAATATAACCCTCCTTCCACGGCAGTCGGGTAATATCAACGAGATTTAATATTACTAACTACAGAGTGGCTATAAAGCAAGATTCCATACAAAGAATTGATTTCAAACTTCAGTACCGCCATCAACTACTTATTACAATGCGAGGGCGATTATTACAATTTACACCCTAGAATATTTTGTGAATGGTTAAGAATCACGTAAGATAAGTTTATGCTCTCAATATTATTACGCTGGCTGGCCTGGCGCGCGTGTGTTTCAAATATACTGAGCGACTTATGACCGCTAGGTCAAAACTTTTGGATCACAAGTTTTGTGCTGTGTGGGATGCGTGATCTCCTCTACCCATAGACACACAAGAATCATACGTTGCCAACCTTAACATAAGCTCACGCCTGTATCCGCGAAGTGGGAGGCGGAGGCCACTAGCGAACTAGAACTCCCACATTTCACAGAGCTTAGTACCGTGCCAGATGTGATAGAGGGCGTGCCTATCACAATATAAGGCACAAATTCCAGACAACGGGCTGATATTGAAGAATCCAATATCACTTTGACCGACCGTGGAATCGAACCCGAGACCTCAGGACGGTAGTTGTACTATATATTTCGGCACGTACTACGCCACCGAGGCAGTCAGTAAAAATTTCAAACTAAATTTCATTCCATAAATTAACGTTGTATACGAAAGTATTCCTACCATCGGTCAGCAAGCGAGAAGCAATCGAGTTCAGTAGCACTAATCAGCGAGCGGTCGACTCGGTTTTGGCAATTAAGACCAACTCTGATTGCCTCGTAGATGTCGACACGGGCGTTTAATGAATTGGCTACCAACTTCACTTATCGAACTGCTAGGTGTAATACAGAGGTTAAATTATACTCCTTTTGAAAAAAAAATGGTTAATTTTTGCCATCACATTACATAACATAACATAAGTTCACGCCTGTATCCCCGAAGGGGTTGGCAGAGGCGCACTAGCGAACTAAAACACTCACATTTCGCCGAGCTTAGTTCCGTCCCAGATGTGATAGGGGGCGAGCCTATCGTCATATCGGGTACAATTTCCAGACTCCGGGCTGATATGGAATGATGGATGAAAAATCCAATATCACTTTGTCCGACCCGGGGATCGAACCCGAGACCTCAGGACGGTAGTCGTACCGAAATACAACCACGCCAGCGAGGCATTACATAAAAATAATAATAAACTTTATTTTGTATCCGAGCACGCTAAACTGATTACGTACGCGTCGCGCCGTGCAGTAAAAAAAACAGCAATCACCGACAGACAATCGGTTAATCAGTGGTCTCCAGAATCATGCCGGTTTATACTTCTTCACATTCCGAAGAGGGAAGAAGCAAACCGAGTGGCTTGCGACAATACAGGAGGTTGACCGATGCAGATACCCACCCCAACTAACAATCATGTCATATGATAAGCCCCTCGAGAGAACCGAATATGCAATGTCTTATATAAACCTAAATTAAAGAAAAAGAATACTTCATCAGGTGGCTCTCAGGATAATGCTTAGCGAAACCCCAGACACGTTATTTTATGACTGGCTTTACAAGACCATAAACAACTAGATACATAAAACGCACCATATTCACTTCGCGTCGGTGATCAAACTGAACATCTGCAGTGTCGGAACAAAATGGATAGAACGCAGATCTAGCGCATTGGCACGTGGACTACAGCTTTAGATCACAGCTGAAGAGTGCTTTTTATCCTCGACAAATTACTGCAATTGAAGTGTTAATGGCTTTGAAATGTCGACATAAACTGCCGCTGAGCAATGCAACTAGATAGGTAATAGGTATCTGTAGCTTGACCACGAGTTTTTTTGTCATTTTTCGCTAGCGGCTACGTTAAATATTTGTATAGCAAATAACCTAGCCTCTAGCGATTACGTGGGGAATTATGCTTACCCTAGGGCCTCCCACGATTAAGCTTCGATCAGCGTAAATGCCCATGCTGGGTATGTATTCTTGTAAGTAACTTATTATCTACAAGTATAGATACCGATTTCTTAGGTGTACGCGAATGTTTTACATTTAAATAAAACTATTTTATACGGATTCTATCGCGAATTGAAATTAAAACTCATTTATGACAAACATTGATAAAAATTTGGTAAAAATTCTTTAATAAACATCTGCGGCCTAAGCAGGAAAATTTCTGACAACCGTAAATGTATTTCAGCTCGATGCGCGTCTATGAAATTTGTATGAAATATTAACCAAACGTCATCAGTGCGCAGCAAACTCGAATACATTTACATTCACATTAGTTTTTCGTGCTCGGGCTACTGTTAGGATATATCTATAAACGAATTTAATAGGAAAAACATTCGTACAATTACAACGAAATATTCATTTAGAGGTGTATTTCGCCGAAAAGTTAACAGCTAACAACGTTTGCACAAACACAGCGTTAATTCAAGAATACGCTAAAAATGGTCACCAGTTTCAGCTTTGCATACATCCAGGGACATTTAGGTAGAAGGAAGACGTAACAACTTAATCGAATGTGTAAACGTAGTGAATAAGCAAATAAGCAATAAAATAAATAGTTTATTTAAATAAGCACAACGTTTAAACTTGTTATCCGTTTGAAGCAATAAGTCCCATGTCTACCTATATGCCTATAGTAGGATTGCTAATTAAACGGAGTAAACTGACATTTCGAATGTTGCCACTTTTTTAAATGAAATTTAAATAGTGCTGCGGTAAAAAGATCAAGATTATTTAAGCGTTTCAATTCAGTGAAGCATTTAATTCTTTCATTTTCTAAAGTCCAAATCAAAATTGTAATTCCTGTTGAATGTGTGATTAGCATGTCTACTAAATTATAGTCGTAGTTAATTATTACACGCTAAGTTATGGCATGTCTACTGGAAATATAGTAATGGTTCATTATAAACAAAATTTACAAAAGCTATATATGTACCGAACTTTATTTTTCCCAAATAATAAAAGTAATATTTGTAATTTTCATTGTTACCATTTCGCGTATATGTTGTGATTATTTACGCACATTTATTTACACAGACATTTAGTCGCATGATTAAGCTGAAATTTCTAAAAAATACGCAATACAATTCTAATTTTGCAAGCTATTGCTGAGTTATTGTTTCTTTGAATGATAAAAGTTGAACTAGATCAATCACTATGTTTTGAAAGTATGCAACATTATTTTGGAAAGTGACATTTCAATCTGTCAGTTTACTCCGTTTAATTAGCAAATCGGAGTATAGTCCCATGTCTAGCCATATGGAGCACTAATTCCAGACTTCGGGCTGATACTGACTACTTCGAGGATAGAGACGTCTAATAAGCATACAAGTTAACAAAAGACAACCCAAAAAACCTCATTAGGCGACCGCACGATAATCAGCATCACTAAGCACTCTCTAGATAGGATTCTCGACCGAATTCCGATTTCCCTCCACTCTAGCTTTTCCAATTTGCCTCATTATCATACAAAATACCTACCTCGTTTAGTTTCGGTACTAATTTGATACTACCGCATTCTATAAAAAGGTTCAATTGCTGATGATACGGCTCGATATAACGCACGTTTACTTTGTGTTGTCTATAAGAACATAGTGGCGTGGTTGTATTTCGGTACGACTACCTTCGTGAGGTCTCGGGTTCGATCCCGGGTCGAGGAAAATGATATTGAATTAGTCCATATCAGCCCGGAGTATGGAATTTGTGCCCGATATGGCGATAGGCCCGTCCCCTATCACATCTGGGACTGAACTAAGCTCGGCGAAATGTGGGCGTTCCAGTGGCGACGGCGAAAATTTTCCAAAAGGGATGCCCATGCTGGTTTCTCTTTGTATTCATATATTTTTATTAATAGATATTTTCAGAAAAGGTAAGCCACAAGGAATCGTGTTGTAAGGACCCTTCGCCACTGGGGCGTTCTAGTTCGCTAGTGCGCCTGCCTACAGGCGTGAGCTTATGAGCTTATGAACATTGACTTGCGAATTTGTGTTAGGTAACTTTTTTTGGAGATCACAGAGATCCAACAATGTACCTATGTCAACCTGTTATTCCCAAAAGGTTAGGCAGAGGCGCAATATCGAATCCCCTGACTCCAAATTCCGGGCCAGGAAATTAAATGTTTCAATTTTTCAGTTTTGTATGCAGTATGGCGATAGGCTCGCCCCTATTACATGAAGGGATAGAAGTAAACTTGCGAAGAAGAGTGAATAATAGTTCACCTCTGCCCGTTTCTACAGGAATATAAAAAAAATAACCTTTATTTTCCTGAACGTCTATAAATATTTTTTTCTTTATAACACATTACACACACATAAGCTTAGTATTCGATAGAGCTTATTTTAAGGGTGGTCTCATATAAATTTTAAACTTGTGATTATTTCTTAATCTTTCTACCTGCCCTTTTATACACTTACACACATTAATGTGAGGTCGGCGAACACACTTTTCAAACATGTAGCAGAGAGGATTTGGCTTAGTTATTACGACCGGCCACCTGCCTGACGTCAACCCCTTAAGAGCGATCCACTCCCGGGAAAATTAAATTAGAAAAATTGTTTTGCCCTATCTGGGAATCGAACCAAGGACCTCCCGATCGGCCAAATCGAGGCGGCCAAAGTATATTCTCTAAATAATTATAATTGTGCTAATGTTTACTTTAATAATTAGTTATAGCCTGTTTCGGGTACAGGCCTCCTCCAACGTCTTCCAGCGTTTCCTTTCGCTGATATTCGTCTCTTCAGGGATATAGGCGTCAGCTAATGTATGTATGTATGTAGAGTTGACTCTCGCTATAATATTTCCATCCCAATTTGGTGTCATCGCAACATAATAATATATTTTCAATCGAGTGGCAGAAAGTTTACGACCGACTCCTAAAACGAGATGGTCTATAATTGGTCTGTATTTTTTGTATGTATGTTACGCGATATCTCCGCCAAATGTTCGACAGATTTTCAAGATTCTGTATTCTGATTTTGTGTTGGATAGAGCTTATTTCAAGGAAGGTCCCATATAAATTTAGTCACGATCGGATTTGAAGTCGGTCTGTTAAGTTTTTAAACTTGTGATTATCATTTAACTTATTACGCGTCAACCCGACGTCAATCCCCTCCAGATCCAGTCCCGAGCAAACTTTGATAGAAAACCGTTTTTCCGCACCTGAGAATCGAACCCAGTAGTAGTCTCGTGGTCCAGAGCCCATATAGCCACTTGACTAACGAATTATTAGCCTTCACTAACACAAAAATATTTAACTCCATCTCCACAAAGAACTTAATGTTTATCAAAAGCCAAATTACTGGGATAAAAACAAAAAGCGATCCGCTTTTAAAACTCCATACAAACTCGTGATTCGTGAACCACTCAGTCGGTAATTTGCGGAGGAGTCGCGCGGGTAATTATGATCCGGGTACGATGATATCCGGAAATCCGGGTGACATGACAATCCCGACAAAACTGACATTTCGTTTAAAGGATTACGGAAAGGGCGTTTTTGATTGACTGCGGATGTTAATTAAAAGAGGTGTCGAATTTTTGGAATGTCACCTGTCCGTTATTTTCGTTTAATACTCTTTATTTAAAATGGTTTTTCTGCATTTACCCGCTTGCTCCGGTGACAGGTTACCTCCTGACTCCTGTCGCCTCCGTAGTTTTAAGCATTGTATGCGGCGTCTAGATCAGCAGGTTCTAATCCCACTCGGAAAAAATGATTTTTCTAACATGTTTTGCCTGAGCCTGGATTCCTCATACGATCCTCTCGATTTGAATCCGATTGTGATTTTTTTAAAATTAAAAGTATACCGATAGCTCAGTTGGGAATGGTACGGACTACCGAGACGAGTGTCGGAGGTTCGAGACTAACCCCAAAATGAGCACACACCTCTGACTTTTCTATGTTAAGTGTGTTTTCATTGCGAATTATCGCTTGCTATAACGGTGAAGGAAAACATCGTGAGGAAACCTGCATACCCGAGAATTTCTCCACAAGAATTTGGTTGTTATGTGTAGTCTACGAACCCGCATTAGGCCAGCGTGGTAGACTAAGGCCTAACCCCTCTCATTAGTAGCGGAGGCCCGTGCCCAGCATTGGGACAGTAATATTACAGGGCTGATATTGTTATTATATTATATTAAAAGTATAGGTAGTTATAGCGACTGTACGGAAGTATGTGAACTGCAAACTCGAAGAAATCGAATTACTTCCATCGCGTAATATGCGAGACACACCGGAGGGACTCAGGGCTTGCACGTAGCAAAATTTGGAAAGGTGATATAGCAAATTATTCGACTAGATTATTGACTGACATTATTTTTTTACTCGGCTGGTCGTAAAAACTAAGCCTCTCTGCAACATGCTTGAAAACGTGTGTTGCGCCGACCCCACATTAAGGTGGATTCAGGGCAGGTAGAAAGAAAAAGATTATGTTTTAACATAGGTAAATATGGCGACATGATTCTAGCGACCACTGATAAACACAGTGTTTGTCAGTGGTCGCTAGTTTTTCTGACTGCACTACGCTTACCATCAGGTGCAGTGTAGTCACTTTGCCGTGCCCGGAAAAAAAAGATTGATTTCGGCATGTGCTAAAAACTGGTAAATAAATATAGGCAACCCTAGATATGTGCAAAAGCGCAGGTGGCCCGCTGAGCGGAAAATTTCAACACCATCCCCCACATCCCCCCCTTCTAGCTGTAGCGTGTGTTTGTGGAGTGTACTATAGGGCAGCAGGGTTACCACGACCTTTCATAGCAGTATTATTATAATCGTTCTTCGTTTGTTTTGTATGGTAATCGGTACAAGTAAGATGATAATAATATTGCTATAAGAGGTGGTGGTAACCCCCAGGGAGGACGAACCAATAGCACGCAATTGATTACACGCGACGAAACAATTTAGGCACAATTTATTCTTAAATTATACATACATAAGTTCCCTCCTTCTCCCATAGGGGTAGGCAGAAAACAGATTTCCCCTAGCAATTAAATCATAGTAAATAATGTCATTAGATTTTCGCTAAAATACTGTTTCTCAGATGATACCAATTCAGCTTCACCTTATCTCACTTCAATGGGATCATCGCAATACACTTTCAGCCATGTTGCATAATGGATTCGGCTTAATTTTTACAACCAGGCGACCGCTCGTCTTATGATATTCCCGGCCCTATCTGTGCCAGGGTCCACCTTCCTACTTAAACAGTCGTATTATATCATCATCATCAGCCACAGGACGTCCACTGCTGAACATAGGCCTCCCCAAAGATTTCCAGATCGACCTGTTGGAAGCGGCCTGCATCCAGCCACTTCCTGCGACCTTTATCAGGTCATCGTAATAATAATGTACATATGTCATTTATCATAATATATGAAAATAAATATCTCAGTATTCATCCATCCAATTCCAGAAAAGGCGAAACAAAGTCGTCACAAGTGCAAGGCGCCGCTCAATGGTCTGTGGCAAACGCGTGCACTCCGGCTTGAAACAATTTCCTGGGCTCGCCCGCTCGGCTGGGAAATGGCGGGTTTAACGTAGGCACTACGGGGCCGGACTCGGGGAATACTCGTGAGTCATATAGTCATATTGTGATATTTTTATTTTATTTAATTTATTTTATCTATTAGTACGGTCCGGACCAATTACGCTAATTGAGATACATTAAAAAATTAGATTTAAATAACTAACATAACAGAATTAAGTACACTATACATAAAAAAATGAAATAAAACAACTTACACTTTACTTAACAATAATTAAAAAAAAAATCTCAAACATCAGGCATTCAGTTCACAATAATTCAAACATTCAAACAACATCGCCTTCCAATCAAAGGCAAGTATATCGCTGTTTATTTATTTATACTTTGTACAAAACTCATGTACAGGCGGACTTAATGCCAAGGGCATTCTCTACCAGCCAAACTTGAGGTGGTGCAGAGATGGTAGGTGCATAAATAAAATAAGAAATCTTTGGTTTTAAAGGAGGTAATACATAGTCGCAGTTGCAGTCATACATAGTGCATCACGAATGCACACATAGTATATCACGTATTGATAGACACATTTGCGTTAAGGCACCCTCGAGTCGCCAAGCTTATTACTGTTTCTTATGTGACGTAAGGTGAGCCTCGTTTATACCGGGTATTTCATAATGTTGGTACCAACAACAATTCCACATACAGGGAGAACAATTTAAAGCGGAATGGTAAAGTTAGCAAATAAAAATAGTACTTAATTTTTTTAATCAATTATTTAGCAACGGGATTTTAAAATCGTAATATGACCTGTAAATCGTGGCAATTAGCATAGGAATGGCTTTGTGAATACTAAAAATAATTAATTAACCAATAGGTGGTTTACAAATGTACTGGTGCTGACTCAATGAACCAGAATTTTTTATTTCGTCACAATTTCAAGTTTCCATTATTCAAAAACTATGAGCTTTACGCAATTTTATATTTTACCGCTAGATTGCTAGCCATTCCCTGTTTAAGTGTAGTTATTATTGATACCAACTTTATGAAACACCCTGTATAATATTACAATTTTCTACCCTAGCAAACTTACACCGGATCTTTCGAATCCAAAATTTGAAACATTAACCCGTTGGAGGCGGCACATATATATGTTACATAAGCGTATAGGCCACCGGAGGCCGAGCCGCCCGTGACTATTAATAACTAATTTTAATTTTTGATTGTGATTTAAATGCAGGTACCTCACGTTCAGTCTAAAAACACGTAAAGCGGTCTTTATATTTTGTGAGTCCTCTAATTAATAAAACAGTATATATTCCCACTTTTACTATTCCGCCATCTTTATTTATTCCGCGTCGCCAGTCTCGATCTGGCCGTTTACAATTATATTGGTGAACAATGTTTTTTTTTGCTTTATTGCGCTAGGTATCAGGTGTAGTATCCCGCCCTGTGGAATGGGGGCGTTTGGAGAATTCCACCACGGTAACCCCTGCCTGTCGTAAGAGGCGACTAATAGGGGCCTTCCGGGGTCGCGGGCGTGCAGCGGGGGGCTGTGCGCCCCTTATAGTACTATTGTACTTGCGACCCCGGGACGGACGGCAGCACGGACGGTCGGCCTCGTGCTGCTGTAGACGCCGAGGGCGTCCTTCAGCGGCGGGGGCTTCTGAGCCCCCCCCAAATCGGAGACGGGCCGCAAGGCGGCACCGCGCAGGGACGGTTCCGGTAGCAATCCGAGGCTATCTCAGGATACCCCGGGACCGCCCCACTCATGCGCCGAAGTAGGCCACCGCGGGGTTTTTAGTCGGTATTGCCGGTGTAGGGCATTTGTTAGGGACGCGGCCCAGCGTCGCCCGGATGTCGACCATCTCTCCCGGGCATCACGGCGCTGGGTCGTAAGGCCGGCGAACCCGACATACCCGCCGCGTCCACCCCCCCGGGCGCGGCGGCAGTGGTAAAACACTTTTCCCCGCGACAAAAAAAAAAAAAAAAAAAAAAAAAAAAAAAAGTATCAGGTGTAGTATAGTATTGTCCGACTCAGATAAAATATACAATAAAATATAGTGACGTAGGGTCTCACCCCCGTTAAACCCCTCAAATACGTCCACATCGCAAAGTTCTCGCACGTACTCGCTGGTGATGCGGCGAGTCTCCCCGCGGACTCGTCTGCCATAATTAACGACAAACAACCAAGGTTACACCACTGCCTAGTGTTGGGATGAGAGAGCGAATTCGGCTTGCGGTTAAGATTCGTGATAAAGTTTAGTTATAGTGAAGTTAAGAAACAACGAATATTTCTTGGTGTACAAGATAAACAATTATAAAGTTTAAATACTTAAAACCGACCTTAAAACCCCAATCGTGGAGTCTATGCCGTTGTTTAACCCGTTTACTGTGTAGTTCAGTAGCCCGATCACGAAAAACTAATGTAAATGTAAATGTATTCGAGTTCGCTGCGCACTGATGACGTTTGGTTGATATTTCATGCAAATTTCATAGACGCGCATCGAGTTCGAATACATTTACGGTTGTCAGAAATTTTCCTGCTCAGGCCGCTGTACTCCTACATCAATATATTCATGACCGTATTAATATATGGGACCCATGGAGTGTCAGTTTTGAAGTTTGTTAAAATACTAGTATCTACTAAACCACATAACATACATGTATATAATAAACCAAGTACTGTTTATATTATTAGGTTCTTAACTTTTCTTTCTACCTGCCTTATCCCACCTTAATGTGGGGTCGGCGCAACACACTTTTTCAAGGATGTTGCAGAGAGGATTTGGCTTAGTTTTTACGACCGGCCGCCAGCCTGACGTCAACCCTCTATGAGAGATCCAGTCCTGGGCAAATTAAATTAGAAAATTCTCTTTGCCCGACCTGGGAATCGAACCCAGGACCTCCCGATTCACAGCTCATACATGCTGCCACTAGACCAAAGCGGCGAATATTAAGTAAAACAGCAGGAAGAAATAAACGCGCTGACACTTTGCGAATAATCAAACTTATTTATTTTACAATAAGGCAAACGGACAGAGTTTCCACTTAGGCTAATGCACACAACAGAATGAATGTCCAAAATGAGCGCACCGGGTATTTATACCCTTTCGGCATGACAGTTTGACGGGACGTCACAACGTTCACTTATTTTTATACTTCTACCCTTTACATTTGCCAGTCGGTTGTGACGTCACGACAACCATAGATTTAATTAGAGGCTTGGTAGACAGGGCCAGCACGGCATGTGGCATGGCCGCATGCGGCATGGCGTAACATAAGACATTCCTGTAACTTTTTAACAAATATCTAAAGTTACAAGTCAAGCAACCAAATTTTTTTCTATTCCAAAAATGCGACAGAAATATGCTCAGAGAAATAAAGCTCAAATATAAACCTAAGTACGTATGATTGTCCGAAACCCGAATTAAAACGGACTCTAGCACAGCACTAATTGCCTGACCAAAGACTCCCGAGGGCTCTTGAATTACCATTAAACACTTGTATGACTAGAGACTGTTGATTTTGTGATTTCCATTGATCTTAATATTTTATTCTAAAAGCGATGACAACGCAATGGCTTAGAAAGAAAGAAAGAAATAAACTTTATTCAGCCAATGTCTCAGGCAACAATAAGTGGGAGAACACAAAAAAAGACAATATGTAATACTAAGAGGTAACATATGTAATAATATGTAATAGCCGGTTGTACTGTGTACTCTCACGCCTGTTATCCCCGAAGGTGTAGGTACATTTAACGCACTCACTTTTCGTAAAGCTTATTTTCGTCTCATGATGTGATAGGGGCGAGTCTATCACTATATCGGACACAAATTCCAGACTCCGGCCTGATACGCGGCAGAAAAAACAATGTCAAATAAAATAATAATAAAAGTAGAGTGGTAGAGCTACGCTGTAGACAGTTACGTCTACAGCACGAATAGGCCGGCTCGATCGGCATGATACCACTGTTTCACAGAAAACTAGCGTAAAATAGCAGCTTGTCATTGCATTTCGTTCGATGAGTGAGATTCCTGGTTGTTCAAATCCCCGACGCCTTCCCAATTCCTATTCCCATCCTTGTCTTGAATGTCTATGGGCGATGGACGTCACTTACCAACAGGTGACCCACCTGCTCGTTTTCCAGTCTCTGCTATAAATAATTTATTTATTTTATTTAAACTTTATATACATGAAATGTATAAAGGCGGACTTAATGCCAAAGGCATTCTCTACCAGTCTACCTGAGGGTGATGCAGAGACGAGACAATGTGGGTGTATATAAATAGACGTAAAGAAAAATATATTTTTAAACATACGGATTAAATACACTACATATAAAACTACATATACAGTTACATACAAATAAAATACCACTACTATATCGTATATATTATAGAACTATATATATAAAATATATACATAAAGTTATACATACATATAGTATGAATATGTTGAAGTTATGATTCTGCAACTCCATCAGCTAACAACATTCGTACTTTCAATTTGAAAGTGAGCCGACTGGTGGACGCCCTGATTTCGAATGGGAGCGCATTCCATAATAGTATTGATTGTACAGCGAAGGAGGAGTGAATAAAATCAGAGTTGTGGGAAGGACACTGAAGAAGAAGATTGCTTGAGGAGCGTAGATTTCTCTCGTGGTTAGATCCCATGTATTGAAAATTGGAAATTAAGTAAGAAGGGGGAGTCGGTGAAGTAAGGATAGAGAAAAGTGTAGTGAGTGCGCGCAGATTTCGGCGCTGACGAATGGGTAACCACTTAAGTTGAGAGCGGTAAGAAGACACATGGTCATACTTACGAAGATTAAAAATAAATCGAATGCAGTTATTAAGAAGACGGTCAAGTTTGTTGAGCAGTACTGCATTCAGATCAAAATAGCACACATCACCATAGTCTAGGATAGGGAAAATTAAGGTCTGCACAAGCATCTTCTTGGTTGTACACGGGAGGAAGTTCTTCAGGCGATAGAGAGCGCGAAGCGTGCCTGTGACCTTTTGACTGACAGAAGTGACTTGTGGTTGCCAGCTCAGTGTGGAGTCTATAATTAGTCCTAGATCTTTTACAGAGGGGTACAGAGAAATAACCGTGCCATTGTACAACACTGGAGGCAGGCTTGAAGTGTCCAGTCTACTGACTAACCGCGAACTACCAACAATGATGGCTTGGCATTTATCTGGATTCACACTCAAACCGAAACGGTCTGACCAGTTTTTGATGTGATCCAGATCCTTGTTTACTTCGGCTATAGCGGCAGCCACATTGTCGACGCCTGCCTGAGCGTAGATTTGAAGGTCATCGGCGTACAGATGATATGCACACTGAAGATTTAGGACAATGGAATTAATAAAGACAGAAAATAATAAAGGAGAAAGTATACCGCCTTGAGGGACACCAGACAGTAGATCACGCCAGCTTGACGAAGCCTCACCAAGACGCACCGACTGTTGGCGACCTTGAAGATAAGTTGAGAACCAATCCAGAGCTTCAGCGGAGATCATTAAGTTGGAAAGGACAGACAGTAGGATATCGTGACTGACGGTATTAAAAGCGTTCGAGAAGTCCACCAAGGTCAGCACAGTGACCTTAGTGTCCTGCATCCCAGTTCTAATATCGTCAGTCACTTTAAGGAGTGCGGAAACGGTGCTGTAACCAGGCCTGAAACCAGATTGCCTCGTGCTTAACAAGCTGTTCATGTGTACAAACCTGGATAGTTGTTTGTGGGCACAGGCCTCGAGCACCTTGGATAGAAAGGGAAGAAGGGATATGGGTCGGAAATGGTTGACAAGGGTTGGGTTAGGAATCTTAGGCAGAGGAATAACAAGGGCTTTTCGCCAGGTGGACGGAAATACCCCAGTGCTGAAGGAGAAGTTGATGATGTGGGTGATAGCGGGTATAATAGAATCCAGGATAGCAACAAGCATGCGGCGACTAATATTGTCGCAGCCTGTTGCGTTGGACTTTATTGAAAGGATAGTCTTTTTGACCTCCGCCGTCTCGACTGGAGAAAAGTGAAAAGTGTTAATATTAGGATGAGGAAGACCAGCCAAGAAATTCAGGGTATGACATTTGGTTTGGTGATCAAGCGAGACAGGAATTGTGAAGTGATTGTTGATATCATCCAAACCAATGTTACCCTGGAAGTCTAGCAGACTCTTCCTACCAATGCCGAGGGTCCCAAGGAACTTCCACACATTGGCAGAAGAAGAGGAAACGATGTTATCGAGAATGTGACGGCGTTTTGCATTGCGTATCATCTGAGTACACCGATTCCTAGCAGTCTTGTACAAGGCCCAGTTATCCTCGGTACGATCCTTTTTATATTTACGAAAGGCTCGATTTCTACGCCTCATCGCCATCCGAACCCCCTTCGTTAACCAAGGCGCAGGTGAACGTTTAGGTTTAACTTCTCTGACGGGAGCATGAACGTCATACAGTGAGAGGACATTATTATTAAATATTTTAACTTTTTCATCGACTGTAGTGGCTACCGCCAGTTGTCCCCAATCAATAGCTGCAGCGTCCTTGAGCAGCTTGTCCACATCCATGCGTGCAAAGCAACGCCTATGCAGAACCTTAGGTGGTGACTTGAAGGGTTTAAGGGCGTAGGATAGGAAAATGAGGTCGTGGTGGGAAAAACCAGGGGCAAGATATTGCCCATGACTGTGGACAAGGGAGATATTGGAAATGAGGATTAAGTCGAGCCAGGTATCGTTACCATCAGCGTTACGATGAGTTGCTTTCAGAGGCAGAACGTGTAAACTGGCCGACTCAATTATATTAAGGAGTTTATGGGAACGAGGGGAATGAGGGACAAGGAGATTGGTATTGAAGTCGCCCATGATGATGTGGTGTTCATATTCTGACCCTAGAGATTCCAGAATCATTTCGAGACTGGAGAAGTAGTCGATAGAGGGAGGACAATAGACAACACCAAGTATGGTTTTAGCTCCCTTGACCCAAACCTCGAGAAAAATATATTCAGCAGAAGCTAAGCAAGAAGCAGAAGATGAAGCAATTATTTTATAGGAAAAGTCGCTACGAAGATAGATAGCGACTCCACCCCCTCTCCTGTCAACTCGGTCGTTCCGGATCAGAATAAAACCAGGGAGGGGATAAGTAGCAGAAAGAAGATGAGGCTTGAGCCAACTCTCGGAAATCAGGACGGCATGAACATTAACGTCAGTGAATGAATCCAGCAGGTCACTATAGTGACTGGGGATGCTCTGGGCATTGATGTGACACACGTTAAATGCGCGACGAGCGTCCGCATTGAAAGCCTGCCTTAACATGTCCCCGAGCCCATCAGTCACCGAACAGAAGCTGTTGTCGCTAGAAAAAGTAGAAGATTCGTTCGCAGAATGAAAAGAATCATCATCAGAATATATCATACTTATACAAATATGTTAAATATATAACTATAGTTATAAATATTTAAATAGAAATAGATTATTATAAGACTAAATACTAAGTGTCTGGATGCTGGTAGTAGTGCAACTAAACGCACTCTGCACCACCCGCCAGCAGACTTCATACTTTACACCATTAAAGCTTTACACTCATGACAAAAAACAAAATATTATAAAGAAATTCAAAGACAATATAGACGTGAAAAAATACATAATCCACCTTACGTTTCGGAACACACTTCTTAACAGTGTTACAACAAAAATATCAAATCAAATAACAATGATTACATATAAATTGTTGCGAACTGCGGGTAGATACGAAATAAAATTGTTTTGTTGTCATAGTGCTAACAAAAAGCAAGTTGTTATTCTAAAGTGGTGTGAAGACACTAAAAAAGAAATAAAATAATTAAGTACATTAATTTTTTTTTTTTTGTAAATTTTCCCTTTCGGGAAGGCAAAGGGATCTAGCCCATACAGCCTCGTCTTAAGTGCTTTTTATTTCTTTATTTGCTTATATCTAATTTTTCACAAGTGCAATGAAATCGGATGTGTTCGATTTCAAGGCCCTGCTGAAGTTTTGGCGTTAAATCCTTCCAGTTTGATGCTCTTCAGACGATTTTCTCGCAGCAGAGGAGTCGAACATGGTCGACCCATCCACCCGACAAAAAGCGTCCAAAATCACTTATTTCAAAGCTTCCACATACTGTCCATCTTCGTTGATGTTTATTGCTTAGATTCACATCACATTTAAACGACAAGCACAACTTTAGACTATAGTCCGATTGCTAATTAAACGGAGTAAACTGACAGATCGAAATGTCACTTTCCAAAATAATGTTGCTTACTTTCAAAACATAGTGATTGATCTAGATCGATTTTTGTCATTCAAAGATACAATAACTCAGCACTACTTTGCATAATTAGAATTTTGTTGCGTATTTTTAGAAATTTCAGCTTAACTCATCAACTAAAAGACTGTGTCAATAAGTTAACGTAAAGAATCACAACAGATACGCGAAATGATAACAATGAAAATTACAAATATTACTTTTAATTTTTGAGAAAAATTACGCTCAGGACATTCATAGCTTTTGTAAGTTTTATTGATAATGAACCATGACTATAATTCCAGTAGACATGCCATAACTTAGCATGAAGTAATTTACTATGACTATAATTCAATAGACATGCAGTACTAATAACACATTAGGCAGGAATTACGACTTTAAGTTGGACTTTAGAAAATGAAAGATTGAAATAGTTCACTGAATTGATATGTTTAAATAATCTTGATCTTTTTACCGCAGCATTATTTAAATTTCATAAAAAAGTGGCAACATCTGAAATGTCAGATTACTCCGTTTAATTAGCAATCCTACTATAGAATATGAAATCATTAAAACAAGCGACCACCCGCACCGTCAGAATTCCCGCCAAAACTCCTTAAGTACATTAAACATAAAGGTAGTCATTAGTTCCGAAACAGTTAACGATGTCAAAGAAAATTTAGCAAGAAACCCGAGTATCACTGCTTACGTGATTTGGGTTTTGATGTCGATTGTTCTGCAGAGCTCCCGCCGCTACAAGACAAGGATGAGGATGGAACTGGTGGTTTGGGATACTTCCCAATTAACGTGTCGAGTTCGTTAGCAGTTGTAATTTTCATACGTCCATCTCCCACCTTAATGTTTATGACACCGTCCTGAGTCCAACAAGTCCGCATACCGAAGTGCTGCCGTGCCCGGGCAAAAATCTGCTGTCTGTATCTCGTCAGGAACTCCTTTACCGAGATGGATGCGCCCTTCAACTTCGCTTTGGCTTTCCAGACAGAAGATCGATCCGCAAGTTCCGTAAACCTAACCAGGATAGGCCTGTGGTGATCACTCCTGGGAGCGCCAATCCTGTGGCACACTGTGAGATTTGCAGCCGAAATATTCTTCAGTGCGAGTGTGTTGTTGATAACACTTATAACTGCTGCGCAACAATCTTCTTTTGGCTTCTCCTCAACACCAAGGCACAGAATCGCCTTACGTCGGTGTCGAGTCTCCATGGCGTCAATTGTTTGGGTACATTCTGCAATTTGTTGTCGCAGCAGACGAAGCATATTGAACATCAGTTCCCTGAAAGTTCGGAACTCTTCGGCTACCCGCGCAACGGTATCCTTAGCCGGTCCTCCAGTTTGCAGTTGTGCCTCAATTTCAGACATCCTTTTGGAGAAAGACTCTTCGAGTTTTTTTTGTGTGCTCTGAATATCGAGAAGTTGTGCCATTGATGTACTTTAGATACTTGCAGAAGAGAGATAATGTGAAGTGAAGTGTTGAAGTGCTGGCAGGTGGTGTGTTCAGTTTATTCTACATACAGTGGTACTAACACTTATACCTTATATTGTACCTGTGCTGATCCGGAAAACTGCCTATACGTGCAATTGTATGTAAATATTCAGAAATATATATATTTCTTAGAAATTACGTGTTGTCTGAATCACACCCACACAAAAAAAAAAAAAAAAAAAAAAAACACAAGTTTAAAAACTTAACAGACCGACTTCAAATCCGACCATGACTAAATTTATATGGGACCACCCTTGAAATAAGCTCTATCGAATACAAAAAGGACTTTGAAAATCGATCCACATTTGGCGGAGATATCGCGTAACATACATAGAAAAAAATACAGACGAATTGAGGACCTCCTCCTTTTTGGAAGTCGGTCGAAAATATCGACGAATTGACGACCTCCTCCTTTTTGTTTGGAAGTTGGTCGAAAGTGAAAAGTGATGATTACATGCTCTTGTTTGCAACTGCAACTAAGAGTAAAAATCTCTATAATATAACCACGGACGTAAAAAAAGATGGACAGATCGCTAGGAACATTGAAAGTGAAGCAAGGTTTTCGGCCCATGCTATCTATCGACACATAATGGCATGTGTGTGTACGTAGGGCACTTTTGTACAGACGCGTTTGTGTGCATGGTTTCTGTATGGCGTCAGTTAACTATAGTCGAGATGGTGTCTTTTTTCTTTACGCCCCTGAATATAACACCGCTACGCCATAGCGAAAGTCACACACTAATGTAATTGTAAATGGGACACCGTACTTTCCTGAGACGATTTTTACGCAAGCAAAGCGGCGAGAAACCTACTAGTTAATAACTATTATGGCTAAAAATTTATTGCCCTCGCGTCGTTATACACTTCTGGGCAAACACCGACAATTATTAAGCGAAGTGAAAATGCAGGGTAATGGAAATTAATTTTTATTCGGTCCCGGAGCGGCGTGCCACGCCTGGAGTGTTGCCAGCGACGGGAATTTCTCAATTTTTAATTGTCCCGCCAACTGGGTTCGCTTAATTCCAGTTTCGTTTGTTTGCCTGGAAATTATGGGCAAATGGAAGGTAACTTGTAGTTCAGTTGGTGAGGTTTTAATCGTTAAAAATGGGTTTGATGTCGTAGGTTTAGGGTTAACGTCAGGCAGGCAGCCGGTTGTAAAAACTATGCCAAATTCTTTCTGCAACATGCTTGAAAAGGTGTGTTGCGCCAACCCCACATTAAAATGGGATAAGGGCAAGTAGAAAGAAAGATGTCGTAAGTTTAATTATGACGGACATATGAGCCGAATTTTGATACATTTTTTTATCCACTTTTTATAGAACAGTCTCAATCGCCAATAGTATAGTATAGAGGTAGAATAACTAGGTATGTACAATAATGAACAAATATAACAGGGGAGTGACGCCTGATGCTCGATTGTATTGTGATTTCGATTTGGTTTCATTTATTGAATTAAAATTCCACCGAAATCGACTTTTAAAGTGTGCTAATGTTGCATAATATTCGAGAACTTGTCATTTGGTAATTTTTTACGTAACATTAATGCACTTTTTAACTGGATTTCGGTGGAATTTTAAGTCAGTCAATGAAGCCGAATCGAATTCAAGTTCGAATCGAACGTCAGGAGTCACCGTCCTGTTTTGAATTATTACCACCGGCTGCTTAACCCCCCTTTGGGGAAACCAGGAATTCAAAATGTAATGTATACTGCATAAGATATAATGTTATTTAGATACCCGATAAACATCAATATTTTCATTCCAAATAATTGCGAATAATTAAACATTAATTGTAATATATAAATTGACGCCATCTACCGTAACTTGGTTGAACTACGTGCAAATTTAATTAAATCGTATACGACTATACTAATACAACAACTAGTTCCTACAAGTAACACTAGATGGCACACCTAGGGGGCATGCGAGAAAAATGTAACTATGTACTTTAACCAAATTTTTTTAACAATTTTTATTTCACCACTTTGTCAGGATCATTGATAATCTTTGAGCTAAACCGCAGATCGACAGACGGACAGACAAGGTGAGAACTGAGACTATAAGGGCTCTATTTTTGCCATTCCGTTTAGGAACCCTAAAAATCACGAATTCTTAACCAGTTTCACCCACAGAGTTAAACGATCCAAGTAATTTGGTATGTAAATAAAATAAACGAAAATTGATTGGTTCCAGTAATTGAAGTCAATTTATACAATTTAAATACTTACATAAATATGTGAAAGTGCGTCTTTACTTAACAAGTATCGAAAACCTTATAAAAATGTACTTGAATCTCCACGCAACTATTTAGATGTTGTTTGTGGCGTCGCATCATCAGTTATATGATGCTACTTGAGTCTTGGAATCCAACTTCTAGCTGTCCCAGTGTCCCCGGATGGTTTCCCTCTCTCCCGGGCATTATTGCGCTGGGCCGTAAGATTGGCGACTCCGACATAACCGTCACATCTCCCCCAGGCGTGACAGCAGTGGTAAAACACTTTTCCACGCGATAACAAAAAAAGCTAGCCCACGGGAACCTACTACAGTTGGAGTAAGGAGCTATCCTTTATCGCAATTTGGGTCATACACTTGGACGTATATAAGGAAGGGTGTTTAGGGGTCTGCACAACCCCCTTAGCCCACGGCAAGAGTCGGCAACCATTTATGGTAACCACAGTTTTCAGATGTCATTAAAGAACTCGGAGGCTGTGCAGAATAGAAAGAAAGAAAGAAATCAATTTTATTTGTCCATAAATACAAGGCACAAGAACAATTTTATATAAGGTAATATACTTTGAAATTAAACTATTTTTACGGATTATATCACGATTTGGTTTTAACAGAGAACAACATACCGTTGGCATATGCAGAATTACTAAAACACTGCCTTACATCTGGCTACATGTTGTGGAATAATCAATTCTACGTACAAACGGAAGGCGTGGCTATGGGCTCACCTGTATCTCCAGTGGTCGCCGATATTTTCATGGAGGACTTTGAGGAGACAGCTCTTAGCTCAGCCCCTGTCTCACCAAGGTTTTACAAGCGGTACGTAGATGATACTTTCACAATTTTACCATCTGACCAAGTAACTGCATTTTTAAATCACCTTAACTCCATCAACAACAAAATTCAATTCACTATGGAGTTAGAACAAAACAAATCTCTTGCTTTCTTAGATGTTTTAGTTATCCGTAATCCCGATCAGTCATTAAGTCACACTGTGTATAGAAAAAAGACCCATACAGATAAATACCTGAATGGCGAATCTCACCACCACCGGAAACAGTTAGCTACCGTGAGTAAATCTTTGTTTCAGAGAGCACAAGGAATCTGTGATGAGGAACACCTAGCCGCTGAGCTGCATCATGTCAAGCAAGTACTGCGAGACAACAAGCTCCAAATCCCACGGCGCCGTCACAGAAACCGAGTGAAACCAGCCACAGTTGAACGCGTCCCGGTTGTATTACCATATGTTAGAGGAGTCACCGACAAAATTGGCTATGTACTAAAGCGTGCTTCCATCAAAACTTATTTCAAGCCGCCCAAGAAGATTAGTCAATTTTTACCATCAGTAAAGTGCCATATACCTCTACAAGAACCAGGCGTGTATAAAATAGATTGCGACTGTGGTCTCTCTTATATAGGTCAAACCAAACGAAACATAGGGACCCGCGTAAAAGAACATATAGCTGACGTGAAACACCGACGCTCCACGAAGTCTGCAGTTGCTGAACATTCAGAGGAAGGCTCAAAACATTACCTCAGATTCGATAAACCACAAATCCTTGCCAAAGAACACCGATTCCTACCTAGGATGATACGCGAGGCTATTGAAATTAAAAAACACCCTAATTTCAATAGAGAAGATGGTTGGAAGCTTGCACAAACCTGGGACCCAATCATACATTTAATTAAATCAGAATCCAAAAGACCAACTGCCAGACCTCAAGACACCGTGAGCTCATACTGCGTAAATCGGATCGCAAATAACTAACTTTTTAAATTTAAAATTGTATAATTTTAAAATGAAGGTAGATATTGTAATATTAACATTTTGGACAAATGACACCTTAGTCTGACCCGTGACCACGAAGGCTGCAAAGCTTTCGAAACGTCGGGCATAAAAATTAAAACCAAATCGTGATATAATCCGTAAAAATAGTTTAATTTCAATGAATAACATTCACGTAAACCTAAGAAATCATTAGGTAATATACTTGGTATATTCATCATCATTATCATCCACAGCCCATCTCATCCCACTGCTGGGTATAGGCCTCTCTTATTAAATTAAATAAATAAATTACGGTATAGTCGGTTACTCTCCCATTTGAAAGCTATAGATACAGCTATAGCTATAGCAAGCTATAATTGCAAAAAGCGAGATTAATGGTCAACGCTTACGGAAACTTGAGCTATTTTGTTTGATAGTATCAAAAGCGACGCTTTATTAACTGAATCGGTTTGATCACCTTTTCAGAAACCGGAGCAATTCTCGATATTGTAACATTGCAACCGACAAGTCAAAACCAAGTGTGTTATTATTACTGTAATAATAATGAATTGTTCCAGTGACGCGGTCGATGGTCGACCTATTAACCCAGCCGCCTGTCCACAACATTTGGCACTGTAGCGGCCTATAGTGCTACTTATAGAATATGTGAGTCTTAGGTGTTTGGTGAAATGACTACGCTCGAGTGAAGATAACTGTATATATTTATTTAATGAAAATATTAAATTAAAACAATTGAGTACGCGTGTACACTCGTGTCGCGTCGAACCTAAGACTGTCGTGGCACGACGCAGCGCCCACGACGTCCCGACACATTGCGCGTTGTCAGCATTAAGCACCTACACTATTCCCCCCTTTAAGAAAAAATAGAATATAAAGCTAGAAATCAACAATCAGAAAGTAATAATTATATAAAAATAACACATGTACTTAACAGTTTATAGTCATCCTATTCTTTGTTTACAAAACTTGTTGCTTGAACTGCTGACACGCTTGAGATTAGTTATAAACAAAACATGTCTGTGCTTACAAATTCTAATTACATAAACAAAAGTTGCGAGTACGGTGAATTTAATACTTATACAAACACTGTTACAGGATACAAATATTATTATACGTATTATAAATTAAATATTTAAATTAACAGTTAAACATCCTGTTGCTTCGTCAAAGCTTATAGTTGCACAGTAATAAAGATTGGAAAACAAAGTATCAAATTGAGTTGATTATATTTTGCCTAACACATTATTTTAATTAATTAAACATGGCATTATGTATGTTCACGCCTGTACCTTTACAAAAGAGGTAGGCAAAGATGTATAAGGAGTACAGAAGTATTATAGGTATGGTGTAATCCTAACAATTTAACAATACACAAAAACATAATATAATAAGACATTTTAAGGTGTAGGTACTACAATATTACATATGTATTATAAATATAGTTACAAGTTAAACCTGACGGTTGGTCTAATAATACGTCCGCTTCTACTTGTTCTTATGTTTACGTTCTTATCACTAGTTTTGGATATTGTGGCAGGTTTTTTATTAACGCTTGATTCATTTTTAAGTAATGTACATCTAGTAGTCCTACTGTGTTCAATATGATCATCAAATTGTTCATTAAGTAAGTATGCCGGTTTAAGTCTATCAATAGATATGTTGACTTTTCTATTAGGCAATTGAATAATGAATGTTTTGCATTTTCTTTCTACGACACGGTATGGACCATCGTACGGAGGTGTAAGGGGTTTGCGTACCGCATCGTTGCGAATAAATACATATTCGCACGTTTTAAGATCATTGTGAATAAATAGGGTACGTGAGTCTCGCAAAGTGTGTGGTACTGGCCTCAGTTTACTTAAATTACTCCTCAACTTGTTAAGAAAAATGTTGTCATCACAACTTCGTGTGTCGGAGACATTATAGAAATCTCCAGGCAATCGAAGTGTTTGTCCATAAACATACTCTGCGGGACTAACGCCATTGTCGTTTCTGCTCACTGCGCGTAATCCTAGCAACACTGTAGGTAGCTCATCACACCAAGAAGAGTTATTAATGAGTCGCGCTGTTAGTGCTGATTTCATTGACCTATGCCAGCGCTCTACAATACCATTAGATTGAGGATGGTATGGTGTAGTACGCGATTTTTTAATACCCATACATTTCATTAATTGTGTAAATAATGAACTTTCGAACTGACGACCTTGATCACTAGTTAATTTTTCGGGAGTTCCGAATCTAGTTATCCACGTTTCGTAAAAAACTTTAGCTACTGCCTCAGCTGTGACCTCTTTTACTGGAATGGCTTCCGGCCAACGGGTACTGCGGTCGATCATCGTTACACAATACTTGTAACCTTCCTGTGATATTGGTAAGGGTCCTACTATATCGATATGGACATGTTCAAAGCGATTCGCATCTGAGAATTCTTGCAAATTAGATACAGTGTGCCTACTAACTTTCGATTTCTGACATTGTATACACGACTTAGTCCATCGTCCTACATCTCGATTTAAACCAGGCCAAAAGAATCGTTGTGCGACTAATTTACGCGTTGCTCGAATTCCGGGATGGCTAAAGTTATGTATTGAATTAAATGCCAATTTTCTGAAGGGTTCCGTCAAATACGGTCTGAAGGCATTAGATGAATTTTCACCATATAGTGATACTTTAGAAAATGGTATGAAACACTTTTTTAAACTAAAGTTATTACTATTTGTTTCGTCTAATAATTGCCTAAGCTCTACGTCGGTTTCTTGAGCTTGCGCTAATTCAGAGAAATCAAGTGCAGTCGGACAGTGTATGGTTTCAATACGCGATAACGCGTCCGCTGCTATATTTCTGTTGCCTTCAATATACCTAATATCTGTCGTAAATTCGCTAATAAATAATAATTGTCTCGTGCGTTTAGGAGTTTCACAATCGCTTTTAACTTTGTTGAATGCGTAAATTAGCGGTTTGTGGTCCGTAAAAATCGTTAAGTTATTTCCTTCAAAAAGATAACGAAAATGTTTAATGGCCATATAAATCGCTAATAATTCTCTGTCATAAGTTGAATACTTTTGTTGCGCTTTGGTAAATTTTCTAGAGAAATATCCCAGAGGCTGCCAAGAGTTGTTAATTCTTTGTTGCAATATTGCTCCTGCGCAGGTCTCAGACGCATCGGTCATGAGAGCTAAGGGAGCGTTAGTTACTGGATGTGACAATAAGGCTGCATTTTTTAAGCTAGTTTTACATTGTTCAAACGCCTTAATCGCTTCATCATCCCATTGTACGACTGTTTTATCTTTGCGCTTAGAACCTTTTAAGAATTCATTTAATCTTGCCTGATGACTGGCAGCGTTTGGTATACTCGCTCTATAGAAGTTGACCATGCCTAAAAAGCGTCGTAGCTGGTCTACGGTCTGCGGTCGAGGGTATTCGATTATAGCCTTGACCTTATGGTCGAGGGGTAGAATGCCGTCGGTTGAGACTTTGTATCCTAAAAATTCAATGTTAGGTTTACAAAATTCACATTTAGCGATATTTATGGTTATACCAAATTGTTTGAATCTCTCAAAAACCTTGCGTAAATGTATTTTATTTTCTTCCACAGTATCGCTCGCTATGATGATGTCGTCTACGAAACTAAATAAAAAATCTAAGCCCTGTAAGACTTCATTGTTCATGTAACGTTGGAATGTTTGACTCGCGTTTCGTAAACCGAAGGTCATACGCGGAAATTCAAACAAACCAAATGGCGTGATTATTGCCGTTTTTTCTATATCTTCGCTGGCAACTCGAATGTGATGGTACGATTTATTTATATCAAGTTTCGAAAATATTTTCTTACCTGCTAGTATATAAGTGAAGTCATGCAGGCGTGGTACTGGGTATCGGTCCGGCTTGGTGATTGCATTTAGCCGCCGATAGTCTCCACATGGTCGAATGTCGCCGTTTTTCTTGGCAACCACGTGCAGTGGACTAGCCCATGCACTATTTGATGGCCTGCATATTCCCATCTCTAGCATTAACTTAAATTCCTCCTTCACTTTGTGATACCTGTTGGGAGGAAGAGGTCTGGCGCGTGCATGCACAGGTGTACCTGTCGTTTCAATACGGTGTACAGTTACGTTATTATCGTTATCCGAGTCACTATCTCTAAATGGTATCGGTTTTGTAATATCCGAATATTCGGATAATAACTCATACAAGGGATGCTTGCTATCTACAGTGTTGATAGATGGTTCCCTATGTGATATTACATTACCAAGCGTTAATAAATTTGTCTGCCTATCTATCAATTTTTGTGCACTTAAATCTACTAATAACTTATGATAATGAAGAAAATCTGCGCCTAAAATAGGTTGTTTCACATTTGCTATTATAAATGTCCATTTGAATGGTCTCCTTAGTCTAAAATTTAATGCTAAGTTTTTTGTACCATAGGTATGAATTTCAGATCCATTCGCTGCATATAATTTATATTTGGAGCATTGACTTAAAGATTTTTGACGTTTCGTTGCGGGTAAAACTGAGACGTTAGCTCCAGTGTCTACTAAAAATTGCATACCAGAATTAAGATCCGTGATGCACAGGCGGTGGCTAGATGCGTCGGTGCAGTTTCCCGCCGTATCCTGCACCTGTTTTAGTTTTCCGCGGTCCTCGTTTCTACGTTTGCCGTTTCTGGTTTCCAGTTACATGGCTTTAAACATTTGTTGGCTTTTATCCCGAAGCGAAAATGATAATAACACAGCCAGTCTGCATTTTGATAATTGCGCCTTTGCCTATCAGTAGAAGTAGTATTACTTCGGTGCCGATGTAGCGATTGACTGCGAGATCGCCGTTTGTAGAGTTGCTTCCCATACTGTCTGCCTCTGCTCATCTCGTCAATCTTCATGGAGAGCTTCGCTATCTGCGCTACTAGTAGTTCGGTGCTGGATTGTGAGCTTGAAGGAATTTGCGCGAGTAGTTCTGCTTGATCGTAGCTCATTTTGCGTATCACTATGCACTATTGTTCGAAGTTGACACAATATAAAAGTCTTAAATACGTAAGTCACTTCAAAATAATACTTTCGACGGAGAGTCACCAAATGTTCTTACAACTCGGATCACGTCGGTGTCACCAATATGTAGCGGCCTATAGTGCTACTTATAGAATATGTGAGTCTTAGGTGTTTGGTGAAATGACTACGCTCGAGTGAAGATAACTGTATATATTTATTTAATGAAAATATTAAATTAAAACAATTGAGTACGCGTGTACACTCGTGTCGCGTCGAACCTAAGACTGTCGTGGCACGACGCAGCGCCCACGACGTCCCGACACATTGCGCGTTGTCAGCATTAAGCACCTACAGCACTAATTAAAAAAAATATATTAGCCCTGTAATATTACTGTCCCACTGCTGAGCCCGTGCCTCCTCTACTAATGAAAAGGGCCTTAGTCTACCACGCTAGCCTAATAAGGGTTGGTAGACTTCACATATCGAAATTCTTGACTTGGCACTATTTATTTATACTTTTCGTCTGTATTTTTTTTATGTATGTTACGCGATATCTCCGCCAAATGTGGACCGATATTCAAAATTATGTTTGTGTTCGATAGAGCTTATTTCAAGGGTAGTCCCATATAAATCATGGTCACGATTGGTAAGTTGGAAGTCGG
Organism: Clanis bilineata; assembly: GCA_036417725.1. Classification (NCBI taxonomy): domain Eukaryota; kingdom Metazoa; phylum Arthropoda; class Insecta; order Lepidoptera; family Sphingidae; genus Clanis; species Clanis bilineata. The sequence continues at coordinate 829,918 of CM071155.1, read as the reverse complement.
TCAGTTAAGTTTTTAAACTTGTGATTATTTATATCTATATTCTATACTAACTCATAGGTACCTACTTAATATTTTTATTTATTCGAAAGTAATGCTGTCTGATTTTATTTTCAGTCGCAGCCCGGAGTCAGGAATTTATGCTCGATTGCCTATGATGCCCTATGCCTCGCCCCCTGTGACACCTGGAACGGAACTGAGCTTGGCGAAATGTAGATGTTCTAGTTCGCTAGAGCGCCTCTGTCTACCCCTTCGGGAATACGGGCTTGAGCTTTTCTATGTATTTATGCTAGTCCTAGCCTAGCTGCCTGCCTGGCCTGCTAGGTAATATTTGTATATATTTGAAAGCACTTTCGTTTGTTTCGTTCAACCACTGCACCGATTTTGATTTAGAATTTGGTATTAACAAAGCTTGACTTTAGAGGTGTTTATAGGGATTGAACGTTTTAAAGGAGCCACTTCTTCAGTATCCACACAGGCGGAGCCCCATGCAAAAGAACGAATTAGCTTCGCCGGTTCAGCGACCAAAAGTAGTTCTGGGTTCCGAAACGAGATTTCCCCAGCTGGTCTTTGACCAAATAAAAAGAACATAAAAAGGAAAATGATCCTACAAAAAAGAGATACTAAATAAGTTTGAATCTTTTGTTTGTGTTCTGTGTGCATTCATAAGTGTCTGAGCGTACTTGCAGGTGATTCGATCTCCAAAACAAAATGTGTGTGATTCGTAAATATTTTTAAATGAGGGTGTTGTGAGACCGAAAGACCGCTTCTGCAGTTTCTGTAAGTGTTTGTTATATTTTTATTGAACATCCCTCACCCGTTACATCACAAAAATTATATCATGATGAATAATACTGAATTTAATGACACATTATCGTTACTGCTTGCCGGATGCTGACTAATCGCCATTCGCTTGAACATAACAGCCACATTATACTTTACATTGTTAAAGTATGTGAAGCAAAAAATTTAATTCGTATGCGGTCATAAAATCATACTGTAATAAGATTTAAAGCAACAAAAACGACACGCTAACACGGTTCTTAGAACGTAAAGCCGCGATCACAAATTGCTTATTTTAAGTCCAAATACTAAACGTACCGTACTTTTCAAACAAACTTACCTACAACGACTAAACGTTAGTTTAGGATGAATTCAGATTATTAAGGTCATATAATTCTAATCACAACTAAAATGGAGTTATAAAATAGCGTCTAGTTCTTATATGTTGTAACTTGTACGTCGTCTTGTACGGTGTTTTTATAGGAGACATGCAAATGAGCAGGTGGGTAACCTAACGATAAGTGATCACCACCGCCCATAGACACCCGTGCTCATAAAGAATAATGGTTCCATTCCATGCCATCCATAAAGGAGGAGAACAGGGATTGCGAAGGAGAAGGGGAAAATGGGCCACCGGAATATTCACTTTTCGTCGGTTTTCTGTAAGACACTAGTATTAAACCGACTGTGGTGCTCAGCGTTGGACGTCTACCTACAAGGTGGACCGACGACCTGATAAAGGTCGCAGAAAGTCGCTGGATACAGGCCGCTTCCAAAAGGTCGATCTGGAAATCTTTGGGGGAGGCCTATGTCCAGCATTGGACCGTGGACGTTCTGTGGCTGATGATGATGAAATACTGCGGTGTAACTAGTTGTGTTCCCAGTAAATACATAGGTCGTCTCGACCAAGACAGTCCCAATACCTGGCCAAGAATCAGATTTAATACTGATTAAATTATCCTGTTTTACTAACAATAGAACCATGAATTTGTTGCGTTTTTGCTGTTAGAGCGTGCTTGTGACCACGACTTTAAACTTCACAAAAACTGTTGCCGACATCTGCCGCGCGTAACATCCAATGGCCGACCTTTCGCGAGTACGCCGGACCAGTTGCCGACGCGCGCGCATCTCGCCGGACGTTACATACCGGTTCCGTTTCCGTTATAATAAAAACAAGTGAAATTACACACTCGCAAATCCCACCAACTTTGTCAATTGATGTTCAATTGTTGATGATTATTAAAAATTTTATTGAAAGAATGAATCTGCGAATCATCTAATTCAAAAGTGCAAAGAATGTAAAAACAAACGGTGCGCTGTAACGTGCACAGATAAAAACTTAGGTTTAATAAAATGTTTGTGAATCTATATCATCTGTATGAGAGGATTGTTTTCATTTTGTAATTATTGTTAAGAAAGATAAGAGTGTTATAATGTATGAACTAATATGGATTTTCTGTTTGTATGCAACTCCAGTTGCATCTACTTTAAACGTCAGTTTTGCGGTGCAAAATATTATAAGGTTGGTACACAAACACTCCCTATTAGAGGATTGCGGACAAAATATTATTAGGCATCCCTTAATACTTACCATTCCTGTGATCCTTGCCGAAGGGAGATGAAAGATCTACGTTGATGTAGCTCAGTTGAGAGTGGTACAGACAGTCGAGACGTTTGTTGGAGGTTCGAACCAACTCCTAGATGCACCTATATCTTTCATCTTTCCTGTATGTATTTTTCTTCCTTCGGTGAAGGAAAACATCGTAAGAAAGCCTTTTTATAAATAATAGTAATAAAATAAATAAATACACCCAGTCACACACATAGTCCTGACCCCACACTAGGTGTAGGCTGTATCATGGGTATCAGAAACTAACGAGAGACTTTCGGTCTCACAACACCCAGACCCGAAACAAATATCTATGGGCTAAACAGACATTTGTCTCGCTGCGGGAATCAAGCCCGCGACCTCACATTTCACAACCGGCTACTCGCCCGCTGTTCCACGGACGCTGTCTGAGAATACTCCCCAAGAATCTTGAGAGTATCTACCTATATATAAAGTCTACCAAAACGCATTAGTCCAGCGTAGTGGATTAAGATCTAACCCATCTCATTAGTTAGGAGTATTAAAAGGTACAAGCCTACAACCCTTCACAGCCTCCATGGTGCAGTGGGCGAGTAACTGTAAAACGAGAGGACGCGGGTTCAAATCCCACATCGAGACAAATGTTTCTCATATATATTAGTTTCCGGTTTCTGGTACCGACGATACAGGTTAAACCAAGTGTGGGGTCAGGACTATGTTAGTGACTGTTAGGCATATACCTATTTAGGTTTATTCTTAATCTCCGGATCCCGTCACGGTGTCTTTGCGTAGAAAATATCTCCAAAGGCTCGTTCATCAAATAGAAGGGTTTAAAAGAAAATCTATATACAGCCCCTAGTTTATATAAGATTTTCTTTATCTACCAAACTTTCTTTAAATACGAAATTAAGTCATGGCGATTGAAAACTGCAAGAAGAAAAAGAAAAGGAAACTTTGTGCTAATTTTCATAAATTGACAATATTTTTTATTTTTCTGTGACGCTTCAATAGTGAGTGACTAGACCATCGAAGCGATGCTCAACTATCAATTAGGATATTTATAAACGAACTCGCTTGCAGTTTACACGCGATGGAATGTACGGAATCCAACTAGCAACCGATCCGCGATGAGACATCGCTAAATTAGTCCTAGTTAAGTTATTTAGATTGCCCTTAAGACTGTATGCTCGAGCGTGCTCGGAATTTCTACTACACTACTGGGGGGTTACCACCACCTCTTATAGCAGTATTATTATAGTCTTACTTCGTTTTTTTGTACGGGAATCGGTACAAGTAAGATTATAGTAATATTGCTATAAGAGGTGGTCGCCTCCGTGGTCTTGTGGCAGCATGTATGGGCTGTGGACCGAGAGGTCCTGGTTTCGATTCCCAGGTCGGGCGAAGCAAATTTCCTAATTTAATTTGCCCGGGATTGGATCCCTCATAGGGGTTGACGTCAGGCAGGCGGCCGGTCGTAAAAACTAAGCCAAATCCTCTCTGCAACATGCTTGAAAAAAGTGTGTTGCGCCGACCCCACATTAAGGTGGGATAAGGGCAGGTAGAAAGAAAGAAAGCTATAAGAGGTGGTGGTAATCCCCCTGATGCCGGGTTCACACCAACCGAACGAAGGTGAACGAACGGTCGCGAAGGGCCATCGGCAATAGAGACCGTACGTTCACGCACGTTCGCGAACTTTGTAAGGTGTAGAGTGTGGATGCAACTGCGAAGATTCGTGAACTTGCGGGAACGTGCGGTCCTCATCGTCGATGATTCGATGGCCCATCGCGATAGTTCTTCGTTCGCTTGATGTGTCCGGCATAAGGCAGATGAGCCGACGGCACACTTGATGATAAGTGGTCACCGCCATAGACATCGACAATGTCAAGGGCACAGTTAAGCAGCCTATGGTGGAATAGGGATTAGGTAGAGGATGGGGTATTTGAACATCTGGAAATTTTACTTCCAGTACATAACGCCATAGCAAACTGTCTCGCTTTTTCCTGTAAATCCGGTCTTACCGGTCCATTCATGATGTAAGCAAAATTGTTTACAATATCGCTCTACCACTTACGTGTTATGAGTTATCTTTCTAACATTTGTGTGCCGCCATAAAAATACAAGAGGACTCGCCTAAAATATCTTCCACTTAAATCAGTATCCAAGTAAAAGTATAGTAGCTTGATCCAGAAGCTATTTCAATAAGGGCCCGAACAGGAATCATTTTATCATTCCAATTCATATCGATCTCGCTGCGTTCTGTAGCCCGAGCACGAAAAACTAATGTAAATGTAAACTCGCTACGCACTGATGACATTTGATTAATATTTCATACAAATTTCATAGACGCGCATCGAGCACGAATACATTTACGGTTGTCAGAAATGTTCCTGCTCGGGCTGCAGATGACATTTGGTTATATCTTATATCTATACGAATACTTATATAATACGAATCCCATCAAGTAGATCCGAATTCGACTGTAAATGATTCCTGCTCAGGCCACAGATCTGTCTGAATATATTTGGAAAAAGACTAGGTTCAGCAGTATACGCCCTGTGACTGTACCCTTAGTACGAGTTTTTCTCGACGATAGTTTACAGTTTCTATATACATTTTTTAGTTCGTTGTAGTTTCCGCAAAGTGGCGCTGCTAGTCAAATGAATGGACAAAACTCAAATTATCGGTGATTTCCAGAATCGAGAACTGTCAAAATAAACTCGTACTAGAGAAACAGATGATGATGAGAGCTTGATTATTGTTCCAGCAACCCATGCACGGATAAAAACCACATATTTCTGGCCCCCGGAGTGCTCTCAGCAGGGGGAACCAACAGAGCATGTGTGTCGAGGTTCTACCCAGAGGGGCCGGCGCACCTCCGTCTCACGCTGGAGACTGAGGATCGGCAGACCGTGACCGCCTCCAGGGATTTACCTGCAGGTAAACACCTAACGATCCTGACTCTAGGTATACTAAGTTACTCGTATTATGGGTAGTAGAAGCTACGAGAAACGCACTTTCTTCAAATTCCTTGTCCGAAAAGTTGAAACCAATATTTGTAATAATTGAACTCGCAGCCTCTCGCTTTACAACCACTACTCTCTGATAAAGCCACGGACACTGTTCAATATTTATCGAGCAAAGATAATTATCAAGTAAGGTCAACTGCCAAAGTGCCAAGGTACTAAATCCTTATTATTACTAATACGCCTTGTATAATATGTACGCCTTTTCTTCCATCTGCCCTTATCGCTCTACAATGTAGAGTCTGCGTAACACACCGTAAGCATGTTGCAGAAGGATTCGGCTTAATTATTGCGACTGGTGGTCTTTTTAACGTCAACCTCGTTGATCCACACTAAGATACGAGTTCTGTGTTGTGGTTATCACGAACATCGAGAGACTTTCGGTCTCACAACATCTACACGATAGCACGATACGACGGGGGTCGTATGGACTACCGAGACAAGTGTCGGAGGTTCGAGACCAACCCCAAAAAAGGAGCACACCTCTGGTTTTTCTATGTTAAGTGTGTTCTCATTGTGAATTATCGCTTGCTATAACAGTGAAGGAAAACATTGTGAGGAAACCTGCATACCCGAGAATTTCTCCGCCAGAATTTCGAAGGTATGTGAAGTCTGCCAACACGCATATGGCCAGCGTGGTAGACTAAGGCCTAACCCCTCTCATTAGTAGAGGAGGCCCGTGCCCAGCAGTGTGACAGTAATAATACAGGGCTGAAAAAAAAATCTACACCCGAAACATATATTTTTGGGCCACAGTCATTTGTTTCGATACGAGAATCGAATTCGATTCTTTCATCGAGCATGTGCAGCGACACAGCCGACTAGCCACCTGCTGCACCTAGAAGCCTGACAATACAAGGCTACAAGGCTAATCATATTCTTTGTTGTAGGTGACGGTGGCTGTGTGGACATCTCTGTTCCGCTTCTTCCTAACACCAAAGCTGACTTGATTGTTAATCTCAGGTACGTAGTTAAACACAGCTAAACGTAATGTCGCAGGATGTCGCTGGATCCAGGCCGCTTCCAACAGGTCGATCTGGAAATATTTGGGGCAGGCCTATGTTCAGCAGTGGACGTCCCATGGCTGATGATGATGACACACAACGGTGTAACTAGTTATGTTTCCGGCATGTAACAATACATAAATCGTCTCGACCAAGACAGTCCCATTAATCCATAGCTGATGATGATGATGATGAAGCGTAATGTCTAACGACCGCTACCTACTGTTAAAAAGAATGAAGATTGAGAAGGAAGAAATCTCACTCTCCGTACAAAAGCCAAGACTAAGCTGCCACTACACGTCAGCTTTCTGTGAGACAGTGATATTAAAAAGATTGAACCGGCATATCTATCCTGTAGGCATTCTGTAGGCAAATTAGAAACCTAGAACATCCACATCTCGCTTATTTCCGTCCCAAATGTGATATCTAGTAAGTATCGCCATATTCTAGGAGTCCATAATTTATTAACATGACCATAAGAAGTAAAATTGTTTGTTTATATCGAAAATTATGATGTTTTTCAGTCTATTTATTTTATATAAAGAAAAATGATACTTATATGGTAATAAAATTGTTGAGTGGTAGAGCCAAGCTGTAGACAGTTACGTCTACAGTACGAATGGTCCAACTCGACTGGTATGAAACCACTATCTCACAGAAAACCAACGTAACGTGGCAGCTCGCTGTCGCGTTTCGTTCAGTGAGTGAGATTTCCGGTGACCCATTTCCCCCCTCCCTTTCCCAATCCCTTTTCCCTCCCCTTCCATTCCCACCTTTTAGGTTGGCAATGCACCCATGATTATTTTTGTGTCTTGGGTGTCTATGGGCGGTGGAGATCACTTACAATCAGGTGACTCATCTGTTCGTTTGCCAGTCTCTGCTATAAAAAAAATGAGGGCAGAAATAATAACATCAGCTATTAAATGATTGAGTAATTAGGAATGATTGTTGTAATCAAGGTTATGAATTATCATTAAAGTGGATCAGGCGATTAGCACAGCCCATTGATATTCTGTTATGAGTACCTCTTATTTTATCCCAGCAAAAAGCCAAAGTAACAACACCTATACCCCTAGTACGACATTTTTTTTTAGTTCTTGATTCTCGAAATCGCCGATAGGCTTCGTCTTCTCGATACATTTAACTACCCCTTGCAGAATTGTAGTTTCTGCATTTCTATCTTGAGCATTCTCTACATTAAGACCATTGGTTCTCATATTATCCTCTGAAACATCGAGCCAGCGCTTTGGGCCGTCCACGGGGATGCACCGTTAGTACGATCTGGTCTAGAGCCCAGACACTTACCGACGTAGTCCTGTAGTTTCCCAAAAAAAATTGCCACTCTTTCTTCTTTCTGCCTGACGTTATCCCGGCCTTCTGCCAGGGTCTACCCACTTCTTTCTTTCTACCTGCCCTTATCCTACCTTAATGTGGAGTCGGCGCAACACACTTTAACAAGCATATTGCACAAAATATTTAGCTTAGTTTTTTACGACCGGCCGCCTGCCTGACGTCAACCCCCTCTGAGAGATCCAGTCTCAGACCAATTAAATTAGAAAATTCGCTTCGCCTGACTTGGGAACCGAACCAAGGACTTAAGGTTTACAGTCCATATATGCTGCTACTAGACTAAGGAGGCGACTAACACCTCAAAACAATTGCCAGTCTCTGCTATAAAAATAAGCTGTTCCATTGCAGGTATCCAGAAGCCCAGTGCACATGGGAGCGTCGGCTCCCTGTGCGTATATCTAGCGGGCGCGTGCTGGTGGTGCACACAGAGCGGGCACGGTACCGGCCCGGAGACACGCTGCGGCTGAGGGTGCTCGCGTTCAAAGCGGACCTGACACCCTCGCACGGCATCGTAAGTACTATAGACAGGGTTTTAGGACGCGTTGAAGCCATGAAGATAATTATCACTGCTGAACAAAGGCCTTAATTGATAAAAATATCTAAATAAATAATATCATAAAGTTTAAATAAACAATAATAATCCTATGGACGGGGTTGACGTCAGGTTGGTGGCAGTTTGTACAAACTGAAGCTGAATCTGTATTACAATCGCCATAGTGTAGTGAAGAAAAAGAATCATAAAGTTTAAAAATTTAAATACCGTAACAAACGAGCAGGTGGGTCATCTCATGGTAAGTGATCTCCACCGCCCATAGACACCAAAAAATCGTACGTTAATGTTCACAGAGTGACTCTACCTCTCAGAAAATCTATTATTTTCCCCCTTTAGTTCGCAATAAACTGCCTCCATTTTAATTATTTACCCAACGGTAGTCAAAGTGTGAATCCAAAAAACTTGTTTCCTATAACTGTACAGTTTAACCCTTTATGTATTGGATATTCATGCGATTGTGCGCTAAAACCCGTTTTTACCGGTCCGCGGTATGAGACCATGCATGTTGCAATGTTGACATATAGGAATTTTATGAAATGTCTAAAGTTTTACTCTAAACTTCCCCCCTGCCTGACATTCATTTACCATTGACATTCATTTCCAGGCACGGCAAAGTAGAAACAGCGTAAGCACAGCGTAGTCTAAAAAATTCAATCTTAAAATGTCATTAGATTTTACTATTGCAGTATAGGCAGAAATGAGTTTATAGTCTCTAGCTTGGCCAAAAGTTTGCATTTGCCAACCCAGTTCGCCACGAACTACAAAACTAAAATACCCCCATCTTGCCGAACTTATGCTACATCGGGTAGCTATTCTAGAGAGCTTGCTGATACTCAGCAGAAAACCTAAAAGCACTTTACCCCGACCTTGGGACCTTGAAAGAATAGTTGTACAAAATACATAATACGTCTACGCCATAGAAGCAATCACTATCCTCGAGTATATCTATATTTCTTTACTATTATGATGAGAAAATATGTGCTTTTTTTGTATTTTTGTTTGTAATAAATAGACTCGAAAACGACTAAACCGATTTTAAAAATTCTTTCATTCTTTGGAAAGCTACATTATCAGTGAGTAACATAGGCTACTTTTTAACTCGGAAAATGTACCGCGGGATATCCACGTGACCGAAGTCACGAGGAATAGCTATACAGTCATAATCACTGGTTAATTTCCAACATAACTTATTTGCCTCATAGACACTTTATCAAACAGCTGAATTGGCGACTTGTCCGCGACTCACTCTGTACCACTGACACAGATTTTACCATGAGCATGCAAAATGTTTGTTTACACGTACCGTTTTGTATTCATGCACAAAAAGCGGCGTGTCTGAGATTTTGAAGTAGCTTTTAAGATTTTATACTAGCTCTTCTCGCGGCTTTACCTGCTTAAAAGTCTTTCGCGTTGTATTTCGTTTTTTGAATGAATAAATACACCCAACAGTCACACACATCTTGTATTTTCATTCACCCCTTTTAGGGATGAATTTCGAAATATTCTTGTTCTATATTTAATATTATTTTTCTATACTTAATATTATAAAGTAAGTTAACCTTGAAATAAAACTATCACGATTAGGTTTTAATTACAAAAACAACGACCCGTGACAACGAAGACTGCAAAGCCTTCGAAACGTCGGGAATAATAATTAAAACCTAATCGTGATAGAATCCGTAAGAATAGTTTTATTTCAATGTATAATATTCACGTAAACTTAAGAAATCAGTAAGTTAACCTTGTTTGTAAGAAGTAAACTCTTAAACCTACTAAATTGATTCTGAAAAATCTTTCACCAGTAGAAAGCTATATTATTCCTGAGTAACATATGCTTCTTTTTAACCCGGAGAATTACGATTCAAGAGGAGCCTCCGTGCATAATTCCAGTTTCGTAACTCCAAGGATCTGTGGTTTGAACTAGGCGTTGATGAGTCACCGAGCGAATCAGATATTTTATCCGACTTCCAAAAAGGAGAAGGTCCTCAATTCGTCTGTATTTTTTTATGTATGTTACGCGATAACTCCGCCAAGTGTGGACTAATTTTCAAAATTCTTTTTGTATTCGATAAAGCTTATTTCAAGAGTGGTCCCATATAAATTGGGTGCGATCGGATTTGAAGTCGATCCGTTAAGTTTTTACATACATACATAAGCTCACGCCTGTATCTCCGCAGGGGAAGGCGCACTAAATTCAAATTCAAATTCAAATTTTCGCCGAGCTTAGTTCCGTCCTAGACGAACCTATCGCCATTTTGGGCACAAATTCCAGACTCCGGACTGATATGGAAAAATCCAATATCACTTTGCCCGACCCTGAGATCGAACCCGAGACCGCAGGACAGTAGTCGTACCGAAATACAACCAAGCCACCGAGACAGTTCAGTTTTTAAACTTGTGATTATCTTTCATATACCTACAATTACTTATACATATCTATATACCGTCTGAGTGGTTATTTGCACGACATCAAAACCGATATAATCGTGCCACTGCCACCGTTTTTTATTCCAACATGGTAGTGTCTATAATTTATAATGCTGTGGTAGGTCAGGGAAATGAAACTCCATGCCTCATTGGATAGATGACTCTAGTGAAATTTGTATAAATAAATATACTTTGTCATAAAAGTAGTGAATGAGTTGAGCTTACGTTATCAATTTACAAGGTTATCAGACATGTGTATGCAGTGCTAATTAAAGAATAGAAAGTTTAAGCAACGCTATAATTAGGTACTTGACTATGTTTGATTTTATACGCATATTTATAATGTCCACTGCTGAACATAGGCCTCCTCCAAAGATTTCCTCCTCCTCGACCTGTTGGAAGTGGCCTGCATCCAGCGACTTCCTGCGACCTTTATCAGGTTTATCTTTATCCTTTTTTTTTCTTTACCTTCAGCAGTGGACGTCCTATGGCTGATGATGATGATGATGATGATTTATAATGTAATAGCAAATACAACAAAAAAGAAACCCTTTCGTAAAATGTGCATCGAAATTGGTTGAAAAATGAGGCAGTAATTCATGATTTAAATTCTGGAGTGAGGGCATAGTGGAGATATCTTGTAATCCCTTTCTAACGCACGTACCGTTATGGCGTTACGTGATTATACTGCAGTTACCACGACCTCTTATAGCAGTATTATTTTAATCGTTCTTCGTTTGTTTTGTATGGGAATATTGACAAGTAAAATTATAATAATACTGCTATAAGAGGTGATGGTAACCCCCCCTGACACTTTTTTTTCCCGCAGTTTGAAGGTAACACCAAACTTCAAAGGCTTATAACTTTTGTATTTTTGAGAATATTTCAATATTTCTTTCTGTTCTATATTTTAGACGACATAAACATATATATATTTTTTTTAAATTAATCAAGTACCCAATTCACGTCTGTTTCCTAAAGCTCACTTCACTTTTATACATTTCTTGAAGCATCGTACACACATGTACACACATGCCTACCTCTGTTGAAATGAGGCGTGAGTCTATAAATGTAAGTTAATGCCAACGTAGCGTAATTGGGTATTTGACTATGTTTCATTTCATACAAATTTTTATATGTAATAGCAAATAAAACAAAAAAGAAACCTTTCTATAAAAACCGCATCGAAATTGGTTGAAAAATTAGGCAGTAATTCATATTTTAAATTCTGCAATGAGCAAGAGTGGGGGCGTAGTGGGGATATCTTGCTATCCCTTTTCAACGCACGCGCCTTTATGGCCGTGACGTGATTTTACTGATACTTTTCTTTCCCGCTGTTTGAAGGTTACACCAAACTACAAAGGCTTATAACTTTTTTATTTTTGGGAGTATTTCAATATTTCTTTCTGTTTTATGTTTTAGATGACGTAAATTTCGTATAAAATAAATAAAAACAAAATTAGTCAAGTACCCCATTGCATTGCTTGCGACTACCGTCTTGATATATCGGGTTCGATCCCCAGGTCGAGTAAAGTGATTTTTGGTTTTTCACCCGACTTCCAAAAGGTCATCATTTCCTCTGTTTTTTTATGTTACGCCATATCTCCGCCAAACGTGGACCGATTTTCAAAATTCTTTTTGTGTTCGATAGAGCTTATTTCAAGGGTGGTCCCATTTGGTCACGATCGAATAAGTTTGCAGTCGATCCGTTAAGTTTTGTATCTTACAGATAGATGATGTATGGGTGGAGGCGGCGCGTGGCGCGTGGGAGGGTTCCCGCGTGACGCAGTGGTCGCGGGTTCGGACCCGGCTCGGCATCGCGCAGCTGCAGTACGATCTGGACGAACTGGCGCCTCCGGGCCGGTGGACCGTGAGGGCCAGTCTTGCTGATGGGTCACAGGTGAAGTATATCAGGAATTGTAACTTTATTACTGACTGCCTCGGTGGCGTGGTTGTATTACGGTACGAAGACCGTCCTAAGGTCTCGGGTTCGATCCCCGGGTCTGGCAAAGTGATATTGGATTTTTCCATATCAGCCCGGAGTCTGGAATTTGTGCCCGATATGGCGATAGGCTTGCCCCCCATCACATCTGGGACAGAACTAAGCTCCGCAAAATGTGGGAGTACTAGTTCGCTAGTACGCCTCTGCTTACCCCTTCGGGGATACAGGCGGGAGCTTATGTTATGTTATGTTATGAAAGAAGAAGAAAATCGCTTTACGATGAACTAAGAATCAAATAAGATCGATTCCATGTCTTCGCTTAAAAAAAATCATCCCACAGCCCCGAGCAACTCACATAGCATCGACCACTGAACTACGAGAGACTTTCGGGCTCACAACAACCATGCTTGAAACATAATAGTTATATTTATGGGCCTTACACATTTTTTTCGTGCGGGGATCGAATCGAACCTGCGACCTCTCGCTGCACATTTCACAGCCGGCTACGAAGGCCAGTGGCGTAACTATAGAATGGCATACGGGGCAAAATGCCCCGGGCCGTCTGCCATAAGGGGCCCCGCACCGGCCGGAAGGAGCATGTATTAAAATACCCCTGACCTTAACAGGCTTCCACGCCGCGCCGGCTAAAAGGAAGTCTCGAAGCCTCCGCGGGAAAAAACGGCCTTATCGGATGAATTTGCCAGGGGCCCCAACAGCATAGTTACGCCACTGAGGGAGGCTGTCAACCGTCTTCGTTTTCGCTTACACTCAATATTTGTTGTAGGGTTCGACAACATTCTGGGTGGGTAACTACGACCTGCCCCCGTTCCAGCTGAGCGTACGGCACGCGCCCAGGGTGCTGCGGACCAGCGAAAGGCTCGTCTGGACCGTCTGTGTCAGGTATTCATTACTTTCTATATTATGTCATATCAATTGATCGATCAGTAAACCCACTATGACCACAATTAGAATATTATTATGGTATTCATGTAGTCGGTAGTCCCATTACGCCACCAAGGTATTCGAGTTTGTTTTTTTTATTAATTGGGAACCTCTGTATCTTGATTACCTCACTTGGTATTTGAACCTAGTTGTTCACTTTTCTCAGTGTATACTCCATGTATATAAAGTGTGAATAAATAAATGATTTTATATTTCTATTTAAATAAATAAAATGTTGAGATATGCTGATAGGCTCGTCACTATTACATTTGGGACGGAATGATGTTTTAGATCGCTAGTTCACCTCTGCCTACCCCTCCGGGGATACAGGTGTGAGCTTATGTGATGTAATAACTAGGTACCCGTGGACGGAGGCGGTGGAGGGCATGCTGGTGATCCGCCTGCGCGGCACCGGCATGAGTACCGGCACGGGGAGCGGCACCGGCACCGGGAGCGGCTCGGGCGCCGGCATCCGCACGGCGGTGAAGCTGCGAGCGCCGCGCGCGTGTCACCGGCACGCGGCGGCGGCGCGGCGCGTGGGGCTGCACTCCGACACGCCGCCTGACATCATCGTCGCAGACTTCTCCTTCCAGGTCGGGACTCTTTTATTTATCCGGGCACGGCAAAGTAACTACTCTAAACCTGATGGTAAGCGTAGTGCAGTCCAAAAAACTGACAAACAATGGGTTTATCAGTGGTCGTCAGAATCATACCGGACTATTTATGCTTCTCCACTCTTCGAATCCGATCATCCAGATCACCAGCAAACTTAAAACATTCATTCATTTTGAAGTGAAACTTCTTTAGCATCGTCAGCCTCCGTGGCGCAGCGAGCGAGTAGCCGGCTGTGGAGCGACAGGCCGCGGGCTTGATTCCCGCATTAAGACAAATGTTTGTGCGGCCCACAGATATTTGTTTCAAGTCTGGGTGTTGTGAGACCGAAAGTCTCTCATAGTCTCTGACACCCACAATACAGGTTATATCTAGTGTGGGGTCAGGACTAGGCGTGTAACTGTTGGGTGTATTAATTTATTATTATTTGTTTTTGAAAATCTTTCAAGGAGGCCTATGTTCAACAGTGGACGTCCTATGACTGATGATGATGATTTATTTTTCTCGATTTATTTGCATGTACCGATTTAAATAACGTTTAAATTATTTAACACGAACATGACACAATGTTTATCCGTTACAGTGTACCCATTATCTATCTAAATATATGTTTCTGTTAAAGGAGGACGGCACCAGGATATGGCAGAACACGACGGTGGTGTCGCGAGTGGTAGACAAGGCAGTGACCCTGGAGTTCCTCACGAAGCATCGAGCCGTCATATCCCCAGGGCTGCCCCACAAACTCAAGGTAAATTACTACAAAATCGCCTCTTGATATGTGGCATCGTATATGGGCTCTGGACCGGAAGGTCCTAAGTTCAAATCCCACAAAATTTATCTGAAACTGGTTCGCCCAAATGGGGTTGACGTCAGACATGCTTCCGATAGTAAAACTAAGCCGAGTCTTTTCTGCAAATTCCTTGAAAACGTGTGTTATGTCAACCTCAAATCGAAGTAGTTTAAGGGCATATGGAAATAATCACAATAATTATTATTAATATGTGTTTGTATCGACTTTTTATTATTGAATTTATAAAGTTACATTTATAGGGCCTTACTTAAAACAGCATTTTTACTGAGCAAATGGTTAAGAATAACCTGTAAATTTTTGCCTTGCGTTACATTGTTTAAAAATGAAAGGGACAACCTATGGTATAAAGATAAGCAGCGCTCAAATATTTTTATAAGTAAGGGGCATTATATCTATGTATAGCCAAAATAATTTTATAAATAAGCTGAATAAGAAATAATTTAGTCAATACATTCATATGATTCACATGCATACATAACTATCGAATGATGGAAAAAGGACGCATAGCCACAGATTTGACGTCACATTTTTGAATGGCCGTTATAGAGCGTGCGAGGGAGATAGTGAGATATTCCCATTACACGCCCACCTTTGCTTATGGCATTCAGTTTTGATGTAATATTGATTCTATTTCCACAATTGGGTACTTGACTAGGTTTTTTTATTAATTTTATATAAAATTTACGTCGTCTAAAATATAGAACAGAAAGAAATAGTGAAATATTCTCAAAAATAAAAAAATTATGACTTTGAAGTTTGGTGTAACCTTCAAATTGCGGAAAAAAGACGTATCATTAAAATCACGTCACGCCATAAGGGTACGTGCGTTAGAAAGAGATAGCAAGATGTCTCCATGCTATTCCAAAATTTAAAATATGAATTACTGCCTCATTTTTTAACCAATTTCGATGTAGTTTTTACAGAAGGTTTTTTTAAATTTTATTTGCTCTTACATATAAATCGACGGTCCCTAAGTATATAAAGACAAGTCAAAATGTCATATTTTTTATTGCATATATGGCTTTAGATTGTCCATACGCTCATAACTTTATAGATATATTTTTTAATTATTTTGTATTCTAATAATTCTACTTTAAATACTAATCGAAAAAGATAACAAGTATGATAATTCTTAAACTTATAAATAAACTTCATTTCGTTCTCCTGAAAACCTCAGTTTTTGACATGTCGCTTTGTACGTAGGGACCGTCGAAATATGTGTATAAAATCAAACATAATCAAGAACCCAATTGTTTATGGTATGTCATAGATTTGTTCGTTGTCCAGGTGAAAGCCACTCGCTGGGACGACAAGCCAGGGTCCAAGGAGAGGATACTCGTGTGTCGACACCCCGTGGAGCCGGCGAGACGTGCCATCGTGTGCACCACCGCTGATACCGACGACTATGGGGTTGCACGGGCCATGTTCCCACCAGGGGATGATGACGTCACCTCCTATAGGTTTGAGGTGAGGAATAAAAACAATATGTAAACGAACGTGCGTTATCACTTAAAGCAGTGACGTGCACATGAATTTAGATTAGGGTAGACAAAAATCTTTCATAATTATTTTTTATCTCTCGTAGTTCCTGATACCCACGATACAAGACATGATCTTAGTGTGGGGTCAGGACTATGTATGTGACTATTATAAAAAAAAAATATATATATATCTATATATATATATTTTTTATAGTAGATAAGCCATACTATTATGGCTTATCGCTTGCTATAACGGTGAAGGAAAATATCGTAAAGTAACCTGAGAATTTTCCACAAGTATTTTGAAAGTATGTGTATTGAAATTTACTAACCCACATTAAGTAATAGGTCCGTTCCAGCAGTGAGACAGTAATATACATCATCATCAGCCACAGGACGTCCACTGCTGGACATAGGCCTCCCCCAAAGATTTACAGATCGAACAGTAATATTACAGGGCTGATATTATATTTATTAACTTGCCCCCCAGGCGAGCCTCTCAAACGACACGTCCACCACAGCAGCACCCCTGACCCTCTCGGTGCAGAGGTCAGGGTCTGCGCACGCGGCGCTGGGCCCGCTGAAGGCAGACTCCAGGGTCGCCAGGACCTTCGTGCCGCTCTACCTTCATCTAACAAACCTCACCACCGCTATCACTGTGCACTTCGTGGTATGTATATAGGCCATTCCAGTAATACGTAAACACTACAGGGGGGTCCTTTCTTTGTTTATTATTGAGGACATGGGCGGGGTCTGGATGGTGATTACGTCAGAAGCTTTTCTTTAACACAAGCTTACGCCTATATTCCCGAAGGAGTAGGCAGAGGTGCCCTATCGAGACTAGAATTTATAATAATATTTATATTATAATAATTTACCACGTTTCGCCGAGCTTAGTTCCACCCAGATGTGATAGAGGACGAGACTATCGCCATCATAATCAGCCATAGGACGTCCACTGCTGAACATAGGCCTCCTCCAAAGATTTCCAGATCGACCTGTTGGAAGCGGCCTGCATCCAGCGACTTCCTGCGACCTTTATCGCTGGCACAAATTCCAGACTCCGGGCTGATGTGGAAAAAACCAATATCACTGCTCGACCCGGGGATAGAACCCGAGACTTCAGGACGGTAGTCGTACCGAAATACAACCACGCCACCGAGACAGGATGTGTATGTCTATGTATTTAATTTCCAGGTGATAACACGAGGCGGTATCATATACCGTTGGGGGGCGACCACCCAATGCCCAATCTCCAACTCGGCCAACCAAGTCCAAACGGCTCCGAGGAACAGCAAATGTTTGGCCAACATGGACCAATACGTTGGACCCAACGTCCCTCAGAACGATAGCGACGCGTTGCTGGACAGGCATCTGTTGAGGGTCATGTTGCCAATCAAGGTGACCCATCAGATGTGTCCTGACAGCCACCTGATAGCATACTTCTATTACAATGGGCAGCTGGTGAGCGCCAGCAAACATTTCGAGATGGAAGAATGCTTTGCTAATAAGGTATGTATCTCTTTTTAAATTACTTAAAATTGTTTAGTCCAAGGATACTGGATAGATAGTCCCGTATTAATTGTGGTCAAAATCTGATGAAAGAGTACAGATCAAACTGCGCATAGACAACGCGATTGGGGGGTTTGAAGAAGTCAGTTTAATACATGTTTAATTCGATCCAGTCTCCTTTCGATAGGCAAAGACTCGAGCACCAAGTGATACGGACCAAATACCTTTTTTTCACTACTCCTTGTCATTAAGATTTTCGCACGTTCTTTTTGCGTTAAAAAGAGTTCCCATTTCTATAAAATAGTTCTTTCTCCTTTTGAAATGGGGTTCTAGTGACGTCACTGCTAAAAATAACATCACACATCACAAACAACACGTTATCGATTATTTTTCTTTACCGAAGAATAGATTTTCCCTAAAAAGATATTTATCGGCATCATCTGCTCCTGTGGCTGATAATCACATTTTGCATAATCTAATTTTTTAGTGTCTTAAACTTTGGTCGTAAAACACTGTTTTTGAAGACCCTTTTATTAGTGACGTGCTAATATGGTAAAACTCACCCCAGGTGGAAGCGAGCTGGGTCTCCCGCCAAGCCCTGCCAGGATCGATGGCATCTCTCAGGGTGAGCACCCCCGGGCCTGCACTCTGCACCCTCTCCGTCATAGACAGCGCTGCCAAGTGGGTGCAACCACCCTCCAACATCCACGAGGTGCTGATGAACTCCCTCAGAAGACTCATAGACAGCCACAGGAACCTCACGGAGTATGATGCGGCAGGGGAATGCTTCTTAAGTAAGTTATTTTATTGAGTTTTTTATATGACAAAGACTTTCTTACTTTTTTGATGGGATAATCCCCCTGTGGGGATTGGCCTCTGGAAAAATAATCTCATAAAAATTAAACCAAATATTTTCTGCAACATGCTTCAAAAACTTATAGCTGGACTAGAATCTGTACCGGATATGGAGACAAGGTCGCTTCTTAGGTCAAATTGACAGCTGAATGTATTAGACACCATCTAACTACCCCTTTTGGGTATATAGAAGACTTCGCGAGCCGAGTACCCGGTTCTAAAGCGAGAGGCCGCGGCTTCGATACCGGCACCGAGACAAGTGTTCGTTTAACCTGCAAATATTTGTTTCGGTTCTGAGTGTTGTGTGACTTAATGTGGAATCATGACTTCATGAGTCGGGATTGGTGTTATTTATCAACCGACTTCAGAATAATCACAAATTTAAATACTTAACGGCTGACTTCAAATACGACCGTGACCAAATTTATATGGGACCACCCTTGAAATAAGCTCTTTCGAATACAAAAAGAATTTTGAAAATCGGTCCACATTTGGCGGAGATATCGCGTAACATATATAAAAAAATGAATTTTTATGAAAAATTCAAATTAAAGTTTAACAAAAACTGAAAACCGACTTCAAAAATGAACACTTAAAAGTAAAAAATAACTACAATTTCTTACTCTCCTTGGAGTCGATGCCTTTTCATTTAATCTGCTCCGACCTCAGCATCGACTCCAAGGAGAGTAAGAAATTGTTGTTAATTTTTACTTTTAAGTGTTCATTTTTGAAGTCGGTTTTTAATTTTTGTTAAACTTTAATTATTATCAAGATTCTTTTTGTGTGCGATAGAGCTTATTCCAATGGTCGCGCCATATAAATTAGGTCACAATCGGTTAACTTTTGAAATCTCTCCGTTCGTTTATGTTACTTTCGCTTCATCAGCTATGGACACGGCGGAGCCGGTGGGTACCAGCCGCGAGCTGCTGGCCACGTGGCTGGCGACTGCCGGAGTCAGGGTGATGGGGGGAGACGTGACCGCCAGGCGCTGCACTCCTGCGCCGCAGACACTGCTCACGGACACCAATGTGCCCAGGAGTGACTTCTCTGAGGTAAACTTAGCAGTACAGATATTGCTTAGTAGTATACAACATTATCGGACATGAACGTCCACTGATAAACAGAGGTTTCTCCCAAAATTTTTCAGATTGACTTGTTGGAAATATGCAGCGAGTACCTACCATTTTCCATTATTATTTAAAAAACAAAATCCCCAATTATTCATCATATTTATTAATAGCTACTACCCGCGTCTCTGTTCACGTGGAAATTTATTTTTCGGGATAAAATTATGTTATTTGTTTATTTATTTTATGTTATTCTAATGTAATTGTGAAGTTTCATCAAAATCCATCCAGTAGTTTTGACGTGAAAGAGTCACACACAAACTCTCACGTTTATAATATTAGTAGGATATATTATTATCCTTTAGCAGGGAGCTGAAGATAAAAACCATAATATTATTTATTTTAATTTTTACGTTTTGTTGTTTTGCAAATTTCGACCCAAATGAAGGAAAAGGAAGTAGGAAATCTTCATTGAAGGTATATTATACCGTTTATTATGGTCCCACCAGGCGTGGTTGTGGCGCCTGCTGGCGGTGGGTGCGGACGGCTCGTCGGTTGCGAATGCTCGCGCGCCCGACTCCATCACCAGGTTCGAAGCCGCGGCTCTCTGCGTCTCCAAGAACGGCGTCGGGATATCACCACCTGCTATATTACAGGTAAGAATTCTTGCTCGCTTATGACAAATGCTTATAGCATTAAATCCGCCTTTATACCTTGTGTATCATTTTCATCATCATCATCATCATCATCAGCCATAAGACGTCCACTGGTGAACATAGGCCTCCCCCAAAGATTTCCAGATCGACCTGTTGGAAGCGGCCTGCATCCAGCGACTTCCTGCGACCTTTATCAGGTCGTCGGTCCACCTTGTATGTGGACGTCCTACGCTGCGCTTGCAGGTACGTGGTCTCCACTCGAGAACTTTTCTGCCCCATCGGCTACCAGTTCTACGAGCTATGTGCCCTGCCCACTGCCATTTCAACTTGCTAATCCTCTGGGCTATGTCGGTGACTTTCGTTCTTTTACGGATCTCCTCATTCCTGATTTAATCACGTAGAGAAACACCGAGCATAGCCCTCTCCATAGCTCGCTGAGTGACTGTGAGCTTTCTAATGCGGCCCATAGTTAGAGGCCACGTTTCAGTGCCATAAGTCATCACTGGTAACACACACTGGTCTAGACTTTTGACCACAAGACCACAAGACTTTTGTCTTCAGGCACTGAGGTATTTTGGACGAAAAGACCTTGCGTAGTTACCCAAAAGATAACGTCCCTTTGTGGGCGCTGCATGCCTAAAGGGGGGCGGTAAGAGACCCGGAAAATAAGAGATCTCCGCTGATGTAGCTCAAAATTAGTTATTTAATTTGAAGTTTCAAAATGGGCAGTAGACAAAATAAGTTTGGGAAACTCTGGTGTAGTTTAACAAGGACTTTTAATAGAGACTGGCAAGCATGGGCAGGTGGGGGACCTGATTTCAGTAGTCCTCACTGTTATACTAAAAGAATAATTTCATTGCCGATATTAAAAATAGTAGGTATTGTGGAGGGGAAGGATTAAACCACCAAAAATCCTACTCACCGAACGAAACGCAAGAAGAAAATAATATGCAGCAGCTAATATTAGTACATTATGCTATTGAAATGAATCTATTTTTACGGATTCTATCACGATTGTATCTGGGTATTTCACTTTACATTTGTTTGGTTGCGCAACCAAGAAGACATTTTGTCAGCAACGCGGTTTGGTTGCCCTATTTTAGCATCCAATTACCTAATTATTGGTATTTATTATTATAACAATAATAATTTCATGAATATTATAAAAGGCTTTGAATAATAATTCGCGACTCAAAATCATATCGTTTAAACAATTGTTTAGATAAGAAAATAACGTCGAACTATCGTATACCTTACAAAATTCGAATTCCAGGCAACTCATACATAATTTTTTCGAATTGAAAAATTCAAACACCATATAAACCTGAGCCATTTTACAGCCTTCGTGATGTAGACTGTATGTATGCTTGCAGGTGTTCCGCGAATTCTTCATCCACGCGGACGGTCCGCGGAGACTGCGCCGCGGGGACTCCACCATCGTACGCTTCAGGCTCTTCAACTATCTCTACCAACCTCTCAGCGTAAGAATATTCACTAATCTTATACATTAAATTAAATTAAATATTACTGTTCCACTGCTGGGGACGGGCCTCCTCTACTAATGAGAGGGGTTAGGCCTTAGTCTACCACGCTGACCTAATGCGAGTTGGTAGACTTCACATACCTTCGAAATTCCTCTTAATGATTCTTAAAATTAATCTTATACATACATACAATATATACAGAGTTTCTTGCCCGTTCTCCTCTGGCGAAAACCTTGCGATCTGGCGGTAGAAAAACTTTAACGGAATCTAAATTATGTAGCAACATTTCATAGATTCAGTAAATATTTTTCATCATCATCATCATCATCATCATCAGCCATAGGACGTCCACTGCTGAACATAGGCCTCCCCCAAAGATTTAATATTTTTATTTGATTTGATTTGACAGACCCAACCCTGTATCCCCACAGAGGTAGGCAGAGGCGAACTAGAACACCCACATTTCACCAAGCTCATTTCCATCCCAAATGAGAAAGACCATGGGACCAAACACAATACAACTGTTTCTCAGGTCCAAATCCTGATCTTAACGGACCAGCACATCGAGGGTCCCGTCAAGAAGGTGGAGACGGTGTGCATCCCAGCTCGCGCATCCATTGCTCGACGAGCTGAGGTCAGGGCAAGACTCGCGGGCAAAGGGCAACTCAACATCAGGGCTGTGGTGGCGCATGATGGACTGTGTGGGGCTACTGCTGCTAGGAATGTCAGGTAAATAATCAAGATGTTAGGAAAACGGTCTTGGGCAATGGACAACTCAACATCAGGGCCGTGGTGGCTCATGATGGACTGTGTGGGGCTTCTGCTGCTAGGAATGTCAGGTAAATACTCAAATGTTAGGGCAATGATCAAGGGCAAAGGGCAACTCAAAATCAGGGCCGTGGTGGCGCATGATGGACTGTGTGGGGCTACTGCTGCTAGGAACATCAGGTAAAACTCAGTATCAGGGCAATGAACGTAGGCAAAAGGCAACTCAACATCAAGACCGTAGTAGCATATTATGATGGACGGTGTGGGGCTACTGCTGCTAGGAATGTCAGGTAAATACTCAAATGTTAGGGCAATGATCAAGGGCAAAGGGCAACTCAACATCAGGGCCATGGTGGCGCATTAGCGACTATGTAGGGCAACTGCTGCTATGAACGTCAGGTAAATACTCAAATGTTAGGGCAATGATCAAGGGCAAAAAACAACTCAACATCAGGGCCGTGGTAGCACATGATTGACTGTGTAGGGCTACTGCTGCTAGGGATATCAGGTAAGTACTCAAATATCAGGGCAATGATCTTGGGCAAAATGCAACTCAACATAAGGGCTGTGGTGGCGCCGGATGGACTGTGTGAGGCTATTGTTGCTAGGAATGCAGTGACGTGCATAGGCATTTCGATCAGGGTACACAAAATTTGCTAAATTATTGACTTCCACACTTGCATCATCATCCTCGAGTCGATTTAAGCCAAGCGCTGCTATTTTGAAAATCTGTTGCTGTTGCTTATGATTTATTAATATTTATTTATATAAATAGTACTTAATAGCAAAGTGCCTAGGTAGACAGTGTCTCTTTGTCCACATGGACTGCACGCCAATGTAGGAATGTCATGTAAGTTCTCAAATATCAGGGCAATGATTGTGGGTAAACGGACTCATAATTTTACTAAGAGGTTACACTGTTAAGTTGCAGCACTAATCGGCTAGCTTGACCGCTTTCATAGACAACCGATGTGATGTTAGCAATCCATCCTCCTTTGCCCAATAGCCATTCTCCCTCTCAACGTTCTGCAGTACTTCATGATTCTTTTGGTGTCTATGGGCACTAGAAATCAATAACCATTAGGTGACTCATTTGAGTGTTGGTCGGCCTCTGCTGTAAACAATTGTTTATTTTCAGTGATGAGGTGGCCATCCAAATCATCATCGATCCTGAAGGATTTCCAGTCAAGGAGCATAAGTCCATACTACTGTGTGGAAGTGGTAATTTACATTATACCTCTAATATTTATCTATGTGTTAGTTTTATGCTGTGAACAATTTTGTCTGGTGATCACTTGCCTTATCTTTTCTTTCCACCTGTCCTTTCCTTTTAACTGAATAAAGTTTATTTCTTTCTCTTTTATTTATTTCTTACTTTCTGTCTTTATACGCAACACACTTTTCAAGCATGTTGCATAAAGGATTTGATGGAGTTTAGTTTCTCCTGCCTGCCTGACGTGAATCCACTCTGGATCTAGTCCTTGCTTCTTTTTGTCTATTTTTAATAGTACAATTTTATGGTCAGGTAGCCGAGACTTCAGTAAGTCTCAGGTGTCGTGGACATGGCCACCAGTGTCTGCAGTCCCTGGGACCGAGTCAGTGACACTTTGGACCACGAGTGACGCCGCGGGACCACTGTACGCCGTAAGATATTGTTCTATATCACTATAGTGCTTCTAGGGTTTTATGTTCTACTTCTTTTTGTCTTTACCTATGAATGATACGGTAAGCCCACGTTGTAGACAACTATGAGCCGGCTCGACTGGTTTGGTACCACTGTTTTACAAATTAACGTAGAATGACAGCCCGCTGTTGTTTCGCTTGTAAGATTTCCGGTGTCCTAATTCCCCCTTTTTAATCCCTATTCGCATTCTTTAAGGTTGGCAATGTATCTATATATTTTTTTGGTATTGTGGGTGTCTATGGGCCGTGGAGATCACTTACCATCAGGTGGCCCACCTGCTCTTTTGGCAGCCTCAGCTATCTCCATATCCCCTGCAGAGCCTGAAGACCTGCATGTGTTTGTATTGTGTGATTCCAGGATGCTGATTCGTTGGTGATGCTGCCGCGAGGGTGTGGAGAACAGAACATGGCGCGGCTGGCCACCAACCTGCTAGCGCTGTCGGAGCTCGACCCTCGCTCTGCAGCCGCATCCTCGGCCAGGGAACACGTCGCTAGAGGTACGTTATTATCAGCCACAGGACTTCCACGGCTGGACATACGCCTCCCCAAAAGATTTCCAGACCGGCCTGACCGAAATACGTTATACTGTAATGTAAACATAGCCCTCTAACATCAGCCATGAATATGGCACATATCTGGTTTGCCAGGTAATAGCATTTTTTTAATGAAGTTTGTGCCAATATCATGATCATATGACGATAAGCTTGTCTTCTACGGTTACCACATCTGGTACGGAACTAAGCTCGGCGAACTGTGGGTGTTCTAGTTCGCTACTGCGCCTCTGTCTACCCTTTCGGTGATACAAGCGTGAGCTTATGTTATGTTTAGCATTTTCGTACAGCGATGTTTATACTTATTGTCAGGGTTCACCCGTCAGCTCCAATACCTGCACCCAGGAGGTGGTTTCAGTGCATTTGGATCCTCAGACCTGATGCCTTCCACTTGGCTGACGGCGTTCGTCGTTAGATATCTAAGAAGAGCACATCAGGTATGCACCACGTTTTAGCTTTTCGGCCGACTTCAAAAAAAGAGAAGGTCCTCAATTCGTCTTTATTTATGTTTTATGTATTACCTGACATCTCCGCCAAATATGGACCGAAATTCCAGATTCTTTTTGTGTTATTCCAAGGTGATCCCATTTAATTTGGTAACGATCGGAGAAGTTTTATAGTCGATGAGTTAAGTTTTTGTTCTTAACGAGTAACCAAAAAGCCAACCGTAAACCAGAAGCTTAAAATATTAATTAGAATTGATGTTGTTGCAGGCGCTGTACCCTTCCCTGCCGGCACCCCCAGCAGTGGACCGCGCGGAGAGGTGGCTCATCAGCCAGCAGATGGAGAACGGATGCTTCAGGAACGAGGGTCACGTCTTCCATAGGGAACTTAAGGTACTCTTCTTTTTCCACCTGATCTACAACCCCCTACAACTGGAAATCATGTTGTAAAAAGATTCGGCCTCGACTTTACGACTGGTTTGCCTGTCTGATGTCGACATCCTCTGAAGAAACCAGACGCGGAGAAATTGTGGTGGATAAACCAATTTGCCCGATCTGGGATAGGAACCCAGGACCGTTCGATCCACAGCCTAAATATGCTGCCACGGACTATTTATTTAGTACCACGGAGTATTTTTTATAACAAAAAGTATTTATAATGTAAACACGTACATAAGTCATATTGTTCTCTATGTAACGGTTATTTCGTCTTTACACCTACGCTTTATACCCCTGGAGGCGCTATGGGTAATATTCGCTTGTTGATGGTTGCTGATCTGAAA
The DNA here is from genome assembly GCA_036417725.1 of Clanis bilineata. Classification (NCBI taxonomy): domain Eukaryota; kingdom Metazoa; phylum Arthropoda; class Insecta; order Lepidoptera; family Sphingidae; genus Clanis; species Clanis bilineata. The sequence continues at coordinate 803,604 of CM071155.1, read as the reverse complement.
GACAAGATAGATTGTTTTGCCAAATGATAACAGCACACCACAGAACCAGTGCTGTGGTGAATTTCTGGTGTGGTGAACTGATGATAAGTCCAGACTTATCATCAGTTCAATACTAATTGACTCCATTTCCATTTCAGGGTGGTCTCACAGAAGATGGTGAAATAGCAAGCGTGGCCCTAACGGCATACGTCATAACCTCTTTAGTGGAAAGTTCCTCCCCCCTCCCATATCGAGTCTTGAGGAACTCCCTCGCGTGCCTCCGAGCCCTACCCCCTATGAAGACCAAAAACCCTAACAGAGTGTATGCTCATGCTTTACTGGCCTACGCCTTCATGAGGCTTAAGAGGTATGAGGATGAACTGCGGAAGACCAATGAGGCGAGCCTCTTGTGGGAGATGAGGCGGTCGGTGGGAGGGGGGCTGGAGAAAGACGAGGAGTTGAAGGAGATGATGGAGCTGGTAGGCATGGCCAGGAGGAGTGGGGACTATGTATGGTGGGAGACAAGTGAGTACCACTCCGTGGTGAAGTATACAATGTCTTACTTGTAAAAATTATAACCAATGCTTAAATTTAAGATGAGTCATCATACAAAACGTAATAAAACCTGACGTTTCACGTCATTCACACATACCATCCATCTTTTCTTTGGCCTTCCTCTATATTTCCAATTATCGACATTCATAATCATCACTTATTAACCCACATGTCTCATCACATCACATGCCGATACTGATCGATCCGGGATCCTTCCAGATAATCTATCACAGGTGCTACTTTAAAACCTCCTCATGCAGGATTTACAGGAGAACTACAGTGTGGTGTACCCTATAATGTTTGTGCAGGTAGTTTATCGACATCGATTGAGGCGACGAGCTACGGCCTGCTGTCCCTGGCGCAGAGTCCGGAGTCAGTTCCTCGGGAGCTGGCGGCAGGCGCGCTGCGCTGGCTGGCGGCACAGCGGACTGACTCCGGCGGGTTCCTCGCCACGCAGGTATACCGTCCACAGATCTGTTATCGACATCGATACAGGCGACGAGCTACGGCCTGCTGTCCCTGGCGCAGAGTCCGGAGTCAGTTCCTCGGGAGCTGGCGGCAGGCGCGCTGCGCTGGCTGGCGGCACAGCGGACTGACTCCGGCGGGTTCCTCGCCACGCAGGTATACCGTCCACAGATCTGTTATCGACATCGATACAGGCGACGAGCTACGGCCTGCTGTCCCTGGCGCAGAGTCCGGAGTCAGTTCCTCGGGAGCTGGCGGCAGGCGCGCTGCGCTGGCTGGCGGCACAGCGGACTGACTCCGGCGGGTTCCTCGCCACGCAGGTATACCGTCCACAGATCTGTTATCGACATCGATACAGGCGACGAGCTACGGCCTGCTGTCCCTGGCGCAGAGTCCGGAGTCAGTTCCTCGGGAGCTGGCGGCAGGCGCGCTGCGCTGGCTGGCGGCACAGCGGACTGACTCCGGCGGGTTCCTCGCCACGCAGGTATACCGTCCACAGATCTGTTATCGACATCGATACAGGCGACGAGCTACGGCCTGCTGTCCCTGGCGCAGAGTCCGGAGTCAGTTCCTCGGGAGCTGGCGGCAGGCGCGCTGCGCTGGCTGGCGGCACAGCGGACTGACTCCGGCGGGTTCCTCGCCACGCAGGTATACCGTCCACAGATCTGTTATCGACATCGATACAGGCGACGAGCTACGGCCTGCTGTCCCTGGCGCAGAGTCCGGAGTCAGTTCCTCGGGAGCTGGCGGCAGGCGCGCTGCGCTGGCTGGCGGCACAGCGGACTGACTCCGGCGGGTTCCTCGCCACGCAGGTATACCGTCCACAGATCTGTTATCGACATCGATACAGGCGACGAGCTACGGCCTGCTGTCCCTGGCGCAGAGTCCGGAGTCAGTTCCTCGGGAGCTGGCGGCAGGCGCGCTGCGCTGGCTGGCGGCACAGCGGACTGACTCCGGCGGGTTCCTCGCCACGCAGGTATACCGTCCACAGATCTGTTATCGACATCGATACAGGCGACGAGCTACGGCCTGCTGTCCCTGGCGCAGAGTCCGGAGTCAGTTCCTCGGGAGCTGGCGGCAGGCGCGCTGCGCTGGCTGGCGGCACAGCGGACTGACTCCGGCGGGTTCCTCGCCACGCAGGTATACCGTCCACAGATCTGTTATCGACATCGATACAGGCGACGAGCTACGGCCTGCTGTCCCTGGCGCAGAGTCCGGAGTCAGTTCCTCGGGAGCTGGCGGCAGGCGCGCTGCGCTGGCTGGCGGCACAGCGGACTGACTCCGGCGGGTTCCTCGCCACGCAGGTATACCGTCCACAGATCTGTTATCGACATCGATACAGGCGACGAGCTACGGCCTGCTGTCCCTGGCGCAGAGTCCGGAGTCAGTTCCTCGGGAGCTGGCGGCAGGCGCGCTGCGCTGGCTGGCGGCACAGCGGACTGACTCCGGCGGGTTCCTCGCCACGCAGGTATACCGTCCACAGATCTGTTATCGACATCGATACAGGCGACGAGGCCTGCTGTCCCTGGCGCAGAGTCTGGAGTCAGTTCCTCGGCCTGGAGGATCTAGCGTCATATTAAGCCACATCCATAATAATGTCCCTGTCTTTATCCTTATTCTTTTTTATTTCTATATAACCTAACAAATGTCATGTGACAAATCTAGAGTCGAGAAAATTATAATCGAAATTTTCCCCAAAAGAAGGAGACAGCAGGCCTCCCCGCAACATACTTTAAAAGTATGTTGTGCTGACCCTACATTGGACTAGAAGTAGTGCAAGTAAAAATAAAATTATAATCGAAACATTGAACAATTTCTATTATCGAATAATCGTGTTAGCATATATTATAGCTATCGCTACTTTTTATAAAATCCTTTTTTTTGTGAATTCTAAAATACAAATATAACAATAATTTCCTTCACTAAACAAAGATACTTCAAAGACCTCAACATTTTTTATGATCCTCAGGATACTTTAGTAGCCCTGGAAGCCCTCATCGCCTGGTCCTCCGCCCACCCCAAGGCCAACCTGACGGTGACTGCATACAGTGCAGGAGTGAGCAGGAGCGTTCGCCTGGTGGATGGAGCCAGGATACCGGAGCTGATGAAGATGGGTGCAGGAGAAAAACTCCATATTGCTGTAGAAGGTATTTTTACCCAAACAGAAGATGTCGTTTATGACTGTCTCGGTGGCGTGGTGATATTGCGTTCACGACTATCGTCCTGGGGTCTCGGATTCGATCTGCGGGTCAGGCGAAGTGATATTTAATTTTTCAATAACAGCCTGGGGTGTGGAATCTGTGACCGTGTGTCGATAGACTTGCCAAAGGTTAAAGGTAAAATTTGGTAAAAGCTAGTACTACATAATTTCGGAATGTGAAGATGCCTAACTGCTATATTAATGGGATCTGTCTTTCGCAAAGTCGCCATGTTGGTTTTTCTCCATACATTAGCCATGCTTCAGTTTTTCATTCATCGTTCTTTTTCTCGTTTTGTCTACGGTTTAAAGCCTCCCTAAACATAGAGACGAATATCTTATGTATTGCAGGCAGTGGATGCGCCGTGGTGCAGGCGAGTCGCTCGTACCAGTCGCTGTCTCCGCGGGTGGGGGTGGGGATGGGGGAGGGCAAGTCGCTGGTGGCGCAAGTGGCCGTGTCGACGGACGGCACCTTCAACTGCGACACCAACGGGACCTTCTGCTTCTGCGCTGCTGTTATTGAGGTTTTATCAACCTATATTATATATACATAAGCTCACGCCCGTATCCCCGAAGGGGTAGGCAGAGGCGTACTAGCGAACTAGAACACCCACATTTCGCCGAGCTTAGTTCGGTCCCAAATGTGATAAGGGGCGAGCCTATCGCCATATCGGGCACAAATTCCAGACTCCGGGCTGATATGGATAAATCCAATATCACTTTGCCCGACCCGGGGATCGAACCCGAGACCTCAGAACCGTAGTCGTACCGAGATACCACCACGCCACGAAGGCAGTCCACAGGCATATTTTATTTTTTAAAGCAGCGACTGGCAATCTCCTCCTTGGTGTTAAGGCAGCATATATGGGCTGTGGACCGGGAGGTCGTGGGTTCGATTCCCAGGTAGGGCAAAGCGAATTTTCTAATTTAATTTGCCCGGGACTGAATCCCCCAGAGGGGGTTGACGTCAGATAGGCAGCCGGTTGTAAAAACTTAGCCGAATCACGTCTTCAACATGCTTAAAAAAGTGTGTTGCGCCGACCATACATTAAGGTGAGCAGGTAGAAAGAAAGAGACAGGCAAATGAGTAAATGGGTCACTTGTTGGTAAGTGATCTCCATCGCCCAAAAAGCATCATGGATGCGTTGCCAACCTAAAAGGAGTGAATGGTAGGGGAGGAAAAAGGGATTGGGAAAAGGAGGGTGTTAATTGGGCCATCTGAAATATCACTCACCAAACGAAACGCGACAGCGAGCTGCCACTTTACGTCGGTTTTTGTAAAGCAGTGGTATCAAACCCGTCGAGCAGCCCCATCCGATCTGTAGACGTAACTGTCTACAGCGTGGCTCTACCACTCAATATTCATTAATTTATATCCTAATTTATTAAGTTTACGCGAATGTTATACATTGAAATGAAACTATTTTATACGGTTTCTATCACGATTTGCTTTTTATTTTTAGGCTTGACGTTTCAAAGGTTTGGCATTTTTTTGTAATATTATGGCGCGTCTACACCGAGCTGAACGAAGGTGAACGAATCATGTCTGTTTCACTCCCACGACAGCGAAAGTTTGATTGTGTGAACGGAACAGGTATTCGTTCGCCTTCGTTCGGCCGGTGTGTACCCGCCATTAAAGTCGCCATTTTGGTTTCGTTCCATACATTAGGAATGCTTCATTTTTTGTAGTTATGCCTCGTCCTCTATCTTCCTTTGTCTAGGTGTGAAGTAATTGCGTTTCACGTATGACGTCAGTATGTTATTATTCCAGACATGCGTGGTATGGAACAGCGCGTTCCCGGAGATGGCGTTGCTGGAAGTGACGTTGCCGGGCGGGTTCGGGGCTGATGCCGCTCTACTGTACTCACAACTGCACAAGCGTGATACTTGTAAGCACATATACATTATTAAGTGTACTCGGTACTACCGTCCTGAGGTCTCGGTTCGATCCGCGGGTCTGGCAGTGATATTGGGTTTTTCAATCCAGTATCTCGAAATCTGGAATTGTGTACGAAATTTTTTTTTATAGCACAGAGTGGCAAACGAGCAAATGGGTCACCTGATGGTAAGTGATCTCCACCGCCCATAGACACCCAAGATACAGAAAGAATCATGGGTGCGTTGCCAACCTAAAAGAAGGGGAATGGAAGGGAAAAGGGATTGAGAAAGGGAGGGGGGAATTGGGCCACCAGAAATCTCACTTACCGAACGAAACGCGACAGTAAGCTGCTATTTTACTTCAGTTTTCTATGAGACAGTGGTATCTTACCGGTCGAGCCGGCTCATTCGTGCTGTAGACGTAACTATCGACAGCGTGGCTCTACCACTCAAAAATCGATATAGATTGATATCTATATCGACTTAGTTTCGACCCAAGTGCGATACACTTGGGTCGAAACTAAGCTCGGTGAAATGTTGGAGTTTTATTTCGCTAGTACCCCTCTGCCCATTTTTACTTATTTTTCGACCAACTTCCAAAAAGGAGGAGGTCCTCAATTCGTCTGTATTTTTTTATGTATGTTACGCGATATCTCCGCCAAATGTGGACCGATTTTCAAAATTATGTTTGTATTAGATAGAGCTTATTTCAAGGGTGGTCCCATAAAAATTTGGCCCCAATCGGATATGAAGTCAGTCGTTAAGTTTTTAAACTTGTGATTATTGCTTACTTTACTTATTTTTCCAGTACTCCGTCGTATAGAACTAACGCCAAATGGTGGTAAAGCGACCCTTTACTTGGGGTCTAAGGACGGCAGCAACATGGGCGCCGGCCCCGCGGGTCACCAGTGCTACTCCATACACGCCGTCGGACCCAACGCGAGAACCAAACCCGCGTACGTGCGGGTGCAGGACTATTACCGACCCGCGGTTAATGATACACAGGTACCAATAACCATGACGATTTTATTACCCTGATGTTTTTGTCGCCTCTTTGGTTTAGTGACAGCATATATGGGCTGTGGAACGGGTCCTGGATTCGATCCCCGGGTCGGGCAGTGATATTGGATTTTTCAGTATCAGCGCGGAGCTTAGGAATTGGTGCCCGATATGACGATAGGCTCACCCCCTTTCACATCTGGGTCGGAACTTAGCTCGGCGAAATGTAGGTGTTCTAGTTCGCTAGTGCGCCTCTGCCTACCCCTTCGGGGATACAAGCAACAAGACTGTCATCAGCCTGGCTCCATCAAAACTTTGTCAACTTTTGTATCGTATCCATTGCAGGTATACACAATCCCAGAAGACTGTCCAGCCAAAATAACTCACGAGACGAACGAGTACACAGCATCCGATAACCTCTTCGCAAAGGCCAAATCCCTCACAGATAGCAGCGAAATTCTAATCACCCACGAATTCTCATACGAGGATATACCAGAGGGGATTCCCCTCGATGACCCTCTTTATGAGAACCTCACTATGAGGGAGAAAGATATTGACAGCATTTTAGATGTAACAGACAAAAAGAAAGAAGATATTAGTGGGAAAACCGACGGTGGTGATAATAAATTTGTTTTGGATAGTAATGTTGTAAAAGATAAATTGGAAACAGAAAAAAATGGTGAGAGAAACGAGCCTAAGATAGATGCAGAATATAAACTTGACAGTACAACGATAAGTAAAACAAATGATGCGAAAGGTTTAGTAAAGATTAAATTGAATGATACATCTAAAGACACACATAGTATCACGACCAGAGATGAACATGACAACCAAAATTCCGGCATAGATAATCCAAACCTAACAGATTTCCACGTCATAGATTCGGAGAAAGATCTAGAAGTGCCTTCGGGAATCGAAGGACCTATTCCAGCTGTAGTGTTACCACCACAGAATTTTATAGCACCAGGAGTACAACAACGGAATTTTATGACTCCAGCAGTGCAACCGCAAAATTTTAGATTTCCAGAAATACCAGCACGAAATTTCAGATTTCCAGAATTTCCACCACAGAGCACCATGCCTTTGGAGAGGCAACCACTAACATTCATGCCTTCAGAAAGACGACCACAAAATTTCAGGTTTCCAGAGTTACAACCAAATCATTTCAGACCCAAGCAGCCACAACGACAACAAGCAACGGAAAGGCAACCACAAACATTTGTGTCCCCAGATATGCAACCACACTGGTCAGATACCAGAATGTTCCACGGTTATCAATCTGGAACGTATTATTTACCTTTAAATTATAACTATAGGAGGTATGTTTCACCAACTGGGTAATTTTGGGTTCAGTCAAGTCATTAGTAATTATTGGTCTCAAAAACACTTGGGAATTGTAACTTAATATACGAAGACTGAGAAATAATGCAAAACTGTTAAATGTTCTAAGATTTACCTAAATAACATTATTGATTTATATTTAGATTGTAAAAAGAACACAGCTCAAACTATTACTCTTCTTTCTTTCTTACTATGAGAATACATTTATATATACCTACTTATTTTCTAATAGGTCGTAAAAATATTCAAAAACATGTAGGTAAACGAGCAGATGGGTCACCTGGTCGTAAATAATTTCAGTAACGCATAAAACGAATAAAAAGAAAGATAAAATAAGTGCGTTGCCCGGTTGCCGACCTAAGATTTTATTTACTGTAGATAAACCTGACAAACCTGTAGACAGTAACCTGATATGGCCTATAAATTGTCTATCTACAGCGTACCTACGATTTACCAAGGGATTATGACGGAAAGTCTGGCATAGTGGGCGTCGCTTGTTAAAATTATTTCATATTATTCTCTAGATCTGTGTTTGTTATCTTTAAATGGTGTATAATGTGGAAACCTTTTAACCGGTGATCTTTGATGAGTTTTGCTTGGTGCGTTGGCTGGCTTTGTTCGGTCGATTCGCCGAGTGAAGGTCATCTGAGGGGCATCGCAGGGTAGGCATTACCGCCATAATCCCAGCAGGACCTTGAGATCATCCACATCTGGGTCTCATGATCATTGTCAAAACATAATTGCTCTATTTACCTTGGCATTGGCTAAATCATTGCATATGCGTGGAAGCCAATATTTTTAGAAGACTTACCAAGCTTAAAATAAACAAGTAAAGAATATACAAACTTCCGCATTTATATTATTAAGAATACTAGTATAGCCAATAAAATAAATACAAGTACTTATTTATTAAAATCCATATAGTTATTAAATATAGACCTTACCAATATTGAGAATTGCTTTTTGGGCTTCTACCTGACTGCGAATTATTATTTATGTTGCTTTAATATAGAAAATTCGGGTTTTTTGTACATAATATCAAGATATAATTAGTCAAATTTTTACAACCACATATTGCATTTATAAAGGTGACCTCCCACTGTTGCGTGATTTTAAAGATTACACCATGTACTACAACACGACGCACTATTTTTTTTAAAAGACGAATATCAACAGCTACGTCGCGTTGACATTAATGACTTACGGACGGTTTCAATAAACGATCTCAGTTTAGAGTACAGATAGATCGCGATTATAAACCAATCAAATCACGTCATTTGAGGGAGTCATGTTAAAACTGTGTTCTTAATGGCAAATTTTTGTAATCTATCTGCACATTCGAACTGAGATTGTTTAATGAAACCGGCCGTTAATGGAGGTGTAAATTACAAAGTAAAAGGAGTAGAAATTTTACATCAAACAACATAGCAAATCTATGATAAAAAAAAAACTAAATCTTAAATAAAATAATTGCACCGTGGTGTGCATAAATTATCGAACGCACAAAAAAGAAGTTTTTTTTATTGATGCCAACATGATCTAAATAATTAATAGACCATATTTATGTAAAAAAAAAGATGTTTATTTTTGTGGGTTGGATCATTTCTGCACAACACGGTCCAATTGTAAATTGTTATTATAAATTACAATTTACAATATTTTCTTAAGTATCGGTAGTAGAGGTATTTTTAAAAATAGTTATTCGTTTCCGGTGCTAGTGCGGTTGCCCATCAACCGAAATATCACTTGTGGGAAGCCACCTTAACAGAAACAATTGACATCATCTTGCATTGTGCTCCAAATGGCAGACTTTTGTATGCAAAGTGCTGTCGATCGCCGTTCTCAGAATATTAAGTGATAGAGTATAAGTAAATTATTAAATATTTTACGCGATATGAATAAAATATTTGTGATTTTTATAATTTCCCTTTTAATAATACCTACCTATACAAACTTGTGTACAGTCTATACCTACCTACTTACACAGCAAATTAAATTTAGCTTCATAGGTACATTATACCTACTGTATTCGTTCTATTTTAAAGCTGGAAACATCTAAAGCCCTATTAAGATGAAGAGAGTTTATCCAACATGAAGACAATAACTGTTATTTTCAGTTTCTATATCAGACTATGTTAAAATTTTATGAGGCAGCTTTGTATTTCAGTTTTTTAATCATTTTCCGCCTCGACTTGCCTATAAACTCGCACAGTATAAATGGGGATATCCAGGTAAGCAGGACAAGATAGACTAATAGATGTGGAATAGGAAAATAATGACAGGAAATGTAGACTAAGGTAAACAGATAGAGATTGCAATTAGGACACGGAGAGTGGGGGAGAGAATCTAAAGATAGCTTTTAGTTCTTAGCAACGCGACGTGCGACCGCGACCCAAATATCTATGCACTCGACGCGAGACCCAGTATAAATTATCATCTTAGTTTCGGACACCTTTAAATTAATGCACACACTACTTAGATACTAGACCAATGAATGAGTATAACAGCCCGTGATAATATTTTTACCACTAAGAATCCAATCTTGTCGAACCACTTTAGATAATTTGCATACCTACCTGTATATTTTTACTTCTAGATTAAAATATAAAACTGTCTAGCACCGTTTAATCACCGATGTTTCTCGTTCAGTGAATGAGATTACCGCCCCCCTTTCACCTTCCTTCCCTAAAGTTGGAAACTGACCCATGGGCCATCATTCTTGATAGGTGTCTATGAACGGTGGAGATCACTTATGATCACAATTGCGCAGGCCCGTCTCAAGGCATGTATGGGCCCTGGGTAGACAAGAATTGGGGGCCCCCTAAATGTATAGGCCCACGTCCCCCGTCGATGTATGCAAAGCCTGGTGACGGCGACCTTTTTTTTAGCGAACTTAGAACGAAGAGAAGTAACTACTATTCAGCCGTTGGGGGTCCCTGGGCACGGGCTCCGTGTGCCCTTATGGTAAGGACGGTACTGCATTTGCCAGCCTGTGCAATAAAAGAAAAGTTTTTGATTTAATTCGGTAGTAATATCAAAGACATCTATGTATTTACTAGACAAGCTGTTTCGAAGTAAAATTGTGGCACATGACGGCGTGTTTGACGTTTCACGGCTAAGGAAAAGATCAGATTTCTATAGTGAGTTGAAGTCGATTAACAGAGAGTGTGCACATTCTATGTACCGAACAGCCAGTCTAGTAGTATACATAGAAGTCTTTGAGTAATATAGGTACTTACGCTGAAAAACCGTGAGAGCTGAATTCAGACGTCTGATGCTGAGGCGTTATACCGTATACGAGCAATGACCATCCTCGCTTTAACCACATATTCGACCAAGGGACTTGTCTCTGGAAGGCTTTTCTATCTGTGCCATAACCCTCCTCCATTTGGGAACAGTGCAGCTTACTTTCTCAAGAATGTTGCAAAAAGGATTTGACTTAATATTTACCACCGGATGTATGCCTGAGACGACTCTGAAGAACTCTGAGAAATATATGTGACTTTTAATATAAGGCCAGGGACTCCGGGTCCATATTATGAAACGAAAACTTTATAAAATATAAGTTATATTGCAATAAAAATATAACTCACGTAATTCCCAGTAAATACGACGGATATGATAAGATTCATAAAATTAGAACAGTCTCGCAATTTTGTTAATAATCTAAACGAGGGCCCTAATGATAAGGAATTGACTTTTAAAAAATATATTAATAACCAGTGGCGAAAACGTAACTATTGTTCTGGGCCTACGGCAATTTTTTTAGAGGGGCTATCAAGCAAGTTTCCATACAAAAAAAAATTGATCTCAAACTTCAGTACCGCCATCAACTATTTAATAAAATGCGAAGGCGATTATTACAATTTACACCCTAGAATATTTAGGGAATTGTTAAGAATGACGTAGAGAGCAGCGATAGCTCAGTTGGGAATGGTACGGACTGCCGAGACAAGTGTTGGAGGTTCGAGACCAACCCCAAAATGGAGCATACACCTCTGACTTTTCTATGTTAAGTGTATTTTCATTGTGAAATATCGCTTGCTATAACGGTGAAGGAAAACATCGTGAGGAAACCTGCATACCCGAGAATTTCTTCACAGGAGTTTCGAAGGTATGTGAAGTCTACCAACCCGCATTAGGCCAGCGTGGTAGACTAAGGCCTAACCCCTCTCATTAGTAGAGGAGGCCCGTGCCCAGCAGTGGGACAGTAATATTACAGGGCTAATATTATTATTTATATAAGAATGACGTAAGGTACGTTTTTTCTCATATTATTTCGCTGGCCAACCTGGCGCGCGTATGTTTCAAATAAACTGAGCGACTTATAACCACTAGGTCATAACTTTTGGATCACAAGTTTTGTGCTATTGTCACGTCTATATACTGTTGAATGTCTTTGTTCAAGGGCCCTTTTTACCACAGCGAATAATAATCTTACGGATACCCCTTTATTAGTTCTGCCATATTGCATCGATATGCTAGCTCCAATTACAATGTAAACAAACATTTTGCAATATGATGCATGATAAAGTAATCTACCTTTAGCCAATCTACCTTTATACGAAAAAATCTTTTCCGTAATTGTTTTTTTTTAGCAGACACTGGCAAACGAGCAGATGGGTCACCTGATGGTAAGTGATCTCCACCGCCCATAGACACCCAAGACACAAAAAGAGTCATGGGTGCGTTGCCAACTTAAAAGGAGGGAATGGAAGGGGAGGGGAAAGGGAGGGGGAAATGGGCCACCGGAAATCTCACTCACCGAACGAAACACGACAGCAAGCTGCCACTTTACGTCGGTTTTCTGTGAGACAGTGGTATCCAAGCGGAATTTTGGTATCACATTTTTAATATTGGCAAAAAGTAATTATGTGCTTGAGGATAAAAATTTTTTGGACTCCAGAACAATTTTCATTCCTTGTCATCCCTGTGAGGTTTTTAGAAACTAAAGATAGCTTATATTCCTAGGATTTAATCTTTCTTCATACCAAATTTAATCAAAATCGTTTGTGGTTTAACTGTGGCAAACAAATAAATCCTTTCAAATTCATGTTCACATTCATCCATGAGTATGGATTACGACTTGTTTATATAAAATGCCACTTGATAAAAATATTTTGATTAACAACATTCCTCAACAAATGGATATCAACAGTTAAAATGAATTTTCCTGTTTAAATAGGATGCTATGAAGGAAACAGAACTTGCAACATTTTAATATATATTTTTATTCAAATGAATTCAATCGTACAATACAGAATGGGTGTTTAGATCCATTTATGTTCTTTATTAAAATAATTGAATTACAAAATAATTATTGTAGTACGCTTTATATAGGTGTAAAAAAAGAATTTATGCTTTCAAATTGTCATTATGGACAATATAATTTTCATCCCTTCACATGAGTTACGGTAGGTACAATATCAATGTATTTCTCATTCGTAATTCCATTTAGCTCTACATGTAGATACACAGCAGTTAAAGCTATGTGGACAATTTTAATTAACTACAGTTAAATGCACCATTACAGAACTTTGCTTACGTTGTTCCTTTGCCGTACCTTCTGTCCACTGTTATGCAAGCAATATCTATAATACTGATTAAATAAACATTCAAATGGATGGAATAATTGTGTTCAAGCAAGATAAATTATTAAACTGGCGTAGCTTCAGATTTACATTGCTGTTGTAATTGACATGCTTTCTGAAATTATTTAGATAAAGCTTAAGCTACGGTTCAACCATATTGCTCACACAACAATCATTCATAAAAAAGCAAATAAATTAATCACAAATCATTTACGACTCCGTGTCGAAGGACATCTAGACCTAGAGAAGTCTAAACCGGGTCCACACCTAAGTACAACGTCATGCAATATAATGTACTCATAGCTAACAATTAAAATGGACAAAACTCGTTGAACCGACGCATCCTCCTGCCCCTTCCCCTGTGGTGCGAGGTGCCGTGATGACCCTCACCACACTATAATTCATCCCCGTCTGACAGTAACAAAATGCAATTAAATTTAACAGTTACAATAGCCATTTCTCTATATATTCATAGATAAATACGCGCCCGAAGCGCGGGGGCACGCTCCTGGCGCCCATAAACATTTGAACAAAGTTTTACTCTTACGCGAATATATATACAGAGGCATGGAGCGGCCGCTGCGGCTCAGAGCGCAGCGGCGGGACATCATTGGCTCTTGAGCTCCTTCCCGATGGTGTAGGAGACGAGCCGCGCCCAGTCGATCTTGCTCCGCGTCACCGGCAGCTGTCGCCGCAGCGCCTTGAACGTGGTGTCGCTCATGGTCTTGTAGTTGTCGGAAATGGCGGTCTGATAAGTGTTCTCGGCCTCGCGCACTTGCCGCACGAACTCCTTAGCGGCGGCCGCCTCGCTCGTGGCCGCGAACGGCACGCGCACCTCCTTCGAGCTCACCAACTGCACGTTCCCGTCCTCGTAGTAATGCACCTGCACCCGCAGCGTGCCGCGCAGCTCGGCCGCACCGCCGCCCACCATCAGCGACCACACCGACCGCCACCGCCCGTTCCAGTAGTTCTTCGGCTGGAACTGATGGTCCTCGATACACGCCACCAGTTGAACCGCGCCGCCGTCCATCGCGCGGCCCACCACGAGGCTGGCGCCGTGCTTGTAGTGCGCGCCCACGTACGCCGTCAGCTCCTCGTCGAGGGCGGCGCGCCACGACTCCCCCTGCTCCGGCTCGTACGGTTCGTACTCTGACGCTTCCTTGCGTAGATGGTCATACTTAAAAGACCGCTTAGAACGAGGGTCGAAAAACCTGCCACCGCCGAGCTCGTTGTAGTCGGTGATGAGCGTGTGCAGCTTCGAGCCTTCGAGGCACACGGGCGTGAGTTGATCCTTGTTGTACTGTGCGAAGGCCCCGCTGGCGCCCTCCTTCAGGAGGGTGTCGTTGTTGAGAAGAACTCTCACATCGTTGAACACCTCGTTGAACTCTCCTGGTGGTGAATGTAATATGAAATCCGAGACAATTCTCACTTTTTCTTGATCACTAATCACTTCGTCACCGTCCGCCGCCATTTTTGATACTTTTGACACTAATCAAATGAGTAATGACGGTTTGACAGATACGCGATGGATAGAGGAAAGTTCAAGACAAATGCGTTCAAGTTTTTATCATACAGTGAGAAAAAATTATGGTAAATAGATGCTATTTATCTTTGCTTAATACATTCTTAAATTGTTATATTATGATGATGTTAAGCCAGGTCTCCTGCATTGAAACATTACACAAAACATCTACACAAATCACGATTTTTTTTTATCTATGGTCCATTGTTCTACGAGCAGGTGACAGCTAAAATCATTGTTTTGCTTATGTGTTTTGATGTTTTGTTTCGAAAAAGCTAGTGCAGGAGATCCGGCTTTAGTGAAGTATCATTAATTTTTAAATAGACCAACAATTCAGATTTAGGACGAGGAGGATAACGAACGCAAACGGTGCGTGTATAAATCTAGCTGAGTAGACTGTTCAAAGTTATGCTTACTGGATTTGCAAAAATATAAATATTAATAATACAATCATCGAAAATTTGCTTAATAATAAAAATTTGAGCTTTACACAATTCACTAACTAATCATTGACTAAATAAATACATAATAGTTGTTGGGATTATAGCAAACTTTATAATGCTACAGTTAATGTCATTTTTGACATTTCAAATTAAGCAGCTGTAGAGGTTGTGTTGTGTAACTTTTATTTAGAAAAGTCCACCATTTATCACAATGAACCACCTATTAAATTATAAATACTACGATACGCCTGAGGGGCAGGACATTTTTATGAAGACCTTCGTAACATCCAAATATGCAGCACTGACTGGTCTTGCAGCCGCCTCTATGGACGTTCTAATGTACTCTCACCCCAAAGGATTTGTGGGAACTGCAGGTCGAATGATGTACATTATCGGCCCACTGGTGGGCATGGCAGCCACTTTTACCGTGACCACGAATGTATCACAAAACATCCGAGGGAAAAACGACAAGTTAAACTACTTTTTGGGAGGCGCGGCTGCAGGTGGTGTTTTCAGTGCGTGGATGAGATCTGGCGTTATTGCTGTGCCTGCAGCTGTAGTTTTCGGTATGGCGGCCTTCGTGAAGAAACTGGCCATGGAGGAAGGCGTGGAGTTTTTCCCACCAGTTGCCCAGGCCACTAAGACCATCAAGTCTGTAAAGCATGACTGGACGCTTCTGGAAAACTTCGATGAACTCAAGAACTACACTACAGGTAGGTCTTATTGTCAGAGTCATTATTTATCTACAATTTAGTTGTCTCCTTGGTCTAGTGGCAGCATGGGCTATGGACCGGGAGGTCTTGGGTTCGATTCCCAGGTAGTGCAAATTTTCTAATTTAATTTACCTGGGACTAGATTCCTCATAGGGGGTTGATGTCAGGCAGGTGGCCGGTCGTAAAAAACTATGCCAAATCTGCAACATGCTTGAAAGTTTGTTGCGTCAACCTCACATTAAGGTGAGATAAATCTCACCTACCCCTTGTCTCTACCTACCCCTAAGGGAAAAAGGTGTGAGTCTGTGTATGTATGTAATTTGTTATAACTAGAAGTATCACCAAAATGAAATTATAAGTTGGTAAACTAATACACATCTAATAAGGGCTGATTTTCCAATATATTTTTTATTAATTCTCCGTAACATTGCCATCTGTGTATGACACAATGAGCTGCTCTGTAGCTGTACTGTAGTATTGATGTATTACAAGTATTTACAAGACATTGGCTCCTTCCATGGACAAAGTTTCATTTTAGTTCAAATATATTTATTATCCTACAGTCTATAATAAGTTTATTTTGATTTCAGGTTCAGAATGAAGTAAGCCACAAATGGATGTAGAATGTAAATAAAATGAACTATAATTTAATTTTGTTTAAGTGTTGAAATAAAATCAATGAAAATATGTGGATTTACTTTCACTTCTATATTTTCAAATGTCACTGTTATTTATGTATAAGGAACATAAATAACACCAAAATTCTCTTAAATTATTGATTAATCCCCTGGTTAGGATATTTTTTTATTTTCTTATTTTGTTTACCCGAGGTGTGCTGTTCCGATGTGTGGTGTAAAAGTGAAACCAGTGGAGTGGGAGGATTATACTATTTGAAACAAGGCAATAATAGACGTAACATAACATCAGCGCACACCTGTATCCCCGAAGGGGTAGGCAGAGGTGCACTAGTGAACTAGTACACCCACATTTCGCCGAGCTTACTTCCTTCACAGATGTGATAGGTGGCGAGCATATCGCCATATCGGGCACAAATTCCAGACTCTGGGCTTATATGGAAAAATCCAATATCACTGCCTGACCCGGGGATCAAACCCGAGACCTCAGGACGGTAGTCGTACGGAAATACAACCACGCCACCGAGGTAGGCAATAATAGAATAATTTAATAAAGCTATTTTATCGCCATCCCAACTTAATCTATGATAGTCTTGATCTATGTGCCCACTAAAATTTAAATATGTCTTATTGTACTAAAATAAAACCATTTTTATTTGTGTTATTTTATTACAACTAAAACAAGCAATATATAACGGAAATACATAACAATAGACAACTGATCTGGATCTGTGACACAAAGACAAGGAATGCTGGTAGTAAATGGTTACGTAACATTTAAAAAATGTCCACATTCCCAGTTATTAAAATTTACAATAACATACTAGATAACTTTCAAACATAAATATATTTTGATCCTTAGGCCCGCACCACTAAAATAAGACGTAAGAAGAATATTGGTTCCATTGTTCCATTCAAAAATCTAAAATTTATGAAAAATTAATACAATTTGGACATTTCGCTGTGTAGTATGGCGCGAGTCTTATACTTAAGGAATTCGTTGCCTAAATATATTTTAGAATGTTACAAGACAAGACAACTGTCACAAAATGGTATCACACAAAAAATATAACAAAATAAGTAATGTTTCTCTTAACAAATCACAAAGATATAACTTAAATGCATTAAATCTACACACCAGTGCAAAATTACTTTCTATACTAATACACCCAGTACAATACTAGAGATTGCCTCATTGTATTATAATTTATATCTCACTTGCAAAAAATATATTATTTTACTATTTTGGATAGAAAATAATCTATACATCTGAGTGGTTTTCATTGTTTAGGTAACTTCTATATGCCAAAATATTTATCAAGAAACTGCTCAGTTACCAATAAAGATGCAATATTTTTCACAATTTTAATTATAATAATAATAATAAGTAAAATTGTATTATTAAAAAAAAATAGTTATTTTTTGCAAGCGAGTGTATCGTTTTATTAATATTACCTATTATAGATTTTAATTACACATTAAAATAGTATATAAAGGGAAAATATAGGTAAAATTTGGCTAAACATTTGGAAGAAAGATTTGCCACAAATTAGTTTTGCTAAGGATAAAAACATCAATATAATATACCCTAGATGCACAGTTCTTTGCAAATATCGTCCTAAAAAGTGATCTCAGGAATAAAACAAATAAAAATATCAAGTTCTAATTAAATCAAACACAAATATAACCCTATGCACGTGTTATAAAGTAGCTTTTTTAACGAAATGATCAAGCATTCTTAAATTTGAATTTTCAAATTTAGAATTCTATCGGCGTCCAACTGTAGGGAAAAGGAGTGCTTAAGCACTTCTTTGCTGTCCCATTTTCCGAGCATCAACTGTGCATCTAGGTAAATAATATATCGATGATTAGAAAGGATAAATAAATTAGCCTAATTATCAAAAATTTGGCATAAATTAGCCTTATGATGATGTGACATCAACATTATAGCAAGCTTATAAATTTTCAAATGAGGTGAAAATGTCTCAGGAGGCAAAATTATTGTTAGGGAAACTTACAATTGCCACTCGGATGGATTGTATTTTTTTATTGGAGTTAAGTATATCGGGCTATAAGTGCCAGAACGTATATTTTTATTCACCCGACTCCTGGCTGCTGTTTCATCTCATTTGACGTCGTCAAATATAAACATCGCGTAGCTTTGTAGTTAAAACACTATATTTTGTCTGGGTAGGTAATTGATTTCTACTGGTAATTAGTATATGAAAGACATTTCAATTTCAGAAACCTCAGTCACATATGATGACTCGTAAAAAGTAGTTTTACAAAATCGGTAAGAAATTACCAATGAGATAAACAGCGCTTAAAACTAAATATCCCTAAAAGTTCAAAAAGCATGAAGAAAATTTGGCACAAAATACCGAACACTGAATAGCAATGCTAAATTCGTAGTTTCGCATTCATGGACGCAGCTTTATGGGGCTGGCGGGTATGGTTATAATCACAGACATTTCCATTCTTAACCGTATTTATAATCAAGTAATAAAACATTCTCCTTCAAATTTAATCAAAAAATTGACTAAAATGTTTACTCAAGTAACAGTGCAGTCCAGTTTTCGTACGATATTGCAACTTCATTTGCCAACTCAATCGCTTGCTAACTTGCCAATATTTTTTTGTTTGTAAATAATCAAGTAGAGTCGATACTCCACGGCCCAAAAAAGCTACGTCTATGTACACACAGAAATTCCTTATTCTATACAACAAATCTGCAAGCGTTAAACAACGATATCTGCACAAAATATACATCTATAAGGGATAATCGATATTATATAAATTATATAAAAAATAAGAGCAATCGATATTATATAGAGATAAATTATATCAAAAATAAGAGCGAAAGCATAATATGATAATATAACTTGCAAAAATAAAACATTTTAAAATAATAAGATAACTGTATAATGGTTCTGCGAAATTAGTGTTATAAAAAAAAAATTACCTTAAAAAAATATGAGTTTGGCAATCCAATATTTTATATAAAAAACGAACGTGTCTGTAAAAATATAAAAGGTTATTTTCTATGATTGCATAATCTTAAAAAATATGAAATCCAAGAAATCAAATTGAAAATATTGTGATTTTTTAAATCCACGATCTTCACAAAACCGCCAAATTCTAACTACAAGTTACGTCCTATCAGTTCATTCTTTATGTTCTTTCGTTACATCTTTTTGATTTACATGCATTTATGATTCTTTTGCAGAAGCTTCATCTTTGACTGGTTCCTTTAATTTTACCGGTTCGGCCGCCTTTACTAGTTCAGTTGCCGTAACTGCTTCATCATCTTCTTCTTCGTATTCCTCTATTTCTTCTTCAGAAACTTCTTCTTCTTCTTCTTCTGTTTCTTTCTCGGACTGCTCTTTGACTGCTTCTTTTAAAACTGTTTCCCTAACTGATTCAGTTACTTTAACTGGTTTAACTTCGTCATGTTTCTCAATCTCTTCTTCGGAAACTTCTGCAGCTGCTTCATCTGCCGTTGCTTTTACTGATTTCTCTTCCACTTCCTTTAATACTGACTCTGTTGCTTTAGCTGGTTCTTCTTCTTCCTCGTATTCTTCAACCTCTTCTTCTGACTCTACCACGGCTGCTTCTTCTTTTGTTCCTTTTGTAGACTCCTCTTTGACTGCTTCTTTTAAAACTGTTTCCCTAACTGATTCGGTTACTTTAACTGGTTTAACTTCTTCATGTTCCTCAATTTCTTCTTCGGAAACTTTTGCAGCTGCTTCATCTGCTGTTGCTTTTACTGGTTTCTCTTCCATTTCCTTTAATACTGACTCTGTTGCTTTAGCTGGTTCTTCTTCTTCGTATTCTTCAACCTCTTCTTCTGACTCTTCCACGGCTGATTCTTCTTTTGGTCCTTTTACGGAATCCTCTTTAACTGGTTCTTTTAATACTGGGTCCGGTAACTTAACTGGTTCGTCAACTTCCTCGTGTTCTTGAATCTCTTCTTCAGAATATTCGGCAACTTCTTCTTCTACAGATTCTTTTCCTGGCTCTTCTTTGATCGTTTCCGTTAGCACTTGTTCTTTAACTGGCTCCGTAACTTTAACTGGTTTATTATTATTCTCAATCTCTTTAGAATCATCTGCAACTGTTTCTTCTTTTACCAAATCTTCTTTGACAGGTTCACTAACCTTGATTGGCTCTGCGACTTTTACGTCCTGTACTTGAACTGGCTCTGTGAGTTTTACCTCTTGTTGTACTTTAACTGGCTCCGTGACTTTAATATCTTCTTGAACTCTCACTGGCTCTGTGTCTTTTAGCTCTTCTTGTCCGGTAAAAACTGGCCCTGTGACTTTTACCTCTTCTTGTACTGTAACCGGCTCTATGACTTTTACTTCTTCTTGTACTCTTACTGCCTCTTTTACCTTAAAAAGATGATGAACAGTACATATAAAACCCTGATTCCGTATTAAATCACATTTCTAATATTCTATTAGCTGTAAGTCTAAAGCAGAGCGATGAAGCGGCGGCGCTACAAAGTAATCTCATACAAAATACAATATTGCTGTCTTCCTGCTCTTATCCCACCCTAATGTGGGGTCGGCGCAACACCCATTTGCAAGTATGACACAGAAAGGATTGGGTAAGTTGTTACGACAAGCCGGCCTGCCTTCAACCCCCTCGGGGGGATCGAGTCCCGGGCAAATTAAATTAGAAAATAAGCTTTGCCCGACATGAGAATCAAACCCAGAACCTCCCGGTCCATAGCGTATAATACAAAATATAATAAGATGGAAAATTTTAAAACTCTCATAGCGAGGTGACCTTCGTTCTCGCCACGCCCTTTCTCTGAGAGTTGAATTGCAATTGAAACTGAGGAACCTATAGTAAATACCAAAAAAATATTTCGAGCAAGTGCCGCATCTTCACTCTGCCTTTTGTTTCGTCCTTTTTGTTGCTTGTATCTCAATATATGTTGTTGTATCAGGTCAAATTATCTTGAGAATTAAACTAAGTTTAAGTAACTGACTAACTCCTGTGGTATAGAAAATAAGACTTTTAGACTTATAAAACCCGAACCAAGTATTACCTGTACTTCCTTAGTTTCTTCAGGTAACTCCTCAATTTCCTCAATATCATCATCCACTTCGACCTCTATCTCTTCTATTTCTTCTTCTATCTCCACTTCTTCCTCAGATTCTTCTTCTTGTTTCTGTAATGTATATAAAATGATTCCTATTCAAACGCTAAAGTATGAATGACTTGATGTCTTATTAGGAACGAAGGAGTTTTGAGTGGTTACGACATTAAAGGCAACAGGCATAGATTCGCTAACATTCGGTCGTTTGGTTTGTACGCGGAATAAAACAAGTCTGCCAACTAGCCTTTGAGGAAACGACACATAATTATGGCATCTTTCTGATAACTCAAAAACTGGTTGTTTTAACCACGCCGCTCGGACATGTCGAATCTAATTTAAATCTTGAGCGGTTTGTTATATCAGATTTTATAGTCGCATGGAATCTGATTTGAATCTTGAGCGGTCTTTTATATCAGATCTTATAGTCGCATGTATTGTCAGATGTCGGTTGCGGTGTCTATTAGTTTGTGTCGTCGTTGATTAAAACAGTTTCACATCAATTATGAGACTTACATCAGCTGGCGGCTGCGTTATGGCGCTTGCTGTTGTAAAATCATCCACGGTTGATTCTGAAATAAAAATTATATTAGCAATTTGTTAGGCTCTATGGCGCTGGAGGCAAATAGCCCGTTATGAATCGAAAGACGACGAGTTCGATTCCCATATAGACAAAACGTTTGTTTAATTCATTCAATAATCTACGCATTTGCAGGTGTATTTTGAGAGTACAGTAATACCCCGTTTAGCGCGACCCCGTTACGCGCGGTTTCACTATAACGCGAACTTCAAAAATTTTGTTCAGGTTTGGACATATTGCAGAGTATAGAGAATAATGATGACCGTGTCTTGACCGTGTGTCAAACAATTAAAAACAGTGTTGGGTGTTATGAACGTATTTTACAAGAATGTAAACAAAACGCTACCCAAAAGACAATAGATGTATTTTTCCGTAAAAAAGAAGAGTATGTATTGCATAAAGTGTTCTTAGAATTAAAGTGATTGATTAAAATGATTTGTATTTTTTTGTATTAAATTTTGACTATGTTTAATCACAAACCTCGATATACGCGAATTTCAGTTAACGCGATTTTTTTCGGAACGTATCCCTCGCGTAAAGCGGGGTATTACTGTATGTGCCTCTCGTAGTTCTTCAATGATCCAAAACTCATATCTCGATGCGACGTCAGCCCGCCTAGCATGCGCACCACTGGAAATTTTTCTCTACGCTTTTTGTCGTGTTATAACAGGTTTTCGCTATTTGTCTACGGATACTAACACGCGCCCTCGTTTATTTTTATACAATAGTGTAGACAACATCTATACAGTCAGTTATCGAGATATATCCTAACACGCTTCCTCGCCATGGCATATGGCGATAGGCTCGCCCCCTATCACATTTGGGACGGAACTAAGCTCGGCGAAATGTGGGTGCTCTAGTTCGCTAGTGCGCCTCTGCCTACCCCTTCGGGGATACAGGCGTGAGCTTATGTTATGTTATGTTATGTGCTTCCTAGCCAGGCAGGACTATGTGTAACTCTGGGGTGTTATTTTTGTGACTAAATCCTCGGATGCATAAATTTCCCATATCTCTATCCCAAATCCTTGGATCATTCAAATTTCCCATATCTCACTCCAATGTGCGGTCAACTCATTACACTATTTTATGCATGTTGTAAAAGCTGGCCTAAAGACTGCCTCGGTGGCGTGGTTGTATTTCGGTACGACTGCCGTCCTGAGGTCGCAGATTCGATCCCCGGGTCGGGCAAAGTGATATTGGATTTTTCCATGTCAGCCCGGAGTCTGGAATTTGTGCCCGATATGGCGATAGGCTCGCCCCCTATCACGTCTGGGACTGAACTAAGCTCGGCGAAATGTGGGTGTATTAGTTGGCTAGTGCGCCTCTGCCTACCCCTTCGGGGATACAGGCGTGAGCTTATGTTATGTTATGTATGTAAAAGCTGGTAGGTTAGCTAGGATAGGGCCTTATAGTCCACGGCGTGATTTTCCTTATCCACATTTCCAGTCCTAAAATCCTACAAGCTCCTATTTTATTTTCCCGTCAATTCCCTGCTAGCATTCCTTCCATATCCCGTTCGTTCCCTTTCCTACAAATCACAACTTTTTATCTAAGCCCCATCCTTGTTATTGTGTCCATACCTGCCTGCTTATTTTCTAAATTGATAATGTTGTAACATGATTATTATGTTAATGTACCTAGATTTTGTTGTGACCTGTCATAAGTGCATTTGATATGCCTACGTGACCAATAAACATTTTTATTTTATTTTATTTTATTTTATATAATAACGATAACGACAGCCTCCGTGGCATAGCGGGCTAGTAGCCGGCTGTGAAGGGTGAGGCCGCGGGTTCGATCCTCGCACCGAGACAAATGTTTGTATGGCCTACAGGTATTTGTTTCGGGTCTGGGTGTTGTGAGACCGAAAGTCTCTCGTAGTTCCTGATACCCACGACACAAGACACGATCTTAGTGTGGGGTCAGGACTATGTATGTGACTGTTGGGTGTTATATTATAATCACGAGTTTAAAAACTTAACAGACCGACTTCAAATCCGATCGTGACCAAATTTATATGGGACCACCCTTGAAATAAGCTCTATCAAAAACAAAGAATTTTCAAAATCGGTCCACATTCGGCGGAGACATCGCGTAACATACATAAAAAATACAGACGAATTGAGGACCTCCTCCTTTTTGGAAATCGGTCGAAAATTAAGCTTGGATGGTAAGAATGTAATGTGGATGTGCTATTTCGCTAGTTCGCCTCTACCTAACCCTTTGGGTACAGGCGTGAGTTATGTATACATTATGTCACTACATGCAATTTTAGTCAAGATTGAGCTGAAGCGTGCTTTTGTAGAGACTGGTAAACGAGCAGATGGGTCATCTGATGGTAAGTGATCTCCACCGTCCATAGACGTCCAAGATACAAAAAGAATCATGGGTGCGTTGCCAACCTAAAAGGAGGAGATTAGGAATTGGAAAAGAGTGGAAACCTTTAGGAATTAAAAGGCAAATAAGTATTTCAAAGATTTACCAGGATCCTTCTCGGGTGTATCTCTTGGAGCGTCCTGAATAAGAGAGAGGGTCATCTTGCCGCTGACCACCATCTGTAAAGAGACAGTTGGTAAATGAAGAAAGTGGTACACAGTTGGTGGAGTGGTACAGCCGCCGTTGAGATATGGTCCGGCTAGACCCACCAACCAAGTTCACATAAAAATAATGATGAGAGAGTGTAACAAAATTCACTAAAATACTAAAATACTGCACAATTACACACTTTCGATCATGACAGATCTCCGTCAAGTTTCGCGGATCACGCGATTTGATTAAAAAATATTCAATATAGGTATTCATTTAGGAAAATAACGAAATTATTACAATCAATACCTAGAAGAGCTACCACATTTAGAACATTCATGAATGGGATATCAGTTTAAAGAGAGGGGAGACTGGATAAACATGACCACGCAAGCGAAGCTGTGGGAAAGCTAATAGTGAAGAAAACAGAATACAAAAGTAGAAAAGAGAGATTAGCAGAAATAAGATATACGTTTAAAAGCAATATAATAAGCCAATTGTTTTGTACAATTCAGTAATATTTACTGGGGAGTCGGTAGTGGGCGCGTCGCCGGGCCGGTCCTCCGCGAACTCTGTGACGAGGACGCGCGACTGCTGCGGAATCTCAGTCTCCAGGAATATGGACTTCACCTCCTCGGCCTCGTGCTACGAACACATCTCATATATACAGACCTCCCGGGGTCTCGCGTTCGATATCCGGGTCGGGCAATGGGGTATTGGGTTGTTCAGAAACAGAAGTCTAGAATTTGTGTCCGAAATGGCAATTGGGTACTTGATAATTTTTTAAAATTAATTTTATATGGAATTTACGTCATCTAAAACATAGAACAGACAGAAATGTCGAAATATTCTCAAAAATAAAAAAGTTATAAGCCTTTGAAGTTTGGTGTAACCTTCAAACTGCGGGAAAGAGAGACTCCGGGCTGATATTGAAAAATCCAATATCACTTTGCCCGATGATCGAACCCGAGACCTCAGAACCGTAGTCGTACCGAAATACCACCACGCCACCGAGGCAGTCAACGTTTAAACCAACGTTTTACCAAGAGTATCAGTATAATCACGTCACGCCATAACGGTACGTGCGTTGGAAAGGGATAGCAAGATATTTCCAATATGCTCCCACTCCGAATTTAAATATGGATTACTGCCTCATTTCTCAACCAATTTCGATGCAGTTTTTACAGAAGGATTTCTTTTTAGTTTTATTTGCTATTACATATAAATATGTGTATAAAATCAAACATAGTCAAGTACCCAATTCCCTATACCATTATGTGATAAGCCCACATTGTCAAATACTTACACCCAGACATCATAAGTGTTGACTTTTTTAATTTGTAAAAGTAACTGAATTCTAAGTATCGGAATTGAACCCAACACCTTACATACTCCTCGGGATGTTACCACTAAGCCAATATGGTGATACGTATTTATACATCTTGGTAAATGCTAACTACCATCAATAAATAAAATACTAAAGTCTGTATTAACTATCTTAAAGATGTCACCAAAATCTGTTATGGTTAGGTACCTAAGATTAGAACGAAGCAAAAAATAAAAAAAACGCATAAGCTCACGCCTGTATCTTCGAAGGGGTAGGCAAAGATGCACTAGCAAACAAGAACACCCTCGTTTCGCCGAAATTAGTTCCGTCCCAGATGTGTCCTATCGCCATATCGGAAAAAAGAAGTCCTGTAGTCCATCATGCGGGGGTACACACCGGCCGAACGAATGCGAACGAATCTATACCTGTTACGTTCACACAAACAAACTTTCACTGTTGTGGGAATGAGACGGGCATGATTCGTTTGCCTTCGTTCGGCTCGGTGTGTACGCGCTATTAGATTTCCCGTATGTAGCAGGGTTTGTCAAAAACATTATCAAAAACCAAAGCAAGAGAAAGTAATGTGAACAAAATAGCATTTTGCTTTGGAACGACCTTTGGTATGTTCCAGTCAATCAATCGACTTGATTGAAAGAACAATTTTTATTTGAGTTTCATCTTTTGAAATTACAACAGTAATAAGTTACGACACCAATAATTAAGAAAAGTATTCTATTCTATCCTATTGTGTCCCACTGCTGGGCAAAGAACTCCCCCATCTTTTTCCACTGTTAAGAAAAGTATGTTAAGTTTTAAACGGTTTTAGTAAAAAATACACGAAATAATTATTATCGGCGTGACTACCTATTAATATAAAAAATCTACTTAAAGTTAGTAAATGTTGACATGTTACAAATAAAACTGCTTAAATTCTCGAAGAAAAATATTATTTATTAATTAAAACATACAAATTAATGTGTGATTAAAATGCGATGTAAGCAGTTTTATTGTTACACTTTTGTTACAATTGTGTCATAGAAAATATAATATTTTTTTAAATATATTTTTTTTACCACGCAATAAATAAGTTTACCTTTTTTTTATCGGAACTCGGAATTACACTAATAATTATTAAACAACGAGTCGTAACATCTTAACATAATTTTTTTAATATATTTTTTTATGTGTCAAACACAATTATACCAAAATATATATATTTTGAGCATACATTTGAGCAAAGCATTTTGTTGGAATGTGTGAATAATAATTCCTGTTACAAACAAAATATGTTATAAAATAAATACATAAATAATGACAATATTATATAAAATTAGAAAGAAACTAAAAAAATACTAAAAAATATATTAAAATAGGTATACCCCTTTTTATATTAAGAAGGTAAATTAATAGAAAATGGATTCTACGAAAAATAGGGTAAGCATATAAAATTGTGTTATAAAACGCATAACAATTAAATGCTCATCACCGTTCTTGGGTTTTTCGTGTAAAATAAAAAAAAAATAATATAAATCATAAATTCGATATAAATTATTCAATAATAAATTTGTTCGTCTGTGTACTATTTTCACCTTGTATAAAAAGCAGTGTAACTCAATAAAAAAATATATCTCAATTAATTTTTTAAATTGTGTATACAGATTACACACTGTTCGCGAAATCATAAAAATTGGACGCGTGTACTAGAGTGCGTTAGTAATTTCTCTTTATTTAAAATTAATATAAAAGAACATAAAAATAATACACTGACACGGTTAGGCGTATGCTGAGACGGAATAGAGCAGATGAATGGAACTCGACTGCATTCATCACCTAATGGAATTATTTCAGAAGATCATATGCACTATATTTTTAACTCTATTTAATTTGTAACTAAAATATAATTAATATACCTATCAAGAAAAACTGGGCATTTTGATGCTCAATGGTTGTGTGCTGGTCATACATCATGGTATATACAGCTATATTTTTTAATAGCGGAGACTAGCAGACGTGCAGATGAGTCACTTGATGGTAAGTGATCTCCACCGCCCTTAGACACCCAAGACACAAAAAGAATCATGGGTGCGTTGCCAACCTAGGAGGGAATGGAAGGAATTTGCCAATACTCAGCATACGCTCTATCCTATCGAATCGTTAGCAATCATAAAGTGTCTGCACTATGTGCACAGTGCAGTGGGGCCTCACCGGGCGCTGCGGCGGGGCGTGTGTGGGGGGAGCGGGGGGAGCCGGGGGAGCGGCCCGGGGCACCGCGCCGCCGTCCGCCGTGTGCGCGGTCACCTCCATGCCTACCACCTACAGGCCCAAACATGTCAGATGGAAAGGGGTGAGGCAAGCTTGAGGATCGAACTCCAATGTGTTAATGCCATGGAAATATGGGATAAAACTGCCATGCCTTTTGTGACAAATTAATGTACTTCTCTTTCGTCTTTCCATGGCCATTATAATTTCAAAATAGACCCGTGTAAACTAGAATCATTATTATTAAAATAGGTTCAGTTTCTTAATCCAAATTAAAAACAATAAGTTATACAAAGTATGTCTTTTATAGCTTTAAATTAATTGCAATATATTGGAATTACTTTCTCATAGATTTACAAGGTGTGACACAAACACCAGAATTAAATTATAGGTGGTAAGATTGAACACAAAATCTATGTTTTTAATAAAAAAATAGACTTTCCGCGGCATGATTTCAGGTCGCACAAATTTACACAATATGATTATGATCGAAAATGACATACGGCGGTAATGGTAATGGGACACCTAGACATTTGGCGCCTGGATGAGCAGGAATGATCAAAATCCCAGGACTCACACTGAGGGCCGTATAATCTTGGACCAAATTATATTTTGGTAACTGCTTCCCCATAAACCGTAACACCTATTAAAGATAGTTGAGAGAACACAGATTGATGAATAGTCTCAAGTATACAGAAATCGTATGCGACATAGTCAAAATTATGATCTTAAATTTCATTATTATGTCGATTTATTATTGTGCTGGTATTTTCATTCTTTATTATCTCCATAGACGAATACACTTTATGAAAGAACTTTATTAAGCGTCATCGCTCCATTCCATTAGTAAATAGACGAAATTATGAATAACAAATCTAACGGTAGCTATCTACGGGCACGAAATTCAGATCAGATACCAAAAGGTATAAAGCTACCTTTTTATGCAAAATAATAATTACAGTTTAGGTTTTATTTGGGTCAGCAATTTTTCTATTGTCAAATAGTAAAATCCAACCACAACTGGTGTTGCTAGCTTCCACTGTTACACCGAAAAGCTATAATTTATTTTTTCTCCAAAATTACGAATCAGCAGGTCATACTGTTCACGGTGTGATGACAGTTTTGCTCTCTAGTAAAGACATACCTCTTTTGGGGTAAGGATTACAGAGACTGTTAGTTACGTCTGATTTTTGTTTTGTGGACTTGCTTAACTTCATGTGTAATTTAAACATTTTTAAGCAACTCTGTACACCTTTTGAAAACAAGATTAATATTATACATAAGCTTACCTTTACACTGGCGTTTTCCTGATCATCCTCAGGCTTGTCAGGTGAATCTTCCTTTATAGCTTCTTCAAGAAGTTCTTGCGTGGACTGTTTCTCTTCCTTCAATACTTTAGACTCTTCGTTTAAGAAATCTTGTACCACTTTTACGTATTCATCGCTCTCATCTACGTCATCTGTTAGTTTCATTAATTCTTCTTCTTTATGATTGATTTCTATTAATTCTGGTTCTGAACCTGATTCTTCTTTGGCATCATCAGAAGCATTTTCATCTGCTTGATCCTCGGCGGGGATTAAATCATTTCCTTCTGGAGTATTTTCTTGATTGGTATTAGTATTTGAATCTTCTGGAGCTTCTTTAGATGCTATCTTATCTGTTAGTTCCTCTTTTGTCTCCAAAGACTCTTTAGTAACCTTATCAGCTTCTTTAGCATCAGGTACCGATGCTTCTTTCTGAGGTTCAGGACTCTTCTCCTTGGAAGATTCTCTGTATTCACTGGCAACAATGTGGACGGGTCCAGTACTGTGCAGTATGGTACCGTTTGTGTAGGGGCGAGAGTGGTCATCCTGAGCTTCCTATAACGGTTAAATACAATTGTAAGTACAAACTTTGACCAAACACTTGTCCCTTTACTTATAAACAATTTTGAATCAATATTTTACGTTGTGGATCAGAGACCAGTTATATCCCAGTATATTTCGCCGGTGGAATTTCGGAATGCAATTGAAAGTCTGCAATGTACGTGCAATGAAACCCAATCGTTGTACCAAGACATAATTAATTGTAAAAAATGTAAAGAGAGGTAATATTACAAACCAGATAAGAATAAAACACGAATTAAAAATGTTTATAAGTAAAGGTGTTTATATCAAAAGCAATTAGCATAGATATGCAAAATCGATTACGTACACTTGAATCTACAGCGGGGTAAATAGCGTTTCGACGCACTTGACGGCAGGGAAAAATAACACACTATTTTTACGAAGCTTTTTTTTATTTTAGTGAAATTATGCGAAAAAATTTAATTAAAACACTGGTTTTCAATAAATTTTAAATTACACTTTCATAATTTTGTTTTCAATATTTTTTCTATTTTGGTTAGAAAAATAAAACACGTGTAATAAATAAATATCTACTACTTATTTTCCTAACCAAAGTATAATTAGAAGCATATTGAAGCATGCGTAAAATGATAAGTCTTTTTAATAAAAATAAAATACTAAAAAGTGCATTCACACAAATACTTAAAAAAATTATAAACTAAAACTAACCTAAGTGATATAAAAAAAAACAATTATTTATAATTTTAGAACATTATTTGATTATTTTCTTTTATAAAATGTTTGGTTATAAGTACAATAGAATATGTATTCATTTTTTTAATTTAATTGATTATATCAATGCAATTATTTATGAGGATCGTTAGTAATGTTGAATATGTTTTTATAATTTTTTACAGTGTTAATATGAATTAGAATATTGTTGGCCATTTTGACAATTCGTTCCTTTTCGTTTTATTTTTGGTTACGAATATACAAAAATATCCTGTTGTTCGGAATGGAAGAACAAGCAACAATTAAGTTTTCGATTATTGTTAGCAAAATTATAAAATAGTGGGAATTACTTATTAACATCAAAATTGACGAAAAATTTTGAATGCATGGTAGAAAATGTAGTTGTAGTTGAGGCATGGTAACACAGGTGCAAACACAGACAGAGACGAAAGCACACAAACGAACAGAAAATACAAAATGAACGTGGGTCAAATTCAGAACACAAACATTAAGATCTTTTCATAATTGTTTTGAATTTACATTTGCTATCAAACAATTGGGCACTTGACTATGTTTAATTTTATACGAAATAAACCAAAAATAAACTCTTCTATAAAAACTGCATCGAAATTGGTTGAAAAATGAAGCAGTAATTCATATTGTTGATAGTGGGGATATCTTGATATCCCTTTCTAACACACATATCATTATGGCCGTGAAGTGAATATACTTAAGTCTCTCTTTTGTGTTGTTTGAGAGTTCTTCCAGATAATATTATTTTTAAGACAATATTTTTCAATGTTTCTTTCTCTACTACGTTTACAGTTTTATATGACGTAAACATAACATAAGATAAGCTCACGCCTGTATCCCCGAAGGGGTAGGCAGAGGCGCACTAGCCAACTAGTACACCCACATTTCGCCGAGCTTAGTTCCGTCCCAGATATGATAGGGGGGCGAACCTATCGCCATATCGGACACAAATTCCAGACTCCGGACTGATATGGACAAATCCAATATCACTTTGCCCGACCCGGGGATCGAACCCGAGACCTCAGGGCGGCAGTCGTACCGAAATACAACCACGCCACCGAGGCAGTCGTAGTATGACGTAAATATTACATAAAATGAAACATTGTAGTCAATTACCCACTTGACGCTAAAACATTGATACGAATTGGGAACTTTCTCCTTTTTAAATTAGTTAAAAATATAATACAAATAAATAATAACGAGGTATTTCAAGACAAGATTACTTTAAATCGGGATTTCAAGAGAAAATGTAGTGCCAAAATGCCTTGGTAATACTGTGTTGATACACAACCGTGCCAAAAACATGTCGTTTCAACCGCAATGTCATTATTTTGACGTTACTTCACGTTCTTCTGTCAGTTGATCAGATTTGGCTTTATTTTGTGGATAACATGGTATTTAAGTTTGAAACAAAAAGCTTATAAACAAAAAAGAATGTTACTAATAGCTGCACGGTCAAACATAAAGAGGATGGGTAATGGAATTTAATTGCCGCCGTTATATTATTTATGCTTGAATTTATAGAAAATCTTTAAAAACTTCAAATACCAACTAAAGCGTATTAGAGGTACACTTTCAAATATTTACAAAATTACTTTTATTCATAACTAAAAGTTATTTCAATAAAACAATTATTTTTAATAACAACAAAATACATCTCAAATAAAATTATGTGCACAGTATTGAAATAAAGAATATTCTTGACAAAAATAAAGAATACTTTTAACAAAAATAAATTGTTTTAACAACAAAGATTTTCATGAAATTATAAATATTAAAAAAGATGTAAAACTACACGGCAATAAAGACAGCGTAAACTGTTAGAGGAGACAAGGGCGGAGTGGACAAGTATGGGGGTATGGCGTGCATGCATTTGACCTGTCGCTGCTGGTTTTGTGCGTGGCTCGCGTCCATCTGCTGCTGCACCTCGGCCACCAGGCCCGATATTGCAGTTACAACTGCGCCCACAATGTATACCATTAGTTCAACATCACATATTTCCCCAAATGCATATGGTAGGTAACCTACTTGAGAACTGTTGCACCCACTTTTCGATTTATTTTTTTCAAAAAATACATAAATTTAGTTCCGTGGCCTTGATATGTAATCGTCATTCTTGGCATAATTTCCAAATTCTGATAAGGCTAATTTAATCAGTACATAAGAATTATATTAAACACAATTAAATAACAGGGAACAGATTTTTGCCATTGAATAAATCATCTATTTAATATTGTATTCTGAAGATTAATTTTTGCAAAATGTCAATGTTGTTTTACCAATTGTATTACGTCAAAATTTTCTTACAGTAATATGATCTTGTAACCTTGCTGTTAGTAATTTACATAACCACGATGAATGAATTCGAATCGTTTATTCATTCCGTTTTTCTTAACGTAGAACCGTAAACGCAGTACAGGATGTTTTAAAAAATAATCCAAAACCGAAATGAATGTGTGTAAAAATAGACATAATCAACAAATGACGAAGGACGCGCGTGTTAAAATAGATGAGATGCATCAGAACGGACATTTTCGCGGGCTGGCTACGGGCCAACCGTGAGTATGGCCGCGTAACTACATGTACATCGGCTTTATATTGTGCTATAATGCTACTGTAAAAAGACAGTTATACTGACGCTAATACATCATCATAGAAATAACGTGTAACAGTGCCCTTGGTGGTCTTAGAACTGAATAACTGGCATTAACTTGGGAAAGGGCATTGAACATACGCGGAATTTCACATAAATTTACTTTAAAGCAGTTTTATTTGACCCTACTATAAAAATAATTATAGCATATTTTCGTCGTTAATTCTTGCAGTTTTATTTTAAAATTTTAATTACTATTGTAATATTATATGCATTGTAATAATTATTATATCCCCCTTTTATATACTGATAGTAGATGATTATTAAAATCAAAACTTTTTATTACCTTTGTTATTTCTAAATTGTATCAAAACAAAAATTCTATTACTTACTGGTGCATATTATGTTATTATTGTTATATGTAATTATTTTATATTCGTTTATTTAAGAGTTTTAATTAAAATAAAAAACGGAATGCAACAAATATTCATGAAGTAACAAAATAATAACAATTATAGGGAGAACAAAATGTTAGCGACAATATTGTGAAACCGTATAAAAATTATTCATCAACAATCGAAAATCGATAACTATAGGGTGGCCACTTTTTATTAACACATTTATTTTTAAAACAAAAATAAGAAAGGTATTTTCCAATTTAGTACCAACATAATTGTTGATTTAAAGACAATAAAACATATCACTAACGCCCGGTTCCAATAAACAATCTCAGTCCGAATGTGCAAATCGATTACAAAATTAGCCAATAAGAACACAGTTTGAACATGACTCCGTCAAATGAGTTGATTTGATTGGTTCATAATCGCGATCTATCTGCACTTTAAACTGAGATCGTTTATTGAAACCGGTCGTAAGCCTAATCGAAAAAAGTAATAAGTTATTTTAATGTTTTTGAGAATAGATTAATATTTTACCATTTTTCTTTAGAAAGCTACAAAGGATCTTGTGCCTTGGGTCCTAAAACTTTGAAAATGAAAGTGGCCACCCTAACTAATACTACAATAATCTCCCCACCACACTACAACAAACAACTATCTTCATACATAAACGTTCTATAGCGTTTGTTATTGAATGCCATGTCAATATTGTCGGGTGAGTTCTTTACTCGGCGTATTTGTGCGGATATTTAAGGTATGATAACGAGCTCAGCGACAAACTGCAAAACGCAGCGAGCAGTGCCAAACTGCAATGGCAGGCTGTATCAAACGAGATTTTTATAATAATGGGCTTATTCCGTAAATTAGTGAGCGTTTCTTATCTTCTTCTTTTAAAAAAATGGCTTCCACGCATATGCGATGATTTAGCCAATGTCAAGGTAAATAGAGCAATTATGTTTTTAAAATGACCATGAGACCCAGATGTGGATGATCTCAAGGTGCTGCTGGGATTATGGCGGTAATTCCTTCCAGTGTGATGCGCCTCAGATGACCTTCACTCGGCGAATCGGTCGAACAAAACCAGCCATCGCATCAAGCAAAACTCATCAAAGATCACCGGTTAAAAAGTTTCCACATTATACTGTCCATCTTCGATGAAGTTTGATGCATAAAACCACATCACTTAAAAACGACAAACACAGCTCTACATAATAATGTGAAATACTTGTAACAAGCGACGCCCACTCTGTCAGACTTCCTGTCAAAATTCATGCGTTTCTTATCGAAATACATAGAAACCAATGACATTGCGTCGATCTGGCGCTGTAATTGGGCGAAAGCTAACATTGTAATAGCAGTACCTGATGAACCGCGAGCTCGGAATCGCACATTTACATTATTTGACATATGATGCAACTTCGCATGATCAATTCTCGATCGCAAATATTCGCACAGCGCCAAAACATTTTATTTTTTAAGAATGACATATCAATAATCAAACTATTGAACGTTTATAAGGCCATGTCTATAACGGGGTGGAGTTCCTCGCAGAACAATAGGGCTCAACCGACACCATGCGACAAGCGTCTATATTTACGTACATAGAACGATATTATATTTGACTATACGGGTTGTGAACTGGCTTGCGGAGACGAGATTTATCTTTGTGATGTGTTAAGAATGTTTTTCACCACGTAACTAAAATAAAAGGTCTAAAAAAATATTTTTGTGAAAAAATTATTTGCCTTATATACTGATTTCTTAAGTTTACGCGAATGCTATTCATTGAAATAAAATTATTTTTACGGATTTTATCACGATTTGGTTTTAATTTTTATTCCCGACGTTTCGAAGGCTTTGCAGTCTTCGTGGTCACGGGTTGGACTGAGATGTCATTTGTCCAAGAATGTTATGTTATAGGTATTACAAAATCTACCTTCATTTTAGAATTATACAGATTTAAAAAAAAAAATTCTAAAATGAAGGTAGATTTTGTAATACTAACATTCTTGGACAAATGACATCTCAGTCCAACCCGTGACCACGAAGACTGCAAAGCCTTATTTGCCTTATGTTAAAAAATACGAGTTTTGTTTTTGGTACTAAAATGAAAGCAGTTTCTAATGATTTAACCCTATGAAATCTTAGAATATACAAAATAAATTATAAAAATATGAAAAATACTTACAATATAAGTGAGAAATGTAAATTTTGATTTCATAATTTAAATTTGCGTAAAAAAATATATAAAATTTATTCTTAGACTTAGTTAATCAATTCTTCCCTTCCCTACCTCTCAAGATATAATTTTAATTTGAGCCCTTTTTAATTCATTGACTACATACATCATTTAATACAATTCAGACTTTTCGTTTTGGGAGTTTCTATAGATCCTTTTTACTTTTAAACCTAATTTTAATATACTAATACGAATATAACTAATAAATAATAAAAAAAATGTTTTCATGTTTATCCAATAACCAAAAATGCGTTATCCATTATTAGATTATTTATTATCAATTAGATTCCCTATTGTTGTCACAGGCTAACAGTGACAATGTTGAAAAAAATATCAATTTAACCAATTGGAAATCCTATACCGTCTTATTTATTCCCTACGACTACAGTAGTGTAGACAAGTGAGTGCGTGGTAGTACTGGTAGTCTGGTAGTGTAAGTGCACTATGCAGCCAGTTCACCACCCCTCGTGTTCCGATACCGCGTCCCGCTGAGCGAGCTGCCCGACGATCCTTTGCATGGCGCGCTCGGTCTCCGCGAGCCGCGCCCGCAACGCTTCCAGTTCCTCATCCCCTGAATCATCCCATTTTACCTTCACTTTCGTGTGTAGTCATAGACTTATACAAGGGGTTTAAGGAGGTCTGAGCCTCCCTTAGCCTATTCCAGCGGCCGGCACTTACTCCCATCTGGATCTTTAGATCCCAGTTTTAAGATATGTAGTCATTTAAAACATACTACCTCCCACTCCTCCTATAGTTAAGAGCCCCCCTCGCCCCCTTTGAAAGCTATATTTACGCCCGTGTGTACAGTCCCTTACTTTAAGTTTTCTATCAAACCTTAGCACTAATACTGGATTAATTCATCGAAGTCACATCGTACAGTACATAATATGATAATAAATAACAATGTTTTAAAGGTGTTACCGCATCATTACTATTATTACGAGTTCTTCTAAACTAATAATTCTAAAATTCTGAGTTTTTTTTTTGTTTGAACCCGCTAATCTCTGGAACTACTGAACCGAGTCTAAAAATAATTTTACTATTAGAAAACGACTTTATCCCTGAGTGACATATGCTACTTTTAATCCGAGGAATTGAAATAGCTAACTGTATTTTATAGTGACAGTTGATGCATTTCAAATTACTTTTTTTAAAGGAAACCTTTTTCTTCATCTTTCTACCTTCCAAGATAAAATATAATAAGACCCGCTCTCCTATATTACAATAACGTATTTAATACAATATAATGAAAATTATTTATAACAATCGTAGTAAATCTAGCAAACCGCAGAGGCAACCCTAAGAGTCCAATTAATTAACAATTCACAGTATTTGTGTTATCAAATATGTTTCCTGTTTGTCGTGTAATACATTAAAAATACACATAAATGACTTGTTTGTACTCACTCGTGTCCCTCTCTTTAGGTCCTGGGTGCGTTTGAAAAATTATAAACCAGTTATTACATTAGTTATTTTTTGTGTATGTAGTTTGTTGTAATATCTCTTCAGAAAAACCAAATATTTTTTTCTTTCTTTCTTACATCTTCAAATTACAAACATTTGCGATGTAAAACAGTTAACAATATCAAATGTTAGCTTTGATTTACAATTTTATTAATTATCACATTTATATACTGATTTCTTATTATCACATTTAATTATTTTTTTCAATTTTGATTATTCCGATAACGGTTTTGCCCATGTCACCCAATTTTTATGCAACCAAATATAAAAATGTTAGCCTATTTTTTTTTTTAGAAAATACAAATGCATCCATAACAAAATTTATTATTCCAAAAAAATCTTTTCCTTTTGAAGTGGATGACATATCTAAGCCTTATCTTTAGTATATATGAAGAGGTGACCTTACCAAGCTTGTCCGGAGAGGTCCTGGAGTCATCGCGGAACACCCTGCTCCTGAACTGAGGGTCGGGACTCACAGGCTCGTACGGAGAGGCCGTGCGTTTGAACAGGATCTGGTGGAATTGTATATCTTTAACTTCCTTTTTTATCTGAGCACGGCAGTGTGACTACTGCACTACGCCTGATTGTGAGAACGGTGCTGTCCAAAAACACGAATGACCACCGACAAAAAATTAGTTTATTTTGTATATAAACCGCAACACTGAGTAGTAAGGATTCAGGACGATTTTCTGTGATACATTGCGGCCCTCGCACCGAAATGCTGTAGACAATTTTATCTATGACTCTACTTACAAATCGGCTTTCAACTCGCCCGGTTTGATACCGCTATATCACAGAAAACCGACGCAAAGTGCCAGCTGGACAGTAACGTCATACCTTGCTGAGCGTGTAGACGAAGAACACAATGATGCATATGGTGTAGATCGGCATGACGAACCCCATGGAGGACTTGGGGGCCGGCACGGGGCCGCCTGGCGAGCCGAGTGGCGGCCGCATGCCAGGGATCGGTGGTGGCTGCAATAAACGACATTCATAAATACTATCGGCGCAAACGACTTTTAAATGTACGCTTAAGTATATCTTCTATCATATTTCTCGAATACCACGTAAAATAACTTCGTCAAAAACTTACGGCGATATTTTGGGACAAGGGGCCTTTTTGTAATTCTAAATCAGAGTAAGTAAGAAAGAAAAAAAGTTACCA
The DNA here is from genome assembly GCA_036417725.1 of Clanis bilineata. Classification (NCBI taxonomy): domain Eukaryota; kingdom Metazoa; phylum Arthropoda; class Insecta; order Lepidoptera; family Sphingidae; genus Clanis; species Clanis bilineata. The sequence goes on along the minus strand of CM071155.1, from coordinate 765,040 downwards.
GAAACTGTCCTGAGTTATCTAAGTTAGATCTATTTTAGTTCATATATATTTTTTTTATACTATGTAAATAAATCAATGAGATAGGTTAGGCCTTAGTCTACCACGCTCTCATTGGTAGAGGAGGCCCGTGCCCAGCAGTGGGACAGTAATATTACAGGGCTAATATTATTATTTAAATAAAGACTGCAAACACATTGCAAGTACCTTCTAGTTCCCGTTACCGTTAAATCTAACTTATGAGTTAATTTTTACGATTTTGTTGATGTGCCTGGTAGTGGCAGTGAAAATAAAGGTCGAATGAAAATACATATTCATACTCCTTCAGCACTATTTATTACACCGTATCCTCATTATATCATTACAATAGCAATGAAGAGTGAGAGGGACAATGTCGTGGGACTAAATAAAAACATACATACATAAGCTGACGCCTGTATCCCCGAAGGGGTAGGCAGAGATGCACTAGCGAACTAGAACACCCACATTTCGCCGAGCTTAGTTTCGTCCCAGATGTGATAGGGGGCGAGCCTATCGCCATATCGGGCACAAATTCCAGACTCCGGGCTGATATGGAAAAATCCAATATCACTTTGCCCGACCCGGGGATCGAACCCGAGACCTCAGAACCGTAGTCGTACCGAAATACCACCACGCCACGGAGGCAGTCTCACGCCACGGAGGCAGTGAATAAAAACAATTGAAATAAAAAAGCAGGCATTTAACAGTGATGCAAAATGCAAATAGTCGTGATAATAACGGAATAGACAGAGGCTGTATCCAAGCCTTTGACCCAAACACATACGCAGTCGCATAATGGCGGGCACACACCAACCGAACGAAGGCAAAAGATGATCGGGAACGTTCTGTCCCCATCGCCCCCCATCGCCGATGCCCCTTCGCGAACGTTCGATTAGTGTGTACCCGCCATAATATCGATGGATAAAGTCACATATTATAATCGCAACTCCACAAAATATCTCGTGCCCGAGGTACTTTCAGTCTCACAACGTCGCTCAGGCAACACGAGTAAATGTGAGTTGTAGGTCACTCATGTATTTGAGGGTGCGGGAATCGAACCCGCGGTTTCTCATTCATAATTCACACTATTCACACGTATAATTCGAGCAAATATTTTTGACAACGTATTTCTGTATCAAAAATTTGACGAAAATAAACGTGCAAAAAATACGAACCACAGATGCAGACCAAAATAGAGACATTGTAAGTACTTTAACGTGTAATTTATGCCACGTACTAAGCTTTCTACCTCTTCATACTATCAATTCATAAGACCAATTTTCGGGATGTAAACCAATTTTGGTTTATTTTGCAGAGTATTTACAACACAATAAGGCCCTAGCTGCCTTATGTCGTTTAAGTCCGCTTTATCTGTCAAAATAGTATGGCGAAAAACAACGTAAGAAGCTGTTAAAGTTGAGTAGCATTCTAGTTCGGGCGTAAGTTAAGTATTAATATTGTGATAATCATTAATCGTGTATTCGATTGACATCCTTGATGAATGATGGAATACGCAGCGGCAACGTCCAAAACAAACCATTAGAGCCTCTACCATGTATGACTTTATATATATTGAATAAATGCGAGTATGCGTGCTCTAGATTTTATATATTTTGATACGATATTGCCACGCAAAGAACATTTCAGTCATATAAAACTACTTTTACGGTACAGTCAGATCCGTGACCACGAAGACTGCAAAGCCTTCCACAAACGTCAGGCATAAAAATTAAAACAAATTGTGATACAATCCGTAAAAATAGTTTTATTTCGATGTAGAGGTATAACATTCGCGTAAACTTAAGAAATCAGTATTTCCGTCATCTATTTAGGTCTACATCTGTGGTGCTAATTCTGAAGACCTTATTTATAGTCTTTAACATAAAAATATTAGTACAACATAAACAGCTTCATGCAATATTAAGCTTAACAAACAACTTAAACTCACACCAAGATTGAAAGGTTTTTTAATAATACTTTACCAGGACTTTTTTTTTATTGATTTCTTTTACACCTGCCATTATTGATTTTATGGCAATTTTGAGTTCTGTTACTTACATATATTTTTTTTACCAGGAATAAATTACAAATTCAGAGGCTCGCCTATTTTTACGTTTCTCGCTAGCGAATCTTTCTTTCTACCTGCCCTTATCCCATCTTAATGTGTGGTCGGCGCAACACAGTTTATCAAGCATGTTGCAGAAAAGATTTCGCTTAGTTTTTACGACCGGCTACCTGCCTAACGTCAACCCCATTTGGAGGTTACGGGCAAATTAAATTAGAAAAAATGCTTTGCCTAACCTGGGAATCAAACCCAGGACCTTCAGGTCCACGGCCCATACATATATGCTGTCAATAAACCAAGGAGGCGACTTTTCTCGCTAACGAATATTCGGTAGTACGTCAACCCCTTCGCAGATACAGGCGTGAGCTTATGTTGTGATTTCAAACAACTGTCATGTTTGTACAACGAGCTCAAATCGATTAAGAACTCGAAAGTTTTTTTATTTTTTTTTATAGCAGAGACTGGCAAACGAGCAGATGGGTCACCTAATGGTAAGTGATATTCACCGTCCATAGACACCCAAGACACAAAAAGAATCATGGGTGCGTTTGCCACCAAAAGGAGAAAATGAAAGGGGAGGGAAAAGGGATTGGGAAAGGGAGGGAGAGAAATGGGCCACCGGAAATCTCACTCACCGAACGAAACGCGACAGCAAGCTGCCACTTTACGTCGGTTTTCAATGAGACAGTGGTATCAAACCGGTCGAGCCGGCCCATTCGTGTAGCTGTAGACGTTACTGTCTACAGCGTGGCTCTACCACTTAATTTTATTCACTAAAAGTTATTCGCACTCCGGTCTTTGTACATATGCTTTTGAAATTTGTAAGTATGACGTAACCAGGATATCCCTAAATAAATTCGTGTGTGTGTGTCGGCCGAAAGTCGCGACATTCCGACATTGACCCATATTAAAACTTGACAACAAAGTTTTTTTTACCTTTCTCAAATTAGAATCCATTGTACAATCTTCAGCTTAGAAGCTTCAAATAATTTAGAAAAAGAGTCAAGAAAAACAATTAAGAATAATTAACAACCAAAAGTCACACACATATTTTTACAATCACAAGTCACTTTTAAATGTCTCAATCTTGATTAACGGATATGTTTATTTTTGGCTTTATTAAAACAGAAAATGTAAACACAATTTTTATGATGCAGCTCACGATAAAAGTTATCATCAAAAACCATTGTTAAGGTGTGATTCCGAGCTCGGCGATTAATTGCACAGACCACAGCGATAGTGCCGCCCCCATTGTTGTTTCTTTAAGTTTAATTCCTTGATACAGATTCGAATATAGCTCGCTGGCCCTAATATTTAATTTCAATCGTATGTCGATGGCACAGCAATTTCGTTTCTAATGCGTAAACGAAAATAATTCATGCTAGAAGCCTCTGAAATGCACAACTGCAGTTGGTCAACACTGTCTTTGTGTTCTGCGATCTGTCGTCAAACTCACGACGCGTCTTCTGCACTAGATTTTCTCGAAACATTGCATAGCTGTCTCCTGCTCGTAAAACAATGAACCATAGATAAAATAAATGTTTTGTGTAGATGTTATATGTAATGTTTTAGTGCAGGACAAGCTGCTTAAGAATCACACCTTAAAATTATGAATTTTAATGATTAACACTGGCTTTAATTTTTTTTTAAATCCACTAGATTAAACAACGTCTTTATGTCGACCGAGGTAGTAGACTAAATCAAATTAGATGGCATCCCCGTCCCGTATACATTCATGACGTCACGATTTTATGGTTTCCTGTAATCACAAGCTTCCGGTTGCACAGACTTGCTACTTTAAATCGAGATTGCGACAAAATGTGTGATTGGGGGCGCAAAACCTGGGCATGATAACGATGCAATTTTCGTATCTGGATTGATTATTTTAGGACACTGCACCACATTATGTATCGTTTTTTTAAGTGCCAAAATATTTACGAATTACAACATAATTGCAAATAATAATAATATCTGCTAATATTATAAAGCTGATAAGTTTGATCGTTTGTTTCAACGCGTTAAAGTCTCAAATTACTGAACTGATTTCGAAAACTCTTTCACTATTAGAAAGCTACACTGTCCTGAACGACGCAGTCTAATTTTGATCTTGGGAAAAGATACGTCTGGCGTACGCGTATACCGTGTAATATTTTGCGTATCGTTACGTAATATTAAAATGCGTCAGGCACTGCGTTTTAATAAAACGCAAGCGATTTTTCATCGCACGTGTGCACCACGTTCGCGACCGGCAACTCCAATACTGTGGAATCTGTTTTCGCTACGATTTACGTAATTTATGAATATTTTCGACGTTTATGACGAGACATACCGTCGGTAACCGCAGTTTATATTATATGCTCCAAAACATCGAATAGAGAGTCGCCAACATTTAATGTCAGTCGAATTATGATCATAATATTGAGATTGCAAAAAAATTTGATTGTTGGTTTATCTTTCGTTCCAATACATAATTTATGGAACCGAAATGATGGCTACTGTTCTTTTATTTAACATCTTCTTTTCCTATACTGAATCTGTGAAACAATGCTCACCGAACAAAACGCAACAGCGAGCTGTAACTACACGTCGTTTTCTGTGGGAATGGTATCGAATGTAGTGGGGGAATAGTGGTATTCATGCAGTAGACACATCTGCGTTCTTAGCCAAGTGGCTTATGCACTAGTCGAATAGAATAGTAAATGTATGGAGATGACATTAAAGTATATGAGTATGATGGCGTGCTCTAATGTCATTCCCATACATTTACTATTCTATTCGATTAGCGCATAAGCCACTTGGCTAAGCCCACAGTCTACAGCGTGGCTCTATCAGTAGTTTGCTGTGCTCGGATAAAAATAATAAATAAATAATACCCAACAGTCACACACATACATAGTCCTAACCCCACAATAAGATCGAATCTTGTGTCGTGGGTTTCAGGAACTACGAGAGACTTTGGGTCTCACAACACCCAGACCCGAAACAAATATCCGTAGACCATACAAACATTTGTCTCGGTGCGGGGATCGAAGCCGGCTACCCGCCCGCTGCGCCACGGAGGCTGTCGGAGAATAGAATAGTAAATGTATGGGAATGACATTAGAGTAAGCTACATATAGCTTACTCTTCTCTAGGAAAGATCGACTAGCGCCTAGTCCACTTGGCCCAAGACCGCTATCTACAGCGTGGCTCAGGGCTCTATCAGTAGTTTGCCGTGACAAAAAGTCAAGTCGAACTGTAATGCAGTGTGTATGTACCTCTATATGCGTCCATTGCAGAGTCTAATCTATTTCTGTCGAAGCTAAGTCTAGGTCGTCGTATGTGGGCCGGTGTGGCGCGGAGTGGTGACCGCGGCCCCACGAGTCCAATGCCAGCGTCTGTTTGTCTATCACTTCGCAATGTTTGCTTTCTACGTCGTGCATCCATGTGAAGCTTTTGAAATTGTACAAAGTATTTGTGAAAGGCAAGTGGCTGTGGATGAGGTCGAACCTTAGACAAATTGGCGACGTGCTAGTCGCTAACTGGTGGTAGTGGGTTCGATTCCCGCATCGGTGAATGGACGTACATGATCTTTTTTTTTCAAGCGAAAGTGATTTAATATTTTATAAAAAGTCCTTAGTAGTCCTTAGGTTGCGGTATCGGCGTTACATGTCCAGACTCCAGAGTCGATTGGTGGGCCGCCAGCCCAGCCATAATTTAGGAATGACAGGGTACCTTATCCATAAGTATGAGTGAGTGAGTAAGTATGAGGTTTTCTGTGAGACAGTGGTATCTCACCGGTCGAGTTGGCCCTTTGGTACTGTAGACGTTACTGTCTACAGCGTGGCTCTACCACTCATTTGCTAGTCTGCTATAAAAAAAATAATCATCTCACTCAATTCGATAACTAATGACCCGCCGTTAAAGTTTACGAGGGTACACGCATAATATTCACATGATTACACCTATTCTTCTTGGAGGTTTAGCTGCTCTAAATTTTTTTGTGTATGGTACTTTATAAGAATTATTGTCAACTGGCAACATTCAACATTCAACATTCTTCTCTGGCGAAACGGCCTCCCAAACTAGCGGTAGAGGAACTTTGATGGAATCTTGACAGCCTCCGTAGCGCAGTGGGCGAGTAGCCGGCTGTTAAGCGAGAGGCCGCGGGTTCGATTCCCGCATTGAGACAAATGTTTGTGTGGCCCAAAGATATATGTTTCAAGTCTGGGTATTGTGAGACCGAAAGTCTCTCATAGTCTCTGACACCCATGATACAGGTTATACCTAGTGTGGGGTCGGGACTAGGAGGTGTATGACTGTTGGGTGTATTTATTTATTATTTACTAGCTGACCCGCGCAACTTCGTCTGCGTAGGAGAGAGAGGGTTGAAAGAATGAGTTGTAGGCACCTATAATCCAATAATTCTAAAGGAGGTAATGAGATGATCTACTTTGGTCCGTTTTCGACAGTCACCCCGTCAGTCACCCAGTCAGTACCCTCGTCAGTTACCCCGTCCATCACCCCATCAGTTACCCCGTCAGTCACCCCGTCCATCACCCCGTCGGTCACCCCGACAGTCACCCTGTCGGTCAACCCGTCGGTCACCCCATCTATCTGCTCGATTGTCACCCCGTCTGTCACCCGTCTGTCACCCAGTCTGTCACCCCGTCTGTCACCCGTGTGTCACCCGTCAGTCACCCTGTATGTAACCCATCTGTCACCCAGTCTGTCACCTGTAGACATCTGGCGGGGATAACTAATTAAATGACGATTGATCAGTTTTCGACCGGAGAGGAAAAATGATTAAATTACTAAAATGGCTATTAAAAAATAAGGGTTGATCGTAGAAGGGTGAAAATTGAGGATTGTATGTATTTTTGTATGTTGTATCATAAAAAAATAGAAATTAAAAATTTTGTCTAAAAAATAAAATAAAAAATTTAGGGATGGACTACCCCTAACATTTAGGGGGATGAAAAATAGATGTTGGCCGATTCTCATAGATACCGGATAAGCACAAAAAATTTCATCAAAATCGGTGAAGCCGTTTCGGAGGAGTATGGCAACGAAAACTGTGACACGAGAATTTTATATATTAGATTTATCTTAATGATGTAGTAACATTTATGGATTTAATAAAAATTTTGATTTGATATGATACAAAATAGGTTAACATATCAATAGACTCTGCACCTAGAAATAATCAATATTCGTTGCAAACATTATAAGGGCGTGATGAATTGCTGGTGTTGTGACCTCGGGGTCGTGGGTTCAAATCCGATCATCTAAATTCTAATGCTTTTCTACGTTGTGGGAGAGTGGTGGGCGATCGCCTTGTACGCGAGGTCGTCGATTCAATTCTGTGATGCTCTCCGTAATTAATTGCCTACATGTTTGCATTATAAAGTTATCGAGTTGGTGATTGATATCAAAGACGAAAACTGTCCGAAAATTTTGCTGCTTAGTTCATTTCATTCATTCATCATACCTTTAACCAATAGTTATTAACTTCCTTAGGGGGCGTCCATTAATAACGTGAGGGGTTTTTGGCGATTTTCTCGCTATTTCCTCTTTTTTTTTATTGAAATATTTACGTGATATTCGCTAAAACCGTCCCAAAGTAAGATTAAATGTGATTCGGCCCGACCGCCTCCCCCTTTGAACGCACCAAGTAATTATTGGACGCCCCCTTATGGTCACAGGTCACTCTTATTTCAAACTAATTGTCAAATTCACAGCTTCACATTCACAATGCAGTCTAAAAAAACCCTTCCTGGTATAATCGCACTTTAAATGGGCTGTAGAGTTGAGGATTCGAAGTCCAGGTTTCAAAAATTACTTCGGAGTATCATGGAAACTGTATTTTTTTTCATGCCCTTTTTCGGTGGGCAATTTTTTCATTTCTCATTCCTAAATTAAAATAACATAACATAACATAAGCTCACGCCTGTATTCCCGAAGGGGTAGGCAGAGGTGAACTAGCGAACTAGAACGCCCACATTTCGCCGAGTTTAGTTCCGTCCCAAATGTGATAGGGGAAGAGCCTATCACCATTTCGGGCACAAATTCCGGACTCCGGGCTGATATGGAAAAATCCAATATCACTTTGCCCGACCGGGGGATCGAACCCGAGACGTCAGGACGGTAATCATACCGAAATACAACTACGCCACCGAGGCAGTCAAGTAAAATATTCATTTTATAAATTATGGGAATTGTAAGAAGTCCTTTGACCTCATGAGGGACCCTTAATAACCCCAGTGCTTATAGCTGTTATTGATGTTAAGGAAGCGAAATCTTACCGGCTAATGTTAGAACTTCTACCGTCCACATAGGCGAAGCTTCTTCTATGGATATTAGTGTAATGCGGAAACTCACGATAGCAGAGATGGGTCATTGAATTGTCAACATTTTGTGTAGGAAATAAGGTATATTATACACCAAATTTTTTTTAGAAAAATAAACTTGAATCGCATTCGATTTTTGTACACCCGAGAACTTCATAACTGTATTCAATAAAAAAAACAATCATCACAAAAATATACAAACGAATTGAGGACTCCTCATTTTTGAAGACTTGAAAAATGTTGTCGAGTTCTTTGACATCTTTTTAAAAACTCAATAGTACAACAACCGAAAAAAGTATAATATCGTGTTTAAAACTCTGCAGCAAAAAAGTCTGCAGCGCTAATCCTGCTAGCCCATCCTCCACCATCATGGCTGTCCGCACCTACCTGCGAAGCTGCTCACCACACACACGCCAACTGACCTTGATGTCCAGCTCATAATACACTGATAGCGGGGAGGATCGTACCCGAACGTGGGGGGGCATCGCCGTGACGGGCCTGGCGGGCGCCGCTCCCGGGGGGATCGCGCGCCCCCGCTCGCGCAGCGCTGGGTGCGGCCCTGAGCCGCGGATGGTCGGCCGCTCTTGTTTTACCGCTGTGGAGCGAAGATGTATTATTGTATAGTTTTCGGACGATTGGAGGACGCTGTCAGGGTAGATTTTTCTGCGCATTTAATTTAAACACATGTGTTTGAAAAAGAACGCCATCCAGAGTCGAAAGTTAATTTTGTCTTTTTTTTTTCAATTGTTTATTCTCAAAAGCTGATAAAGACTGATATTTACAGATTTTCGCTTATACGAAACACCCCCGAAATGGCAGTAAATTAAAAATATTCTTTCTGTCTGGCGCTATTCCGGCCTTCTGCCAGGATCCGTCTTTCTACTTAAACGCTTCCACTTCCCCCGGTCCGGCAAAAAATATTAAGGAATATAAATAACCAACAGCATCTTATAGTTCCAGAGATTCCATTAATAATAACTGGAATTTAGTTATTACTCTGGAAACATCCTAGATACTGCTATGAATAATATTAACATAACATAAGGGCACGCCCGTATCCCCGAGGGGGTAACACCCACATTTCGCCGAGCTTAGTTCCGTCCCAGATGGGATAGGGGCGAGCCTATCGTATATAGGGCACAAATGCCAGACTCCGGACTGATATGGAAAAATCCAATATCACTTTGCCCAACCCGGGGATCGAACCCGAGACCTTAGACAGCGGTCATACCGAAATACAACCACGCCCGAGGCAGTCTCCGAGAATATTAACAGTATTTATACTCGTAATATTGTTTATCAAATCGATCGATCTGGAAATCTTTGGGGAAGGACTATGTTCAGCAGTGGACGTCCTATTGCTGATGGTGATGATGATTGTTTATCATGATTGGTGACACCCTGACAGCGTCCATTAGTAACAAATTAGCATCACAACAATACAGAGTACACACATGGCGAATTATTGATAGACATGCTATTTTTCACACAGTTAATTACAACCAATTAGTATTTTTTCAACATAGATAACATTAGGCCAACCATCAGTTTTTTGACATCTCTCGTTAGCGACTCCCTAAAATATTTATATGAAAAACATCGGAACGCCTCTAGCGGTTCCGTGGAAAATTAATGTTTTTCATATGAATTATTGTATGTAGTCGTTAGCGAGAAATGTCTAAAAAAATTAGGCTCGAGCTACTCTTCAAATGTGACGTTAGTATAGTATTTATAGATTAGTATACATGTATGTCAGATACCAACCCACATTAGGCCAGCGTGGTAGACTAAGGCCTAACCCCTCTCATTAGGCCTGTGCGCAGCAGTGAGACAATAATATTCTAGGGCTAATATTATTATATCCTTAGATAGGCTATCTCTACGCATAGTCGTAGGTACCATAACTGAACACTGCTTACTTAACAAACATTTGTATGTTCTAGGTATGACTGACAGCCCCCTGTGTAGGGGATGTCTTTCGGTCGACGAAACAGTTAAAATCCTTAAAACACAGAGGTCGCTTCGGGTCTCGGGAAGCCTGCGGAGACCCCAGGAAGATCCTGCGCTTCTGGTCGGAGCTAGGCTGGCTAATCTTTTAGTTGGAATTCACGTCACGCACAATAGCCCACTTTTTATTAAGCTGGGTGCGGAAAATGGAGCCCGCACAACAAACAAATACTACATGCAAAAGTTAAAAGTAACGTGTCAATAAGTAACTCGAATAATTTTCTACTATCGAACCCATGGGGCCCTGGGGGCGATTATGAGCATCTGAAATTGCTTATGACAAAATTAGGTTTTAAATAAATAGCACCCAAAAGCCACTCACATAGTCCTGACCCCACACTAAGATCGAGTCTTATGTCGTGGGTATCAGGAAATACGAGACGCACGGTCCCACAACACCCAGACCCGAAACAAATATCTGCGGGCCACACAAACATTTTTTTTTTATACACCCAACAGTCACACACCTAGTCCTGACCCCACACTAGGTATAACCTGTATCGTGGGTGTCAGAAACTATGAGAGACTTTCGGTCTCACAGTACCCAGACTTGAAACAAATATCTGTGGTCACACAAACATTTGTCTGTCTCAATGCGGGAATCGAACCCGCGGCCTCTCGCTTCACAGGCGGCTACTCGGCCACTGCGCCACGGAGGCTGTCATTTGTCTCGGTGCAGGAATCGCGGCCGATCCGCGGCCTCTCGCTTGAAGTAACGAAGGCGATGAGGTTAGGCGGTTACATTTCGCGTCGTTCATCTGCATATTCAAAAGCCGGACAGACCGGACACGTCAAAACCCGGACATCTGGCAACCCTAAGACCTACCTGTTTTACCGGCCTCGCTGTAAATCGAAAGGTGAATCCTAACAATACTAACCGACTACCCACATATAAAGCGCTTGGAGAGTGACGCAGCGCCGAAAACTAACCACTTCCTAATTTAGCATGGCACCAAGTCGCATGTGATTCATAACTTTGATGAATTTCAACTGGTAGTATTAATTGAATGCCTCGGTGGCGTAGTGGTATTGCGTTACGACTACGGTACTGAGGTCTTGGATTCAATCCCCGAGTTGCGCAGTGATAGTTTTTTTTTTATTCAGTATTAGCAACAACAACAACATAAGCTCACGCCTGTATCCCCGAAGGGGTAGGCAGAGGCGCACTAGCGAACTAGAACACCCACATTTCGCCGAGCTTAGTTCCGTCCCAGATGTGATAGGGGGCGAGCCTATCGCCATATCAGGCACCAATTCTAGACTCCGGGCTGATATGGGAAAATCCAATATCACTTTGCCCGACCCGGGGATCGAACCCGAGACCTCAGAACCGTAGTCGTACCGAAATACCACCACGCCACCGAGGCAGAGTATTAGCATTTAGTATAAAATGTGTGTACAGTACGGCGACTTAGATTAATAGCATGCTTATGGCAATAAGCTCGCCCCCTATCACATCTGGGATGGAAATGAAGGTGGGTTGTGGGTTGATGGTGGAAGGTTCGGCGAAATTTGGGTGTTGTATTCTCAAATTCGCCTCTGCCTACCGCTTCGGGGATACAAGCGTGAGACTATATATGTATGTAAGTATTAATATAAATTGAGGGATTCGCCTCATTTCGCTAGTGGCATTGTATATGGGCTATGAACCGGGATGGGTTAGAGTGTACGGTCGGGCAAAATTTTGCCCAGGACTGGATCTTCCAGACGGGATTGATGTCAGGCAGGCAGGCGGTAAAAACTAAAATCGGATTCACTCTGCGACATGCTTGAAAAAAATGTGTCGCGCCGACCTCAGCGAAGTACGATAAGGGCTGGTAGACAATCTGTAACACAATCAAAGATTCGGCTAATACTCTTGCAAAAATGTTCAACCCTTGCCTTAGCAGTTATCTGTCTTTGCCTCTAAGTGCACAATTTATTAGACGTGAGACTTACGCCCGAATGGTCAAACGCTGCTCAACTTTAACGGCTTCTTACATTGATTTTCACCATACAATTTTGACAGATAAGGCGGCCTTAAACGACATAAGGCGACCTTAAGTGTATGAACATTTGGCGGTTAGGCTGAGATCTATAGAGCGAACTTAGACTTAATCTAAGTCAAAGAATTAAACTCCGTGAAGATTTGGAATTTTTAAATCGATCTTTGGACATAATCAGAGTCATTTTTTACAAGAAAAGCTTTGCTAAGTCTTTCTGTCACTCTGTCAGTCTGTTTCTCTTTTAAAAATGACTGGGACGAAGTAAAAGTTCGATTTAAAAATTTCAAATCGTCACCGATTGTTTACTTTGACTCAGACTAGTCGAAGTTCGCTCTATAGATCTCAGCCTTAGTACCCGCGGTTTCTTAAAAGCTGAGTGTAATATCGCACGCTTAGCGCTTTCGCAAGCTAACAACACGCAATTAAAAACGTTATAGGGAGTAGGGACGTCGAGTGATATAATTGATTAATTATTCCACTTCCGACTACAATAGACTTTTTAACTGCTGAGTATTTGTGTCACTATTTCCGACACTAATAAATCGCCGACGCTTATGAATTGTGACTAACTGTGCCGACTAGTACCGTGAGCCGATTGTGCAAATAAGACAGTATAAAACATAAATGGACAAATAAATTTATTTCCTTTCTTTCGTCAGAACACAGAGATAGGCAGAGGTGAACTGAAGACTGAGCACTTACGTATCGCCGACCTTTTTTCCGTCGGTTCATGTGATAGAGGAAGCCCATCACAATTATTTCTTTCTGTCTGGCGTTATCCTGGCCTATTTCCAGGATCCGCCTTCCTACTTAAACGCTTCCACTTCGCCCGTTCTTGAGCATTCTCCACGCTAAGACCATTGGCTCTCATGTCATCCTCCAAAAAAGACGCCGGGATTTCCCCGATATAGGATTTGAACCCAACAACTATGAACTACAAGACCAAATGATAAGCTTAGCTAACTAAACCGCCTCCGCTCATAACATGTGACATTAATACAGTATGACCCGGTTCGTCAATTGACACTTTACCTAATTTGTTTAAAAACACAAATATAGCACTGCAAGGTCCCAAAGCGCTAACTATTCTCGCACGAAATAACCAAGCCATATACTATTTTGTTATAACTTTTTCGTATTTAACTATTTCGCGTTGATGGTCTGTAACATCGATTGCTTGGGTGAGACGTCCTGCGGACTGATTCTCTTTGCCTACAGTTCAAAATGATCGTGTTACGCAATGATGTAAGCAAAGAAAAACAACATAAGCTCACGCACGTATGCCTGAAGGAGTAAGCAGAGGCGACCTAGCGAACTAGAACACCCACATTTCGCCGAGCTTCGTTCGGTCCCAAATGTGATACGAGGCGAGCCCATCGCCTTATCGGGCAAAAATTCTAAACTCTGTTCTGATACTGAAAAATCCAATATCACTAAAATAAAAATGCCGTATAGAATACTTTAACTTCATTATGTTTATGTCATGCAAAACAGCAAACAGGTGGTTTTTAGAAGCATAGGGAAGCCCTGAGTAGATTTTTCTACTCGCCCGGATAACAAACCACCCTAGATAGAGACGTAGAAATAAGGAATGATAAATAGTACTAAGCTCGCCAAACTGCTTGATAAGGCGGGTCGTTTGTTGCAGTTAGCCGATGTACATATCCAGTCAGTTCAGATCGGCATACTATACATGTTAACAGTCAAGGGATGTAATACCTCTCGACGTTCGGCGTTGTGTTTGGACGTGCTATGATAAGAAAAATAGAAAATATTTTCTTGACTATATGAAGTCAACATAAAAAATATTTCAAAGTATTCTATGAAGTACAAATTGAAATCACGTGTTGCAAAAACGTTGGAAGTTAATATAAATATTTCTCAGAGTCCCATATGTTGGTGGGCACATGTTTTAGTTCCGAGGTCGTCTCTGGACCAAATATAAAGCAATCGTCACAATCTCTGAGACAGAATGATTAATCACTATGTAAACTTAACGAACTTTTTGATGGTGTTATTTTTAGAACTACACACAGCTGGATTTTTTCCTTTTATCCTAGTTGGCCACTAGTTATGACACCTAAATCTGGTGCTGTGTCATAGCAACATGAAATATTTAAGTAATAACATCGACCTGTATTGTAGACAAAAACAATATTAGGTACGGACTACGAGATTCCTTAGTCTTTAGAGTATTGCATGCAGGTTCGTGAAGTAATGTATTTTATACATTCTTATTGTCTTCATTATCAAAACCCTCAGGTGGTGTGTTCTCAAATCATAAAGTGCATTAGTTTCTCTCGAAAATATCAATAACAATTACACTTACAAAGACGACATAAACACAAATCGGACTTCATTTGTTATATCCTGAATGGGAATATCATGACTACAGCACACACTATCTTTGGCATTTACCGACTTGCGATGACTTCGATGTGACCCACGACGATGATAGACCCACAGGACTTCAATAAAACCAAATGTATTCAATGCGATTCTTGTGTCGTGAGTATCGGAAACCTCAATAGATTTTCTACCTACAAAATACCACTTCACTACAGCCGAAGCAAATATTTGTGGTTTACAAAGACCTATTTTCTCGCGAATCTAAGCTGCGGCCTCACGTTTTACAACCTATAAAACTATTAAGGAAGATGTCTTCCATGTCAAATTTGGGATCGTTCTGAAATTCTAACCCACCTCTTGAATTTTCGCTCGGCTTATACCATAACTCTACCAATTCAAGAATCGAGACGAATCAAACTACACAGCACATAGCGGGCAAGGCGTGTAAACCGCAGGCGCTAAACAGCATGTGCGCCCGACATTGAACTATCCTCTAATTGTAGAACAAACAGCCGCCGGCGCTCGTGCGTTGCGCCACCCGCATGACCTCACCAAGTGACAATATGAGTTAGCCACTTTTGTTGAGTCGTAGAGGCCGCAGCCCGCACGGAACGGGTATTACTCGTTGCTTGCTACGCATGCGCCATGCGCCATGTGACATCTTATTTACAGTTGCCATGATGGATTCGTTTGAAATCTTTAGAATAAAAAAATCTTACAATTATTAAAGTTTGGGGGAATGAAACGTCTACAAAAGTCAAAGTCTATGATAGGTCCATGAAACATGGCATCATCGCAAAATAAAGTTCTAACAACGTTCACATAATATATATTTCTTTATAAACTCATAAAACCTCCACAATAACTATATAACGACGTTGAGGAACTTCTATATTAGGCCTATTCATCATCATCATCATGCACAGGACGTCCAGTGCTGGACATAGACCTCTCCCAAAGATTTCCAGATCGACATGTTGGAAGCGACCTGCATATATGACGAGATCCGTAGAAGAACAAAAGTCACTAATATAGCCCTGCGGATAAGCAAGCTGAAGTGGCAGTGGGCAGGGCACATCTCTCGTCGAACCAATGGCCGATGTGATAGGGCAGAAAAGTTCTCGAGGGCTATTCTTGGTATTAATTTTCAACCAACTTCCAAAAAGGAGGTCACTCCTCAATTCGTCTGTATTTCTTATTGTATTTTACGCGATATCTCCGCCAAATGTGGTATTTTTGGTCTATAGTCCATTGTTTCATAAGCAGGAGACAGTGAAATACGTTGTTTTATGTGTTTTGTTTAGAAAAAAACATGTGCAGGAGACGCGGATTTACAATAACACATATCAAGACAGGCGCTAACAACAATATTGTACAAGTAACAACGCAGTTCCGCAACGAAAGATGCAAGATGCGTGTTTACACCAGGGAGCTACTTTTAGCTCCGACCTACGTAATACACGCGCGTCGACGTTATATCATAACTTCAGTATTATAGTACAGTATAACGTTCAACAAGTCGATCTGGAAATCTTTGGGGGAGGCCTATGTTCAGCAGTGGACGTCCTATGGCTGATGATGATGATGATGATGATGATGATGATGATTATGATGATGATGATGATGATGATGATGATGATGATGATGATGATGATGATGATGATGATGATGATGATGATGATGATGATGATGATGATGATGATGATGATGATGATGATGATGATGATAGCGTTAGGTTTTTTACTAATCTAACCAAAGAGGTTATATATTACTATCAATAGAGAGGCTATCAAGCAAGTTTCCATACAAAAAATTATCTCAAACTTCAGTACCAACATATACCACTTATTAAAATGAAAGTGCATTTTTTACAAGTTAAGAATCACGTAAGATAAGTTCTCTCTCAATATAATTACGCTGGCCGGCGCGCGTATGTTTCAAATAAACTGAGCGACTTATGACCACTAGGTTATAACTTTTGGATCACAAGTTTAGTGCAGTAGCCCGAAAAACTAATGTAAATGTAAACGTATTCGAGTTCGCTGCGCACTGATGACGTTTGGTTAATATTTCATACACATTTCATAGACGCGCATCGAGTTCGAATACATTTTCGGCTGTCAGAAATTTTCCTGCTCAGGCCGCTGTTATATACTGTTAAATGTCTTTGAAGCTAACCCATGTTCTGAAAAATTTTAAAACTGCAGTCCGTTTACTTCTTTTTTGGCTCTGACTTACACCTAACTCTACCGTAATGAACACGTAGGCACATTAATGAAGGGTTCACAATCCCATTAGAACATAAGTAGAAGCAGTGAGTACCCCTGGGGGTCATGGCCAACAGTCTGAAAGACACGGACGGAGCTAACTCATTTACAAATGATTTTTAAGCAAATTGACATGGGACCATCCCTCCTTCAAAAATAGTTGGGAACTCCAAAAGGAAGTGTTTTGCGTAGTCGGTTGAAATAACTGATCATAATAAGGTGAAGGTCTAATCGCCATTCTTGTATTACAAAAGTAAACAATTATCCAAGTACCCATTTTTCCAGTATATTATTTGAAAAGTAGGTAAATAGATATTTAATCACATTTATAGTTTAGGCAGTTGCAGATTGAATTTAGCGTACACACGAATCCTTAAATTCTGAATAGCAATCAAAAACAACTAATAAATAAATAACGCCCAACAATCACATACATACATAGTCCTGACCCCACACTAAGATCGAGTCTTGTGTCGTGGGTATCAGGAACTATGAGAGACTTTCGGTCTCAATACCCAGACCCGAAACAAATATCTGTAGGCCATACAAACATTTGTCTCAGTGCGGGGATCGAACCCGCGGCCTCTCGCTTCACAGCGGCTACTCGCCCGCTGCGCCACGCCACGGAGGCTGACACTAATTTAAAATATTAATTAAAATAGCGTGAATCGAGTTGCGATTTCTTATTTTCCTGTTCAAATATTTACACATTAATTATGTTATACAAACACTTTAGTTTCATAATCAATTCAAACACAGCATGCTTGTTAGTGGCAAACATTCATACGGTATCAAGTTAACCATCTCTCTCGTTGTCGCACAACATCACCGACGAGCGAGAGAGACGGCGATATATCAGCCGTTTAACTTGTAAACTTGAAGCGGTAACAGCTCGCACTAACTGTCTTGCAAAGTCCAAGAGTTGAGCGCGTGATGAGCTCCGAGACTCCATACTGGAACTCCGAAGTGCTCCTTGAGACACGAGCTGTTGCTATTCTTCATGGTCTCGACGAGTTTTTTCGAAGTCTTTCCGATGTTGTCGGACCGTTTGAGGAATGCTGCTATATCTAAGCCACACGTCTCGTTGACAGCTTTGCGGCATTCTACAGCGGCGTAGGGAGACAGCCTGCCGTCTGCATGGACAGCTGAACTGCACACTTCGTTTATGAGCTCAAGAACAGCTAGCTCGGTCTCGAACATCACCTCACAGCATCCTGGCATCAATTTGCTATTAAAGATCCTCAGTCAATGCAAATTAGATAAAAGAGAACAATATGGCAATTATAAGGGTTTGATCAAATTAATTTAAACACATAGCCCCTTACTTATAAAAATATTTAAGCGCTGCTTATCTTTATACCATAGGTTGTCCCTTTCATTTTTAAACAATGTAACGCAAGGAAAAACGAGACAGGTTCTTCGTAACCATTTGCTCAGCTAAAAATGCTGTTTTAAGTAAGGCCCATAGAGCCTTACTTAAAAAACATTTTCGCTTATCTTTTCGCTAAGTATAGCCTGTCACTTTTTTACTTACGTTACATTGAAAATGAAAAGCACAACCTATGGTTAAAGATAAGCAGCGCTTAAATATTTTTATAAGTAAGGGACATATTATCTCAAATGATTGCATAGATAATCCTAGGAAATATTTCTTAAAATTCCAGGGGTAATAGAATACCTACTGATCATCTGAATAATTATTTTGGTTCTGACAAATCTGTAAATTATGAGTATTCTATAAATTAAACAATGTTTAAGATTAAAAATCACAGTTATTGAAAAGCATTTGCTGTATTCAGTAAAATAATTATGAAACTTTCACTTATGGTAGTTGGCTAAGCTATTATTTTGTTCATCACCAGATGTGTCGAAAACAGATTGATTTCAGCATATCTCTTCAAAAAGTATGTCTTCATAATAATAAGGGGGGAATTGGGTACATGACTTTTTTTTATTAATTTTATATGAAATTTACGTCGTCTAAAATATAGAACAGAAAGAAATATTTAAATATTCGCAAAAATAAAAAAATTATAAGCCTTTGAAGATTAGTGTAATCTTCAAACTGTATATACACACCATAACAGCATGTGCGTTGGAAAGGGATAGCAAGATATCTCCACTATGCCCCCACTCCAGAATTTAAAATATGAATTACTGCCTCATTTTTCAACCAATTTCGATGCAGTTTTTACAGAAGGGTTTCTTTTTTCTATACATATAAAAATGTGTCTAAAATCAAACATAGCCAAGTACCCAATTGACTGTCTCATGAGTTATGACTGCTAAGAACATCTACTTATTATGATGTCTGGTCCACATTTATTAAACTAGTTCAAATTAATAATCTTTGGTTAATAACTAACGAGATTTCAACATTGTTATCAAAGGGTTATGAACTAGTTACATTATTTCCTTATATTAGTTATCTACAGGAAAAAATAGCAGGCCCTTTAATGAACAACATTTTTATATTGTTACTACTCATTAAAGTATACTAGTTGAAATTCACTGATTAAAAAATATGTATTTTAATAGTATAATAGTTGAGATTATAATATGTATAGTCCCTCAGAGGGGGTTGGCGTCAGGCAGGCAGCCAGTCGTAAACACTTAGCCAAATCCTTTCTGCAACATATGGAAAAGATTGTTGCGCTGACCCCACATTAAGGTGGGATAAGGGCAGGCAGAAAGAAAGATTATAATATGTATAGTGCTGCTACATAATTCAGAAATATACATAATACATAATTATGTACTTCTACATCAATGTTAACAACAATTAACTTTGATTAAACATGGAATACCATGTGACAATTTAAATTAGATATTACATTAACTGTAAACATACAGTTACTATGATGTAGATATAAAATGATGTTGCTGGATGTAATTTATCATCAAAAAATAAATAAAAATTAATTTAATTTCAATATAATCTCAAGTCAAATAGCCCATCTACACCCTTATTAAATAATTATAATTTATAAAATGCATTTATTTAATTACAATAGGCCTTACTTATAAACATTTACTCTTATCTGTAAGTAGTTTGTCCCATTTTCCCTTGCCTCACATTGGTTGAGAATGAAAGGGAGCGTTATTCCTAAAGATAAGATGTACATAAATATTTTTTATAAATAAGGGGAAATATAGTTATATCCACATTATCTATAACCCTAATTTAAACCATAATTTTAGATGTGATTTATTTCAAAAAACTTATTATTGACTCTTTTACCCATGTACATATGTGTCAATTATAAGAACTCTTGTCCATTTCATTTTCCATATTCTGCCATGTTCAAGCCAAGCCCATACTACATTTAGTTCTACAACAAGTGTCTTTTAAATAACTTATAATTCAAATTAAAGTAACACAATGATCGTAACTTACTAATATTATTCTTGACATTGCAAAATTAACTATTTAGTTTGACAAGTTTCCACATGGGAAGTAATCACAATACTTATTCTCAAATGTTAAGAGACAAGTGATTAAAACGGTATCATAAAGACAATAAGCATGAATAAATTTGTACTGAATATTTCATACAAATTTAGTTTTTAAATATACAATAACATCCAATATATCTAACACTACCAAAAAACGGCTCGTACAATCACTGGTGTTCTCGATCTTCCTTTATGGCACTGAGTCTTGGACCATACGCTCTTCGGAGAGAAAAAGGATAGACGCTCTAGAGATGTGGTGCTGGCGACGTATGTTGCGTATACCCTGGACAGCTAAAAGAACAAATAAGTCAATCCTCGAACAACTGAGGATTTCGACGAGACTGTCGACGACGTGCTATGAAAGGATCCTACAGTATTTTGGACATGTGGCTCGCCGGGACCCCCCCAATTTGGAGAAACTACTCTTGGTTGGAAAGGTAGAAGGGAAACGACCGCGAGCCGTGTGCCTAGCCGTTGGTCCGATCAAATAAAACTACTCACGGGACTCTCAGTAACAACAGCAATGAGGCAGGCTAAGGACAGAAAAACCTGGAAGAAGATCATCCGAGAGATGCGACGGAAATTTCAAGACGGACACGACCTTCAGAAATGAAGAGTGCGACCAAGAAGAAGAACATCCAATGTCTACCAATACACTTAATTTATGTATTTCATGGTATATACTTTAAACTCATGTGTAGGCAACATTGTAGTGTATGCCAAAATATTTTTTTTCAAGTTAATTTACCGACAGATTATTGTAAGTACCATCAGGCAAGTAAATTCTTCTTCCTTTTAATATTGTGGGTACTTTAATATTATTATAGATATGACAATCTTCCTCACACTGACTCTAAATGTGATTGTTTATATAATATGTAATTAGGTACCATTTTATCCATAATTTTTACCCTGATTGAACAAATAGGTATTTATTCAAAGACATCTGGCTGTTTGTTCCAGAGTGCTATAACATACTTTCCTGTCTACCAATAAATCATTTAGTCATTGCATAAACTCCTATTTATAATTGTTTTCTCACGCAACACCACATTCCAATCGAACTAGGTATTGTAAATATTTCATGTTCAAGAGTCACGTCGCTCACAGTCAACAACTGGACCAGCTGCTATTTGCATAGCCAACCCGCTCTGCACATCGCAAATATGACCGTGCCGCGAGGCGCGATGTTACAGCGGTCATACGGTGCGGCGGAGCCACTCAAAATACAATTTTTAATAACGCTTCTATAATTAACTTGGTATTGGTTGTATAGTTTAATTAAACGGTGACAATCGGAGCGTAACATACGCCATCATCGACCGAGAGCACGTCCAGCGATATTGACATTGAGCTTGTGTTAAAAATACCGACTTTACCTGCCTCCCGGTCGAACGCGTTCGGCTTCAGCTGATCCCGCGACTGGCCCAAGATCAGCGGCGACAAGATCCTGGGCCACAGCACCGCGAAACATCCAACAACAATCACTAAAACGAACATCGTCTTTCGCGGACCCAACACCTCCTCGTTCGGCATTCTGTCGTCTTGTTTTCGATCGTTTCGTCGCGCACGTATACAGCCGGTTGCACTCTACGGGAACATCGTCGTATGTGATAAAAATAAACGATTTGCTCCCACGTCCGGCCGCGAAGAAAGCGCAATATCGCCCAGTGACAGCTGTCAGCGCGCCCTCTCCCGGCCGGATCGCGACCGCCGCTACGGGAGCGATCCGAATTTTCACATTACGGCAGCGTCCGCGAATCTTCCTTTTGCAGAAAGCCGGTGGATTGAGCTGGCTCGAAGTGACACAGCCGTATATAATTTTCAAACAGCTATGCCGACTTCTTGCCTTCCCAGCCACCGGCTCGGCTTCCTCTGGTGAAATCGTCGGTCCGTTGTTGCAGTACAAATATTGACAATATGAATTATCGTTCGGCGGGCGAGCGTACGGCGCTCGGTGGGCAGAACTCGGAACAATATGCCTGGGCGCGGAGGCGGCGCCGGCTAATAACCCGTCCCCACCGCGAAGAGGTCTACACGCGCCCAGATGAATACTAATTAGACACTTTGAGTAGGTACTTGTCATTTGACGAATGCAATGTTGACGGGGAAAAGTTCCAAAACTTTAAAGCTTTATCGCCTTTTAACTCCTGTAGCTTGAGTTTTTGTAGAAATATGTTTTAAGATGCACGTGGATGACGCGGCGCGACGGTGCTCCTACGCATTGGTGACACGACGACGGGCCGGTCGCTTGACCCACTCTAATGTTGTAGCCTGTAGGTACATTTGTATTACAATTGTCTTGCGGAAAATATGAAATTATTTACGCGCACTAAGCTACATACAAGTTTACATTCATAGAGTAACATGAATGGCTGAGATCGCTCGGCCGTCGGATACAAGGAAACAGTGCGTTGGCCGTTAAACATGCGTTTCAAAAATGTTGAAGATGTCCGCGTGTTGTAACAGCCAGCTAGATTATATAGGTTTTGAATCCCGGCGTGACTCAAACAAAGAGGGTCATTTGTAACGATCTAGTTCATTGCCGTCACAGTAACGAGCTCCTAAAATAATATTACGTAATGCATACACACGCGATGCCTAACAACTGATAATAAGCTTATACAGTTGTACATAACATCAAGAGTGGGCAGTATGGGTGCAACGGATATACAGGGTTTCATATCCAAGAAGAGTTTCATTGCTGGTGATCGGATATTCGTACCCGCCTGTGCAGCCTGTCGATCGTACTTTTTACGGCCGACTGCCTGACGTCAACCCTCTTTGGAGGATCCAGTCCCGGGACATCATCATAGAAAAACAGCTATTTGTGGATATGATGTTTGAACCCAGGACTTCCCGGTCGAGAGCCCATTTACGCTATCATTAGACCAAGGAGTCTAGGTTATAATACAATTGGAATTATAAGTGCTCAGTCACTGATCTTCTTGTCACTGTTACTTCAGGCCAACTTCAGGCTCGTGGCGTCTTCATCACAGCGCGTGCTGCGACGCGACACACGCCAACGATAAGCGACAAGTATCTATGTAGGTACCTTTAGATTTACCCAATTAGTCATTACTTGTATAACGGAAAACAACATCCAATAATACCAAGCTAGTTTATTCTTACTGTTTTTCTGTTTTCCTTCTGCCTAATGGTAATAAGTTATCGTTACATTTACATTTTGCGCGGTATTCGCCATTCTGTGGGGCGTCATAAGTCAGATGACACTTTGGCACAAGTTTATATGCCACCGACGAGACGATTTAGCTATTTTTAATTCATCAAGACACCATTACTTGGTAGCACTTCTAAAAAAAGTTAAAGATAAGCAAAGGAAATCACAGGTTCAAGACAAACACGATTATCTCGAAAGGCGCAGGACACCACAGGAGACGCGACGTGGAATACAAACAAGGAGGCTTTATCTACTTTTTAAGTAACGTTTTATTGCTTTACCTACGTTACGCATAATTCTCACGATGTTTGATACTTGTTTCAACTGTTATTGCCCATCGGTTTACATTCCAAACCGTGATTTGTGTGAAACATATATGACTATCGACTATTATGTACCTACCACCCTAAATATGTATCTGCCTATATTGGAATCTTTTACTTATCTGATAAATTCCTAAAACCCATACCGTAATTTATTATTTAACTTTTCCACATGCCTTTGTCTCAACTCTCACTCTAATAGCCGGCGTCGGGCGAACATATATTTTTAAGCATGTTGCAGAAAGGATCCAGCTTAGTTGTTACGACTAACCAGTCGTGGCAACCGCCAGACAGGGCGACAGTCTTAAACAAATAGGACCTCCACGGCACATGTACACTGCTACTAAGCTAATAAAGTACCTACCTACCTATCATCATCATCATCAGCCATTAGACGTCCACTGCTGAACATAGGCCTCCCCCAAAGATTTCCAGATCGACCTGTTGGAAGTTCGACCTACCTACCTATATTACCTCTTAAATTGGTGGATTAGGAGGTTCTCAAAATATTCGGTCGTTTTTTTATATCATCCACCAAAATGGTGTTTGTTTGATAGGATTGCGATTTGCGAAAGACAAATCCATGTGTGCTCACTGCTCACCTAATAGAAAGCATCACGCCTGCCCAAAAACTACCGGCAACACCGCCCTGTACCTACAATATATACAGAATCAAAATACTTATGTACTTATTAATGCATGATAGTAAAATATAATATTTATACAAGGCAATATTGCAATACCATTCGATTTAATGTCCTTCGGAAACAGTAACAGTGTAATACACTGTCGATTGAAAATAGAATGGAGGTACCAGGAAATACTACCTAGCGTGCTTAGCCATGCAAGCAAATAGTCAAAAGCATATTATTGAGACCAAATTACTGAGAAAATGGATTGGGCGAGAGGACTTTGGTCACCAGATCTTACTTAAGAACAGTAAAGCTGCCACTACACGTCGGTTTCCTGTGGTATCAAAGGTTCGAGACCCAATCATGCTGTTGTGTAAGTACGCATAAATATAACATAGTATTTAGTAACTACCTATATATTCATCGGCGGTGCAGGCCTTCGGCAACTAGTATCAATCGTCGTTGGCAACCTCAAGACACAACAGCACCCCTGATCAATCAATTTTAATACAAAACTAGCTTAGTCAGATGAAGCCCTTAGGAGCCTCTAAGCAGCATCATTATTTTACACACATTACGCAAGCAACATCTGTTTGTATGTAGGTGTGACTGCGCTGTGAATGGGAGATGTAAGTGCGATGAATCATCAATTAAATCTCATTGCAATGTTGATTAAACACTCCGAAGGGAATTATACATTAAGTTAACTGCATGTTAGTTTCCTAGTCATTCTACAGAAGAATCATTCATTCATTTATCGACGGCAAACGAAAGAAGAGGAGTTTGAATAACATCGTAGATAATATTGATCTCCAACACCGAGAAACATTTATTACTGCTTATAGAATAATATCAATGATTACCGCCTAGAGTTCGTATGCTGGATACAGATTGCCAGCCGCATTCAAGTTCCAAAAAGCGGTGTGAAAATCTTTGGGGAAGGTTTATATCCAGCAGTGGATATCCTGTGACTGTTGATGAAGAAATAATAAAAAGTAGGCACACCCAAGTCCCGACAAAACACACACATAATCCTGATTCCATATTATGTTAAAAAATGTAACTTACTTGTACTTGTAAAAAATATACTCCCTGTCGTATGCATTTGTAGGAATAATCTAAGATTTGTAGCTATGCTTGCTTCTAAACTCAAATGAGGAGCGAAGACGTTAATTCAGGATTAAAATAAAGGTTTTTTACAAATAAGGTTCAACTATCTTGTAGCCTGTCTTCGAATCATAATTCAAGTCACATTTTACGAGAAGGCAAACACCACTAAAAACTTTATTTGAACGGTTAACTCTAAGGTATAAATCAGAACTGTTTTTTTTACTAAAAAAACACCTTAGCCCTACACTTTTTTTTAATTCGACAGTTAAACCATAGAGGTGTTAGTATTCGTGTCACACGCATCCCCTCCCACAGAACAATAGGTTGGTAGCGCTCCTTTTCGACGCAGGAAACTGAGTACGCGCCTGGACTACAAAATGGCCGCCGCCGCCATATTAGTTTGACCAGGGATGGAGTTATAAGTCCGTCTGGATGCTATGGAGACAGCTCACCATAAACAGAGAGGATATCCTGGGTGGTTTCCGTTTCGCATTTAATATTTTGTGAGGCTCACGCACACGTGACTTCCATTTTATTGTACCATCGCTTCCTTCCGCGTGAAAGGTGCTATGTGATTTTTGCCTACGTTTTGATTATTAGGGAAAGTTTGTAGAATTTTCATATTGACTGCCTGACGTGGTTGTATTTCGGTACGACTACTGTCCTGAGGTCTCGGGTTCGATCCCCAGGTTGGGCAAAGTGATATTGGATTTTTCCATATCAGCCCGGAGTATGGAATTTATGCCCGATATGGTGATAGGCTCGCCCCCTATCATATCTGGGACGGATCTAAGCTCGGCGAAATGTGGGTGTTCTAGTTCGCTAGGACGTTTCTGGCTTCTGCCTACCCCTTCAGGGATACAGTCGTGAGCTTATGGTTTATGTGTCATATTTGTGGGTGTATGGCACTTTTCCTGTTTGCGCAATTTATGGTAGGTAACTGGGTAATTAGGTGGGTACCTAAATCAAACTAACTATTTAGTTATACAGTAAGTAGTACATAGATCCTCAGTGTAAGCTAGGTATGGCCTAGTACATACCTCCATTCTATTTTCAAACAACAGTGTAGTGCACTATTACCGTTTCCGAAGGACATTGAATCCAGTGATATTGCAATATCCAAGGTTAAAAGTAGGTATGCGAAATCATAGAATAGCTAATAATAACTACTTACTGTTTACTGATTTCTTAAGTTTACGCGAATGCTATTCATTGAAATAAAATTATTTTTACGGATTTTATCACGTTTAAGAACAACGATTCCTACCTAGGATGATACGCGAGGCTATTGAAATTAAAAAACATCCTAATTTCAATAGAGAAGATGGTTGGAAGCTTGCACAAGCCTGGGATCCAATTATACATTTAATCAAATCGGAACCCAAAAAACCAGCTGCCAGACCTCAAGACACTGTGAGCTCGTACTGCGTAGATCGGAACATAAACGGTTAACTTTTTAAAATCTGTATAATTCTAAAATGAAGGTAGATTTTGTAATACTAACATTCTTGGACAAATGACATCTCAGTCCAACCCGTGACCACGAAGACTGCAAAGCCTTCGAAACGTCGGGAATAAAAATTAAAACCAAAACGTGATAAAATCCGTAAAAATAATTTTATTTCAATACTTACTGTTTGCAAAGTCTATCAATGCGCATTATGCTACCGTTGTGATTTAGGCCTAGTCTTTGTGGTTTCGGTTGGTCCATGGTTGTGATAGCGCCGTGGAATAGTATGAGGGCTGTATAATGTGATTCGGGCTTCTAAATACACATTTGTAATGAGTCTACGAGCTACGTATCCAACAAACGCGATTACAGAAACAGAATTTTACCCGACAGCCTCGTAAAGATGTTTTGGTTACGAAGGCCGATGGTCTAATGGTAAGACGTGGTGATTGGCATATGGTCACCGGACATGCCAGAGACACAATCAAGCCGGTGCTCTAGACTGAGAAAACTTAATTTCGTAGATACTTATTTATAGTTATAGTAAATCTGTTTTATTGGATTTTTCCATATCAGCTCGGAGTCTGGAATTTGTGCCCGATATGGCCATAGACTCGCCCCCTATCACATCTGGGACGGAACTAAGCTCGGCGAAATGTGGGTGTTCTAGTTAGTGAGTGCACCTCTGCCTACCCCTTCGGGGATACAGGCGTGAGCTTACGTATGTATGTGTGTAAATCAGTTTAAAAAATATGTAGCATATTTTATTAGAATCGTAATTATATTGTGTATGCTCGACCTGCGATCCGAACCCAGGTACTTTTATAGCCTTATATGCTACCGCTAGCCTAAAAAGGGTTTAAAAAAGGCGGTAGTTATTTCATAGATATCTTCACATTACACATACGCTTAGGGGTAAATCCTTTCTTAAAAATTTCTCTTCAAGTATTCGGCAAGGCATAATCGGCACATTGAGTAAGCGGGCGAGCTGCGGGCCGCGGTGTGCGCGTGCGCATATTCTCGCGTGCCGACGCCATTGTGGAAGCGCTCGGACGCGACCTGCATGCGCGCGTTATGTCAAACGATGAAACACACAGCACGATATTGTGACTTCGGTTCCCAGTTTCACGATAAAACGCTGACTACGAAAAACAAATATAACACATTATTCGACGACCAAAAGTATGTCAGAAACTTTGTTTGCCTTAATATTTGTTTGAGTCGATTTCGCAAAGTACCAAAAACTGAGACGTGATGTCCATTACCCTTTTCGCTATCATTCATCTCACTTCCTCCCGGTTCCGTCCTCCTCTTTAACTAGTCAATTCTTATTGTAATTCACTCGACTATAGAGGTACACTGCTCCAGTTTTCAATCTTTTTCGCTTATAAAATCACATCCTTCCCAGGGCTCGCCCCCTATCACATCTAGGACAGGACAAAGCTCGGCGAAATGTGGGTATTCTAGTTCGCTAGTGCACCTTTGCCTACCCCTTCGGGGATACAGGCGTGAGCTTATGTACGAGTTCAATCTCCGGTCTTATGATAGGGTTGTGGTGTTCACTTCCACTAGCCTCCTCAAATACGCCGCTAAGCCGCCTCAACTCCGAGCCAGTATGTATCCGCACACACACTCACCCCACGTTTACGCTCATGTCTATCGTCGTGCAGCCGCGTAGCCGGTACCATTGCGAAAACCAATCGAAAGGATTTTCCATCGACTCGCCTGTGAAGTGCCACTTCATCCTTGTGCAAAATGCTATGGCTGCTATCTATAGAGCAAACTTCGACTAAGTCTAAGTCAAAGTAACGACCTCAGTGAGGATTTGGAATTGTTAAATCGAACTTCGACTTAGTCCGACTCATTTTTTACAACAAAAATAGACTGACAGACAGATTAAGCAAAAAATTACTTGTTAAAAATGACTCGGACTAAGTCAAAATCCTTACTGAGTTCGTTTCTTTGACTTAGTCTGTCCGTTGGTCTGTTTTTCTTGTAAAAAATGACTCGGACTAAGTCAAAGTTCGATTTAACAATTCCAAATTCTTACTTAGTTGATTACTTTGACTTAGACTTAGTCGAAGTTCGCTCTATAGTTCTCAGCCTTATTAATTTTGTCAGTAAATGTAACTACTTCCTCCGTTGATGACGTTACATTTTTAAGTAACACAGCCACAAGCTACAATTTTGTGATTTGTTTTTATCAGGAATAGGTTATACTCGCAGTACAAAGATACTTATACAGGCTGATCAGGTCTCACCAATTATCATGATCCTTGAACTAATAGCGAGTCCAATAATTTAGGCAGTGGAATTTTTCGGCAGCTCATAAGATGCCGGCCTAACCTTGGCGGAGTTAGTCGTTTAACAACAATGGATACTTACATATTTATGATCTAACTAGATTTATTGAAACCTAGGCAAAGACTTTGCCGAATACGCTATTTCTGTAAGGACATATTGTAGGTTATTAACCTATTCTTCAACTAGCACATGATATTTTGGCAGCTTTTATGGCACAGTGGCCAAGTAGTCCGATTGCGAATCGAACGGCCGCGGCTTCGATTCCAAAACAAGACATGTTTATGTGATCCACCATGTGTTACGGGTCTGGATGTTGTGATACCGTGGCTCCCTCAAAGTTCTTGATGTCATGACATAAGACTGGGTAGGTACTTAATACTTAAGTGTGTGATCCGGTCTCAGGACTATGATTATGGTTATGTTAATTTGTAAGCCTGATAAAACTTATAGTGTAAAAGGCAGGAGAGTTCCTTCCTCTTTTCTTTCTGGACAATGGATGGGCTTAATACAACTAATATCAGGTATATGTAATCAATATTCGACCATACTGGCCCGGTGAGATTTAAATAGTATCCCATCCTGTGATCATCAACTTTCTTATGGATTCGTTTTTATTTCAATATAGGTACTAAGTACTAACGTTTGCATTGACTTTATGTACGTATAAAGCTTTAGGCTTAGATTGCTTTAGGATACCGTCCATATATACCATTGATATCAGATTGACAGTCAGGTTGTGTGAGTTTCAATATACATTCAAATTCATTAATTCTGCTAATAGGATAACTTATATCACTTTCACATGTCAGTTATAACTCAAAATAATGGCGTCTGATTTCATAGCTATCGCTGAGAAGAAAGGCCGAAACAAACTCAGGGGTTCTTAAATTAATATTATGGTGTTTATTGTGCTTACGTCAAACATGCAAACAATCTAGTAATAAACTTACCCAAATTATTTATAAAAACAAACACCTATCAATAATTCAACATGGACCAAAACTAGTGACATTTTTTCGTATTTCACACAAGTTTTAAGAATCACCGTGAGGAGAATTTTGAATACGTGACAATGTGAGGTATTAGCGTAAAATTGGTACTTGCTAACTGGTTCACTTAGTTTTGTAACGCGAACCGATGTGTACCAAGGTCGGTGATTTTAGCGGGAACACGACAAAATGGACGACGCAACGTCACAAAATGGTGTCCACGTGCTAAAGAACGTGGCACGTTGGGCCCATATCGAGTTCCATCTCGATCTACTTACTATATTATAGATCCAAAAAAAAATTAAACACTATATAAATCAGTAATTTTCCTCCTGTTTCATATTACAGTTTCCAGAAGAAAATAGAGTCGCTTGTGACTGCAGTAGACGTGTACACTTCCCTACTTTTGTGTGAAATTCAGTAACATGAATGATTGAGCCACGCCGTAGACGGTAACGTCTACAGCACGAATGGGCCGGCTCGACCGGTTTGATACCACTGCCTCACAGAATACTGGCGTAAAGTGGCAGCTTGCTGTCGCGTTTAGTTCGGTGAGTGAGATTTCCGGTGGCCCATATACCCCCTTCCTTTCCCAATCCCTTTTTCCCTCCCCTTCCATTTCCTCCTTTTAGGTTAGCAACGCAGCCATGATTATTTTTGTGTCTTGGGTGTCTATGGGCGGTGGAGAACACTTACCATCAGATGACCCATCTGCTCGTTTGCCAGTCTCTGCTATAAAAAAAAATAACACCTTGGGGTCTGCATCAGACGCTGGTTAATTTTTATAACCTTGTCAATCACAATGAGAAAGACTTTAAAATAGAAGTTTTAATAACGTGTACCAAACATACCCACCAGGACGACCATCCCGCGCCATTTATTTTTATGATGACGCCAATCAAAGATACCGTCGTGTGAGCTGAATAGAAATTATATTGTAGTGGAATGTAACGAAACCAAATTTGTACAAGAGCCCATTGTAGCGTCCGCACTCGATGGACAATCACTATTCCATAATTGAACAAAGTCTATTGGTCATCGGGCGTAGTCATTTAGTATGCAACAAGCGCGCCAACTCGAAGACGTTGCGCCGCGCCCTGCTCTATAGAAAGAATCATGATAAAGGAATTTATGTTCGGCTTGTATGTGATGGTATATGATAAACGATGAATAAATAAGTGTTTCTAAGTATAACACTTGGTACATGTAGAGACGTGCTGGTCTTATAGCTTATTGTTTGTCTCCGTTGGTATGCGCGAAGGAAAAATATTATTAAAATTATTGATATTATTTATGCAGGTACAGGTACCTCCTCACTGACACTGGCCCGTCTCATGACGGTAGTGAATTTTAAATATTCACTTCGTAGTTCGCAGGCTATATAGGTAGGTATTTATATATCTGTGCCTCCGTGTGACTGCCTCCGTGGCGTGGTGGTATTTTGGTACGACTACGGTTCTGACGTCTCGGGTTCGATCCCCGGGTCGGGCAAAGTGATATTGGATTTTTCCATATCAGCCCGGAGTCTGAAATTTGTGCCCGATATGGCGATAGGCTCGCCCCCTATAACATCTGGGACGGAACTAAGCTCGGCGAAATGTGGGTGTACTAGTTGGCTAGTGCGCCTCTGCCTACCCCTTCGGGGATACAGGCGTGAGCTTATGTTAATGTTAATGTTAATGTGTTATATATCTGTACTCATATATCTACAGACTATGAGGACTTAGGCTAAAATAATTTAATGCTCATCGACACATTTTAAAAATAAGTGAATAGCAAGTTAAATTTAATCATTTATCAGCCCCGTGACTTCTCGGGCGAGTAACCGGCTGTCGAGCGCGACGCCGCGCCGTGGGTTCGATTCTCACACCAAGACAGAATGTTTGAGTTGCTAATCGCTATCGCTTTTATGGGGAAAAAAGTTGCAGCATACCCTTATACTTTATCTAAGCCTGCTACATACTATTAAGTATTAATTAACATTGCCAGATTGTCATCCTCAGCTACTAGCTATCGCGACCCTTTTAACGCATAGAGCTACTAAAGGGAATATTAGTGTCAACTATCAGCTTAGGAGCTTACAATGCAAATAAGTATACATACATTCGAGTATATGACGACCGTATACCATAAGGACAGAAAGTAATTACATGTAGTATTTTCATTATAATGCAGACAGCAAACAGGGAATTTATATGTTGAAAAATTGAACCTACACCCCGAACTACATGCAGATGTACAATCCAGTCTTACACAGTACAGCGGGGCGATTCGCTATTTTTGACACTTCGAGTGAGCAAAAAAAATAATAAGTTTAGACTCGAAATAAAACTATTTTTACGAATTCTATCACAATTAGGTTTTAATTTTTATTTAAAACCTAATCGTGATAGAATTCGTAAAAATAGTTTTATTTTAATGTATAATATTCGTGTAAACTTAAGAAATCAGTAAGTTTAGACTCTTAAAAAATTCTAAGTTCAGTTCGATCCTAAAAAATATTATAATAAATAGTCATCCTAATCTTGCCGTAATTTCAGTCCATCTTCCTTCCTTTCTTTCTGCCTTTCCTTATACCACGTGAGTGTGGGGTCGGCACAACACACTTTTTCAAGTATGTTGCAGAAATCATTTGGTTTAGATTTTTACGACTGACTGTCTGCCTGTATTTAACCCCTCCCTCTCATTCGCCCCTCTGGAAGATGCAGTCCTCGGCAAATCAAATTAGAAAAATCGCTTGGACCGACCTAAGAATCAAAGCCAGGACCTTCCGGTACACAGCCTATATATTATGTTGCCACTAAACCAAGGAGGCGATTTATTTTAGACTGTTAATGTTTTTTATCAATGATTAAATCACCTACATCGTTTTAAGCTGAATAAGAATTATTTTTAAATAATGTTCAAAATAAATAATTAATGTAAAGTTATAAATGAAATTACAGTTAATGCTTCCTTTGCCTAAAAAAGTAAAAAAATATATAGTCACCACAGACTATAAATATCAGCTGTTTTCGTTATATTGATATTATGTTGTTTAGCATGTTTTTTCACTGTCTCTTTTCCCCTTTTACAAAACACAATCAACTATTTCATATTTGTAAAGTAGCATCAATGTCAAAAATACAGTTTGATATTTGTTTGACAATGTTTGAGAATCGATAATTTGGGCGGTGTTGGGTTTGGTTCTTTATCATATCATATAAGGTGATTTATGGCTAAATAAAGCAAGGAGAAACCACTATCATGCGAGATTCCACGAGTATATTAAACATTATATTCATAATAAGCGGTGGTGTTTTGACTTTCGTCATACTGTTTATATTTGCCAAAAGACAAATAACAAGGTTTGCGGTGCGTTCGCGAAGAGGACCCCATGTTCCTATAGGCACAGACGCGAAAAAAGTAAGTAACGCACTACTTAATAGCATTAGTCCCGTATATAAATTGCCCTAGTAATGGGCAGTCATCCTGTACTTTGAAACTTTTGTTATAGTATGAGTTGGTACACTTTATATTTCTGCTAATTTTCGGGCAGGCAGGTTTTTTCAATAGCATTAATGCTGATGGCGATATAGACTTGTCCATTGTTACATCTGGGACAGAAATAAGGTCAGTGAAATGTGGGTGTTCTAGTTATCTAGTGGGCCTCTGCCTATCCCTTCGGGGATACAAGCGTAAGCTTATGATTATATAGTACTAGTTATAATTAACAGCTAAACATTGTCTCTGTCTACATTTTACACCTCAATAAGTTATTCTTGTTTTTGTAAACAAACCTTACAATTAACTTCACTGTGATGTCTGTTTCATGTCTAAAGTTGTCATTTTCTCAGTGCCTGAAAAAAGAGATAGAGAGGAGGATAGAGGCAGTTCCCCGCATCATGTACGAGCCCCAGTTGCTGAGCTCCGAGCCCTCCCACTACATCCTAGAGCCCCAGCAGCCGTACCACTACAGGTTCAAAGCTGTTGACGATGTTAAAACATTAGGTGAGATGTTGACATGCTTCAGCAATGATACCACATACCATAGAAATATCTTCGAACTGAGATTTATATTTTAAATAAAATGTTAAAAACATAAATACATATATTTAGGTTCATCATCATCAGCCACAGATCGTCAGATGTGCAAGTCTTAAAATTTTCATAAATATTCATTGTGGTATGTTGTCATTCACTTGTAAGTTGTAACAATTTTATATGTATTGAAATATAGTGTTTAACCTCTCGGAGGCGGCCTTATTATCAATAATAATGCATTCTCTATAAGCCACTTGGCGGCCTGAGGCCGAGCAGCCTCTGAGGGGTTGAAAAAGGAGGTATAAATCTTCATCTAGTCTGAGACAACTACATAATACAAAGATGATGCTTGTTATACTTGTAAAGGAAACTTATAAAAGAAATAAAAACAATTATTTACAGAAGAGGAGATAGCCTGCCAAGATCCAGGGCTCCGGCGTCATCCTCGCGAGTCCCTGCGCGCGTTCCTGCTCTCCTCTCTTGCAG
The DNA here is from genome assembly GCA_036417725.1 of Clanis bilineata. Classification (NCBI taxonomy): domain Eukaryota; kingdom Metazoa; phylum Arthropoda; class Insecta; order Lepidoptera; family Sphingidae; genus Clanis; species Clanis bilineata. The sequence goes on along the minus strand of CM071155.1, from coordinate 730,066 downwards.
CACCACTAGACGGCAGGGGACAGAAGTTAGTCCACCAGTTCTGTGACACATATGAGTTTGCACGGCATCACCCTGGGGAATTTGGGGAGGATGAATACCAGGCTTACAGCCGACTGCTGCTCAAGTTGCTGGATGCGTAAGTCATCATAAATCATTTATTTGTTATTAATACCAAATAGATTAAAGCTGAATGCAAATGGCCGATTTATGATGGACTTTCATACAAAAGTTGGACCATAGACTACATATTTAAATGTAGGTTCATCATTTGTCAACACACACTACTTGACATTATGAGACTTAGTGCAGTGCCACATAGTTGTCACTCCTCATCAGGCGAGATACTTGTTCAACTCCTCATAGAGCAAAATAAACATATTTGTAGCCATGATTGTGCTCCAATTAAATTATCCATTTTAACATAACATAAGCTCACGCTTGTATCCCCAAAGGGGCAAGCAGAAGCGCACTAGCCAACTAGTACACCCACATTTCGCCAAGCCTAGCACTATATCGGGCACGAATTCCAGACAAATTATCTATTTTATAGTACCAATATTGGCCATCTGCATGCTTTGTAACAGTTGGCAGAATGTTGAATGCTGGTTTAATTATGTAGTTGCTATTTAATGTCTGTGTGTGTATTTTGTGAAACTATAAATGGCTTTATAGTGTAGGAACGTATTTTAGCAACAACTTTAAATCAGATACAATTGAAAGGGATAATGTGACTAAAAATATTGTTATTTCCATTTTAATGCATGATTTCGCCTGCCATCTTTAAAATTCCTAATAGAATATATAAAGTGTACTCATTGGCCTGGATATTTGGATGATATGAAATATTTTCTTTGATTTTAATTCCTCTACAACAACAATATTCTTTCTTTTACATTGTCCTTCTTAACGCTTTCAAAGTAATAATTGTTGCAGTGTTTACTATATTGTCATGTTGATTAGTTTGCTTGTATGATGCATGGCAAAAATGCCTTTTCCAGAAATATTTTGTGCCATTTACAGATGGCAACTGTTAGGTTCACCTAACAGTGAATATTATATTTTATCACCTACTTTTTTAAGAATCCTATTTTGGAATGTATAATGGCTTTTATACGCCTTGATCTATTTAGAATGGATATTTTTTATTTCTAGAATGACAAAATATACGTAAGATTACTCTCCCTCCCCTCATCAAAATAGGTACAAAGCCATGGGACAGTTGATTTGATGGGTATATTAGTAAACTAGATTCTACAGGCTGTAGTAAGAAACAGGGTTCAATAATTGAAGAGTTATATCCAAAAATTGTCTTAATGATTAGAGTTGTTTGATTTCGATATTATAGTGAGTAAACAGGTGGTGCCTAGGTTCAATACCTAGGTCAATAATTTTGTAGAGTTTTATAACACTGTTAATGATAATGCCTTTGACGGTTTAATATGAGACAAAGTCCCAAAGACTAGGACAAATATTTAAATATGTGGGATAAAAACAAAAAAACATACATCGACCTGAAAACACATGGCATAACAGTAGCAAGCGTGTAAGATTCCCTGAGCGATGACGATGTGGGCTCTACATTGGGTGGACTTCGGCAGCGGCCGCTTGCTAAAGAGCGTGGGCGGGTGCGGGCGCGTGACGCGAGGAGCGACTCCCCCCGCTCCCCCGGCCCCGGCCCCCGCCGCCCCCGCGCCCCCCGCGCGCCGCCGCCCCGCCGCGCTGGCCGCGCTGCCCGGCAAGCTGCCCGCCGCGCTGCATAACCACTACACCGCGTTAGAGGTTACACTTTGCCTTACATTATGGCGCGTACACACCGGGCCGAACGAAACGAAGGAATCATGCCTGTATCATTCCCACAACAGCGAAAGTTTGTTTGTGTGAACGCAACACGTATAGATTTGTTCGCCTTCGTTCGGCCGGTGTGTACCCGCCATTATATGGATCATGGAATGGGGAGGGGGGAGGTGTAGGGTACACACGCTTAACATCGACGTCCATCGAATATGCAAATTAGGTCTTGAAGCAATCGATTTTTGAAGCTTTAGTAACTTACCCCCAATTTCTTCATCAAAAAGAAAAGTCAAAGTAAAGTATAAAGTAAAAACAGTGCCTTTCACATTTCGAATATTTTTGATTTTGCTTTTTGCGCTATTTTCGTCTCTAAATTGTGAATTGTCATTTGATAAGGTATTCGTAATGTGAAGTAAAAGGTAATATTTTTACTTAAGCTGTACATAAAGAAACTGCGGGTAGTGTTCCTATTTCATTGTGAACAGTTCCTATCATGAATTGAATATAATTGTGCTTCAAATCCTTTGCAGGCATGAACATTGCTTAATTTTTGCTTATCGGTATTTATGAAATTAATTGCCTAACCATCCCCCTTCCCAATATTGTCCCCTTGATCATTCCCTGTTACAATTAAAGTTATAAATTATTATTGTCATTATAATTGGATGGATATGGTATGTTTAAAATTATTAAATTATTTTGCATGATAACGAGCAACAAAATATGGTGTGTTTTAAATGTTTGTAAAGTAGTGAATTTGTTTTTGAAGTCCTCGGTTTTGGCGTATTTATATGTAACCTGAAGAAAGATATCCAACTAACACCCGATAACATATTTTTGTTATCTGTTACCACTAAAGCCTTATTGCATAAAATTAATTTATGTACTGTGCATATGGGACATGAAGAGAAAAGTCCTGAGTTTGAATCTCAGGTCTGTGTTGTTCATTTTAATCATCAACAGGGAAAAAGGGATTGGGAAAGGAAGGGGGATATGGGCCACTGGAAATCTCACTCACCGAACGAAACGTGACAGGAAGCTGCCACTTAACGTCGGTTTTCTGTGAGACAGTGGTATCAAATTGGTCGAGCCGGCCCATTCGTGCTGTAGACGTTACTGTCTACAGCGTGGCTCTATCACTCACCGACCCTCAAGTGGAATACATTCTGCATAATGCTTGCAAAATGTATATTATATCGACTTCATAATAAAGTGAAAACAATTAATTGCATCTTATTTTAACCGTTAAACAAATATTTGATTCGGGTTGAGTGTTGTGGATCTGTAATTGGGTACTTGACTATGTTTGATTTTGTACACATATTTATATGTAATAGCAAATGAAACAAAAAAGAAATCCTGCTGTAAAAACTGCATCGAAGTTGATTGTAAAGTAAAATAAGGCGGTAATTCATATTTTAAATTATAATATTGGAGATATCTTGCTATCCCTTTTCAACGCACGTACCGTTATGCCGGTGACGTGATATTACTGATATTTCTCTTTCTCGCAGTTTGAAGGTTACACCAAACTTCAAAGGCGTATAACATTTTTATTTTTGAGAATATTTCAAGATTTCTTTCTGTTCTATATTTTAGACGACGTAAATGTCATATAAAATTAATTTAAAAAGATTAGTCAAGTACCCAATTACCCCCATAGTTTCTGATACCCACGACTCAAGACATGCATTTTACTGTAAGGTCAGGGTTATGCGTGTGACTGTTGGATATATTTATTTATTTACAACATGTTTGTAATTTCCAGAACATGCCCGCAGAGTCAAAATCCGAGGAGGAGGTGATACGCGCGCCCCCCACCAGGCTCGCGCGCGACGAGACCGCCGTCTGAACTACCACCCACTGAACCACCACGCGTATGAACCACCTCCAACTGAACCACTTCGAACTGAACTACCACGCGTCTGAACCACCTCGAACTGAATTATAACAACTGAACCACAACGCGTCTGAACCACCTCGAACTGAACTACCACCAACTGAACCACATCGATCTGAACCAGCACGTGTCTGAACCACCTCGAACTGAACTACCATGCGTATGAAATACCACGAAATTAACCACCACGTATACCGCCCGTCTAAAGCACCACGAATTGAACTACCACCCGTATGAACTAAGACGAACTGAACTACCACCCGTATGAACGTGTCTGTATATATGTGTCTGAACTACCACGCGCCTGAACAGTGAACATTTGCGATTCGAGAAACAACTCGACCGCTCCCACAAGCCACGAGTGACAAGTTATTGTAAAAAGTGTGTGACGTCTATGAAGTAGCATCCACGTTAGACTGCAAGTATTACCCTGGGTTATTTAGGGCCACTTACAGCTCCGCGATAAATCGCTATTTATCCCAAAACTTGATTTAAACATAGGAATGAGCTCGAGATAAGATGTAACTGTCGATTAGTGACAGTGCTGCAAGACGCCTTTATTCTTTAAAACTTAAGCCCTCAGTATAAGGCTGTATTTGTAATCTTCATAGTTATTTATTAGTAATATGATTATTAGTAATCTAGTATAATTGTAACAAATATATGTAAATATAATTTATGATTTTGAGGCAATAAATATGTAATTAAATATGTATAGTCGTTTTATTTCATCATATTATTGAGTTAGCACTGCAAATCGCATATAACAAAGAAGATAACATTTTTTGTAACATTGCATATTTATGAACGTAAGCAATATGAGTACCCGTACCACTTTTTTTTAGTTCGTTGTAGTTATCGCAAGTGGCGCTAGTAGTCAAATATATAGAGAAAACGAAAACTGACGTTTTCTAGAAGCAATAACTGCCAGTGAAATTCGTATTAGGGGCACTCGTAGTCGTGTCATGGGAAAATCTATATCACGCAGCACTACTAGTAGCTTCCCTATAGCACTACTAGTAGTTACACTATATATAGTACTCCAGTCTCCAGGTAGTTTCAGATAACACTACTGGTAGTTTCAGATAACACTACTGGTAGTTTCGCTATAGTACTACTGGCAGTTTCAGTACAGTACTACTGGCAGTTTCACTATAGTATTACTGGTAGTTTCGCTATAGTACTACTGGCAGTTTCAGTACAGTACTACTGGCAGTTTCACTATAGTATTACTGGCAGTTTCAGTACAGTACTACTGGGAATTTTAGTACAGTACTACTGGCAGTTTCAGTACAGTACTACTGGCAGTTTGACTATAGCATTACTGGTAGCACAGTTATGTCACGATGTATAGGACCAACTGTAAAATATCAAGTTGCAGAAACAAAACGCGAATATTTTCAATATTCTATGTAGGCTAAGCGTCCGGCGACAAGATTTGTTTTTTGCAGGTATAATTTGAAAAGTTAATAACAAAAATAGCATTAACAATAATTTTATAGCAAAATAATGATTTACTATGAGATTCATTTGTGCTTAAAAATAAATTAATAAACTTAGTTATAATTTTAACGATTACATTTTTTAATGTATTATTAACTTCTGACGCAATATGAATAACCTTATTTATTGTATAATAGCGAGTTTGAAGTCTGGAATTATATAAATATTACGATATTTTGTCTGCACCATCTATTCATCGACAACGTCGCGGCCAAAATGACTTTCCCTGAAAAAAAAATACAATTCGGATTAAATAATAGACCTTTAATTTACATAGAAAACTAACTAAGCTAAGCACTGAGATATGTTTACTCTACTACGTCTTCTCTGACCATAGAAATAGAGGATAGACCGAGTGTTCCATAAAAAGTGTAGTGAATTGTAGGAAAACGGTGGTACCAGTACGTCAATAATTGCGTCTCTGTATAATTCTGATTTGTCCATGTCACAGGCTTGCATGAATGCCTATAGACCTAGATTCCAGGGGCTGTATATTTTTATTGAGTAAACCTACATCGACTTCCTGCGACATTTATCAGGTTGTCGGTCCACCTTGTAGATGGACGTCCTACAAGGATGCAGGCTGCTTCCAACAGGTCGATCTGGAAATATTTGGGGAGGCCTATGTTCTGCAGTGGACGTCCTATGGCTGATGATGATGATAATGAAACCCACATCACTTTTTAACAAAAAAATCCACTTAACCATAATAAAATAAGAATAAATGAAAATAAGTGGTAATTCCACTGTCAGACTCGCCAAAACTCGGTTTGGTGTAGTCCATTAGTCATACAGTCACTTTTTTTCCTATAGGGTGGTTAATTTAATGAGTGTATCGCTTGGTGTTGTGCGGTTCATGCTCACAGTTTGGTCCAGATGTTGTGTTGCGCGAAGTGTCGCGTGTGTCGCGCGGCCAGCAGCGCGCGCTGGCACCACAGCCGCGCACGCGCACACTGCAGCGAGTCGCGCGTGTGCCACAACCACTCCAGCAACTGGATACAAGGCGGACTTAACAATAGTGTTTTGCATGTCGAATGACACTGAGTTAGAGTAAGCCTGCAACTATGTTTTTCATGTGAAACCAGTTCCAGTCAAATTCTATAAGCTTCCTATTTTATTTTCCCGTCAATTCCCTGCTAGCATTCCTGCCATATTATTCCGTTTGTTTTCCTACAAATCACAACCCCTTCCTTATCTAAACCCCATCCTTGTTATTGTGTCCATACCTGCCTACTTGTTTTCTTAATTGATAGTGTTATAACATGACTATTATATAAATGTACCTAGACCTTGTTGTGACCTGTCAAAAGTACATATGCCTATGTGACCCATAAACATTTTTATTTTATTTTGCTTTAAACAATGCTGCAGGTCAGGCCGACTGTTATCATGGCGACGCGTCCGTAATTATGCGTCTCTCACTCGGCTCGGTGATCCCCTTCTCTCACACTGCGTTAAACTCTTGTAGGTACTATATTGTATAATGGGTAGTTGAAGTTCAGTGATGGTGCTGGTTAATAATGAATGCTGATGCATGGTCGCATGATGGGTTAAAGTGAGGTGGTGATGATAGGAGGGACAGGGAAAGGAGGGACGAGATGTGGGCCGTATATTTGAGATGTTTAACAATTCAGGCATACTGCGATGGTACATTTTTTCTTAAAAAGCAAAGTCATTATACTAAAGTTGATAATGCCGGCATGAACTTGTGAAAGTACTGAATGTGTATTACTAGTTGACTTCAGTATGAACAGCGCCTGTCTCCCACTCCTGGCCAGCTCTGCAGGCTGCAGGCTCCAGTGTCTCTGTATGTATGTATCCTCACCTGCAGCGTGCAGTGACTCCACCCGTCACGTGTCAGTAGCGCGGCGACGGCGGCGGGCAGCAGCGCCTGTCTCCCACTCCTGGCCAGCTCTGCAGGCTGCAGGCTCCAGTGTCTCTGTATGTATGTATCCTCACCTGCAGCGTGCAGTGACTCCACCCGTCACGTGTCAGTAGCGCGGCGACGGCGGCGGGCAGCAGCGCCTGTCTCCCACTCCTGGCCAGCTCTGCAGGCTGCAGGCTCCAGTGTCTCTGTATGTATGTATCCTCACCTGCAGCGTGCAGTGACTCCACCCGTCACGTGTCAGTAGCGCGGCGACGGCGGCGGGCAGCAGCGCCTGTCTCCCACTCCTGGCCAGCTCTGCAGGCTGCAGGCTCCAGTGTCTCTGTATGTATGTATCCTCACCTGCAGCGTGCAGTGACTCCACCCGTCACGTGTCAGTAGCGCGGCGACGGCGGCGGGCAGCAGCGCCTGTCTCCCACTCCTGGCCAGCTCTGCAGGCTGCAGGCTCCAGTGTCTCTGTATGTATGTATCCTCACCTGCGGCGTGCAGTGACTCCACCCGTCACGTGTCAGTAGCGCGGCGACGGCGGCGGGCAGCAGCGCCTGTCTCCCACTCCTGGCCAGCTCTGCAGGCTGCAGGCTCCAGTGTCTCTGTATGTATGTATCCTCACCTGCAGCGTGCAGTGACTCCACCCGTCACGTGTCAGTAGCGCGGCGACGGCGGCGGGCAGCAGCGCCTGTCTCCCACTCCTGGCCAGCTCTGCAGGCTGCAGGCTCCAGTGGCCGCTGAACACTATGGTGCTCAGCGTGAATACGTCAAATAAGTACAGCTTCGCGGACTCATCTTCCGTCCTAAGGGGATAATATTTACATATAACCTTAAACTATCACAGCGCGACTGCATAGGCTGGTAAAAACGGTGAAGGGATCAGATAAAAATAATCCATTCAAACTATTTATTTTCTACACACTTATACAGCAACACAAAGTTATACATTATTACAACACAATATTATAAGTACATGTGCTGATGTGCCGTAGAAGGAGTACCAGCTCAGTGTACGCTGCTGAGACACACCACTGATTTTCAGCTGAACCCCCCAGTGGTGTCATCAAGAACAATAATTTTATATAACAGTAACTTAAACTTAAAAAGGAAAATTTAAATTCAACGATAACTAACAATGCTGAAGAATGGATATAAATACTGAGACAATGGCAATGCGGTATTAAAAGCATAATAGGACTCTTACCTTACGAGATAACATCAATAATTCAATCACCCTTTCCTAAGACATAATATCATAGTGACAAGTGTTCTACAGAAGCTTTTGAGCGTTTATAAAAATTCCCTATGGATGTACTATGGCGTCATCTAGGATATGTTTTACGTAGAGGAGGGGGAATGTCATTCCAAGCTTTAGAGACGGTATACTTGAAGATACCTTTGTAGCCTACCTTTTTATGTCGTGGAATTGCCTCCCTTCTCTGTGTATTTCTTTCATGGGCATATTTCAACCACTTAAAGTTATTAAATATATATGTGGGTTTCTTCTTTAACGCGACTTTATGCAAAACCAGATCAAATTAGCATTTTCGCCGGGCATCCATTTTTGAAATCCTTTTTGATTGAGATACAGTGTTAATGCTCAAAACGGACTTTTTCGCCAGAAGAAACGCTTTTTCTCTTGCGTTCCTGAATTAAAACGCTGCTTGTATGAAACAGAGCATTTATTTCACGAAATAGAACGCCATTCCCACGCCCGCTTTGGTGAATATATGAATAAGATCCTAACTACCTTCCTTAGGCTATTATTTTAAATAGTGTATTATATGGTGTTTAAATGGTGTATAAAATATGTAATTTAAATAGTGAAAATACAACACATCCTTTGAAAACCAATCAACAATGTTGCCTATGAAAAACTTTAATTTAAAAACCGACTCTATTCATTTATTCTCGATAGTCATTGAGTACAATATCACAATACTTACTCTTTAAAAGCCACCTGCGTCCGTGCCATGAGTTGCAAGAACCATTCCCTAGTGGAGGCGTCGTCAGGCTTGGCCGCCATTAGGGCCGGCGTCATGCACTTTAGAGAATATTCTTGCTCACTGCATAAAAATAAGTATGGATAATATTATTGAGAATCTGGGTGTTTGTTAATGACTAGCAATTGGCCATTAGTTGCTAATATTCTATTAACAAATGCTATCTAGCTCAGCAGGCTGATAACTATACTAGCAAACTGGTCAAGTACTAAGTCTTAGTGATTAATAGTAGTGACCATAGATTAGTAATTGGTGACTACTGACTAGTGACCAATAACTAGCGATTAGTAACTAATATGTAACAACTAGTGCTTTACTAACAGTAATTAGTTAGATCCTACTTCCTAGTGATCACTAGTTAATGATCAAAACTTAGTGACCACTGACAGCGATTACTGATTAATGACCAGACTAATGACTAATGCTTACGGAATAATCACTAGTAACAGACGAATATTGACTTATGACTAGGAACAGACGAATATTGACTAATGACTAGTAACAGATGAATATTGACTTATGACTAGTAAGAGATGAATATTGACTAATAACTAGTAACACATGAATATTGACTAATGATGAGTCAATATTGACTAATGACTAATTACTGCTAGCTATTGACTAATGTATCACAGTGATCAGAATGAGAGTGGGACTCACGTGAGCTGCGCAGCCTGCGCGTCGACGATCTCGTTGAGCCAGACGAGCGGCGCGGCGCAGTCTGCAGCGGCACCCCCCACGCTCAGCACGACGGCGCAGCGCACGGCGCACGACTTGCGCAACAACTCGCACGACACCTCCCACCAGCCCGACGGCGACGTCATGCGCTCCAGGTGCTTCGACGACAGGCACCGACAGGTCGACACGTAACTCGACCACGCCTGGTGTGCAAAGCGTGGTTACACAAAAAATAAACAATCAAACTAGGTGTTGATGCACAGATAATATATCATTGTCACATATCATTAATATGATCTATTAATGTCGATAGCAACTTTATAGATAGGAAATTGTATGTTCGCACAGTTGTACGTGTGTAAATAACTGCTTATAGTTATGATAAATTAATAAACTAACACAAGAAGTCTTTGGTTGAGTGTCTTGGTGTTTCTTCTCAAATTATTGGCTTGGGTCCCTCACTAGTGAGCCGACTCGTTGAAGTTCCTGGTCTCGACAATTTAAAAGAGTTGCTCAAATCTTATCAATGAATCGCCTCACTTTCACAGAAACGAGGTGAGCGTGCGACAGCAGCCGCCAGACTCACGAAGTCGCGACTCGAGTATGAAATATGGCTGACAAGGTGATCGAAGACCCGACGCGAGCTCACCTCAAATGAGTCATGCGTCACGAGCGCCTCGTGAGGCATAATGAAGAACCCCTTATGAAATTGATGAGTTACCCATATTTAATTATAAAAAAAATTTGATTATAAATTCCTCTACCTGTTAAGAGATTTCCAGAGGCCTAAATCCCTAATAGATTTTAAAACAAGACTGCGCAACAGATTCGAAATATCCGTGATTGAACACTAATATATAATAATATAATTTACATCGGTGTAATGTGGAGTGAACAAACACTTAAAGTTATCATCATCTATTGTTAGACCCCAAAAACCAAATAAAAAAAATAAGCATGAAAAAATACTTACCAGATGATCGTCATTAATCACCGAGAAGTAATTCTCCACGATCTGTGACAGTAGAGTCCTGTTTGCCACGTGAATCTTCTCGCACTCCAGACACTTCCTGATCATGTCTAGCTGCCTCACGAACATGAACTCCTGAGGGTCCTTCGACTTGGCCTTACTAATGGCGTTGAAGGATTCTCCAAGACGCTTCTCCACTGGCTCTCTGAGGGAGTTAGGAGGCATACTCCGGCACAAAATTGGGAGCAAATCGAATACTAGGCTTATGTCTTCTTCCTAAAAAGAAAGTATAATGTAATGTCATCATAATATTATTAAACGTCGTAATTAAATATATTATATTATGCATGTATGTATATGGAAATCTATAAAGAGTAGCGATTGTATTTTATATAAACTTTGAAGTCTACCAGGACCAGGTCTGCGCCTTACAAGGTTTTGCCCGAATTAGAATCTGATACCATGATCCCAAGTTTACAGTCAAGATACGCCACAAGAGCAAGGAGGCGACCAGATTGCGCTAATTACAATTATCTGAATATTCCTATTTGATATTTCGTCAAAAACAGTTAGGAAACCCCTTAAACTTACCTCAGCA